>JAHZSR010000018.1:0-715988 GCA_025782845.1 Boletus coccyginus
ATGTCAATGTCCGAGGTTTCAACGTCGGTATCGTCAGGTGGTAGCCCATAGGCTCAGCGAAGGGCGCGGTTGGAAATCTTTCCAACGGTGGAGATGTCCTACTCCTGAATAGGAGGGACTAAAGAAAATTCTCGTTCTTTTGTTATGCGAAGTGTATGCAAAGAGGAGACTCGAGGGATTACTTCTCTGGAGGTACTCACGAAGAGACTCAGTGTCAGAGCAAGTACTAGGATTAAGGTTACTCGAAGGACAAGGGACGAAGGCCTGAGTCAATCGGACTTCAGGGAGTTACGAGGGAGACGAGGGACGAAGGACTGAGTCGATCGGACTTCAGGAATCAAGAGTACGCTATGATTGCATAGAACGAGAATAGAGAATACAAGTATACAACTGGTATAAATACTAGAGGATGCGTCATCGTGGAATAGAGGAGAAGGTTGGAGAACGATGAAGTAATCAGACACGTCATCCACAGTAACACGAGGGGAAAGATAGGAACTACGAGGCCGATGTAAGAGAATCGGCCGAGGAGATAAGTGTTCGTAAAAACAAGAGGGAAATCAAAGAAGAAGGAATGAAGAAGGAAAAGGACTAATGATGAGTAACGCTACGTCCCATGTTGTCTGCGAGAGTCCAAGGAAACGATATACTCGATGAGGAAAACAGAAAAGGTACAGGCGAGGAGAAAGGAGAAAAACCGTAACAAGTGGGAGTGGGTAGTTGTTCTTAACAGTGTGCTTGTTGAGATAATAGTGATCTTGTACCATGTGCTTGCGACCATCTTTCTTTGGAACAAAGAATACGGGAGATGTTTGTGGGGATTTAAAAGGGCAAATATATCCTTTCTTTAATTGGTCTTCAACAAAATCTGTAACTTCTTGTTGTTCTGTGACAGAAAGGGGAATCAGTTGACCCTTCTTTGCCATAAATGATTCTTTCAAATCAATAGCATGATCCCAAGGTTTTCTTAATGGCATCCATTCAAAGTCCTTCTTCATGAACATTTTTAGAAAGGAGTGATAGATTTTAGGTACTAAATCTTCTGCTGAATCTTTATTTGGTTGTTCATCAATTTCTGTTTCTATTTTTATGATGTGGATGTAATGAAGGGATTCTCATTCATTGTCATACATGTCATCCATCCATGGAGTGTGACAGAGGGAAACACATTGCTCAGAGCAACATGTCATATAAACTTGTCCTGTTTTCCAATCTATATCAGGGTTGTGCTGTTTTAACCACATATACCCAAGAATCATTTGATTCTTTCCTAGGTTTGTAACTTCAGCTTTTAGTTGTTCAGCATAACTCTGATAGTTAGCAATTATATTCACACTATGAGTAATGGAGCCTGCAAAATTCTGTGTACTGTCCATATTGTAAACTGGAATTAGTTGTTCCAATTTTGTTATGGAGAGGTGCAATTCATGTGCAAATTTCATGTCTATATAAATAGCATTAGCTTCAGAGTCTAAGAGAGCTGTAGTGGGGTTAATGAATTCTTTTCGATTAGCGAAAGTAATAGAAATATCCAAATTAATCTCTTTAGGGTTCAAAGAATGTATTTATCATTCTTTGAATGGTTCTGGGGTTTGCAAAGGGAAAGTGGAATTAAGCATTGGTTTAGAGCCCCAACCGAGCTCTAGTCCTACTAGAGACCCCACTTGGCTATGAGACAAGTGTGTGTTATTACTAGGCAAGTTAGTAGAATAAGAGTTAGTAAGTTAGTAACAAGAGATACATTATCAGAATGAACATTCAGATTGTTTACTCCAAATCTTCTTTTCCCTTTCTAGAAACTGTATCATCATCTGATTCATCTTCAGATGGGACATAATCCAGAAACTCTTTTTCTTTTTCTTGGAGAGCGTGGAGTCGTCATGCTCAAGAGCAATCCTTGTGATGCTTTTCTTGATGTCACTTGCACCAATCACATTTAGTCGATGCTTTTTGACAATCTTTGATTCAATAATGCAGTCCTCCACAGTTAAAACATTCTTGGATGATTCTAAACTCCATGTTTTTGAATTTTCTGACTTTCTTGGATGTAATGGTGGCAACAAGTTTGTCATCATTGGATAACTCATTCAAATCATATCTGTATTGGAGTGCATTGACATCCATTGACATTGGATCCTGATATGATGATTTTCAAGGTGCATTGGATCAACTGGAAGCTGCATGTCTAGACTTTCATCTACAAAGGAATCTGATCAGTTCTAATCGTTGTCTGACTTCAGCAACCATTTTGAGATACTCCTCAATATCATCTGTTTGATCTTCATCACAGATGATTGTTTCTCAAATAGATAGAAGCATATTTTATTCAAGGATGTTGATTGCATGTGTCACACTGATCTTTGATTCCTGGTAATATCTGCAGAACATATCCACAAAATCACAAGCTCTCATCTTCTCAGATTGTTTCAGATTCCAAAGTTTTTCTAATACTCAATCTGGCTTTGCAGTCAGATGGAACTGAGCTTCAATTTCTATTTTGAACTCTGCCCATGTGTAGAGTTGTCCTTTTTTCAATTGTGAGTGGGTGAATATGAGTGCACATGGTCCTGTCATTTGTGAGAGAACAGCGACTACAGCATCATATGATTGCAGGTGAATTGCTTCAGTGTTCAGCGCAAGCCATGTTTTCATTTTTAACCACCAGTCTTCAAATTTTTCAAGTTCTCCTTTGAATTCGCTGGGGTTAGCGAATACCTCAACCTTCTTCAAGGGTCTAGATGCACTACATCTCATAGTCTTTCATAGTGTTGGCTAAAATCATAGTGTTTCACAGTCTGTCCATAATGTATTCATAGACTCTCATAGTGATCTTATAGTCTGTCATGGTTTGTCATAGTATATCATAGTGTAATATAATTGAGTAAAAAATGAATCAAAAAATTAATGTATATCTACTAACCCTGATCCTACTCAAATTGTAGTATACTACCAATCCTAATCCTAATCTGACACCTTTAGTATACTTTGAAGTCTAATTTTAATCCAACCTCTATAATACACTTTTACACACTTCTAATTTTAATTTCAAGACTACATTTATTTATTATACTTTTCATGTACTCTTACTACACTTTTAAGTAATCAAATGGAAATTATAAATATATGCCAGTGACAGAAGTTGAACTCAAGACTTTTCCAAAATGACAATTTTCAAACATATTAACCATTAGACCACAAGACCTTGCATAATATAAACCATTAGATATATATGACTACATCTCTGGCCTTTGACACCACTTTGCTACACTTTGCTACATTTTTCATTACATATGTTTTTCCACCTTTGCTACACTTTCTGATACATGTGTATATACTTTTCACTATACTTTGCCATACTTTTTACCACATTTGGCCACACTTTTTCACCACCCTTTGGATATTGCAATTCTAATTCTAATTCATGCTAATCCTAACCCTACACTTTTTGATTCACTTTTTACTATTATTATTATACTATGACAAACTATGACAGACTATGGCAATACTCTAACAAACTGTGACATACTATGATTTTAGCCAACACTATGAAAGACTATGATGATACTATGAGTACTATGACACTGGACAGCACTGGACAGTAACCCTGATTGTGCTAATAAAGTGTGGTAAAAAAAGTGTAGCAAAAAATATAGTAAAAAGTGTGGCAAAAAGATAGAGCAAAGTATACTAGTCCAAGAGTATTTTAAAAAAATGGATTGGGATTAGTACCACTATGAACACTATGGATACTATGGAAATACTATGAATACTATGAGATCACTATGAAAATACTATAAACTATGAATACTATGAGTACTATGAGTCATCTATGAAAATACTATAAATACTATGAGTACTATGAGTACTATGAACACTATGGCAAAAACCAGGATTTGCTAATGCTGGGAAGTCTAAGCTTAACCACATTGGAGCCCATGAGTTCTAAAATAAGGAAGGAGCCTAGCCACTATTCTGTTAATTTCTTAGATTGGCATGTCAAGTGCAGGTTATCTGTGACTAACCAGACCTTATCTCTGACCTGATATTGTGAAGCTTTGGACTGGTATTTGTCTGCTTGAGCTTTCATTCACTCTTGAGATGTCTTTAGACTATTTCTTGTTTCCTCCAAAGTCTTGCTCATTAAATTGGCAAAGTCCATAGCAGCTGGTGGTTTGGAGACATGTTGTTCCACATTCATATGGGGGACATACAAACATGTGACTTCAAAAGGGGTTTTCTTTGAAGATGCTGAGATCTTTGAGTTGTACAAGAATTGGGTGATCAGAAGCCAGTCTGACCATTCTTTTTGCTTTTCTGCACAAAACATATGGAGATACTGCTGGAGATCTCAGTTCATGCATTCTGTTTATCTGTCTGTTTGTAGATGGTGTACAGTAGATATTTTAGATTTAATTCTGAGACATCTGCAAATATTTTGCATAACCTGGGAAGCGAACTGCAGTCTGTGGTCTGATACAATCAACTAGGGAAGTCTGTGGTTCTTCCAAATGTGATGCAAATATAATTTAGCTGTTTTTAGCACTGTGGCTGTTTTGTTGCATGAGATAAATATGGTTTCTTTAAAGAACTGATCTACAACAATAAGGATGGAGTCAAAGCTGCTTGAGGAGGGAAGATTAGTAGTGAAGTCAGTGGAGATGTCCTGCTAGGGACCATCTGAAATCAGGAGTGGGATTAATGTACCTGCTGAGGCTGTCATATCTCGTACTTTCTCCAAGTTCAACTCCAGCCCTCCAGGCTTATTGCTACCAACTCCACTGTGTTCTCGTACAGGACGCAACTCTGGACCACGGACTTCATACTTAGTATTTTCTCTCTTCTTTATTTCTTGTTTTTATGTTACACTCTTTTCCACTTATACTAGCCCCATAACTTACTTACCTCCAAACCTGTGTCTCACTTAGAGCACAGCTCTGGCTTTCTTCTACCCAGAGCGCAGCTCCAGGATACTTACTTCTGACTCCTGTTCTGTTATGATCCCATTACTAATCTGTCCCCAACTCTGTATATAAACCTTTGACTCCACTCATGTACTCTTCAGTTCAAATATTAACTAGAATAACTCTCCTGACCTCCACTTGAGTCTTGACAACTCTCTTCTGACACCTCTGCTTGACTTGACATTTCAATATCTTAAGTCTCATCTCTGATCTCTACAAAACCGGGACTGGACTCTTGTAAGGGCGCACCACATACGGTGAAGTCAAGTCCCATCTTAGTACTCATCTCCAGAGTTCACAGTTTTAACAGTATATTTGAACTCCTACTTGCAAAGAGTCCCCCACCATGGCTACGCGTACTACATGTTCATGAACCCGTGCCCTCATTGGCGTCAACAATTCCCCCAGATTCAATCCCCTTAGCACCTTCGGGAGCAGTCATCGAGGTCCAGAACTCGTTGGTCAATTCCAAAGCTTTTCCGCTCGTCGCATCCCTACCTCCACTTCAACATCGCGCCTGCTCCTGCGATCCCCAATCCTGGGCGCATGCATTGAAGTCTTGGAAGATGATGATGAGCAGTCACTCCATACTCCTTCCAATGAACCAGGATTCCTGGAAGGTCCTGGAGATGTGGCAATGACCTGGATGGTCCTGATGATGACTACTTCCCTGAACCCTATGATGATTACAACCCATACCCCAATGATGATGAATGTATTCCGCAAGACACCCTCGCCCAATTAGCAAGTGCCATTCAAGGCCTCACCTGTTCCACTCATCATCCCACCTCTAAATCTATCCCCCACACCAAGGTCTGAGAACTGGATCAGTTTGATGGAACAGAACCCCGCAAACTCCGGGTTTTCATGGTATAATGCGAATTAAACTTCCAAGACCATCCTAAAGCCTTCAGCACAGACTGTGCTAAAGTAACATTTGCACAGTCCTACCTGAAAGGTATGGCATTGGAGTGGTTCGAACCGGACCTCCTCCAGATGGAAGATCCTGACCAACATCCCCTTTGGATGGATGACTACAAAGAGTTTGTTCGCGAACTCCTGGTGAATTTCAGTCCACATGACTCCGTCAGAGATGCAGAGCATCAACTCGACCACCTATGCATGAAGAATAGCCAGCACATTAATATGTATGTGGTTGAATTTAATAGGATAGCTTCGCAAGTCCAGGGTTACGGAGAAGGTGCCCTCTGGCACTACTTCTACAATGGTCTGCAAGACTGTATTAAGGACGAAATCTCTCGCATTGGAAAACCCCCAATGCTCTCCAACCTCCACCACCTTGCTCAAGTGATTGATGCCCACTATTGGGAGCACAAGTCTGAAATCAATTGCCAAGCAAAGACTTCCAACCAGCCCTTCACGTCCAAGTCCTCCAAAAAATCATCTACTCCTATGTCCTCCTCCACCCATCCCTTGGGAAACTCCAAAGACACTAAGGAGTTCAAGGGCAAAGGAGCTACTACGTCCGCACCTCTAAAGCCGGACTTGTCGTCAAAATTAGGAAAAGATGGCAAGCTTACCGCTGAGGAATGTAAGAGGCGCTTCGACCTCAAATTGTGCATGTTCTATAGCTCTGCCGGCCACATAGCAAAGAATTGCCCCAAGTCTACCTCTCGGGCATCCAAGGGCCGTGCTGCCACCATCACTTTAGAAGCCAAACCAGAGGTCTCCTTGGAGACAAAAAAATAGAGTGTGACCTCCATGACTCTGCATGGTCTGGAGATTGTGTTGAACCCACTCGTGCACTCAAGGAGATCCGTCTCAATGCATCCGCTTTCTCTGACCCCAAATCACTTATGCCCTCCATCTCTCTTGCATCTTATCCCATCTCATCCTTCCTTATACTTGTAGACTCAGGATCCTCCGATTGTTTTATCAATACATCATTTGTTAATAAACATGGACTTTCTACCTATCCCGTGCCCCCGCTCCAACTCTGCCTTTTCGATGGAACATCAAACAGCACCATCACTCAAGCTATCAATCTCTCTGTCCACTTCCAGACTGGTGACATCACTCCAACAATGTTCTACGTCACTTCACTGGACTCTTCTTGCTCCCTTGTTCTAGGACACAACTGGCTCACCCACCACAATCTGTTGATTGATTGGGTTTTGAGCAGTATATCTTTCCGTACAGCTGAGTAGAGTTTGCCAGCACCCCCGAGCACCCCTCCACAGCCCTTGGATCCTCTTCCTCCGGCTGACACCCCCCTATCTGATCCATCACATTTCTCTAATCACAAAGCTCCACCTATTGCAATCATCAGCACACCCACTTTCACACTAGCCTGTCACCTCCAGGGCTCTGTCCAGTTCAGCATATAGCTCCGTCCCAAGGAGAGTGATCTCCACTCTGCCTCTATCGCTCCCCCTAAAGAAATCAATCTCTCTGGAGTGCCTCCAGAGTATCACGACTTCGCTGACGTCTTCAGCAAGAGCAAAGCATCCAAGCTTGCTTCATATCATGAGTATGATCTAAAGATTAATCTAGAGGAAGGAGCCTCTCCTCCATTGGGTACCACCTACTCCCTTTCCCCTTCCGAACTTGAGCCCTTCCACACGTTCCTCAATGAGCACCTAGCAATGGGGTTCATTTGTCCCTCCTTCTCCACTCACGCTGCCCCAGTCCTCTTTGTCCACAAGAAGGATGGCTCACTCCACCTCTGCATTGACTTCCGAGGACTGAACAAGATCACGAAAAAGGACTGCTACCCCCTCCCATGCATCTCCAACCTCCTGGATGCCTTGAGCCACACCAAGATATATTCCAAAATCGACCTCTAGCATGCTTATCACCTAGTCCATATTGCCAAGGGCGATGAATGGAAGACATCTTTCCAGATGTGCTACGGCTTGTATGAGTGGCTAGTCATGCCATTCGGCCTTACCAATGCTCCTGCAGCATTTCAGCGGTTTGTCAACACCATCTTCACTGATCTTTTAGATGTTTGCATTATAGTATACCTGGATGACATTCTGATCTACTCCGTGGACAAGGCATCTCACAAAGAGCATGTCCATGAGGTTCTCAGTTGTCTCCGCAAACATACCCTTTTCGCCAAACCTGAGAAGTGTGAGTTCCACACTGACTCTAGTATCTAGGCTACTTCATGTTGCCCTCCAGTCTCACTATGTCCTCCCCAAAAGTCAAAACCATTCAGGAGTGGCTAGAGCTGCAAAGAGTGAAGGATATCCAGTCTTTCCTTAGGTTTGCCAATTTCTATCAGTGTTTTATCGCCGACTACTCTGATATCATAGTACTCTTGACTCGTCTCACTCACAAGGGTACTCCATGGTCTTTTGCCGACGACTATTGTTCCACCCTCCAGAAATTAAAGGATGCCTTTACTACAGCTCCCATCCTTACTCATTGGATGCCTGACGCTCCAATTATCATAGAAACCAATGCCTCTGACTATGCCATCACTGGTATTATCTCCATCCAGTGCCTGAATGATGAGGTTTGCCCTGTCACTTTCTACTCTCGCACTCTCTCTGCTCTGGAGCTTAATTACAACACCCATGACAAGGAGCTCCTCACTATTCATGAGTTCTTTTGGACTTGGTGGCACTACATTGAAGGTTCTGGAGCTCCGGTTGACATCGTCACCGACCACAAGAATCTTGAGTATTTCGCGACCACCAAACTTCTGACCCGGCAGCAGGCCTGCTGGTTGGAGTTCCTCTCCCAGTTTAACATGGTGGTCTGCTTTCACCTTGGGCACCTTGGTGCGAAGCCTGATGCCTCCACTAGACGCTGGAATGTCTACCCCAAAGAGAGGGATAAGGACTATGCTCGCGTCAACCCCCACAATTTCCATCCAGTCTTTACTCAGGAACAGCTCACTGCGTCTCTCCCAGCTATATACCTTGCAGCTCTGGTACTCCGAGCGAGCACTCTCTTTGATGTGGAAAACCTCCACAATGATATCCTCTCTGCACTTCCCTCCGACCCATTGGCTGTAGTTCACATGTCCTCCTCAGAACCCTCCGAATCTCGTTGGTCTATCAAAGAAGAAGGTTACCTTCATCTTGACAATTGCATCTATGTCCCCAAGGCCAATGACCTCTGGCTCTGCATACTCTGCTACAAACATGATCATCCCCTCTCCAAACATTTCAGTCAGAATCGCACTTTGGAACTTATTCATCGCGAATACACTTGGCCAGGAATCAGAACATTTGTCAAGGAGTATGTCTCCTCCTGTACATCCTGCGCCCATGCAAAGGTTTCAAGGCATAAGCCCTACAGGCTTCTGAAACAACTCTCCATCCCCGAGAAGCCATGGAACTCCATCTCCATGGACTTCATCGAACAACTGCCTGCCTCCTCCGGTTATACAGCCATACTTGTTGTTGTTGATCAACTCTCCAAACAGTATATTTTCATCCCAACACACAACACAATTACGTCTCCGAAGTTGGCTAAACTCTTCTTACTCCATGTCTTCTCCAAGCACGGAGTTCCCTCCCACATCACCTCTGATTGAAGATCAGAGTTCATGTCCCATTTCTTCCGTTCACTTGGGAAAGCCTTAGATATACGTCTCTACTTCACTTCTGGTTATCATCCAGAGGAGGATGGTCAGACAGAACAAATGAACCAGACTCTCGAATAGTACCTCCGAGTATACTGCAACTACCAGCAAGACAACTGGTCGGAACTCCTGTCCCTTGCAGAGTTCGCATATAACAACACTCTGAGAGCTATGGCTGGAGTCTCTCCATTCTTCACCAACAAAGGCTATCACCCAAACATTACAGTTCACCCTGAACACGACCTCACCTCTGAAAGGGCATGCAAATACTCTGTTGACCTTGACTTCCTGCACAAATTCCTCTGTGAAGAAATGGCTGCCACCCAGAAGTGATACCAAGGACCTGTGGATGCCAAACGAACTCTGGCACCAGACTTCAAAGTCGGTGACCAGGTATTTGTCAAGGCGAAATACTTCCGCTTGACGAGGCCCTCTAAGAAACTCTCTGAGAAGAATTTAGGGCCATATATAATCATCGCTCAGGCAGGATCCCACTCCTTCACACTCCACCTTCCAGACTTCATGAAGTCCATTCACACCATTTTTCATGTTTTCCAGTTGGAACCCTTTGTACCCAACACAATTCCTAATTGGGTACAACCACCACCCCCTCCAATAGAAGTCGATGGAGAACTGGAGTATGAGATCTCTGAGATTCTTGACTCTAAGGTAGATCAATGAAGGAAGAACTGTAAACTATTGTACCTCATATGTTGGTCTGGGTACAAAGGCATGGACAACGAGACCTCCTGGCTTTTAGCCACAGAGCTTGATCATGCCTCCGAACTCGTCCACAACTACCATCTCCATTACCCTGACAAGCCCAGACTCCACTTTGATGTTTAATCTACCAAAAGTACATTGTCATTTTAGTTACAAGGGACCGACTACAGCTTAGACCATCAACTCGTCTGAGTCACTCTCATCCTCCTTCATCTCTGCACCCATTCCCATGTTCTCCACCCCTTTTGCTGCCAACTCCACCACGTCCCCCAGCACCTCTACTGTTACCTCTAACTCTGACCCATTCTCCACGTATATGGATACCTCAGACTCGGACTTGGACACCCACCCATACGCCTCCATCTCCTTGACCACCACGAGCTCCTTTAGAAGCTCATTCTACCTGTCAAGCCTCTTCAAGAAGTGTTGCATCCGGTACTCAAACTCCGTGAGTACTTGGAGCAAAGCTGGGGTGGTTGCCCCCCCAAACCTCCCTCTCCCTTGTCTAACTCCAACCCCTTAGTCTCCGACCTTGCCTTCTTCTTCTTTCCCCTCGGCGACTTGCCCTCTGCACACCTCCTCTTTCACTTACTCCCGCTGCTCACCTTCCCCTCGCTGCGCTCACACTTTGCTTTGGCCTCGATGCAGCCCATGCATGAGGTGGACTTGCCAGGCCTGAGCTCACACTTGAGTCCCCAGGCCTTGCACCTCGTACACTCCAGCAGGGCTTGCCAGACCTTGCCCTTGCCCTTTGCAGAGCTCTGCTTTGCTCGGACTTGCTTGACCTGCTCTCGTTAAACGATGACCACTTACTTGCTGTTTGGCCATCTCCTCAGCCACCTTGCAGCGTGCTTCCTCCGCCTTGCATGCCTCCTCCATTTTCTTTGCTTCCTGCACCTCGTGTGTCTCCTCCACTTTCTTCACCTCCTCCTCCTTGCGCCTTGCCTCCACCTTCACTCGCCTCCGTTCCTCCTCCACCTTCTTCTCCTTGATTCCTACCTAGAGCGCAGCTCTGGGATACTTACTCCTGACTCCTGTTCTGTTATGATCCCATTACTAATCTGTCTCCAACTCCATATATAAACCTTCGACTCCACTCATGTACTCTTCAATTCGAATATTAACTAGAATAACTCTCCTGACCTCCGCTTGATCTTGACAACTCTCTTCTGACACCTCTGCTTGACTTGACATTTCAACGTCTTAAGTCTCATCTCCAATCTCTGTACAACTGTGACTGGACTCTTATAAGGGTGCACCATATATGGTGAAGTCAAGTCCCATCTTAGTACTCATCTCCAGAGTTCCGGAGTTGATACCGGAGTTCACAGTTCTAACAATTACCTTCTTTGATATGGACGTTGTTGTAGCCCCATTGAAGATCCATCTTTGTAAATAGCTTAGCACCTTTTAGTTTGTCCACTAGTTGAGAAATTAAGGGCAGTGGGTAATTGTTCTTAACTGTGTATTCATTTAGATAGCAGTAATCCTATACCATGCACTTCTTGCCATCTTTCTTAGGGATGAAGAATACTGGTGAGGTTTGAGGAGATTTGGAGGGACAGATGTATTCTTTAGCCAACTGATCATCTAGAAAAGCAGTAACTTTCTTCTATTCTTATGTGGATAGAGGGATGATATGACCTTTCTTGGGTTCAAATGTCTTTCAGGTCAATAGTGTAATCTCACAGTTTTTTTATCAGCATCTTTTCAGATTTGGCTTTGCTGAACACCTTTAGATAATCATGATATTGCAAGGGGATGAGCTGCTCTGCCATTACATCCATCTTTGACTTGTTCTCTGGGGTGTGGATTGTAGCATGGACTTGATATTGGATGTCCTCTTCTTTCTTCTTGATCATATGAATGAAGACCAGCTTGTTTTGGATGGCATGACAGTGTCTTGGGCAATGTGTCATTTATACTGAGCCCTTGACCCAATCTATTTCTGGATTGTGGTATTTCAACCAAGAGAATCTGAGGATCAGAGCATTCTTTCCAAAGTCTGTTACTTTGGCTGTAACTTTTTTACAATGACCCTGATACTTGATCATTAAATCCACTGAGTATGTGATGTTTCCAGCAGAATTTTTAATTTCATCCATGTTGAACATGGGAATTGCATGTCTTAATTTGTTGAGTGGGAGTTTCAACTTTTTTGTCCAAGATCTATCAATAAAGATCACGTTTGCACCACTGTCAAGCAGGACATTGACTTTTGTGGGGGAGTAACATGTAGATAGGGGTATGATAGCAATTGCCAATGTGATTTCTCTTGTCAGGTTGATGTTACATACAAAAGCTTGTTCCGGGATTTTGAAGGGAAAGGTAACTGAAAGATGAAGTTTTGACAGTTTCTTTTCTTTGACTTAGGGGAATTAAGCACAGGTTTAACATTCCTGCTGAGCTCACTAGGAGGCTCTCCTGACATGTAGATAGATGTAGAAGATCTAGCTGAGTCATCATCATCTGACTCCTCAACCAAAAGGAAAGAATACTTATTATGAAAAGAACCCTCAGAACACCCAGATAAGTTTCTTAGGTTTAGGCTTTTCTCAACTTCTTGTAAATAGCCTCCTGGTCCTTAAACCAGACAGCAGCCTCTTCAAAATTTATTTGTTTAATTGAGATTGAGAAATCTCGACCTTTCCTCTTTCCTTTTGAGGTCTTTCGAACCTTGCATTCATCATCATTGCTTGTAGTGCTTTTTTCATCATCTCAGGATGTATTCACTTCATGTACATTATGGCTATCTCCTTTCTTGCAGTCCTTCTTGTATAGCCCCCAAGCTATTTGCAGGAGGGACATGCAACAATCGCTTTTGGACAATTCTTAGTAAAATGTCCTTCTTTGCTATAGTTGTAGCAGCTCTTTTTCATAGTTCTGATGTCCATGGCATTCAGTAAAGAGATTGCTAGGTCTCTTTGGTGCAGAGGCAACAGCAAAAGGATAAACCCAGTGAGGAAAAGTGCTCACTTGCTGTAGTGCATTTGCAAGCTAGTTGCTAGAAGTTATTCACAACATGGTTACGAAGTAAAGAACTTTTTTTGTGTGGGCTCTGAAGAAGCCAGGTTTAAATAGTGTACAGCAATTGTTTTTACCTATTGTAAAAATATTCATAAAGGATAAAGGGCTGTGTAATATACAGTAGTACATAGTAGTAAGCAGCTAATGGCAGAAGGTGTGCAAGGTATGGCACAATATGCCAAGAGAATGATATGATGTTTCACCATGATGGTATAATATGACATCATCATAAAGATAAGAATAAAGATAATGTCACCAGTCTAGAACAATGATGTCATGGGTCTAGAATGAATTAGTAATCATGAAGAGTGACCCAGACAAGATAAGGTTATAATAAAACCTAAATATTTCAAGCTATTCATGATGGAAGAGATCTTCTTCCTCAAGAGATAGGGGTGATTGGAGCTGATGAAAAGAGCATCATCAATATAAATGACTAAAATGATAATGTCTTGACCGTTAAAATGAACATAGATACCAGGATTTCCATGTGTTCTAACAAATTCCATAGTTAAAAGAGACTTATGAAGTGTCTTGTTCTATTGTAGGGCAGCTTGTTTTAAGCCATAGATTGCCCTTAGCAAGTGACAAACTTTCTTCTCCATGCCAGGTTGGACAAAATCTTTAGGCTATTCCATATAAATTTCTTTGTCAAGTTCTCCAAATAGGAGGGCAGTCTTGACATCTAGTACTTCAATTTCCCAATCTTCAAGTGCTGCAATTGATAGAAGAAGTCAAACAATCTTGAATCTTGCAACTGATAAAAAGATTTCTTCGAAATCTATCCCATAGACTTGTGTAAAGCTTTTTGCTATGGAGTAAGCCTTTTGTACAGCTGTCGCTTTTGACAACATATGTATACCCATCTCCCTTTGATGGATTTTTGTCCAGGTGGAAGGTCAACCAATTCCCATACTTTGCACTTTTTAAGCAACTTAATTTCTTCTTCCATAGCAATCCTCTATTTGTTCTGATCTCCTTTTGAAAGTTTCAGAATATCCTTGTAGTGTGACAGTGTAGCAGCCATAAATACTGCAAAGATCATTAAAAAGTCAAAGAATCATGCACTATACAAGACATCAAGATCATTGTTCTCATTTGTAGGAGCAGATAATTGAACATCTCGTTCAATATCCACAGGAGGTCTAGCTTCATATGCATTATTGGAAAGAATGCATGAATTGCAGATATGAGTATCATAATGAGATTTGTCTTCTTGGATTGGTCCAGGAGGGGTAGGAGAAGGAGAGCAAGATGCCTGTTGTTCTTCTTGTGGAGGAAATTATTGGTTGAGATCATGACTGTCCATAGGTGGAAATAGATAGTAATGAGTGACCGAAATATAGTCAGCTGAATCAAAGTCTTTATTCTCATCTTAATCCTGATTCAAAGGATTGTCTGAAATAGAAATCTTGGCAGGTTTGTCATCTGACTTTCCAGAATAATATGGAAATACAAGTTCATCAAATGTGATAGTAGAAGAAACAATTACTGTTCTTCTTCTAGGAGACCAGAAGCAGTATTTTTTTTTTTTTTTTTCATATCCAATGAAGATGACTTCTTCTACTTTTTCAGATAGCTTATTAGCACGATTTTCTTTTGGAATGAAGACATACTGTAGGCATGACATCCAAATATCTTAAAATAGGAAACATCAGGTTTACTGCCATTTCATTTGAATATGGAAGTAGTTCAATCAAGATGATGCATAGGTTGTCTGTTATAGATGTGAAGAGCAGTCTTGACAGCATCTTGCCAGAAAGAGGGTGGCAAACAGGCATGTTGGCATATACAGTGAGGTGCAAAACCGTTGCAATGCCTAACCCCAAACCGGGGTGCGAAGCGCCCCGCAATTACTTGTGGGAATTTCACTTTGCTTTGGTGGGAACAAATAAAGTACAAATCCTTAGCTACAATGTTGTCCCCAGGGTCATGTGATTTCGCTTACATACTGCAAAGATACATCCATTTCAAAACATCAATACCATTGCAACAGTTTTGCACCCTTTGCTCATTACATTGAAATCAAGTGTTATTTGGTTATGTTTGGTCATAAAAACAAACATACACATATTAGAACCATGTCTGAGTTTAAAATAGTTCACACACATCTTTGTTTCCAACCACAACCATCATGAGAACCATCTCTCCTACTCAAAAATAAATCATCCTCTTTATGCTTGATGCTGGCCAATCTGCTCACTCTATTGCATTCACTACTGGTCTTAATGTGTCTACCATATCCAGATTATGCTCCAAAGAGTGTTCTGAGCTCCAAAAAGCTACTGGAGGTCGTCCATCCAAGCTTTCCTCTGCCAATATCTGGCATGCTATTCGTCTCATCTTCTCTGGAAAGGCAGAGAATGCTGTTCAGGTGACCAAGGCACTCACCAATATAGTCAACCAGCCTCTCTCTACCTCCACAGTGCACAGACAGTTGAGGAAGACAGGTATGAAAGCTGTGGTCAAGTCCAAACAGTCTCTTCTTTCAGCCAAGCATCGTAAGGCTTGTCGAGACTTTGCTTATGCTCATAAAGATTGGACTCTGGAAGACTGGAAGAAGGTAGTATGGTCTGATGAGACCAAAATCAATCACCTAGGGTCAGATGGGCGCAAGTAGGTGTGGAAAGGGGCAGGGGAAGGGCTAAGTGATAGGCTGGTGGAAGGTACAGTGAAGTTTGGAGGAGGTTCTTTGATGATGTGGGGCTGTATGACTTGGCAGGGAGTTGGCTATGCTACCAAGATTGATGGTAGGATGGATGGAGACCTTTACCTTCAGATTTTGAAGGATGAACTGCTCAATTCTTTGCAGCTTTATGATCTTGATCCTCCTGACATCATCTTTCAGCAGGACAATGATCCCAAACATACTTGCAAGAAGGTGAAGGATTGGCTTCAGGAGTAGGATTTTCATACTATGGTATGGCCTGCACAGTCTCCTGACCTCAACCCCATTGAGCACCTCTGGGGTTATCTCAAAAGAAGACTAGCAGATCATGATTCCTCTCCTAAGGGGATTCATGAATTGTGGGAGAGAGTTTAGGTTGATTGGGAGGGAATAGCAGTTGAAGAGTGTCAGAAGTTGATAGAGAGCATGCCTAGAAGGATTGAAGCAGTTATCAAGGCAAAGGGAGGCTATACCAAGTACTAATATACCCTGGAAAGCAAAAGGTGCAAAACTATCGCAATGGTATTGGTGTTTTGAAATGAATGTATCTTTGCAGTATGTAAGCGAAATCACATGACCCTGGGGACAAAGTTGTAGCTAAGGGTTTGTACTTTATTTGTTCCTATCAAAGCAAAGTGAAATTCCCACAAGTAATTGCGGGACGCTTCGCGCCCCAGTTTGGGGTTAGGCATTGCAACAGTTTTGCACCTCACTGTAGCCTCAGACTTGTCAAGAATTGTGTGATTAAAATATTCAGCATGACCATGTTGTTGAGGGGTATATGATACAGAGGTTTGATGCTCTATACCCTTAAACAAAAGGAATATCCAAAGAGAATGATTAATATATTTCTCCCCATGGTCCGAATATACAGAATAGAGACAAAAACCAGTTTGGTTCTTCACCCAAGCAATCAGATCCTAAAGTGCCTGAATAATGTTGGATTTGAAGTGCAAGAAATACAAGCTTGCAAAACTGAAAGCATCGTCAAGAAAAATAATGATCCATTTGTGACAAGAACGTAACAAGGTCAGCATTTTGCACAAATCAGTATGAATGAGATCAAGCATGCGATAAGAGTGTGAAGATGAAGCAGGAAAATCCTGCTGATGTGCCTTGCCAAGTACACAGCCTCTGCAAGTAGGCATAGAAGTGGGCAATGTAAGGGCAGAAACACCCATCATATGCTAATATGCATGACAGAGAGCATTCTTGAAAAGATGTCCAAGATGATGATGCTACAAGTTGAAAGATCTGAGATCCTACAAGGAGTTAACCGAACCAACTGGAGTGATTAGAGAGGACCAAAACCAGTGGAGTGGAGAAGGTGGAAATAAAGCAGTGGTCTGTATTACCACCCTTTCTTGATTGTTCCAGATCTTAGTCTAATCTGTTATCTCACATGTGAAGCCAGCTTTGGTGAGAGTATTAATTGACAAAAGTCAATTACAAGCACCAAGGGTATATCAGATATTATAAAGAATAATAGGAATGGTCCCTGTCTTTTCCTATTTGAATATTACAGTTCTAGGACTATACATTTGCATGATACCATCATTGGCAGTTCCAGCAAGATATGTCCCTTTCTACAAATCAGAAAAGTCATTGAGATAAGGTATAATGTGATCAGAACATCCCAAATCAACTAGCCAATGGTTCTCAGTATTGTAATCTTTCGCACCTAGGACAAAAGTCCACGAATAAGCAAAATCATAGTAGTATTTGCCATCAGGTATATTGTCATACTCACCATTTGATCTAGCATAGCTGTCTCATTCTTCACAGAGTAAGGTGGAACAATCTATGCCACCTTTCCAAGTACCATTGGCATTGTGCTGGAAATCTCCATGGAAATTAGAAACAACCTTTGCTTTCTTGGATTTTGCTCCTTTCTCAAAGCACTGGGGGAGAGGAGCCAGATCAAAAGGACAAGCAAGAGGTCCCATGAGTTCTTCAAAATTGCCTGCATTAGCAGTAAATGATTCAGCATCCTATTGGTCATTATAGATTTCCTATTGAAATTCATCAATATCTATCATCATACCTGTTGTGTCATCATTGACATAATTTGCAAAACCATCCACTTTATTTGCATGTGCTTTTTCTTTTTCTTTACAGTCTGTCTCTTTGTTCAAGATAGAAGCCTGTACACCTCGTGAAGCAGGAGTCCTTGCAGACAGCTTATATGACTTCTTACCACATTGACTCCTTTGAATTGGATGAGGATGGTTAGAACCTTGTTTGAGATGATCATATAACTCCCAACAGTTTGTTGTCAGGTGGAGTTTCCCATAGTGGTCACAAATGGGACAAAATGGAGCATGTTGAATCATATTGGTATGATTTACTTCTCTTGAAGCAGCTTCAAGGCGGTGAGCCAAGGATCTCCATTGCGAATGAGTGGTAGAATGAAGTTGAAATTCCTAGGAATGATGGTGTCAGTGGTAAAGTTTGCAGCTGTGATGGTCTGCATAATAGTTGAAACAAGAGGTTGGTATGAATAAGGAAGGAAGTTGAGCATAATCATGGCATGGAGGTTTCCAGGAAGCTGTAGTCCAGACATGGACATTTCATAAAAGATATTTGTCAACTTATTTATTTGAGTTGGAATATCCTTGGCATCCTGATGGTGGTATTCTGCAAGATCCACAATGTGCATGTTAAGTACTTTTACGAAAGCTTCATATTGACCAATGATGTCAGTGGAAGAATAAAGGGTAGTGAGTGCAATCCAGAGGTCCCTTGTAAGAGAAGAACGAGCAACGTTCCCAATGGTCATGTAAGCTTCCTTCATGAGATGTTGCATATCTGCATAAATAAAGATCCCAATGGCACTTGTACCTGACAATCACTTGAGATCCAAGCAGCCTGAGCATCAATGTCAGCCTGCTGAGCAAAGGTAGAGGTTTTGTCAATGACACTCCACCATGTTACCATGGTGAGGAGGTTGTGGACTTGGCAAGATCAGATGGAATAGTTAGAGGCACCTGCAAGAACTACAGTGTAAGCCTGGATAGTAGAAAGATATGATATATCTGCTTTAGAAGATAAAAATATTGGCAATGAAAATCTGCAAGAAAGTCTGATTAGTATTATGAATAGGAAAAGTATGAATGGGAACCAGAGAAAGTGAATCAAGAAGATTTGCGACAAAGTTGACATCTTCTTCAGTGTCATTGTTATTATCTGAATCATTGTCATCCTCTTCAGTCTCTTCTTCCTCATCATCATCAGCAGGACTAGTTCCTAGATGCTGAGCGATATGCTGTAATAAGGGAATCTGTTCTCTTTGAACTTGTATTGGTTCTGGAATGTTATCATTAGAATGTACAAGTGTCTCAAATAAATTGAAATCAGTATGAGAAAAAAAATGAAAGTTAAGGATAGAAGAAAATCATCCATTTCTAGCCCTAAAACTAAACTGAAGATGATTATGAGAATGATAAAAAGGAATACAGTCCTCAATACCATTTACAGCAGGATGAAGATGAGATCCTGTCCAATATTTAAGATGCATGGAGGTATTCTGAATAAATCCAGGTTTGGCGTAGTTGGTGTATTGACCTCCTAACTGGACCAGCAATGGCCATATGTCTTCTGGGAATGACAACAGGTAGTTGATGAGGGCCAGGCAGAACTCTTGATGCTGATTGCTGGTCTTCTTTGCAATTGCCATGTCAAGAGATGAAATGTCCTTTGTGGTAAGGATCAGGGACATTGCAACTGATCTCTAGAAAAAGGCAAGCGTGATCAGTCCCTAACTTCTTTATAATCATGAACCAAGGATTTTTCCTCTTCCAAACTCATCACCACCTAGCATCCATCAACTCATTCCAAATGCACTATATTGGAATGTCAGAATTATTCAGATATTTGGCAAAGGAGTCAAGGCAGTTAAATTCATGTTGTACTTGCTGGTGCTGACCATCCTTCCAGATGATATCTCCTTCCAAGTTGATAAATTCCTTAGAATGTTCATAGATACCCTAAAGGTCATGATCCAGGACTTCATTGGACTTAAGAGTCTCATAGAATTCAATAAAATATTTGTTGAACACATGACAATCATGCTAAACAATCTTAAAGCCCTGGTTATGGATGGGGTGAGTGGGAGTGGAATGGTACTTCTCTACTGGAAATGCATAACCAAGTCCTCCATAGAATGAGACAATAGGCTCATTCCAGTACATAAATTCTTCCTTAAAAATTATATCCTGTTCCGGGATGTACCGGACAGGGCCTTCTTTGACAATGACCTGTGGCAAAAGATCATCATGATAGAGAGTGGGAATCTGAACAACCTGAGCGAGATAAAATGAAATATCTAGGGGATTGTGATATAACCTAGCATCAACATAAATGAGAGGTACTTCCAGTCTGATCAACAGATCGGAAACGTTCTGATACTCTATCAGATTGTTGGTGTTGGAATTCCTATAAGAGATGGTCTGGTGTCTTTGAATCCTCATAAGTGGGAGGATGTCCCATGGAAATATAATGAGATAGTTATTTATCATCAGATCAATCTATAGGAGGTTCATTGCTTGGTCAAGATCTACTATCTTGCCTGGTTCGAGAATCTTGTCGATTATGAACATCATGTCATTGGAATTTTCGTTCTCATTGACAAATGAGGTGTCAGAAGGATGAATGGATCTCTCTTCTCTCATACCAGGTGGGGTTGAGAATTCGCAATTGGTGTTAGTTGGGAGTAAATCCACAAGGTCGAGAGAAGATACCAAAGTAACTTCATGAAAGGTTGGGATTAATACTTTGATCAAACCAAGGTTTGATGTCAATGGATAAATTAAACCAGGCAAGGTCAAAGGGGAGGACATGTTCCTCAGAGGGAACTGGACTGGGAAAACAGAATGAGGTTGTTGGAGGGAGAGGTGAAGAGAAGAAGATTCAGAGGTTATTGTAGGCATGAGTGTGATGAAGAGTTCCTTTGGAGGAAGAGGCAACAGGGACTAAGTGAGGAGTAGGAGGAAGCGTAGGTGGAAGAAATGTCCACAGAGAATCCAAAAATTAAGGATGGATGTGAAAAGCTGAAGTATTAATATAAGGGAGAGAAGTTGGAGGAGGGAGGAGTGCAAGGAGAAGGAGAATGAGATGGACAATAGATGGTACCGGGCAGAGGAGGAAACTCAGCTGGTCTTTGATGATTTGTGCAATTTAGGTAAATACAACAGTCACCACACAAAATAGGACAGTTGTCCTTATCAAAGTCAATGTGACACTTCCACGTACGATGGTGGGTAGGAATCGGAGTGGGGGCTTGACTAACCTGGATAGGAATGATAAAGTTCCTACATGTAGCCAGGTTAGCATTTGTCCAAGTCAACATGACACGGGTAAATATGTAGAAGATACAGCTCTGCTAATAGAAGCAGGCCAGGGTTGCCCCAAATCTGTTAAACCTGATCCATAAACCCAAACAGCATGCTTATCATCATAAGAATGATGTAGAACAGACTAAGAGTAAGTGCATCATACATCACGAGGCAGGGTAACAACATCAGATATGATGATTGTTGAGCCTAGATGGGGCTCATAACCTAAAGAGATTGCTAGGTCTTTTTGGTACAGAGGCAACAGTGAAAGGGTAAACCCAGTGAGGGAGAGTACTCACTTGCTGTAGTGCACTTGCAAGCTAGTTGCTAGAAGTTATTCATAACATGGTTACAAAGTAAAGAACTTTTTTTTTGTGGGCTCTGAAGGAGCTGAGTTTAAATAGTGTACAGTGATTATTTGTACCTATTGTAAAAATATCCATAAAGGATAAAGGGCTATGTAATATGCAGTAGTGTGCAGCAGTAAGCAGCTAATGGTAGAAAGTGTGCAAAGTATGGCACAATATGCCAAGAGAATGGTGTGATGTTTCACCATAATGATATAATATGATGTCATCATAAAGATAAGAATAAAGATAATGTCACCAGTCTAGAACAATGATGTCATGGATCTAAAATGAATTAGTAATCATGAAGAGTAACCCAGACAAGATAAGGTTATAATAATATCTAAATATTTCAATATTCAGATCTTTCTTTGAATATTGTGGCACCAAAGCACACTTCTGAGTTCTACCCTTGATGAAATCAAGGGACTCCTGGACAGTGCCGACTCTTCTAATCTCCTGGAGATAAGCAGCTGGCAGGTTGCAATGATTTCCTTCTTTGAAGATTTGAGCAATGATAGATGTTCTTGTATTCTTTTCCAACATATTAACTGTGTGTAAAGTGTTGATGTTGGCTTGGCAGTAAAGTGCTTCCCATCAAATGATGAAGTCATTGGTGAGTGAATCTTCTTGGTAGCATTTTGTTAGTTGAATGCATGCCCAGTCTTTCTGGTTGGTACTCCTGAAGAGTCTTTCCAGTTCATCAACAAGGATGGTCCAGTCATACTGCCTTCCTTGCACAAGCCTTGTTTGGGTGAAGCCACCTGCCTTGGATCCTTTTAAGTATGAGAGCACAGCAACTACTGCCTTATAGGAATCTGGGGTAATGGTGTCCAAGTTTATAGAAAGCCAAGCTTTCATCTTGGCCCACTATTCTTCAAACTTAGCTTTTGACCCATCATACTCTCCTGGATCTGTAAACACTTCTATATGTCTTGATGTTCCTAATGCTGCCATACCTGCTCTAGCTCTAGCTGCTAAGAGTGCTATTACCTCAGTGGTCAGAATGTTGTTGTTCTATATGTGTATGTTCACTTCATTGGTAAGGTTTTGTATATCTGCCATTCTTTCATTGAATTCTTAGAGAATAGCTAAAATCTTATCCTTCCATGGGATTGTAATATCAGAAAAGATTCAGTTGATTTCTGCAGACATGATGATGTAAAGGGAGGAATAGCTTTTCTACTTGGTATGGTAGCATTCTGATTTGCATAGAAAGTGAGGGAGTCTTAAGCTTATTCTGGAATATTCAGGGTCACTGGCCCTGCTCTGGTAATCTGGAAATAAGGAATCATTCTCCTTTTAACTGGCTTCTTAATTCTGGCCTTAGCTTTTTCTCATCATGTGCCTTCCTTTTATGGCTAAGTTCTATGATTGGTGATAGGGTAAGGTGACTTAGAGATGACAGCTGTTCTGTGAGTTCTCCAAATTGTGGTTCTTCTTTGAAGGGAAATAACCAGTACAACTCTTCAAGTGATGATTGAGAGTAAATGAGTAAGTGTGTGTTTGAGTGCGAGAGTATGAGGTCATTGGAATCTATGGATTGGTCGTCCATCAGTGAGTACTGGGATACTCTCTCTGTGGATAAGTCTTCTGGGCTGCCCAATCTTAGGGCAGTTGCTACTGCTACTGCTTGGCTGATCTCCTTACAGTATCTGAGGCAAATCAGAAGTCTGATGGCCATAAATCAGCTTCTAAGGTCTAGTATGGAACATGAAAGCAAAGTGAAATAAAAAGTGAAAAGTGAACTCTAGGTCATGTGTGAACATCCCATGACATTGTACTGCCACATGAAATCAGCCAGATTTCCCCCTCCCTTCGCTCCCAGAGTCTGATCAGTGATAAGAACTCAGACAGCTACTACAATAGATCCAGAGGCACAAGTCTTGTTTCAGATAGAACAGTGCCACCACCTAGCTGTTCTCATCTTCCTTCTCATTGCCCAAGTTGCATATTATTACCATCTTCTGTTTTTGAACACTGCTGTACCAATTCCTTATCATATGTCCATCCTGACAGGTGAAGGGGGGGTACTTGAGCTATTCAATGGCCATTCCAATAGAATCCAGACATACTTAGGTGTCAATCTCAATGTCTCTGACTAGCTGGTGCATATATTGAGACAATATGATGTTTTGGACTCATAAAATGGAATATCAGTCAAGGAATAGCTCAGGATTTTCTTGTATACATGTGTTACTGGCCTATCATCTCAGCATGTTGCAGAGCAATTTCAATACTTAATGAATACAATCTGCAGGTCAGAATCCTTCATTCACTCCACATTTTCCTGCATCTAACTGTTTTCAAATCAGATACTTCAAACAGATGGTCTTTTTCTTTTCAAGTGCATCTTTCTACACCTTCCAGGTTCAATTTCCAACAGAAGATATCCAAATCTCTGTCATGATCACCAAAGATCTCTGTTTTCATTTCTTTCATGACTGCATTGGTGCAGTAGATGGCACCCACATTCGTGCTTTTATATCTGTCAACAACTATCTCTATATGTACAACTGGAAGAGTTATCTATTCTAAAATTGCCTGTTTATCTGTGATTTTGACTTCCTCTTTGTTTATGCATTTACTGGCTGGGATGGCTCAACTGCAAATGCCAAACTATGGCATGACACTTATATGCATGACTTGAAGATACTGCAAAAAAAATATCTCCTTGCTGACACAGGGTTTGGAATCTGTGACACCCTTCTAGTGCTATATCAGGGGATTCAGTATCATTTGAAAGAGTGGCATCAAGCCAATCTGAGGTATGAGATCTGATTTCACTGATCAAAACATCTGTGGGTACTCACAATGGTTTTCTAGCCATGAATGAGAGAAGAACTATTTAACTTATGGCATGCTGCAATTTGTAACGTGATTGAGCATATTTTTGGCATTTTAAAGCACCAATTTCATGTCTTGCAGATATCCCCTGAGTATGACATGCATATCCAAGCACAGCTTTCACTTGTGCTTTATGCCATTCACAACTTCATCCAATATTACTATCCAGAACTTGAAGGACAGGACCTCCTGGCAGATGATGGAGACCAACTCCCAGGTGGTGGCTTGGACCTTGGTGAGGGGCTGGCAGATGCAGTGGAAAAAAGATATGTGGACCAATACTGTAATAACATTGCACAAGAGATGTGGATTGATTATCAGGAGGAGCTTGCACATTATGACCTGTAGGCCATATCACATATCATATACTACCAGTGTATGTATACCATATCACACATTATAGACTAGATCATATTGATTGTGGACTCAATTGTATAGCATATTGTATCATACACAACAACATAGAATTGTACATATGTGATATAGTTACATCAAAGTCATGACAATGTACAACTGCGATTCAATCATTTATGGTCATAATGTCAAATCTCCAAGCCTGACAAGTGATTTCAATCTCTGACAACCTGTGATTCAACCACACCTCCCTTGATTCTGCATCAAGTTTCCGGAATATAATCACATGATTTTTGTTCTTGTCAAGCATGAAAAAGTCACTGACATTGAGTCTTTGCATTGGCATGAGCTCAATGTGTTGGTTGAGGATATCGATAGCAGCGCTAAGATCATTGATGGGTGGGGGAGGGGGAGTCATAGTACAGATGAAATCCTTTACTGTGGCAGCAATCTCCTGCATTGCCACACCACCTGCTTGCTGTGCCATTGCCATCATGAATGCAGGGCATGATCTTTTACATGAGCCATTTGCTGATGACTCAAAGGCAGGTGACTTTCTCTTTGTATGGCTAACACTTGTAAGTGTGGATGGAGCAGGTGGGGTTCCGATTAGCTGTCCAATAAAGCTGGATGGTGTTGATGGGGAAAGGATATTTGAGTTGGTGGATGAAGGTGCTGAGGCCTAGTTCCTTGGCTGGTTGGCACTAGTGTTATTACCAATTTTATCTGCAACAGAAAACAGCTGCTGGAGATTGAGGGGACCATCAGTAGTGGCTGGTGGGTGGATAGAGTCATGAGCACCTGCTTCATTGGCTGATTTGAATAATGGCTGGCAATTGGTGGGGGAACGCAGAGTGTATTGCCCCTAGCTCTTGTCAGGCATCAATGCCTCAATTAAATGGTAGTGGATAAAGCCCTTAGTTTTGAAAGATTTTGCATTTGGATTAGACTATATGATCAAGTCAGTGATATGATCCCCCACTTGTTCAATACTCATTACAATACTTTAACATATCTTGTTCATATATCTTTTTGTCTGAGGGAGATTCCTTCCCCATCCTTCTCACTATATGAGAATTCAGACACATTGTTTTTGAGATTGAAAACTGCCTTGTACTGCTTCTTCATCTATTTGTTTTGTTAGCTACCACTTCAATAAATAGAGAAAAAACTTGCTAGTTGGTATCTACGCTCACATAATTTAGCATCTTTTACCCCACCCTTCTTGACAGTAAATCTGATCATCATGAGAGATGATGCTGCCATCCAAGTAACTTTCTTGAAGTTTTCATCGTCACTCTTGGGTAATTTAATGATGAGAAACTTGAGAAATGCTGTGATTTCTTCCTCATTTCAATGAGCTGCCTTTTTGTGAGCTTTTGAATGGTGACTGTCTTCCAAGTGAAGAGGATTGATGATTGACCCATGAGAGTGCAAGGAGCAGGCTGACGATGCTCCACTAGAATCAGACATCATGGTGGTGATAGGACATCATTGTGTTGCTGTGTTGCTGAGTTGCTATAAACCCCCTAAGGGGAATCTGGCTAATTCTAATTCTATGTTGCAGTATGATGTCATGGGGTGTTCACATGTGACCTAGAGTTTACTTTTCACTTTTCATTTTACTTTGCTTTTGTGGTTCATATTAAACCTAATAACCTTAAGAATTATATAGCAGCACTGAGTGAATGTTGTTGTGATGGTGATGGGGTTCTTTTCATGTCCTATGAGCCTGCTGATTTTGCTGATGAGACTGTTCACTCTCTTACTGGTTCTGGCTCAGCTACTTCTGCTAAGGCCATGCATAAAGGGTTAGCAGGGAAGGAGTGAAGGAATCAATGGAAGGTGATTGACACTAGCTCTATCATAAGATAGTTGTGAGTGATCCTTCTTGAGGGACATACTTGTGCACGTGAGATAAGTCACGTCAAGGGTAACAAGGTAAGGGTAAGATGTGGAGTCTAGTTCTAATGAAACAACCTAGAGCATAGCTCCCTTAGATTGCCAAAAGTAACTTGGACTGAGATAGGAGCAATGAGTGAGTAGGCTTATCAGGCTAAGTAAGAGTCCTTCTTATAGTGCTTAGGGGAAAACACCAAGAGAACTAGACTAGAGTTCTCTGGAGCTGGCATTGAGCCTTAAGTACCTACTAGAGGTATGTACATGTTGTGATCATATTTAACAATCTGGGAACAAAATGAAAAGGGCATAGGATGAAATGAAAGTGAAACATGTGAGACCAACATGTAGTGTGGCAGAATGGAAACAAATCATGAAACATATGTGAAACATGTGTAGCAAGGAATAGAAGAGAAGTGTGATCAAATGCTTCTGTAAGATGGTGAAACATAAATCTAAAACAGAGATATAAAACAGGGAAGATGAGAAGTCTCATGTGTAAAACAGAGTGAGGAAGTGAAGAATGATTAATATGCACAAGATAGGGGGAATAATAGCAAGATTAGATAAAAGATTAGATTGTCTGTTGGTAACCATAGAAAATGTTAAGTACAATGAACATAGGGGTATGAGAATATACTGATCATAAGAATAGTATCTAACTTCCAAAATTTGCATATATTGTTATGATTAGTATATTTCCATACTTCTATGTTTGTTGGACTTAACATTTTCCACATATAACAACAGACAATCTTATCTTATCATTTACTTGCCCCTATCTTGTGCATATTAGTTGCTTTTTACTTTTTCACTTCATTTCACATACAAGACTTCTCATCTTCTCTGTTTCATATTTCTATGTTTTATCATTTTACAGAAGTATTTGATGATGCTTCTCTTTCATTCCTTCATACACATGTTTCACATATGTTTCATGCTTCATTTCTATTCTGCCACACCATGTGTGGTCCTTATATGTTTCACTTCCATTTCACCCTATGCTCTTTCTTCTTTTGTTCTCACATCATTAGATACAATCACAACATGTATATACTACAAAGTAGTACTTAAAGCTCGATGCCACCACCAGAGAACCCCAGTCTGATTCTCTTGGTGTTTTCTTCTACAGCATTACAAGAAAGACTTTTAGGCCTGACCAGCCTTCTTCTCTATTGCTTCACTCTCCAGTCCAGGTACTTTTGGCAATATAAGGGAGCTATGCTCTAGAGTTGTTTTATATATGATTTCCCTTTTGAATGGGGTCAAGCACTATACATTAACCATCAGTAATATTATATTGCAATAGGTAATCACAAGTGTACATATTGCCATAATATATGCATCTGAGTCTGTGCTCTTCTTGTAGTACTCAGCCACTTTCTGGATCTCTGCCTCAAGTGCAGGCCAAAAATCAAAATATTTGTGTTTTGTATGGTGACAATTCCATGCCTTGTGTAGAGATTTGAGGACTGGAAGGATGAGGTGCATGACAAGGCCACAATACAAAGAAAAATATTATTGCACATACTCAGCCTTTGCAAGTAGGCCAAGGAGCATGCTCACATGTGCCCACTCATTGTCCATCAATTGGAGATCAAGTAGTTATTAATGTTTTTCTCAATTCTTCTCAGCAAATACTATTTGATGTATAAAATTTTCTATATTACCCTTGAGCTTTTTGGCATACTTGAGCATTAGATATGTCAATGATCATTGGACTGGCATGTCCAGAAGAAGTTGCAGCAGGTGCTCTTATGGTGGGTGGTTGGGCCTGTCTTGTCTTTGAATGTTCTGAAAGAGTTGTTTTTGCTTGGCAGAAGAATGCTCCTACAGTGGCTCAAAAAATGTTTCAATATTTGCATGCTTTTCACTAAAGTTGATATTCCCCAACACCTCCTACCTCAGGCCCTATCATATGAGTGAAACAACCCTAGAGCATAGCTCTCTTAGGTTGCCAATAGTAACTTGGACTGGATTGGAGCGATGAGAGATTAGGCTTGTCAGGCCAAGTAAAAGTCCTTCTTATAGGGCTTAGAGGAAAACACCAAGAGAACTAGACTGGAGTTCTCTGGGGCTGGCATCGAGCCTTAAGTATCTACTGAAGATATGTACATGTTGTGATCATATCTAATGATATCAGAATAAAATGGAAAAGAGCATAGGATGAAATGGAAGTAAAACATGTGAGGCTCACATGCCATATAAAAGAATGGAAATGAAGCATGAAACACATATAAAACATATGTAGCAGGGAATGGAAGAGAAGTGTGATCGAATGCTTCTGTAAGATGGTGAAACATAAGGATATGAAATGGAGAAGATAAAAAGTCTCATGCATGAAATAGAGTGAGGAAATGAAGAGCAACTAATATGCATGAGATAGGGGCAAAGTGGACGAGATAAGATAAAGATAAGATTGTCTGTTGATATATGTGGAACATGTTAAGTTCAACGAACATAGGAGTACAAGAATATACCAATCATAACAATGAGTATATCAAATGAAGTACCTACCATTGGCTTGCTATGAATGCAAAGGTAAAGTAATTTGGATAAGATCTGATGGAATGGCAGTCATTTCAAAATGACATATCATTGGAATACATTTGACAATTATTATATCATATGTAATATAGGTATTTGACAGCTATTGATGGTTACTATGTGATCAAGGTGTAATTATATAAGTGACATAATTCCAACCAATATAAATACCCTGTGTCCCACTTCAATTGACCTCATCATATTATAAAGTCCATTCCTACCTCTATTAGAGCTAATATCCTTGTTTTCTATGAATCTGATCTCTCTGCTAGATAGATTGCATCCAAGACTGGTCTAGGGAAGTCCACTGTTGCCAGAGTTGAGATTTGAACCAGATTTGAATCCTTTTGGAGGGTATTTAGAGTCATTATCCTATTGTAAGATAATGCTCTATTTAGAAATTTCAAAATTCTCTGTGCTGAAAAGCAAATTGTTCTCTAGAATGGACACATACTACTGAGCATATATCCTCCTTTTCACCTGTGCAAGTATCCCCACTTTATTTCAGCCCATGCATTTTCAAACCATCAAGGAATCTCCTCTAAACTTTACTATTTCCTAAATCTTTTTATCTTGTAAAGGCTTACCTCTCTCTTTCCATACATACATTCTTCCATCTGACCCAATCCTGTTGATTTTTGTCTCATCTGATCAAATAACTCTGGTCCAGGCCATCACAGTCCAGTCCTTGTACTTGAAAGTAAAGTCCAACCATCTCTTTTTATGTTTGATAGACAAGAAAGGCCACTTTTTCTTGACCATAGCATTTAAAGATGCAGTCTTGAGAACATTGCTAACAGTTTGGGCATAGATAGGAGAGGACCGGGCAGGATTGATGAGATGGATTGCTTGAACAGCATTATTAGTCATTCCAATGGTAATACTAGAAACAATTCTGCTCTTATCAAGAGAAGAAAGCTTGGAAGGTCATCCTAACTTGATATTCTCCTTTTCTGACAGATCTCCTTGATAACTCTAGCCATATTAGACTCCCCTAGACCAATCTTAAATGTAATCTGTCTAGCAAAGAGATCAGATTCAGAGAAAACAAGGATATTGGCTTTAATAGGGGTAGGAATGGACTTTATGATGTGGTGAGGGCAATTGAAGTGGAACACAGGGTATTTATATTGGTTGGAATTATGTCACTTATATAATTACACAGCTTGATAACATAGCAACCATCAATAGCTATCAAATGACTATATTACATATGATATAATGATTATCAAATGCAAGGTCAAATAAGTGTCTTAATGATATGTCATTTTGAAAGACTGCCATTCCATCAGGTCTTATCCAAATCACTTGACCTTTGCATCCATAGCAAGCCAAAGGTAAGTACTCTATTTGATATACTCATATGTTAGGGTCTGGATTAGGAGGTGTTGGGAAATATTGACTTTAGTGGGAAACATGCAAATATTGGAACACCTTTTTGAGCCACTGTATGTGGAATGTTAGTAATAGAAATGAAATACAGCATATGACAAACCTTGGCACAAATTGAATGCACTATGCCTGTTATGATCAGTATATTCTCATCCTCCTATGTTCATTGGACTTAATATTTTCCACGTATAACAACAGACAATCTTATCTCTAATCTTATCTTGCTATCTCTTTCCCTAATCTCATATGTTATAGTTGTCTCACCCCTTCACTCCATTTCATGCACAAGACTTCTTATTTTCCCCATTTCACATCTTCGTTTCGGATCTATATTTCATGCTTCTCTTCAATTCATTAATACACGTGTTTCACTTGTGTTTCACTTGTGTTTCACTTTGTTTCCATTCTGTAACACAGCATGTTCACCTCACATGTTTCACTTCCATTTTACCCTATGCCCTTTTCCCTTTTGTTCCCAGATTGTTAGATATGGTCACAATATGTACATATCTCTAGTAGGTACTTAAGGCTTGATGCCAGCCCCAGAGAACTCCAGTCTAGTTCTCTTGGTGTTTTCCTCTAAAGCACTATAAGAAGGATTCTTACTTGGCCTGACAAGCCTCTTCTCTAAGGTTGTTATATTAGAACTAGACTCCACATTTTATCTCTTACCTTGCCAACCAAACACAACTTTGTTCAATGCGACACAAGTGCATCCCCACAAAGGATTGTTGCACTAGGAGCTTATGGTAGAGCCAGTCCTGATCACCTTCCATTGTTCCCTTCACTCTTTTCCTTCTACTTCAGGTCAAGTCAGCACATCTAACCCCTTGTACACGGCATTGGCTAGAGTAGCTGAGCCAAGTACTGATGAAGTAGTGGACACTTTAGAGTGTACAGCCTCACCAGCAGAATTGGTAGGCCTACAGGATGTGGAGAGGACCCTATCACCATCACCACATTTGCTCTCAGCCGCATTAGAATTTTTAAAGTACTTAGAAGCAGATTTACAACCATCTGACTTCTTTTTTGCTCCAGATGAGGAGAGCGCCATCAGATGAGTGGCATTCAAGTTAGAATTGGGAGACCTCAATGACTTATCCATCAAGAAAGCATCCCAGTACTCAGTGGCAGAAGATCTTTCCATAGATCTGAACAACCTCGTACTCAGCCACTCAGACATAAACTTATCTGTCCACATTCGGCCTTCACTCCAAGAGCTGTGCCAATTGTTTCCCTCCATAGAAGAACTGCAATCTGGAGAAGTAAGAGAGCTATCACTTCTAAATTCCCTTTCCCTGTCACCAATTATGGAATCTAGCTGCAAAAGGAAGGAATGTGATGAGGAAGAAGTAAAGCTGGAAATTAAAAAGCCAGTTAAAAGGAAAAGAATCACAAATTGCCAGATCATCAAAGACAGGGCTGGCGACCTTGAATGTTCCAGAATAAGTCTACAACTCCCTCACACTCTATGCAAATCAGAATGCTACCGTACCAAGTAGAGAAAAAACCCCTTCCCTTATGTAACTATGTCCACATATATCAATCAGATTCTCCAAGACAGAACAATCTCATGAGAAGATAAGATCACTGCTATTTTGACAGAATTCAATGATCACATGACAGATTTGCAGGCAGTCACAAATCAAGTAATGCAATTGACAAATATCAACAACCAACTGATGACGAGAGTCAATGCCCTCACTGCCACTGCACTCCAAGAAGGAATAGCAGCAGGTGGAATATCATGACAAGTAGAAGTCTTTGCAGACCCAGGAGAATATGATGGGTCCAAAGCTAAGTTCAAAGAATGGTGGGCAACAATGAAGGCTTGGCTTGAAGTCAATGCTAATATGATTACCCCTGCCTCATACAAAGCAGTGGTGTCAGTTTTGTCATAATTAAAAGGAGCAAAGGCCGGAGGGTTCATATAAACCCACCTAGCACAAGGAAGGCAGTACGATTGGCCTACACTTGTTGATGAACTATAAGGGCTCTTTAGGAGTACCAACCAGAAAGACTGGGCACGTGCCCAACTTACAAAATGTTATCAAGGAGACAGACCCACTGATGACTTCATTATTCGATGGGAGGTACTCTACCACCAAGCCAATATCAATGTCTTGCATGTGGTTGATTTGTTGGAAAAGAACACATGAGCAGCTATAATTGCTCAAATATTCAAAGAAGGAAATCACTGAATCTCTCCTGTCCTCTATCTCTAGAAGATCAGAAGGGTTGACACAGCCCAAGAGTTCCTTGATTTTATCAGGGGCAGAACTCAGAAGTGCACTTCAGTGCCACAATATTTGAAGAAGGATTTGAATGGCATGGATATTGGAGCCACCATTAAAGGCTGCTACAATTATGGCAAAGAAAGACATTTTACCAAGAATTGTCCAAAACCGATTGTTACTTGCCCCTCTTGCAAATAGCTTGGGGGTCAGCACAAAAAAGGATGCAAGAAGGAAGATGGCCACAATACACACAAAGTGAATACATCCTGGAATGATGGAAAAAGCACTACAAGCAGTGACAATGAACATAAGGTCCATAAGGCCTTAAAGAAAGAAGGAAAGAAATGGGACTTCTCTAAGTCCATAAAAGATATAAGCTTCGAAGAGGCTGCTGCCTAGTTCAAGGACCAGGAGGCTATTCAAAAGAAGTCAGAAAAAGCTTAAACTCAAGGAACTTATCTGATATTCCAAGGATTCTTTCTGCAATAAGTATCTTCCCCTTCTGATTGAGGAGTCAGATGATGATGACTCAGCCAGATCTCCTTCATTTACCTACACATCAGGGAAGTCTCCTAGTGAGCTTGCCAGGGATGTTAAACCTGTGCTTAATTCCTCTAACCAAAAGAAAAAGAAACTGTTGAAACTTCACTCTTTAGGTACTTTCCCCTCCGAAATCCCAGAAGAAGTTTTTATATGCAATATCAACTCTACACGGGAAATTATGTTATCAATCCAAGTCACACCCCTGAGCACATACCACTCCCTTATGAAAATTGACACCCTACTTGACAGTGGCACAAACACGATCTTCATTGACAGATCTTGGGCAGAGAAACTAAAACTCCTGCTCTAGTAAATTAAGACATGCAATTCCTGTGTTCAATGTGGATGGAACAAAGAATTCCATAGGGAACATTATACACTCAGTGGACCTTATGATCAAGTATCAGAGTCATTGTGAAAAGGTTACAGCTGAAGTAACAGACTTCAAAAAGAATGCTCTCATCCTCAGATTCTTTTGGCTGAAATGCCACAATCCAGAAATAGATTGGGTCAAGAGCTCAGTATAAATGACATATTGCCCAAGGCACTATTACGTCCTCCAAGATAAGTCAATCTTCATCTGTATGATTGAAAAGAAAGAAGAGGATATTCAATACCAAGTCCACACCACAATTCACACCCTAGAGGATAAGCAAAAGATGGATGCAGTGGCAAAAGAGCTCATTCCTCCACAGTACCACAACTATCTAAAAGTATTCAGCAAAGCTGAGTTTGAAAGGATGCTGATAAGAAAACTATGGAATCACACTATTAACCTTAAAGATACATTTGAACCCAAGAAAGATTGCATAATCCCTCTATCTACACAAGAACAGGAGGAAGTTGCCACTTTTCTAGATGATTAGCTGGCAAAAGGATACATCCGTCCCTCCAAATCCCCTCAAATCTCACCAGTATTCTTTATTCCTAAGAAAGACAGTAAAAAGCACAAGGTACAAGACTACCACTATCTAAACAAGTACACAGTTAAGAATAACTATCCACTGCCCTTAATTTCCCAATTGGTGGATAAGTTAAAAGGGGCTAAGCTATTTACAAAGATGAATCTTCAATGGGGCTACAACAACATCCATATCAAAGAAGGCGATGAATGGAAGGCTGCTTTCATCTGCTATAAAGGAGCATTCGAACCCCTAGTCATGTACTTTGGGCTATGCAACTCCCCTGGTATTTTCCAAGCCATGATGAATAAAATCTTTGCCAATATGAAGGAGATAATTGTGGTCTATATTGATGACCTCATGATATTTACAAAGACAGATGACCAAGATGAACATAATAGAATTGTGTGTGAAGTATTGGGGAGATTAAAGGAAAATGATCTCTTTGTAAAACCAGAAAAGTGTTTCTTCTCCAAGAAAGAAATCAAGTTCCTCAGCATGATGGTTGGTGTTGATGAAATTAGAATGGATGACTCTAAAGTCAAAGCCATCCTGGAATGGTCAGAATCAAAGATAGTCACAGGAGTCCACAGTTTCCTCAGACTTGCCAACTTCTATCAAAGGTTCATCAAGGACTATGCTCAGTTCACATGTCCATTGAATGATCTATTAAAGAAGGATGAACCCTTTGTATGGAAGGAAGCACAACAGAACGTTTTACCACAGTATCCATGTTGACCTTCCTGGATATTGATTGTCAATCCTACTTAAAAACTGATGCCTCCAACTATGCCACAGGAGCTGTATTAAGCATATTAAAAGAAGACAAGTGGCATCCAGTTGCCTTTTCCAGCCACAGTATGATGCCTGCTGAACGAAACTATTCCATTGCCGATAAGGAGATGTTGAGCATCATTCAAGCATTGAAGATCTGGCGACACTACCTGAAAGGCTTCTGTCACCAGTTTGAAATCTGGAATGACCACACCAACTTGCAGTACTTTATGAAATCACAGAACCTGAATCACAGACAAGCCCAATGATGGCAATGGCTCTCATGGTTCAACTATCAATTTGTCTATAAGCCTGGTGCCACTAACATTAAGACTGATGCACTCTCTAGGAGAGAAGATCATGCAATCAACATAGAACACGATAACAAAGAAATCATGATGATTCCACTGGAGCAGATATGAACTCTACCAGTTGCAATCCATAATGAAGGTGAACAAATTTTATATTTCATTAAGAAGAAACTACACATGCTCAAAGAGAGTGAAGTCAAGGAGCTATGTAAGAAGCACAGAGTATGCCATGTTGATGAAGTATTATGAAACCAAGAAGGAAATGAATGTCTTTGTCCCTGATGACAAAACCATTTGCTTATCTATTATGAAAACATGTCATGACTTGCCAGTCATTGGTCACCCCAGTTATGAAAAGACCATAGAATCTCTCAGGAGAAGTTACTGGTGGCCCAACATGACCATCTACATTAAGGATTATGTAGCTTGATGTGACCACTGTGCATGCATGAAATGAGGTAACAAAGCTCTGGCAGGTACATTAATTCCTCTTCCTATTCCAGAAGGTCCCTGGCAGGACATATCCACTGATTTTACTACTGATCTTTTCTCCTCTGGCGGCTTCAACTACATCCTCATTGTTATAAATCGGTTCTTTAAAGAAACCATATTTATCCCATGCAACAAAACAGTCACAGGACTAGATACCACTAAATTATATTTACACCACATTTGAAAGAATCATGACTTACCCTGGTCGATTGTATCAAACCGCAGACCATAGTTTGCTTTCCAAGTTATGCAGGATGTTTGCAGACACCTCAGAATTAAGTCTAAATTATTCACTGCACACCACCCACAAACAGATGGACAAATAAAATGCATGAATTGAAATCTCCAGCAGTATCTCCATATCTTCTGTACTGAAAAGCAGGAAGAATGGTCAGACTGGCTTCTGATTGTCCAATTTTCATATAACTCAAAGATCTCAGCATCTTCAAAGAAAACCTCTTTCAAAGTCATACGTTCATATGTCTCCCATATGAGTGTGGAACAATGTGTCTCCAAAGCACCAGCCACTATGGAGTTTACCGATTTAATGAGCAAGACTTTGGAGAAAACAAGAAATAGTCTAAAGGCATCCCAAGAGCGAATGAAAGCTCAAGTGGATGAACACTGGTCTAAAGCTCCACAGTATCAGGTTGGAGATAAGATCTGGTTAGCCAGAGATAACCTACACTTGACATACCAATCCAAGAAGCTGATGGAATGGTAGCTAGGCCCCTTCCCATTCTAGAACTTGTGGGCTCCAATGCAGTTAAGCTTAGACTTTCCAGGGGAATAAAAATCCATGATGTTGTGAACATTTCTCACATCAAATCCTACAAAGAATAGTTGCCTGGTCAACCTGTTATTCAGCCTGGCCCAGTTGATATCACTGAGGACTGTGAAGAAGTTCACGAAGTAGATTATTTGGTCAATTCCTGCTTGAAGGGACCTGCCTCAAATACCTGGTGTATTGGAAAGGCTTTGAAGAGACAGATTGTATATGGAAACCACTCAGGAATCTATCCAGCACTCAGGATGCCATCCATGAATTCCACATCCTCCACCTGAATGTCCCACGAAAACTATCCATGACCTTTGTCCAGTTTGAGAAGTTATTTCACTCATATGTGAATTATACCGAGTGCAAGTCACCACTCCTGAATTGCCTGGAAGTTGATTCCTAGAAGGGAGGTAGTGTTATGATCAGTATATTCCCATACCCTTATGTTCATTGGACTTAACATTTTCCACATATAACAACAGACAATCTTATCTCTAATCTTATCTCACTATCTCATTCCCTAATCTCATGTGTCATAGTTGTCTCACCCCTTCACTCTGTTTCATGCACGAGACTTCTCATCTTCCCCATTTCACATCTCTGTTTTGGATCTATATTTCACACTTCTCTTCCATTCATTGATACATGTATTTCACATGTATTTCACATGTGTTTCACTTTGTTTCCATTCTATTACACAGTGTGTTGGCCTCACATGTTTCACTTCCATTTTACCCTATGCCCTTTCCTCTTTTGTTTCTGAATCATTAGATATGATCACAACATGTACATACCTCTAGTAGGTACTTAAGGCTTGATGCCAGCATCAGAGAACTCCAGTCTAGGTACTATAAGAAGGACTCTTACTTGGCCTAACAAGCCTCTTCTCTCATCACTACCATCCAAGTCCAAGTATCTTTTGGCAACCTAAAGGAGCTATACTCTAGGGTTGTTTCAATGCCCACTTTATCTTGCTAAATGGCACCATATTGCAAAAATAAATTTATACTATTGGAATTTTTTGGGTTGTACTATTTGGGACCATTGTGAGCATGTAGCAATGCTTGAGTTGCCAAATTGATAATGTAGGCAAGACATCTATAAACTGGTTTGTAAGGCTCAAGTCTTCATTTTGAAAGGACAAAGATGCAACATACCAATCTTGTTGTTTTGTTGGATTTCATAATTGGCTCATGGTATTATCAATAAGCTTGGAAAATTCATCCACCATTGTATCCATGTTTAATGTGCTATTGCCTATGACATTCTAATCTAAGGCATACAGTTAGTTTGAAGGCAACACTTGAGACAGCTTACTATTTTATAAGCAATCACAAGATGATTAACAACTTTGAAAAGGGCCTGATCAAATTGCACTCCATTATAAGCACTATTTATCTGTGCAAAGCCTATGAGCACTGTCTTCACCTCTCAAATGCTGGGTGAGTTCTCTTGTAATCAAGATCCTATAATAGCAAAATATGTGTTTGTATTCAAGGCCTGCCAAGCATCACACATTAGGTTCACCCACCCTTTGACAGTGTCACTCTGTCAAAATGTCAATAATGAGACATGTTTTTGAATATATTACACTACTAATAGTTTGAAACAAAGTTTCCCTATATGCTTCTTGAACATGTTAATGATAAGTTGATATGTTACCTTTTGACTTGGTAACTTGATGCCACCCATAGCTCAAGCAACAATATTTATCATACTCTTGAAACTTGGATGCTTGAGATCACCTAGTAGCTATTGAGTATTAGCTACATAGAAATCATATTTATAATATAAATTGCACTATTTACTTGATCAGTATTGACCAGCTATTGAACAGCAGTGGCACAAAACCACTTATCACTGCATGGAGGTGTTTTGTCTTCCTTGACAATGGACTAAAGATGAGTGTTGAGTTGGGTTTGTTTGCTTTTGTTCTTCTACATCTAACAGTACATCAGGAGCATAGATTTGAAGTCATTGTCTTCAGTCCACTTTAAGTATTCACACTGACCTTGTGTGACTCATTAGTGGCAGGATACATATGTAATGTCAATAATAACAAGTGGTACATATCTGATGGTATGATTGCAAATAATGGCAGAGTGTGATTATGTATCTCAGATTCAAGTATTACTGAGCAACACTAACATTTGTAATACTTTTTGTTGTTGCTGGAATGAATGAACATGTCTCCAAAGAAATGATCCACATCCTAATTTTATTGATTGTAACAAGACTTTGAGTTTTGTAATTTGTCAATGTCCAATATCTGGATGTCTGCCAGTGACCCACTGGAACTGACTGTATCTGCCTATGGTATCATAGAGGTTGAATCTAAGGTCCTATTGGAGATCAGTGGCACCTGAGTTCGAGTGGTCAAGGTGGCCACTTGTTTTTCTACAGGTGCAATCTGATCAGTGTGTGATAACAAAACAATTAGTTTGCATGAAAACTATATTGCAACACACCTTTGACAAGCTCAGATGATGCTCCTACTTTGTCTTTGTCATCTGAGTCAAATAGCTGTACTGTTACGGTTTTTCTCCTTTTTCCTTGTCTTTACCTCTTCTGCTTTCCTCGACGAGTACATCGCTTCCTTGGCCTCGCGCAGACAATCTGGGACGTAGCGTTACTTACCATTAGTCCATTTCATTCTTTGTTTCTTCTTCTTTGATTACTTCCTTCGTTCTCTTTCTTGTTCTACGAACACTTATCTCCTCGGCCGATTCTCTTACGTCGGCCTTGTAGTTCCTATCTCTTCCCTCGTGTTACTGCGGATGATGCGTACACTTACTTCATCGTTCTATTACCTTCCTCTATATTCCACGATGACGTGTCCTCGAGTATATATACCTACTTGTCATATACTTGTATTCTCTATTCTCGTTCTACACAATCATAGCGTACTCTTGGATCCTGCAGTCTGATCGACTCAGTACCTTCGTCTCTCATCCTCTCTAGTAAATCCCTGACATCCGACTGACTCAGGCTTATGCACTTCGTCCGTCGAGAACCCTAGACCTTTGTACTTGCTCTGATGTTGAGTCTCTTCGTGAGTACCTCCAGAGAAGTAATCCCTCGAGACTTTCCTTTGTGTACGCTTCGCATAACACCATACATACTCAGAAAAGCCATGAAAACTCCACAGAACCCGATAACATGCCGCAACCACATGGTGATGTGATATCCAATAATAGCGTGACTAATATATATTTGTTAGACAGATTAGAGAAGCCAATCGCCACACACACGAGCAACCCCTTTCTTGCAAACCCCTCACTACAAGGCCCAAAAGGAGAAAGGGTACGCTTTCTTGTGGTCATTGACAATGGGGCAATGATCAATGCAATTGATATGGTGACATTCCAACGTATCGCCCGCAGACTAACTCCGCTAAGTCCATCCTCTCGAAAGCTGAGAATGGCTAATGGGTCCGTCATCCAGTCGATGGGAATCTGGACAGGCAACTTAGAGTGGGGCCCCCTCTCAACCCATACCACATTCGAGGTCTTCCCAAGTGGGGGATCATGATGAATGCTCATTGGGAAACCACTCCTAGAACAAGTAAAAGCAACCCATGACTACAGCATGGACTCCATCTCTGTTCTATTACATGACACCCACCACCTCATAAACAACTTCACACCCCACCTTGCTCTACCCTTTCCATCCCTTCCCACAGTGGTTTCATTCTCCGTTCATACTCACTTTTTCCCCCCCACAACGGATTCAAACAGCAAACAAATGGACACCCACAAAGCAACTATAAATGGGGTCCATCTCACTGAAACAATGGACACATCAGGTGATGTAACCTCATTACCCTCCCCCACACCACCCAGTGAAATTTTCACCAGGTGAATGGAGCAAGGACCCTTTTATCCTCCAAGGGTAGAAGTGATTCTGGAAGCTATTCAAATAGGTAATATCATGCAGGAAGAACAAAAGACAGTACACAACTTACTATGGGAGTACGTTGACATGTTTGCCCTCTCTGTAAAAGAGGTCAAATCTCTAACGAACAGCAAGTAACGGCTAAACATACCAGATGATGTGATATTCTCCATGAAGGCAAACCAATGGCCACTAAACCAAGCCCAGAAGGAGTTCTACTTTCCGAAGCTAGCAGAGTTCGTAGACGCTGGGGTACTACATCCGATACATGTCAGCAAGGTTAAAGCAGTACATCCAACAGTACTGGCACAAAAAGCACATAAAGCACCAGGACTAACCATGGACGAAATATGCCAGGAAGTGAACGAACAGTGTATACTACTTGGTGAGCCACCAGATCCGAATGTACCACAGCGAACTAGCATCCCCTTGCAGACACAACATGCCACTTGAACGGAACCAAAGAAATCAAAGTGGTGAATCACACAGAACTTCAACCAGCTCAAACATGTCCACCACTTAGCCCAAGTACCACAGGAAGACCTACGAGCCAAACAACAGCGGCTCGCAGGCCATCGTTATATATGTATTATTGACTTCACCTCAGGGTTCTATGCTATAAAGGTCGAGGAGGACAGTCAACCCTACCTATGCATATATACCGAAGGTGTCGGATATTATGCCTACGCTCGTATGCCAATGGACATCACTGATGCACCATCCTGGTTCTGCGACATGACAGGACAGGCACTGCATAACCTAACAACAAAGATACAGCTCAAAATGTTTGTAGATGACAATGCTTTAGCAGGCAACAACTTCGCAGATTTCCTCCGTCATCTCCAAACATTCTTCGAATGATGCCAGAAACATGGACTATCAGTGTCCCCACAAAAGACCCACCTATTCATGCAGGAGACTGTCTTTGGGGAATCACACGTCGGCAACGATGGTATAAAACTGGACATTGCCAAGTTAGAGGCAGTAGCTAAGTGGCCCGTCCCATCCAACCTCCTAGATCTCATGAAGTTCTTGGGACTAACGGGCTACTTCAGATTGCTTATCCAAGATTACTCTCACATAGCAGCACCACTCACGGACCTGCAGCGCAACCTGAACTTATCACAACCGGAACAATGCAAAGGAAAACGAAAATATTGCCAGTTCCTACAGGACCGCAACCTAGCACCATACTGGATAGCAAAGCACATGAAGGCATTCACAAGACTCAAGCATATACTACTTGAAGAACCAGTTCTACGAGCACCTAAATTTGATAGCACACCCTTCATACTAATAACAGACATGTTGAAAGATGGGTTTGGAGCAGTGCTCACACAGCGCTCCACCGTGAACCTTCCCGATGGAGAAACAAAGATCACCATACACCCTATTGGATATGCCTCCAAATGAACTACACCCGCGGAAGAACAGTATAAATCCTATGTCCTTGAACTTGCTGCACTGAAATTTGGTTTAGATCACTTCAGTGACACCATATGGGGCTTCCTGGTGGAGATCGAAACTGATTGCAGAGCAATAAAGGATACGCTGTGTAACGATGACCTGAACCTCCACCATGCAAGATGGAAGGATGGCATACTAAGCTACTGCATCACTGCTGTTCAACATCGCTCAGGCACATCTAATACAGCCGCAAATGCATTAAGCCAGATGTATACAGGGCGAGAACAGACTACTGAAGATGGCAGCACATGGCTGGTCTGTGAAGACTGGGATGCATCGAGAGGCATTACCAATGACCTCTTCAGCGTCTACACTGACAAAGTAGTCTTTTTATTGTGCGACCATTTTACTGATGCACCTTTGTTCCTAGAGGTCATCCAGGCAATCACAAATCGTGATAATCATAGATCAGAACGCGAATGCAACCATGCACAGCACAGAGTGGAAGGATATCAGATAGAGGATGGGAAGTTTTGGCGAATCTCAGATGGGAAATCAATACAGGCCAAACCATGACTGGAATGCATCTCACAAGCAGAGGCAATAGACCTAGCTAAACATGAACATAACAACAACGGGCACTGGGGACGCGACCTCACCAAACTACAACTGATGGACAGGGTCCATAGCCCGCAGCTAGATCAGTCAGTCACCATCGCCCTCCTCCAGTGTCCCCAGTGCAAGAACTTTGGCTTGTCCCACCTCCACATACTAATGTATCCAATCATGCACTGACACCCATTCAAATTACTCATCATGGATTACCTCTCATTGCCCAAAGGAAAGGGTGGCTACAGTACAGTACTACTCATCCTTGACACTTATTTGTGGTTCACATGGGGTTTCAAACTCAAAAGTAATGGAACAGCGAAGACAACACTACACGGTCTCCAGGCCATCACCCACACATTCCACCCACCCGAAATGCTCATGACAGATGGGGGATCATATTTTAACAATGGAAAGGTATAGGCATGGTGCAAAGCCCAAGGAACCACAGACCACATCACAGCAGCGTATGCCCCATGGATCAACAGACTAGTCGAGAATGTAAACGGAAAGTTACTTGGATGGCTTAAACGTCTTTGCAGTCCAGGACTAGGGAAAGATGACTATGAACACGTCAAACCTGAAAACATCACCAGAGCGTGGCCAGACCACTTCAACACTGCCATCCGCCAGCTCAATGAGTGCATCATACCATCCCTTCAATTCTCCCCGAAGGAACTTCTGCTAGGCTTCATCGTCAACATCACCCGCACACCTCCCACAGTATCTATAACAGAGCCTGTCCAGCATGACGTTATCATACAAATGATGTATGTTGACCAACAACGACTTGATGGCACAGACTGTGCAGCACTACATGCTGTCAAATGGAAAACAGCATTTGATCTTAAGGTTTTAAAGACAAATGCCGGAGAAATCATGTTGAGCAAAACCAATTAGTCCAAGTCTATGACAACGCCCTAACCATGACACTATCTACTGCATGAAAAATCCTCCCACAATGATCAGCCCCATGGTATATCGCACAATGCATTGGAAATTCCTACACACTCAACACCTTGGAAGGGTTCCCCATACCGGGACACTTCCATGCCAGACGCCTCCATGAGTTCATACCACAGTCAGGCACCAACTTGGCCATCGACAAAGAAAATGGACAGACCAAAGAGATGAATGAGGAGGAACAGAAGGAAGAAGATGGAGATGAGGTAGATGATGCGACGGAAGATGAAGAGAGTGAGGACGAAAATATTGAGGAGAGATAAGCGAAGGAAGGAGGGCGAACCCAGTGGTTCACATGGCAAGGAGGGGGCAAATGGAGCGGAGCAGCCTGCAGGGCTGCATCACAAACAGGACTGAGATGGTAGAAGAAGCCGAGATAGGACCAAGGTAGCAGGAGGAGCCAGGGTAGGACTGAGGCAGCAGGAGGAGCTGGGACATGAGGAGTAGGAGGAATGCCAGGGGTCTAGACCGGCAGGTGCTGGGGTAGTATAGGACATGATACAAAGACGTAGACACAACAACCTCATCACCATTGTCAGCAAGGATTATCGGGGCATCGGCCTCTTGCATTCTACATGTCTCATCCTGGCTGGTACATCGGGATCACCTTCCAAGCACAACAAACAAAGAAACAACTTACCTAATGATGTGCCCAACCCATTGGATGCATAATTTGAGCGCACATCTGATAGTATCAATACATAGCGACCAAGTAATCAGAACATGCAAGGCAATAAAGGAACACATACCTCAAGACAAAGTCCCCCAGCAATGGGAGGGACTGGCCAGCAGTTGCATGTGATATGCAACAACTGTCCCATGAACAATCGGGATGGGGACGTACCTATGGGAGACAATACAAGGAGAGAGAATACCAGCAGAAGTAAAGGGAATAATATGACATACCAGAAGCTTAAAGGGGACAGCTGAGATGATATTCAAAGTCTGTGAGAAGGCACCAAGCCACAAGGCACATGGTGAATCAAGCTGTCAATGCTGACCAATACAAAAGACATGCTTACTAAGATCCTGGAAACAACTGTCATCCTGACAGCTGGTGAGATTTTTGGCACATCCTGAGAGCTGTGTTCAGTACTATCAGACCAAAGGATAAGGAACATGCCACAAGTAACACATGTGACATTACATCATGTAACAGTGACCTGAAATCATGGTTTGCTTGTCAAAGCCCCTGTCAGTATTGGACAAGAAAGCATGCTAGCCATAGTAGATTCAGGAAGTGAAATAAACATAGTACAAAGAGACATATGGGAATGACTACAAGTACGAATGGACATGAACGCAAGTATGACTCTTCGGGATGCAAGTGGTGGAACAAGCACCCTAAGGGGACTAATTCCAAAAATGGAAATAATAATCGGAGCTTTGACAACAATGAGCAACTTCTAGGTATCTGATGATTGCCCACCAGCTATTCAACTTGGCCATCTCTGGCAATGAGAGAATCTAGTATCTATTGAAGAGAAATCTAAGAAAACCTATTTATGTTTTGTCTACAAAAAGGACAGCAAAATGGGTGAAATGATAATATTAGCACTTCCAGGCAATGCCAATGTTACTAAGCCAATGGGTGGCTTAGTCACACAGCATGCCACTAATGCGACATACCTAGGAATGGTAGTAATGGAAGTGTCATGAGAGTTATCCAAAGAGGTAACTGAGTGTCACCTATCACAGATATTGAGCCACACCATATCTAAGAGTGTGGGCCACAGAAAGTATGATATGGACAACATAGAGTACAAGCAGTATAAATTAGGAGGAAACATGATCATTTGAGTGCAGAAAACAATGACTCTGACAAAGAGTCCTCTCAAGGATGCCTACTTCTAATTATTCCAGCCCAATCCTGCTATTACTAAGTACAGCACTGCCACTCCTTCATATGATAACACTCACCTTGCCCCTATCTCTTCACTTGTTCATGCTACGATAGGCAATTGCCATGCTAATCTTATTGTGCTTAATTTGGTGCAGTATGCTACTATGTATCCTACCAGTAATCAACTACATTGAGGCTACTATCGATGTGGCCTACATAATTCCCATGTCACTGCCACCTGGCAACCATCAGGTTGACGACCCTTGCCTAATTTTGCCGATGTCACAATTGCTAGATGATGGGTGTAAGATTCAATCACTGGATGATGGACGTAAGATTCAATTGCTGGATGATGGGCATAAGATTCAATTGCCTTTACCTTTTATGATATTTGCAAGATGTAAAGTCAAGAAACCCTTCCTTCTGTATTACTACCAAAACCTCAAGGAGTTACTTTGCTGCTTGCAGGACACTATTCCCTCTCCCACTCCTCCTTCCACTGCCAATGGCATAATCACAGCCCCTGCCCAGAACCTACCTGTAGGCTAACAACTGTATGGAGTAGCTCAGCTTCTTGTATGCCCTTTTTTCTAGCAGCTTGAGTCTGGTATTGTACTTGAAGCCTTTGCCATCCATAGGTGGTGATTTTGGAATGATAGTCAGTTTTCCACATAATAAAATGATACTTTGTTATTTCTATCTCCTCTTTTCTTTATGGTCTAGGAATCTGCACCCTTTATTTTCTTATATCAGCAAAACTCTTACTTTGGCTATGAGTACTGTGCAGGTCTGTACAGCAGAGGCCCCCATCTGTATAGCACTGTATAGATGGGGACCTTAAGAAAATGATTTTCTAGAGCTTGGAACTTATTAAATGATATAAAGCATAGTTAGAAACTAAGTTAAAGAATGTACATTGAGTATTATTAAAGTTTTCCAAGGTTTCCATCTGGGCAGCACTGTACAGACCTATATAGTACTCACAGCCAAAGTAAGAGTTTTGCTGATATATCTTTATTTCAACCAAAGATCTAGAATGTGCAAGCCTACAAAATAATGTCTCATGCTTGCCATTTCTATATTCAAACTTTCCTTAACGATTTTGGCCATCCACCACTTGTTTCTCATTATTTTCCCTTGAAGTACCATGATCAGTAGCCACAATATAATGTTTGTTTTTCATATGTAACACTGTTTTCTCTTCTGATGTCACTGTGATCACCTTACTAGCCTACAAGTGGGTACATGCATTAACTGTCAAATCTACAGCCCTTGCTTGTCAACCTGTCTCTGTTGTGCACAATGTATCAATTCCAGGCCAAGTAAACATGCAGTGAATGTATGTCCAGCTTGTCAAATTCAATGTGTACTCAATGGTTTCATTGCCATCATGACCATGTTTTTTAATTCTGAATATCCCATTTTGTCAATGCTTGATCAATCACTAGGTTTTGGTCCTCACCACCATCCTAAAACATTTATAAATATTCTCCTGAGCTCAAGTCTTACATTGAGCATCAATTTTTGAGCTTTGGTTCACTATATTTCTTATTCCTGTATTTATTTGAGTGCACAGCTTATTCTCAATGTCTTCTAACCTTAGATGTCAATCAAATATTCTTATCCAAGAGAGCTTTGATATAGCATTGAAGCTCTTGTGATATCTACTGTCATGTACAAGCTGACATTATCACACAAGCAAACTCTTTTCTTTTCATGGATGAACTCCCAACTAAGTAGGTCAAAATGGCCATGGAGGAAGTACAAGTAAGTGACACAAATTATTGGGAGGCATTCAACTCACTTGGATTTTAGGCTGATAGGCAAAGCAATCCTCCAGGGTTGTCAAGTGTTGGTACTTTAGTACAGGTGAGTAATGTAATGTCTTCAAAATCACTGAATCTTTTTAACACCTCTCTTTTAAGGTACATTGAGGTATTTTATACAACAAGCCAATGCATAGGATGCTTCCACCCCTACATAATCCACTCTTAATGTTCCTATCATTGCAAGCAGTGAACAACCCACCTCTTTTCCACCACCCCTTCTAACTATTCCCACTGAATTTTTCACATAAGCTGACCTTGATCCCCCTGTTATTGCAAGTAGTGAACATCTCCTCCCCCCTTATAATCAATGATAGCCTACAAGGTATCAAGACTTGCTCCCTTAGCCTCCATTGCCAGCAGTTGACCACCAGACTTCCTCATCATCCACTTCCATCATCCTTTATGTGATTCTGTATGTATGAGATTTCTTTACAACACTTTTTAACAAGTTCAACATTGCACAGTTCATACCACCATTGTCTTTCACATGATCTAGACTCATTTATATCTATGAAAGAGTTGTTTCAGTAGAGCGAGCCCATTAGCAGGCTAAACACTTTGTAGGGGGTACATTGTGACTATTCTCTACCATGGCCCTGGTCAAATATCTCTATCTAGTACTTTATGAGTTGGAAAAATAGCAGTAGCATTCAGATGACCAATACTAAAGTCACACAACTAGTACATGAGGTCCTTGAAGCTTCAGACTTCAAAATCATGAACTTGTTAATGTTCAATACTTTCAGGGAGACTGCTTAGTTCAATGCTGCTGAGAAGGAGATTCTACCTGAAGATCTATTTGGCATCAACAAATGGAAACACACATCCATCAATATATTAGTATCTATGAGGAAAAAAAGAATGGAGGACAATAACATAACCTTCCCCATGAATGATTGAGTCTATTATAGACCTATTCTTGATGTCATTCATGTGATATTTGCACAGGCCTTATCCAAAAGATTCCATTTCACATCTTTTAAGAGACTTTGGAAATCTTTGCTCACAGGTTGCAAGCAGTGTGTGTACAATGAGCTATACATATTGGATGTCTGGAATCAAGCCCATAATAATATAATGAGACTAGTGATGGCCAAAGCCTGGCCTCAAGCTCCAGGCAGAGCTGTGCTAAGCCTACTTAGATCAGGTCAGGCTATACTTACAGGGTCTGAAGGCTCAAGATTTAGATTTCTCAGGCTCTTGGCTGGAGCTTATGGCTAGGACTTAGCTATGTAGTAATTATATTAGTCATTGTGATGGAATATTTTATTTTCACACTGTCTTGCTTCTACATAAGATCAGTAGAAACACTAATAAATGCTCACCAAACAACCAACTTTATCTCCATGGATAGTAAACCTTAAGCGAGGTGAAGAGAGTACTCTTTTCTGAATAAATTGCTACTAAAAACAAGTACCAACTTGTAGAAAGGGGTTAACTATCAGGTACGTGGGTTGTTCATCAATCTTTAATGAGGTTGAGGGAGATTGCACCAGTAATACTAATAATAGTCTGGCTTTCAGTAGTGGTGGTGTACTGAATGTACTATGGATTGTTGGAAAATGATCTAGACAACTTTTGGATTGTTAAAAGGGTAGTTTGTTGCAACTAGGGTTACTTTCCTAAGATGTACTCTCAATGACTTCCAATTGGCTCTTGATTGATTAGGTAGACTCAATTGGACAGATAGACTCTTGATGTACTCAATCTCTTGCTAGCAATTCTTACACGTCACTTAGATACACAGAATAGCTTTTCCTAAATTGATTCTATTATACACTAAGGAGTTGGCAATCAACTTAAATGCTCTCCTAAACCCTTTCCCAAGGTGCTATTGAACTATTAGGTCACCCTACTAGCTGGAGATCTATTCCCTTTAGTTGTCCACTCTGGAGTTTTTTTCCTAAAGGTGTTCTAACTGTCCTTTATTGTAATGGATGCAGTGTACTTCTAACTATGGGTCTAAGTAGCTCTATTTATAGCGTGGGAACTACTCTACACAGCCTTACTATCTGTTTGTAGAGGGATACACTTGTGATACTTGTTGATTGAGTTTACTCAAGTAGGAACTTTTTTTCTAAAAGAATGAACTTTTTAAATGGGGCTGAATCATGCTCCTTATATAGTAATCTACATGTGGCTGTGCTACCTTCGGTTCCGAGGTGGCTGTGCCAAAAAATAACTCATACTAACTCATACTGACTCACTTTGACTCACCCTCTCAGAAAATGACTTGCAATAAGCTAAAAATAGCCTTTGTCTTGGCAATGACTTATATTGACTCATCATGACTCATGCTGTGCAAGATCACATGATTATTCTGCTAGTCTAGGGGCAGTACTTTGACTAATCCTCATTTGACTTACTTTGACTCATTAGGACTTATTATGACTCATGCTGGGCAAGGTCACATGCTCCATTTTCTTCTTTGACACTTGGCTAAGTACTTGGGGGTAAAAGAGATATTAAAGAAATGGTTTGCTATATACTTGTAGGTAGTAATAAAACTATATTGAGAGAAATCATTTTGTTTCTCCATAACCTATAAGTGAACAAATAAGAAAAAATAGAGGTACATACTAGATACTAGTGTCTATATGTCCCTCAATTAGCTAAGCATTTGGACCGTGGGAATATAGTAAAAACTCAAATCTCAAGTCAAATATCTAACATCACATATACAATATCTATAATTCCACATCCAAACATCTTGGTGCAGGTCAATACTCACTCCTATTACTTTCACTAAATTGAATGCTGCCAAGATCAATGAGAACATAGCCAGTTGTCCAAAATGAGCAATGATTCCATCAACCAGGCTTATGGATTCTAAGAACATGATAATGTTCAAGCTCCCCTCACATCAGCCATTCTACTGCGAGTGAAGTGCATTGTGGGCAGGAAGTAGTGTTTCCCACTCACTCTCTATCTCTGACAATGAATCCCTCCTTTAGGCCATTCCACCAATCTCCTCCACCCCCATGGGCCACAAATAAAAAAGATATAATAGAGTACATGTTATGCGAAGCGTACACAAAGGAAAGTCTCGAGGGATTACTTCTCTGGAGGTACTCACGAAGAGACTCAACATCAGAGCAACTACTAAGGTCTAGGGTTCTCGATGGACGAAGTGCATAAGCCTGAGTCAGTCAGACGTCAGGGATTTACTAGAGAGGACGAGAGACGAAGGTACTGAGTCGATCAGACTGCAGGATCCAAGAGTATGCTATGATTGCATAGAACGAGAATAGAGAATACAAGTATACGACAAGTAGGTATATATACTCGAGGACACGTCATCGTGGAATATAGAGGAAGGTAATAGAACAATGAAGTAAGTGTATGCGTCATCCACAGTAACACGAGGGGAGAGATAGGAACTACGAGGCCGATGTAAGAGAATTGGCCGAGAAGATAAGTGTTCGTAGAACAAGAAAGAGAACGAAGGAAGTAATCAAAGAAGAAGAAACGAAGAATGAAACGAACTAATGGTAAGTAACGCTACGTCCCAGATTGTCTGCACGAGGCCAAGGAAGTGATGTACTCGTTGAGGAAAGCAGAAGAGGTAAAGACGAGGGAAAAGGAGAAAAACCGTAACATTACCTCCGTCATACAATTGAACTCCAGGTTCGATAAAAAGTCCATCAGGTAGTCGCATCAGGAGGGAGAGAGGAAGGGCCGTAGAAAATGGTGGATTGTTCATATGATAACGCCTCAAATGGACAGTCATCTGCCAGATGTCCGTGTTGATTGCAATGACCGCATACTCGTTTAGGGCAAAATCAGTGTGCATGTCCCCAATGATGGCAAAAGTCGCATTGCGTGCGAAGGCAAGCGGACTGAGGATGACCTGGGGCTGACTGGTGGCAGTATGGGCAGGAGTAATCGGGACAGTCCTCGTGATAGTGGCTGAGACGATGACACCGAAAACATTCGGTGAGGGCGGAGGTGGGACGACGAGGGTGGATAGGCATGACGTGAGTGGGCGAAGACAAAATTCGACTGCCGTCAGGGAGGTGGCGATGAATAGCTTCCACGGCATTGGACCATGTTACCAGCTCGGGAGCTTCTTCAACAATGGTGGGGAAAGAAGGGGAGGAAGAGGAGGAAGAGGCGGGGGAGTGAATCCTCGTAATAAGAGCAGGGGCGTGGGAAGGAACAGGTAGTATGGGAGTGGGAGGAGGGGAATCCACGACGGCAGGCAGTTGTGCTCATTTGAAGTAGCGATCACGGTCTGCCATAGGCAAAAAAAGGTAGATGCGACGAAAGGTGGGGTAGATGACGGAGGGGGAGAGACGTTCAACATATTGATGGAAATCATATAGATGAAGAATGGATAAAACTCGCTGGGGAAGTTCGGCCAGGTGAAGACGAAGGGGAGCACCAAATTCGGCGGGAAGATCGCTAGGAGCTGCCTGAAAATGATACAATTGAGTAATGGATACCTCATGAAAGAGGCGAACTAGTTCCTGAGTGACAACGTCTTCATCATATAAAGGGAGGGCCTCGACGGTGCGGAGGAGGACGGGGTTCACGAGAATGGCGGTGTAGAGTGAATGGGCGGTGGAGATGGGTAGCGAGGTAGGCAAGACACGCCTGGAACGAAGCAGGGAAGAAGACAGAGAAGAAAAAGGAGATAAAGAAGGTGCAGCAAAAGAAGAAACAAAGGACATATTGGTTATTGAGAAAAAGGAATTCGTCAAAGAACATAGATCGGGGGGGTACTTCACAAAGAGACGCCGCTTCCCGAGTAGAGAGGAGGGAGAAAAGAATGGGGAATCAAGACAAATGATGAGTCCGTTTATAAGAAGAAAGAATGGTGGGAGCATGACGGAGATTACTTTCGGGTTCCCACGTATTTTTGGCCGAAGAGTATCCTTTCCATGTGGTCAGGTACAGACGGCGATCTTGTGATCCTTTATGAGATACAATATGATCGACTTCGTATTCTTCTTCGGTATCAATGAGGTCCAGGGGAGATCGGGAAAAGGAGGGACCATGTGCTTCAGTTTGGCGATAGGGAGATAGGAGAGTGGCATGGAATACATCGTGAATTTTCCATGTGGGAGGGAGACGGAGGCAGTAGGTGAGGGGAGATAGGACCTGTGCGATCTCGAATGGTCCATGACATTTGGGGGCGAGTTTTCGGGAGGGGTAGCTGAGGCAGAGATTAGTGGCTTCCAGCCATACCTTATCACCTACTTTTCAGGGGGAGAACTTACGAGAGGAGCGAGAAATCATGATCTGACGTGCGGACTCATGTGCAGCGAGAGCTTCTTTTCGGGCGTGTTCCAGGGACGATAGGTGGTTTTCCAATGCAGGGATGAATGTTTTACCAAGAGCGGGGTAGGTGCGAGGTTCGTAGCCGTACAGCAGGGAGAAGGGGGAAACTTTAGTGGAACTGTGAGGGACGGAGTTGTGGACAAACTCGGCGGAGGTTAGGAATTTAGCCCAATCATATGGATTATGAGCGCAAAAGATGCGTAGATACGTCTCAACCTCTTGATTGGCTCGTTCAGTTTGTCCGTCAGTTTGAGGGTGATAGGCAGTGGAAAGATGAACATCATATTTGAGGAGACGAGCTAGCTCTCATGCAAAGGCAGAGGCGAATTGTGGGCCTCAATTGGAGATGATGGAGTCATAGAGGCCGAAATATTTGAAGACGAAATCAAAAAAAAGTTGGGCGATTCCTTTAGCGTCAACCGTTTTTGAGCAAGGAGCAAGAATTACCCCCTTCATAAGGCCATGGTCAACCACGACCATCAAGGAATCAAAACCATTGGAGAGGGGGAGATCAGTGACAAGATCGACGGAGAGCTGGCGGAACGGAAGAGAAGACGAGGAGGAGATGGGGAGAAGGGGCGGGGTGGTCGGGTGAGGGAGGACTTTGTTCTGCTGGCAAACGGAACAACCGGCAACAAAATGAGAGATGAAGGAAGAAAGTCCAGGCCACCAAAAGTCGCATTCGAGAATGGCCTTCGTACAGAAGCGACCCAAATGACCAGAGAGCAGAGAGGAATGAATCGAATGAAGCAAAGCGGAGCGAGATGATGGGGGAACATACATACGACCTCGGAAGTATAAGTGGCCATTGTCAAAAGACCAATCAGAAAGAGAGGAACGAGGAAATAAAGGTGAACCATCATCAAGGTTAGCGAGAGCGCGAAGAACAAGGGGATCAGAAGAAGACGAGTTCTTAATATGTGAGGCAAGGGTAAGGTCCAAAGCATGAATAACTACGGGATCGGAGATGATAGAGGAGTCAATATTGTCTTGGGAAGTATCAACAGGGTTGCGACGAGAGAGAGCGTCGGCTGGGGCCATTTGTGTGCCAGGAAGGACCTTCCAAAGAATGTCAAAGTCCTAAAGGAAAAGGGACCAATGAGCTTGGCGGCGGGATAGTTTACGGGGATCTTTGAGATAGGAAAGGTTCTGATGGTCGGTGATAATAGTGATAGGATGGGTGGTCCCAAGGATGTAGTGACGCCATTCCGAGAGGGCGAGGATGACAGTGAGGAGTTCGCGGTCATAGATGTCATAATTACGTTCAGCAAGAGTGAACGTACGAGAGAAGTAAGCGCAGGGGTGGAGATCTCCATTGGTGTCGGCTTGGAGAAGAACTGCACCGGCAGCAAGAAGGGAGGTATCAGTCATTATGGAGAAAGAGCGGGTGACATCGGGGATGGCTAGGATGGGAGCGGTGGAAAAGGTAGCTTTGAGGGATTCAAAGGCATGTTGTTGAAGAGGGGTCCAAAGCCATGGTTGGTCCTTCCGGGTGAGCAAGGTGAGGGGGGCGACGGTGTTAGAAAAGTTGGGGATAAACTTCCGATAGAAGTTAGCGAATCCCAAGAAGGAGCGAATGCCCTTGACAGAGGTAGGAGGTTGCCAGTCACGGATGGCAGCAGTCTTAATGGGATCCATCTGGACTTGTCCTTGGCCGATGATCATACCGAGGAATTTGATACGAGGGGTGTCGAAGGTGCACTTAGATATCTTGAGGGAAAGGTTGTGTTTATGAAGACGAAGGAGTACACGTCGAGTACATTCATGGTGAAGAGCGAGATCACCGTTGGTATGAATGCCAAGGTCATCCATGTAAACTTCAAGCCAGCCCTCAGCAATCATGTCGGCGAAGACATGATTCATAAAAGCCTGGAAGGTGGGAGGGGCATTACAGAAACCAAAGAACATGACAGTAGGTTCGAATAGTCCATAAGGAGTGACAAATGCGGCTTTCCACTGGTCCGCTTCCTTGATTTGAACGTTGTTGTATCCCCAACGAATGTCGAACTTGGTGGACCAAGTGGAGTTCTTCATTCGATCAATAAGAGGAGGGATGAGGGGAAGTAGATATGCATTGCGGACAGTGTGGGAGTTTAGGTATCAGTAATCCTGACAAGGATGAAGAGATCCATCTTTCTTAGGGACGAAGAAGAAGGGCGTGGCTTGGGGAGATTTAGACGGGGTAATACGTCCTGTCTTGAGGTGTTCATCAATGAAGGCACGACAAGTATCTTGTTCTTTCGGGTTTAGAGGGTACACCTTGGCGATCTTTGGGATGAAGGAAGGTTTGAGTTCGATGGTATGGTCAAATGAGTGATGAGGGGGAAGTTGATCATAGGTTTTTTCGGAAAAGACATCTTCAAAGTCTTTGCACCAGGAAGGGAGTGAGGTTTCCAGTGGTTTACTTTCTTGGGCGAGTTTGGTGGACAGAGTGATCTTGTTGATCGTTTCGCTTTGGGGGTGGTACTCACTAGGAGATGCATCAACCCCATCAGGATAACGTTCAGCAAACAGGGAGGAGATTTCTTGATCCACATCAAGGTCAAGGAGGCGAAGGAGATATCATCGGGGAGGTTCCGCTACAGGAGGAGAGTTGAAGGGAATATGCGGGAAGGAGAGAGTATGGGAGGCCCAGTCGATCCGAGGGTTTTGTGATTTTAGCCAAGGCATGCCTAAGATGATTTGTTTCCGTTTGAGGGAAACAACCATTAGTTCCAAGTGTTCAGGTCGTTTGGCGATATGGACGAGGGGTTTGGCCTTCCATAGAATAGTACCCCTTTTGTTCAGAGTACCGTCAACGTTGTATGCTTCAATAGGGTTAGGGAGATGTATCATGGGGAAGTTCATGTGAGAGAGGAGTCCAAGGTCGATGAAATTTCCAGTGACACCGGAGTCGATGAGGGCAGTGGTGACGACGGTTTGGTTACCGACTTGTAGCTTTACGGGGAAACGAAGAGTGCGTTCATTTCGAGGTGCTACAAGTACATGGTGGATATCAAGGGCATGAATGTTCTGGGGACGAGTGGTCAGAGGGCGAGGTGAGCGAGTGAAGGGATTTTTGCACTGCTTAGCATTATGCCCCGTGTTGCGACAATGGAAGCATCGGCCTTCTCGGATGCACTTGGCACGTTCCTAGGGGTTCAGCTTGGCGATCATGATGGCATCAACATCCATTGCGTTGGGATCTCAGGAGGTAGAGGATGGACGCGAAAATGTGGAGGGTCTGCCTCCTCGTAAGGCGAGAATGTGCATCTTCTGTGCATGGAACATCTTGGCCTTTTCAATCCACTCTTTGACAGTAGTGGGGATGGTAGCCATGGAGAGAATCATAGTCGCAAGTTGTTGGTCGAGCCCCAAAGAAAATTGATCGATGAGGGTGATATCGTCGGTAATACCTGCACGAGCAGCAAGGTTTTGAAAATCAGTGGTGTACTTTTGGAATCCGTCATCATGGACTCCATCAGGGCAGCGGAAGGACTTCTGCGTGAGTTTCGAAAGTTCATGGCGGGTAGTGGCTTTGATGTCGAAGGGAAAGAATGTTGACTCGAAGTTTTCGGTGAATTTATCAAAGGTTAAGTTGAGGGGATCGGCGTGAATATCAGCCATCTTATCATACCACATCTCGGAGAAGGAGACTCCTCGTCCCTGACTCATTTTATTAAGAGTGGTCATGATTCATTGAGAATCGAGGATGTAGATGTCTTTGTTGATAGCAAAATATGCGCGCATGGCTTTGATCCATCACGTAGCGTCAGAGGATTCACCAGAAAAGTCAGCGGGGAGGGCCGCTTTGAGTTCAGTGGGGGCGCAAGACATGGGGATAGGTTCACTGGGGTTACGAGAGGGTGCTGGAGTTCGGGGAGGTACAGGAGTTCGAGGTTGTCTAGTGGTTCCTGGTGATCGAGGGGTAGCAGGGACTAAGGCCTGGTACGGGTTTACAGTGACGTGAGGGGGTTCAATGGGTTCGGAGTCTTGGAAATCAACGTCGATGTCTGAGGATTCAGCGTTGTCAGGTGGTAGCCCGTAGGCACGTCGAAGGGCGCAGTTGGAAATCTTTCCAATGGTGGGGGTGTCCTACTCCTGAATAGGAGGGACGAAAGATAATTCTCGTTCTTTTGTTACGTGAAGTGTACACAAAGGAAAGTCTCGAGGGATTACTTCTCTGGAGGTACTCATGAAGAGACTCAATGTCAGAGCAAGTACAAAGGTCTAGGGTTCTTGATGGATGAAGTGCATAAGCCTGAGTCAGTCAGACGTCAGGGATTTACTAGAGAGGACGAGAGACGAAGGTACTGAGTCGATCAGACTGCAGGATCCAAGAGTACGCTATGATTGCGTAGAACGAGAATAGAGAATACAAGTATACGACAAGTAGGTATATATACTCGAGGACACGTCATCATGGAATATAGAGGAAGGTAATAGAACGATGAAGTAAGTGTACGCGTCATCCACAGTAACACGAGGGGAGAGATAGGAACTACGAGGCCGATGTAAGAGAATCGGCCGAGGAGATAAGTGTTCGTAGAACAAGAAAGAGAACGAAGGAAGTAATCAAAGAAGAAGAAATGAAGAATGAAATGGACTAATGGTAAGTAACGCTACGTCCCAGATTGTCTGCGCGAGGCCAAGGAAGTGATGTACTCGTTGAGGAAAGCAGAAGAGGTAAAGACGAGGGAAAAGGAGAAAAACCGTAACATATGGTAGGGGAGGAAGACACAAATATGTGAAGGGAGGGCATGAAGGTATGCGTAATGTATGTAGTTCTATTATGTGCAGGTGTACCCGCAGAGGGGAGTGGTACACAATGCAAGTGTGGTAGGGGGGTTACGGCTGGCCTGCAATATGGCTGCAACCCCTGGTCGTTTTCCAGTTGATGCCAGTCCCAGTCCTCTTGGGTATTACCCCAGTATGTACCATCCAGGATGGCACTATCATCTTGTGTCTCTACCACCATGACTGGGGTATGCATCTGCTGGTGAGGTGACTGTGGTTGTAGTGTGGACCATATGTATTGGATAGGAGTGGGTTGAGGCCAGGGTTGCATTATGTGTCATAATGTTCCTGCTATGATCTGTCGCCATCTGGTCTCTGGAGATGGCAGGCGAGTCTTCACTTCACAGTTTCCACTTGTATGGCGGGGTTCCGTGACCATCCTGCAATCAAAACACTCATCAAATCCTGGGAGTGCTGTGCCTGGAGTTATCGGATATGGCCAGGATAGTGATGGGGTTGCATTCATCCCATGCATCACATGCCACGCGTCAACGTCGGCTTTGTGTTGCTGTTTGCCCTCATTTGATGGGGGCCACTGTGGGATTGTCATGACTCTCTCCCTTATGAGTTCCTTCATAAGCGGAGGTCGCTTCATCAGCCAGTTTCCCTGTTCCGTTGCACCATAGGGTGGTTGCTGGTTGGGGGTGTTGAATTGGTTGGTGCGATATGATGGGGGGGGCGGCCATTGTATGGTGAATGCGACAGGTAGAGGTTCGATAGCTGTGCAATGGTGGACTGTAGCAGAGGTTTGCGCACGAAGTTGGGCCATCTCTGCGTCTCTTGTCTGCTCTTTTTCCAGCTGCTTCTTTCCTTGCTTGATTTTGTGGGGCAGAATACTTCAGACGTCTGTTTTGAACTCATCCCATGTGTTGTATCTGCAGGTGAGATGGTCCTTGAGGAGGTGCGGGATGCTGTCAACCACACAGTTGATAAGAAATCCTGCCGTATCCCCCATCATTACTGCCACCTTCATCACCTCATTGGCCCATATGTTCTGGCCATAGTCAGTCTTTCGTTTGTCTGACGGTGTGATCCATTTTCCGATATTCTCCTCTTTAAGTACTTGTTCCCTAATATGTTCCATCTGCTCTGCTCACGAGAATTTGGGGCGTTTGGGCGGAGGCCATCTGGTATTAAACGCTTGTTGTAGGGTTGTGAGGTCAGCAGTCTCAACATTTGTAAGGTTGTCAAACCAGTCCGATGCATAGCTATTGGGGACGATGTGGTTGGTGAAGTGGGCTATCCATTCTTTGTCCATCCAGGTGAGCGGTAGCATTTACTGAAATTCCACGAACCACATGGTTGGATTGTCTTCATCCCCGAAGAACATGTCAGTAGTGGGTGGGTTCTCCACCATGATGTGTCTGGCGGGGGGGCTGGTCTCAGTGGTGGGGGAATGGGAATATGTCGCAGTTGGACGGGGGTTTGAGTGGTGTGATGTAGGTTGAGTGGTATATTTCTAGGTGGTCACCTGGGTGCTCCATATAGATGCGGGGGGAGTGGGCGGTGGGATATGCTAGGGGGCGTGTTATTGGGTGGCTCCAGAAATGTTCTGTCTTCTTCCGACGTCGCTGCGCTGGGAGGGGAAAAGAATGCTGATCTGAGGGTAAAGGCTGGGATGACCGTTGCTGTGCTACTCGAGCGGCATCTTCTAACTGTGCTTGGTGCTGATGTGAGACATATCTGGGATTGTCTCTGGGTATCGTCGTCGTCTGATACGGTTGGAGAGCTTTCCGAGGAAGTGGAAGTGGAAGAGAAACTATTCGAGCTGTGTGTGTGAGCACGAATCACGCTCTTGTCATCAGATGTACCAGCCAGGATGAGACACATAGAATGTGAGAGGCTGATGCCCCAATAGTCCTTGCTGACGATGGTGATGAGGTTGTTGTGTCTATGCCTTCATATCATGTCCTATGCTACCCTGGCACCTGCTGGTCTAGACCCCTGGCACTCCTCCTATTCCTCATGTCCCAGCTCCTCCTGCTACCTTGGTCCTACCCTGGCTTCTCCTGCTACCTCGGTCCTATCTCAGCTCCTTCTACCATCTCGGTCCTGTTCACGACACAGCCCTGCGGGCCACTCCGCTCCACTGATCACATTTGATTATTACTAACATTGTTATTTCCTGTCTTAAAGTCATTTCTCCAAGTCTGTTGGTTCTCATGCAGGATCATCGGTGCATTCTTGCATGGAGGGTTATCCCTAGTGAGTGCTTTGTTTATAACTACTTCATTTCATCCTTTTCCTACAGGTTGCACTCCTGTCAGGCATGCTTGGGGTATAAATACTCCATCCATGATTTGCTTTTGCATGATGGTTATCCCTTTCAGCATTCATTTGGTGGCATAAATTTCACAATTATTTTGATTATCCAAAACCTCTTCAGGTACATACCAAGTTTCTTCCTCATCATATTCTTCTTCTCGATTACTCATTATTGATATCATATAGTTGGCTGACCCACACTGGTACTCTGCTGGCTCAACCATTACCAGGTGGGAACTTCTGACTTGGGTATTAAGTGTCTGCTGACTAGTTATTCTGTAATAGCTGTCTAGTAGAAATTTTCCTCTCTTTCTTCTCAGGGGTCCATCAGGTAAGGAAACTCTTTCACTATTGTTATATATTAACTTCCTTTGCTCCAGTAGTTTCAGTATAGGAGAGCAATCCCTCAAGCTATGATTGTAGCTCCCATATCCATAGCAGGTGTAGGATGGCATGACAGAGGGGCCTTGCCTGTCTTGAGGTAGGGTTGTCATTACTTCTCTGTAGTATAGGCCTAGGTGTACCACTTGTAATAGTAGTTTCCCTTGTATCCCTAGGGATAGGAGTAGTTCTAGTCAATCTATAAGTCCTTGAGGGCTTGTCAAACACTTGTGCAACTAGAGGATCTAGTGCTAAGGCTTTGAAGTGAGTCCTAGCATATGCTGGATCACTAATATTTAGCCTACTCAGGTCATTGACAAGTGCATCTAAGTTTTGCTGGGGCTTCTTAGGAGTGAGTACCTTCTTCTGATCCTTGACCTTGCCAGTGTGAATTACAAATGGGTCACTACCTGACTTTTCCTTCTCTCTCTTGGGCTTGTAATCATAGTCAGAATCTTCACTTGAGCTGCTGCTGTTAGTCTTGCTTTTACTCTCACTTTCCGAGCTTGAGCTAACAATCCTAGATCTATATTTTGCTCCACATAGTGGCTTATCAAAGCGGTTATGGTGCAGTAACTGGTCTACTACAGTGTTGACTTCTTTCACTGTATAGAGTTTGGATAAGTCCTTGTTTGGGGTCCTGGCTAAGAGATATATTTCTAGCATGGTCTGGAAGGGTTCTGGAATTCCTAGCCAGAAGTACATGTTGTAGTCATTGTCAGTAATGACTCTCTTGGCCTTTAGCCACTGTGCCATAATAGTATAGTGATGAATGTAAGACTTCCAATGCTCTAAGGTCTTGAGTTCCTTATGGGCAGATTTTCTAACCAATCTTCTTAGATCCTCAAGGCAATTGAAACAACCTAAAGCTCTTTGCTAAGGCTGATGCTCTTAAATAGACTTGAAAGCTAACTTCTTAGTGACATAGGTTTGGGAAATCAACCCACATAAAGAGAGGAGGGGAGTGAGTCAGCCTAAGGAGCAGAAGGGAAAACTCCAAGGAGGGCAAGACTAGGGGGTCTTGGCCACTGCTTGGGGGCTTTATATACTACATAAATATATGTACATGTTATATATAGATCTATAGATTAATGAGTCCCTGAACATGTGTGCAACACATGTATCAGTACAGCCATGGAATAGAAGCATGACATGAGGGAAAAGCATGAAAAGAAGCAGGAACATGAGGAGGAGGGATGTAAATAATGAAATGGAAGCATAACCCTGACCATGAGGGTGTGGCAGAGATCATAGATTAATGAATGATCATAAATGAAGAAGCATGGATGTAGCAGAACATGAAAGGACATGAGGATGATGCATGCATCAGGAATGGAAGAATAATATATGATCAGAAGAAGAGATATAGCCATACCACAGGATAAAGAGGTAAGGAGGTGAGGAGGTGAAGAGGTGAGGAGGTGAGGAGGTGAGGAGGTAAGAAGGTGAAGAGCTGAAGAGCTGAAGAGCTGAAGGGATATCCTGTGATATGATAAAGGTGTGAAGAGGTGACATGGTGACATGGTGCAGAGGTGAAACATAGGAAGGTGGTCCAGACCATCCTAGAGATTAGATAGAGATTGCAAGCAATCTTGAGATAAAGAGTTATCACATATCTAATGTGAGTCAATTGCACTTTGGTGCATAGATAACTTGATTGTGCATGCCCAGTGCAGTTGATAAGAAGATTGCACCTGTTCAAGGTGTCTGATAAGAAGTAGCATCTGACCTGTGTACTTGATGAAGAGATGACACATGTCCAGAGTACCTAATAAGAGAATCTACCCTTGAGGGAAGTGAAAAATAAAAAGATAGAATGCATCAAGCATAGGAACAAGTTGGCAGCTATTATAGCAATAGCAAACTTTGTCTCACTCTGCATCGTATAGGGTGAGTATTTGCTTTCTGAGTGCACTCCGATTATTGACCTTGTATTCATCAAGGAACTCGATTAGGCAAGTGACAGAGGTAGAACAATAGTTAGTGATGCCTTCACATTTGTCTTGGTCGGAGGTAATTTGACATTGGATGAGTACTTAGTTATATTGGTGGAGGAAATCTTTCACATGGATATAGTGACCTTTAAAGGTCTCAGGCACATCTTTGCTATGTCTGCTAGGTAACATGTGTGGTCCAGGATGCAAAGGTCCTTCTGTAACCATAGTTGTAATATGGTAGGTGTTGGATGTGTTGGTAAATGTGTTGTGATTCTGACTGTGTGAGTTATAGTAGGGAAGCTAAGATTATCTTCAACACTTCCTCACAGTGGGCTCCAGTTGTCTTCCTTCTAGACAAGATGATGAAGAACCAACCAAAAATCAATGATTTCCAGACAACATGTCTTGTCTCCACAGGCTAGAATATTTTGCTCAAGGGAAGTATGAGAAGTCTATCCTTGGTGGAGTTAAGGGTAATGGATATAGTTCCAAGTAGAAAAGGGGAAATTTAGTATACCAGGAGTCATGGTTTGTTTGCCAATCCTCTACATAAGTTTACAGATTGGTTGTTCAAGATAGTTTCAGCCTAAAGTCTGGTTAGTAAAGGTAATTCTAGGTGAAATACATATCTAATGGGCTTGAGAGAATGGCAATAGGTTGCCTATTCACTGTGAAAACTTGTGCTTGGATACTGCAAGAGGTAGGCAATTTAGGAACTTGGCCTATGAAACACCAGGGCCTACCTGAGGCTGAGATGGGTGTTTAACTAGTAAACCTAGTGGTCAGGCACAGATGGGTCGATGGGAGAACTCCAAGAGGACAAGACTGGGGGAAACTAGTTGCAGTTTCTTGGGGGTTTATATACTATCTAGGGTTTGTACATGTTTGGTACTATACAGTATCTATATAAAGTAGATAGCAGTGCATACGAGTCATACGGGAGTCATGACGAGTCATAAGGCAGTGCTTGGCTGTATACATGAGTCATAAGGAATCTGGTGAGTCAGAGATAAGCATAGTCATAGGGGCATGAGGCATAGGGCTGTGCGCATGAGGCGGCATGAGTCATAGATAAGAGAGTGACTCATAGATAAGCAATAAGAGCTAAGGGACATGAGGCATGTCATGTGGCATGGCTGTGTATGGCTGTACACATGCCAGGCAAGAAGTGACGTGAGTGTGGGCACATGATGTCATGTGATGTCATGTGATCAAATAGTTACGTGTTCATGGTTGAATGAGTGGTAAAGAGTTCAAGTGTGATAGGGGCTATTTAGCGAAATACTTTGTAGAAAGCCCGGAAAAAGAAGGAAAAATAGGAACAAATACCAGCAGGCGTAACACTACTCCCCTCCTATAAGTCAACTTCCAGGTGACTAAAAGAGAGGTTATCCAGAGGAGTCTCCAGAGATGGAAGTCCAAAGTCGGTGAAGGACGCGAGGAACTCAGCCTGAGCTAAGTGAATGTGATGAGGGGCACTGGGATGAGCACGATGAAAGAGTGTGATGGCTGCCTGAGCCTTAGTTAAGTGACCCAATGGTTCCCAAGTATGATCTTCCTCAGTATATCCTTTCCAATGGACGAGATATTCAAGGCGTTTACCCTTGAAACGTGAATCAACGATGTGATCTACTTCATATTCTTCGTCTCGTTCTTCTGTGACCAGCACAGGCCCAGGTTTAAATGAAGGTTGACCATCAAGGTGTTCCTTGTAGGGGCAGATATGAGAGACATTAATAACAGGGTGAATTCTCATGGTCTTTGGTAAGCACAGCTTAACTGCATTACTACCGATCAAATCAGTGATGGTATAAGGTCCAATCCATCGTTCCGTTAGTTTTTTAGAAGCACGAGTTAATTTAAGGTTGGATGTGGAAAGCCAGACATCATCTCCAATGGTGTACTCAAGGGCGTCAGACCGGTGACAATCTGCCTGATCTTTCATACAAGCTTGTGCTTTAGCGAGATTTTCTTTGGTTTGGGTAAATGTATCTTGCATCTCAGATGCGAAGGTGTCAGCAACCAGTGCTTTCACTTCACACTGTTCAAAACCCATTTTAGGAACGTAGGACCTGGTAATCTCAAAGGGAGACTTCTTCGTGGAAGTTTGCTTCTTTGAGTTATATGAGAATTGTGCCATGGGGAGTCAGTCAGCCCATGAATCCTGTTTTTCGGCGGTAAAGAGCTGTAGGTACTGTTGTAGATTACGATTCATTCTTTCTGTTTGTCCGTCTGTTTGTGGATGAAATGCAGTGGACAACTTCGGTTGGATACCGAGTCGTTTGCATAAATCCTTCATGACCTGCGATGCAAATTGTGGGCCACGATCTGAGACAATGGATTGTGGAATACCGTGGTTTTTCCAAACATTATGCAAGTATAGATGAGCTGTATCCATAGCCGTGACCATTTTGTTGCACGGAATGAATTCAACTTCTTTAGAGAATCGATCAATGATTACGAGAATAGAGTCAAAGCCATTGGATAGGGGAAGATCCATGGTAAAGTCCACGGTGATGTCAATCCAAGGCATATTAGGAATGTCTAATGGAATTAGTTTGCCTGCCGGGGCAATATTAGTTCCTTTGAAGTGTACACATCTCGCACAGCGAGATACATAGTCTTTGACTAGTGTTGGCAATCCAGGCCAAGTGTAGCTTCGTTGGATAAGTTCTAGTGTCTTGTCTATACCGGGATGTCCTGCAACCAGTGTATCATGATGGAGTCTAAGGATTTCCATTCGAAGATCCTGATCTTCGGGAACATAAATACATCCGTGGGAATCTTTCCACAATGTGCTGTCATCTGCTTCAAAAGCGATGTGATTTGCCTTTTGTAGCTTCACTATCTCCGACTCTTTAAGAAGATACGTAGCTTGTTTGATATGATCAAGTAATGCATCTGAATCGGTAGTCACAGTGACAATCGTTGAGATGATACTCTCAGATGGAATTACGATTACACCCCTGTTATCATCTTCGATACCGATAGCATGATCTTCTTGTCAAGATAAGGCATCAGCCTTTCCCATTGTTGCTCCTGGTTTGTGGACTCATAGGCAGTCAAATCTGCTTAGGTAAAGAGCCCAGCGAGCTTGTCAACGATTAAGATCTTGTCGTTTTATAAACCATTGTAGGTTGGCATGATCATTCCAAATTTCGAACTGATGGTGAGCTCCTTCAAGGTAGTGATGCCATTGTTCTAGACTGCGGATTACCGAGAGCATTTCTTTATCTGCTACTGGGTAATTCCGTTCTTCTTTAGACATGGAATGTGATGAGAATGCGATGGGATGCCATTTGCCGTCTTTTTGTATGGAGAGTACTGCTCCTGTTGCGTAGTCAGATGCGTCCGTTTCCAGATGGAACTTTGCATCATTATCTGCATATGCTAAGATAGGGGCAGTGGTGAACGCTTGTTTTAGGAGATCAAATGTCTTTTGACGAGTTTCGTTCCAGATGAAAGGTTTATCTTTCTTTGTGAGATCCGTCAAAGATCTAGCAATTTGTGCGTAGTCTTTGATAAATCGTCGGTAGAAGTTTGCTAAACCTAAAAAGCTTCTAACTCCTTTTACGTTTGTGGGTACCGGCCATTCCTGAACAGCTTGGACTTTCAAGTTGTCCATTTTGATACCATCACGAGAAACGTACATGCCGAGGAATTCTACTTCCTGGACACTGAAGGTGCATTTTTCTGGTTTGGCGAAAAGGTCATTGTCTTCTAGGCATTGTAATACTTTTAGTACAAGTCGTTCATGAATTTTGATGTCAAGGGATTTCGTGAATATCATGATGTCATCAATATAGACCTCAACTTCTGGCATATCAGTGAAGATTTCACTCATCATGGTTTGGAAGGTAGCAGGGGAGTTGCAGAGCCCGAAGTACATGACAAGGGGTTCGTAACTTCTGCGATGACAAATGAATGCTGTTTTCCATTTGTCACCTTTCTTCATGCGTACGTTGTTGTATCCCCAACGTAAGTCTATTTTGGTAAACCATTTAGATCCCTGCAGCTTGTCTACGAGCTGTGAGATGAGTGGAAGTGGATAGTTGTTTTTAACGGTATGCTCGTTAAGATAATGGTAATCTTGTACCATGCACTTGCGATCATCTTTCTTTGGAACAAAGAATACAGGGGAGGTTTGTGGGGATTTGGAGGGACGGATATATCCTTTCTTTAGCTGATCCTCCACAAAGTCTATGACTTCTTGTTGTTCTGTGACCAAGAGAGGGATTATTCGTCCTTTCTTAGCCACGAATGATTTTTTTAGGTCAATAGCGTGGTCCCAAGGTTTTCTTAACGGCATTCGTTCAGAATCCTTCTTCGTGAATGTTTTTAAGAAGGGATGATAGATCTTTGGTACAAGATCTTTTGCCGAATCCTTCTTTGGTTGTTTGTCTGTTTCTCCTTCTATTTTTATGGCATGGATGCAACGAAGAGCTTCTCATTCATCATTGTCAATATGCTCCATCCATGGTGTTAGATGAAGAGAGGCACATTGCTCAAAGCAACGTGTCATACGAACTTTTCCTATTGTCCAATCTATGTCAGGGTTGTGCTGCTTTAGCCATGTATACCCAAGGATCATTTGATTCCTTCCAAGGTCTGTGACTTCAGCTTTTAGTTGTTCTGCATGACCCTGATAGGTAGCGATTATGTCCGTGCTGTGAGTAATGGAACCTGCAGAGTTCCATGTACCATCAATGTTGTAGACTGGAATTGGATTTTCCAAATTTGTCAATGGAAGACGTAACTCTCGTGCAAACTTAGTGTCTATATAAATAGTATTAGCTCCAGAGTCTAAGAGAGCAGTAGCCAGTTTAATGGCTTCCTTTTGATTTGCGGGAGCAATAGAAATGTCCAAATTAATCTCTCTAGGATTCAGAGAACGTACCCGATGTTCTTCAGATGATTCTGGGGTTTGCAAAGTGGAATTAAGCATTGGTTTAAAGCTCTGACCGAGCTCTAGTCCTGCTAGAGGCTCCACTTGGCTATGAGTCAAGTCTGTTTTATTACTTCGCAAAGGAGTAAGGTAAGGGTCAGTAACAAGAGATGTGTTATCAGAATGAACACCCAGATCATTCACTCCGAATTTCCTTTTCCCTCGTCATCCGATTCATCTTTGGATGGAATGTAGTCTGGAAACTCTTCTTCTTCTTCGAGAAGGGCTTGCAGACGTTGTGCACGAGAACAGTCCTTGTGATGCTTTCCTTGATGCCATTTATATCAATCACATTTGGTTGATGCCTTTCGGCAGTCTTTAATTCGATGATCTAGACCTCCACAGTTAAAACATCCTTGAGTCCCTCTAGACTTCGTGTTTTTAAACCATTTGACCTTTTTGGAGGTAGTGGCAGCGATGGATTCATCTTCAGAGGATTCGTTCTCCAAGTTGGATCCGTATTGAAGCGCGTCAATATCCATTACCATTGGATCTCGATAAGATGATTTTCGAGGTAGGTTGGACCAGTTGGATGAGGACGCGTGTCCGGACTTTCTTCATCGAAGGAAGCTGATCAACTCTGTCCATTGTCCTACTGCAGCAACCGAGTTAAGATAATCCTCGATATTATCACCGCGTTCATCATTACAAATGATTTCTTCACGAATAGATGGGAGCATGTTTTGTTCTAGGATGTTGATCGCATGTATAACACCGATCTTTGATTCCTGGTAGTATCTGTGGAACAGATCTATGAAATCACAAGCTCTCATCTTTTCGATTTGTCTCAGATTCCACAGTTTCTCTAATGCCCAAGCCAGTTTTGCCGTTGGACGAAACTGTGTTTGGATTTCAGCTTCTAACTCTGCCCATGTGTACAGAGTTCCTTTCTCGAGACGTGGATGAGCAAAGATAAGTGCTCATGGTCCAGTCATACGAGAAAGAACAGCAACAACAGCGTCATATGATCTTGGTCGAATAGCATCAGCATTCAGAGTGAGTCATGTTTTCATTTTAAGCCACCAGTCTTCAAACTTCCCGAGTTCGTCTTTAAATTCACCGGGGTCGGCGAATACCTCAATCTTTTTCAAAGGTCTAGGCACTCCTGGTGCCGGTAAGGCTGCAATCTGAGCGTTAGCCTGATCTAATTCGTGTTGTAATGCTACAGCTGTTTGTTGTAACCCAGCAGAATGACCTGTCATTAAGCCAAGCTGTGAGGCTACGAATGCGAAGCATTCATCTTCTCCTTGTATAGCATACAGATCCGCAAGGAACTGCGTACTACTGAAGTGAACTGGATTGAACGCCATGGTTTCTACTTCTTTTGTTTTCTAAGCTGTCTTGCCTGTTTTCTGATAGAAGCGTATGCAGGGGGAAGGAAGCCTGCCTTCCGTTTGTTTGATGCTGTAATGTGTTGTTGGAAGCGCTTCTTCTGTGCTTCTGACAATTTCTTGTGGCGTTGGACTAGATCAAAATTCTTATTGGGGAAATTCGTCATCCGATCCAACTTCCCAAATTACTGCTCCGTTTTCTTGCTCGTTAGGAGGAGTAATAAGACCTGGTGGGTCTTCGGTTGGAGTGGAGGGAATTGTCTCCACTGGGGTATTGTATGTGTATCCGTTGGTTTCCAGAAACTGATTCTGAAAGTGTTGAGAAAAGTAGCGACCTGCCACATCGGCGAGTCATGCCACTGATAGGTTACGAAATAACCACTCAACCCAATTTAAAGAATTGTAGTTTCCTGGGATAGGGTCCCAAGGGTCGTCAACGTAATTTTGTCCGTTTCCAGGACCTGTGTCCCAATTTGGGTTTGGTTCCCAATCTTCTTCTACATCCCGGTCAGCGACGTTGTCCCAACCGTGAACTACTTGTGGAGCGTCCGGGTCTTGGTTTGGACCAACAAGCCTGTTTAGCTCTAGGGCGTTACAGATGATAAAGGACCAACAAGTCAACTGAGCAACGACTTCTTTTCTGATTTCTATGGCAACCAGTGCCTTGTTCGGAACTTGTCGAATGACGAGAAAGAGAATGAATGTGAGAATAAGAGTTATGATGTAAGTGATAAACAGAATAATAATGGTGAAAATCCACATCTGTTTTTGGTTTTTCTAATCTCTTTCGTTTTCAGTGTTTGAACGAAAAAGTCTGCAAATGATAAAGGCGGTTCTTTGCCTAAATCATCTGATTCTTTCACGACGAGAGATGACTTCTCATGGTGCTTCAAAGTAAGATCCTTCTGAGGATCCTAATTTGTCTAACCTATTTAGGTAGTTGTTCTGAACTTGAAGGTTGTATTCCGAGAGAACGAGAATACCCCGAACCGCGTCGAGTGGTCGTTCAATTGGTTCTTGTAACCTTCTTTCCTGTTCTCACTCGAGACGTACTACTACTGTCTCAAGGAATTCTTGGTAGATGGCACGGGATTGCTGTGTGCGATCTATGGGGATTACTTCGTCTAACGCTTGGAGACAGTAAAGCTCATCTCTGTAGTGCGCTTCAACTAATGAAATGACTTGGTTCTGAAACAGTGTGTACCCCGTTTGAGGACCTTGTCCTTGTCTTTGTTCAAGAGTACCTCCTGGTAAGTTAAGGAGTGTACTTGTCCTTGCTGCTGAAGAACCTTGATGAGACTGTTTGCTTGATGGCGACGACAGTCGTTCTTCTGATAATGATGAGCCACTGACTGACTGGTCAGCTGGCATGTTAGCCGGTGTTGGTGGAAGCGTTTGATAACCGGGGAGATGAGCCCTGTCGTAAGGAGGGGAGGAGTCTTCTGTTATCTGCGGACCATGAACTTCGATCCTTTGCTCTAGGATTTCGGTCTCTTCTGGAGACTCGACAAATGGATTTGGAGCCGTAACTGCTTCTGGGGTAGCTGGTTGAGCTTGGGGGCACAACCAGTGCGAAGGTGAAGTGAAGCGTTCAGGACTACTTCCGAACGAGGAAGAGGAAGAATCCATTTGTGGTGACGGATTTGTTGGGCGGAGGATGAAAGCTCCTTCCCTTCTGATTGGCCTTCTTACTACAGGAACTCCGAAGGCGGTTCCTCTTCTAAGAGGGTGTGGTAACAGTGCGGATTCTTCTTCTTCTGGAAGATTTGGGACTACCCGAAGAGGGCGATCAAATCCTTCTCTTATTTCGAAGATACTGGCTGCTTGTCCAAATGGAACTAAAGGCTGTGATACCACAAAGAACCTCAAACTTCTATTAACTCCTCTAATCCTGACGATAACGTGCAGGTACTCTAAGCGATCCGTGGGGGCGAAGAGTTCCGAGCCTAGCACGTATCCCTGGAATAGGAGTGCGACCTCTATACCATGTACAAGGCACGTGATTAACATGAGGAGCAATAGCAAGAGCCTCCTGCTCAATCCTATCAAGACCTCGTAGCCTGTCCTCGACTCTATCTCGCACTCTAAGTATGCGGGCCCAATTCTGATCTCGTTGAAGTTGAGCGGCAGCCTGGTTATGAGCCAGTTCAACTGTGGCATTGAGTATTGCGTCGACCTCTGACTGAAGGTCAACCTCACCAAGAACTGCACCGACCTCAGGAATAAGGGTATCCTCTGAGTTGCCAGTTTCGGTAACTGCATGAATAGGGGGGTCCGCAAGGAGGATGTGGTTCCAATCTACTGGAACGGGGAGTGGAGTTGGTGAGCGAACCGGTGTCATGGGTATGTATGCCAAACCTTCTCGGCGAGAGCTGGGGTGAGGGGAATAGCGAGCTGACGAAGCCCGACTACTGATTAAAGAAGTGAATGCCCCTCTGGGCGGTGACCGAGTCACATAGGAGGAAAGGGAAACATTCTGATCTTCTACCAAAACTCCTCTAATGGCTTCTGCGATAGCATGGAACTATGCTTCATCCACGTGGTACTGAATGGGATCCTCGACCAGCGAGGGGACGTAGTCGTTAGGGTTGACTGAACCTTCCTTTATGGGGTGGTACTCTCCCTGCTTCTACAAGATGGAGAAGGTGGACGTTACTTGTCCATTAGCTACTCTACCCTGACTATGAGGGCGGGCATCTCTTGCCTCTTTGATACTTCGTTCGACACCTCCCGAGGGAGACTCCTCGAACTTCACCTCCTGGTTCTCTAACTGTAGAGCTGGGGCTGGAGAGGGAAGCCTGACCACTGATAGGTCTTCTTCATTCTTTACGACGATAGACACTGTGGTACCCACCCAATCAGTATCATTTCAAGGCCACTGCCTCGTCCACCTACTCCTCGTTATCCGAAGGGTGCTGCCTCCGTTAATCTATGGTGGGGTATTAGACTATACCCAAGTCAACGGCGAAGGACCTGGTCAATCGGGAAATGAAGAACCTACTCCTACACTTTTCTACCATTGGCTACACAAACGGGCAGCTAGCTAGACCACGAGTCGTTAGTAGTCTTGTCCTAATGAAACACCAGGGCCTACCTGAGGCTGAGATGGGTGTTTAACTAGTAAACCTAGTGGTCAGGCGCAGATGGGTCGATGGGAGAACTCCAAGAGGACAAGACTGGGGGAAACTAGTCACAGTTTCTTGAAGGTTTATATACTATCTAGGGTTTGTACATGTTTGGTACTATACAGTATCTATATAAAGTAGATAGCAGTGCATACGAGTCATACGGGAGTCATGACGAGTCATAAGGCAGTGCTTGGCTGTGTACATGAGTCATAAGGAATCTGGTGAGTCAGAGATAAGCATAGCCATAGGGGCATGAGGCATAGGGCTGTGCGCATGAGGCGGCATGAGTCATAGATAAGAGAGTGACTCATAGATAAGCAATAAGAGCTAAGGGACATGAGGCATGTCATGTGGCGTGGCTGTGTATGGCTGTACACATGCCAGGCAAGAAGTGACGTGAGTGTGGGTACATGATGTCATGTAATGTCATGTGATCAAATAGTCACGTGTTCATGGTTGAATGAGTGGTAAAGAGTTCAAGTGTGATAGGGGCTATTTAGCGAAATACTTTGTAGAAAGCCTGGAAAAAGAAGGAAAAATAGGGACAAATACCAGCAGGTGTAACAGCCTAGATTTCACCTAATGCTAATGGTATATGTGAGTAGAAGACTTCCTAGTTTCTTAGCATGGAAAGACTAGGAAAGGTGTAGTAGGACTCCTATAAGTAGGTTGTCCTAACGTGCCCTTGCAAAGGTTGGCTTAGGGAATGCTAATCAAAAGGGTAACGGGTTGCCCTAGGAATGTGATATCTAGATGGCAAGAAATTCAGATGTCAAGATGGTGGAGTAATCCAGTAATATGCTGAGATGTTGAGAAGTCAAGATGCTCAGTTGTTGGTTGGTAGTTAACTTGGTGGTACACTTAGTAGACTCAGAAGGATTATTATAACTCAATTTTATTGTCTTAACTAAGGAGTAGGCAAGTTTGGCTTAAACAGGCAAAGTGTAGCCCTTATTTGGTACTATAGGATGCTTAGGTTGCTTACTAATAGGGATCAGATGCCTTTTGTTGCCCAAAAAGGGATTTTTTTCAAAAGAATAGTCTTAGGTTCTTGTCCTTTAATTAGATACAAGTTCTAATAGCCTAGTAGTAGTTCTAAACTTCTATTTACTTCACTCTGAGGTACCCTGCCTTATTAGATCTTATTAGGTTTCCCAGGGGATCTCTTATCAGATGCAATTATCTGAGGTAGAAGATGAGATGCCCCTTGCAGGCCAAGATGCTCCCCTTTATATACATAAATATAGGAGGCTGTGTCAGCCAATTAGAGGACTGGTGGCTTATAAATTAAGGCACAGTTGCTTACTAATGCCAGGCACAAGCTGACAAATCCAGGCATATTAAAAGAAAGCACTTTGAGCAAAGGAGTTTAAATTTGAGTTGCTTTGTCAAAGAGGCTGGCTATGCTGTGCAGGGCTGTATAAACTAAGGCAGCTTTGCCATGCCTAGAGTTCCCATGCAATAGTCCCAAACAGTCCAGGACTGATTGTACCAATTTGATCACACATAATGCCCCCTGAGTCATCAGATGGCTGGGGAATTTTTGCTAAGGTTGAAATTTTTGGTGGGCATGTTGTATGCCACAGCTGTGCAGAGACTGATTGGATTGATTGGGGACCATTTCACGGGTGACCATCCTAAGTCAAGGATACACTAGTGATAAACAGGATTGCAAACAATCAAATCGAAATGATCACAGGTACATCTCAGATGCCATCTATCCACCATCCCCTTTCTGCAAGATGGCCACCTGCAAGTTGTCAAAGTGATCGCAAACACATCAAATGCCATCTATCTACCATTCCTGTTCTGCAAGACAGCTGCCTCCATCTTGTAGGTTGTCAAAATGATTGCAGACACACCAAATGCTGACTATCTACCATCCTCTTTCTGCAAGACAGCTGCTGGTTCAAATATATTTTGGGGGACAACAGCATGGGAACAGTATGACCACTTATGCCCTTTAGGGCTTATTTGTCCAAGAAGATCAATCCCTCCTTGCTTAATCCTGACATGTTGGTGGGAAGATACATCCTGAACTTAGTAGTCAAACCATTTGCCATCATGAAGGAATATACACAACTAATTTACGACCAAACATCTTCACCTCGCCTGGACAAAGTCCTGAAAAACTAGGACCAGGAAAACTGGGCATCTCCCGCCAAGCAATGCCAGAAGTTAGCCCATACCATCCTTGTGGAACTACTATCCTACCAGTTTGCTTCGCCCTTCTATTGGATTAAAACACAGGATCTGTTGTTTATGCAATACCACAAAGTTTGAGCACTTGATCGAGCTTGGTCCATTATCCACACTGACTGGCATGGCAACACAGACATTGAAGGCCAAGTATGAAGCTTAGGATGATGCTGTTAGTTACAAATGAGCAATTCTCTGTCCTGGGGATAACATACATATTTGTGACTCAATGTTGTACGGGCTTGATAAGCTTGACAGCCTCACAGTGTCTTTTCCAGAAGGCCTTTGTATTTCGCTTGGCTGGATATCAACCTGTCAGTAAGATCCAACCAGGGCATAGCATGAGGCAGCTTCAAGTTGTACATACTTACACTTGTAGTCACCTTTCATGATTCTGCTCATAAGTTTTGGCTTGAGTTCGCCAAGCTTCCATAAGAGTACAAGTGGGTTCTTGAACACAATGGAGGGTTCCTGCTTGGCAATGAGGCACTTGTTATATTCTGCAGCTGCCTCAACCCATTTTTTGGGTGTCATCTCATGTGAGACCCACTTATATTTAGTGTGCAGATCCATGAAGAGGTAGAATTCCTTGTCCTTGTGGATGACCAAGGAACACCCAACTCTCCCAGCTAGCTAACTCAGAACTTTGACTCTCTGAGTTACCTCCTGCAGCTACATTGTCATTCGAAGAGGACTCAGATTCAGGAGACTTGGAACTGGAGGTGTATCTCTGCTTGCAGCTGTCACAGCACAGCTGCAATCTGAGCATGGTCTCTTTATGTGCTATGCCATGGACCTCTCAAACACCCATTGTAGTCCACTTCTTCCATATGACCTTGTTGTGTGATTGATATTGAGGACACACAGCAAGCTCAGGGTAATACAATGGATGGACAATGGTTATGGACTTCAGATACTGCATCTCAGGCTTGACATTGAGCAGACCAGGATGAAGCCTTGTGTGAAGGTACATATGTTGGAGGTACAAACCACGGACCAAGTAGTGGCACATCATGTCCAATAGTCTTCATTGTTGTTGATTTGTTGCTATGACTGTGAGTGATATTCCAAAATTTACATACTCAATGATCTCAGCCTCCCACTTGAGCTGAAAGAGTGGACATTTAGAGGCCTTGAAAGCTGGTAGGTTTTTCCACTTTTCAACTCAACTTTTCACCTGCCAGTGCCCAACACACTTTGATTCAGGCCCTTGGTGATAGATCCACCAAAAAAAGTACTCACAGACTGTACCCACTGGACCTTGAACTTCTTTCAGTATCCTGGCTGGACAATAGAGCTGTTCCAGAGTATTGTAACAAGAACTTTGGGCTCAAACACTGACATATTCCTAACAGAAGGAAAAGGAGTGATGGTTTTTTGAGATGTTGCAAGTTTGGCTAGTACTATAAGACATTTGAAATATAAATATATTATGTTGTTGCCACTGTGATCCATCAAGGGTTCATTTCAGACCTGCCATCACATACACTCCATATTATCATTTGAATTCACCGTCTATGGCATCTGACAAATTATTGAACTTTCATGACTAGCCTGTACAGCTGGACTTGGAAATACTGCCAGTGTGCGGTATGCCCAGATTGTCATCAGGGGCATGGAGCAAGTTAACTTGACTTAGTCATTAGTATCAGCATTACCTGACACTCTGAGTCGTCATGCCAGCCTCTTCTGTCAGTCCATCACTGGTACCATGTACTGAAACTGGTACTGGGTGGGAATGTCTACCTGGGTACGCTGGCACAGGCAGCTGCTCTGAACTGCAAGTGAATCATCCTGCCTGCGCCATATTAGTGATCTTACTCACCTCAGACTCTGAGTCAAGTGGCTCCAACTCCGAGTCAAACATAGTTGGAAGGTCATGCCAGAGTGTTCAGGCTGTGCTGGCCTGCTTATTCATTCCAGCACATCAAAACCTGATCCAAATCCTGGGCCGTGCTGGCAAAGTCCTCAAATATGTGAGAATTTCCAACACAAGATCTAAGCACAATCAGAGTGAAACTGACATAACATTGCAGTTGGCATACCTTCTGGCTTTCCAGTCCATCCTTGTGACATGATGCCAATAGCATGGCATGGCTACAACATGCATATCAACGAGATCGCTGCGAGACAAGGTTTTCAGCTGAATATTGCAAACGAAGTCTATAGCCATGTCAACAATCTCAAGGAGATGAAAAAGATCTTACATGCTATGCAAGAGGCAGCAAACCAATGCAGTGAGGTCAGGATTGGAAAACTCGCTGCCAATGAAATTGCCTCTGAGTCTGACTTGGAGGACTGACTTCACTGACTCGGACTGGTTGAATCGGGAAGCATGAGGGTTCAAGTTGATCGCATTCAAAGTTTTGTATTATTAGTACATATATCTGTCATGTTGTCCATGTATCTAATTCTGCTTTCATCTGGCACAAAGTTCCTGAGAATGTGGACTTATCTTTGATTTTGAGCATGCCACTTGAGTCTTCATCACCACCCCTGGGCAGGATTTTCCAGCATCCAATGCTGACTCCTGGGCATGATCAATTTTCCCAGACTAATGAGGACAAGATCACATGGTAGCTAGGAGTCACATGATCACTTCATCTCACTGGCACTTAGCTAAGTAATCAGATAAATAAAGAAAAATCAAAGGAATAGTATGCTATATACAAATGTGCAAGTGTAAGGGTATGATTAGGGAGATTAATGAATATCTCAATAACTGGTAGGTGAAAAAATCTGGAAAAATAGGGGTATATAGCTCATAATAGGGGCTATTGTTCCGTATGATATCAAAGGATATTGTCCACAGGGAGCTGTGGAAATTCCACTTCTCGGGTGACTGATATGTTATGTGCATGCATGAAACTAGTTTCATGCAGGTCAGTGGGCTTGCCACTGAGTTAGGAGTTTTGTCAATGCAAAGTACTCAAGGTTCTTGTGGTTGGTGGCAATGTCAACCAAAGTTGCAAAGCCTTCCAAGTAGTGCCACCAAGTCCAGAAGGACTTGTGAATGGCGAGTAACTTCTTATGATGAGTATTACTGTATAGCTGAGCTCCAGAGCAGACAGTGTTCAAAAGTAGAAAGTGACAGGACAAATCTCATCATTGAAACATTGGATGGAGAAAATGCCAATGATAACATAATCTGAAGTGTCAGTTTCTATGATCATTAGAGTGTCTGGTATCCAGTGAGTCAAGATTGGGGCAGAGGTGAAGGCATCCTTGAGCTTCTGGCAAGTGGAGTGATAGGAGTCAGAGAAATGCCACAGAGTGTTCTTGTGGGTGAGGCGGGTTAAAGGTGAAGTAATTATCAATGAAATAATGGTAGAAGTTTGCGAACTCTAGGAAGGACTGGACATCCTTGACTTTGCAAGATTTGGGCCAATCTTGAATAGTCTGGACCTTCTCCAGGAACATAGTAAGCCTGGAGGATTACAATTGATATCCAAGATATTTGGTAGAGTCAGTGTGAAATTCTCATTTGGATACTTTAACATAAAGTCTGTGCTTGCAGAGTTTTCAGAGGACCTCCCGGACATGCTCTTTGTGGGTGGCTGTCATATCCCATACTTTCTCCAAGTTCAACTCCGGCCCTCCGGGCTTATCACTACCAACTCCACTACGTTCTCGCACAGGACGCAACTCCGGACCACAGACTTCACACTTAGTATTTTCTCTTTTCTCTGTTCCTCATTTTTACGTTACACTCTTCCCCACTTGTACTAGCCCCGTAACTTACTTACCTCCGAACCTGTGTCTTGCTTAGAGCACAGCTCTGGCTTTCTCCTACCCAGAGTGCAGCTCCGGGATACTTACTCCTGACTCCCGTTCTGTTATGACCCCATTACTAATCTGTCCCCAACCCTGTATATAAACCTTCGACTCCACTCATGTACTCTTCAGTTCAAATATTAACTAGAATAATTCTCCTGACCTCCGCTTGAGTCTTGATGACTCTCCTCTGACACCTCTGCTTGACTTGACATTTCAATGTCTTAAGTCTCATCTCTGATCTTCACAAGACCAGGACTGGAACTCTTGTAAGGGCGCACCACACCAAGTCCCATCTTAGTACTCATCTCCAGAGTTCTGGAGTTGATACCGGAGTTCACAGTTCTAACAGTATATTCAAACTCCTACTTGCAAAGAGTTCCCCACCATGGCTACGTGTACCACATGTTCACGAACCTGTGCCCTCATCAGCGCCAACAATTCCCCCAGATTTAATTCCCTTAGCACCTTCGGGAGCAGTCATTGAGGTCCAGAACTTGTTGACCAATTCCGAAGCTTTTCCGCTCATTGTATCCCTGCCTCTGCTTCAACATCGCACCCGCTCCCGCGATCCCCAACCCCGGGCACACACATTGAAGTCTTGGAAGATGACGATGAGCAGTCACTCCATACTCCTCCCAATGAACCAGGATTCCCGGAAGGCCCCAGAGATGATCCGGATGGCAATGACCCGGATGGTCCTGATGATGACTACTTCCCCAAACCCTATGACAATTACAACCCATACCCCAATGATGATGAATGTATCCCGCGAGATACCCTCACCCAATTAGCAAGTGCCATTCAAGGCCTCGCCCGTTCCACTCGTCATCCCACCTCCAAATCTACCCCCCACACCAAGGTCTGAGAACCAGATCAGTTTGACAGAACAGAACCCCACAAACTCTGAGTTTTCATGGTGCAATGCAAATTAAACTTCCAAGACCGCCCTAACACCTTCAGCACAGACCGCGCTAAAGTAACATTTGCACAGTCCTACCTGAAAGGTATGGCACTGGAGTGGTTCGAACCAGACCTCCTCCAGATGGAAGATCCTGACCAATGTCCCCTTTGGATGGATGACTACAAGGAATTTGTTCGCGAACTCCAGGTGAATTTCGGTCCGCATGACCCTGTTGGAGATGCAGAGCATCAACTTGACCACCTATTCTTCCTCTGAGCTTCCTCAATACTTAAAAGACATCAAATATCTTGGCAATGCCACTGTCCTTGATGCAGCAAGAAAAATAAGAGCTGCCCTTAGGTATGTCACACTAGATGAGGCAGAGTTGTGGTAGACTCTTTCAGAAGTAACTGCTGTCCCTGCAGATTGGAATGCATTTGTTGCAGCCATAAAGAAATTGTACCTGGATTGCGAAGGTAAAAACTGCTATTGCCAAGCTAACATACAATATCTCATCCAGGACTACCAGGTCAACAAATGCAGAATAGGGATGAACTTGGGGAGTATTTGCCACACCTCACCAACAACAACCTGCCTATGCGCCACCTTGCCCACCTCTGCAGATGACTCCGGCTAACCCAGCATTCAACCTAGCCATGGGTATCAAGATAGAAGTCATGCAAGCAACTCATCCACCACCCCTGTGCCAGACTTTACATGCCGGACGGATCCAAAATCAACCTTCACTAGTACTTTGACCACATTCACTAGAGACCTACCACTGCATGTCATAGCTGGCATCCTTTCTGCCTTGTATCTGGAAATACCTGTGGTACTGGACATTGATCCATCTGTGTTTATCCTGACAAAGGAACAGGAAAATGATCCTGAGGATACTGACGATGAGTTCAAGCCTTACTTCACCCAGGCTTGGGCTAGCTTCCAGGCAGATAGAGCAGCCAAAACAAGGAAAATGTGTCTGGTTCAATGGGGTACACATGCCACCTTAAAAAAGACTGGAACTCAGAGCTGCCACCATGTCAGAGGAGCTCCTCTCTGCTGAGCTTTAAAAGACCATTCAGACAATCCCATCATTCTCATCTCACTTTGAGCCATCAACATCAGCCCTGTGTATTGAACAACACAACACAACTGCCACCACATCATTATCAGCACAACCTGGATTTGCCCTTGCTCAACCAGGATATCAGAGTAACCTTTCCCCCTGCATGTCCATTACTAACCAACTGTTTGCTCCCTCCACACAGTTCAAATACTCATTCTCATTTGAGGACAAGGTGGCACCATGATGAGTATTGAATTGAGTACTGGACACTGCTGTTCCAGTACTGGTGAAAGACTTGTTCACTGTATCTTCCAAGTTCAGAAAGCAACTCCAGGATCTCACCATAGTCGGTCACCAACCTGTCTGCTAACATTGTTCAGGTGAACAAGCTGTCCGGTCTGGATCAGATGCAGTCAGCTGTGACTTCGGTGACTGGGTTCTATGAAATAATGATGAGCTCATCATCGCGCATCACAGCCTATCCCATTAGGCAGTAGATGCTAAGGTCAGGAGTTCAGGATGTGTCATCCAAGGTGTTCTGGATTCAGGTTCAGAGATTATTGCAATGCTCAAGTGTATATGGAAGGACCTCAGGTTATCAATCTGCTCCGACCATACCATGAGGATGTCATTAGCAAATACCAGCATTGATACCATTGTTGGTGTCCTTGAAAATCTTGTGTTGGATCTTGGCATGCACTAACTTCAACCTGTTGCTCAGGTAACCATTTCACTGTTTAATAAGTGCTATCACTGACAATTTTATGGGTTGCAGACAACTACTCTCCATGACATGAATAATAGGAAACAATTTACATTATCGACCTGATCATGAATAGAATGCTGCCTGCACTATCATGAAAATAAGCAGTGCAATAGCCACCAATCCATGGTGGAAATGGATTTTTAGACTTTGGTGATCTGACTACTGTCAGGGGAGATTACAATTGCCTAACCATTTCTTCCATTCCTGATCCATTTCTGTCCATTCCCGATGAACATTTCGCACCACCACCTTTCACATCCCCTTTATATATGCACTTACCTCCATTGTCTATTGGACCAATTTCACCTTCTTCAGACTACACCTTTCTTTCTTCTACTCAAACTGCAGATGCTTTTTCTTCCATTTATTCATATGATACCAATTTCCATGCACTGGCGTACAAGTCAGTGGCAGAGAAAATCTAATCAGTGCTCGCTCCCATGGATGAGGAGTTCTGAGTTACACAATCATTACTGGATAATCTGCTTGCCAGAATGACATCATTACCTACACATTCACCAGACTTCATTCCCAGAAGTCATTTTACTTAGGAAAGAGCTGACACTCTCTAGATCCCACAAACTGGCTCTGACCAGAAGAACTTAAGCTCATGTGCTGGATTATGCACAAGTAGGAAATGACTTTTGCCTGGATGCCACTCGAGTGTGGTTACGTGGACCTGAGATACTTCCCACCTGTGAGAATTCCAATGGTGGCCCATACTACCTGGGTGCTATGCAACATTCCCATCCCCCCTGCTATGTGGACAGAGATGGTAAAGATCATTAAAGACTGGATCGCATCTGGGATTTACGAACTGTCCACATCCATGTACTGTTCCTGATGGTTCTGTGTCCTCAAAGGGAATGGTAAATCCCTTCGCCTCATCCACAACCTGCAGCCTCTCAATGCCATCACAATCTGTGACTCCTCCACTCCTCCATTCATCAAGCACTTCACAGAATCATTTGCCAGATATGCAGTATATGGAATAATGGACCTTTTTGTCAGATACAACCAGCAACCTCTCCACCAAGATTCCTAGGATCTTACTACTTTCAGCAGTCCCATGGGTCTCCATCGTCTCACCATTGTCTTGATGGAACATGTGAATATGGTACAAATTTACCAGGCCAACATCTTGTTCTTTCTGCAAGACGAGATTTCCCAATCCACCTACCTGTTCATCAATGACCTCCTGATCAAAGGAGTTGTAAGTCTGTACCAGGATCTGAATGGCACTTATGAGACCATCCTGGAGAACCCAGGAATTTAGCATTTCATATGGGAGCACCTGCAAAATGTTTATCGCATACTTCAATGGTTGAAGATTGTCAATGTCACCATGTTCACCAAGAAGTTTGTTCTCACCATGCCAGATGCTACTATCATCAGCCATAAGTGCACCTTTAATAGTCGCATCCCCCACAACAAGAAGGTTGAGAAAATCTGTGACTGGCCTAAATGCCAGAACATCACTCAAGTGTGTGGATTCCTAGGTGTGTGTGGAGTCCTTTGCATCTTTATCAAGGACTTTGCATCCATTGTCCAGCCGTTGGTCAATTTGACCCAAAAAGGGGTTTCTTTCACATGGGAGAAACCACACAGAGTCACAATGCAGTGTCTAAAGGATGTGATCTGCCTCTTCTCCGCACTGCAACATTTAGACTATAAATCTGGATGGGAAGTTATTCTGGATGTTGATACCTCCTTGATCACAGTCGGGTATATTTTGTCACAAGAATGTCCCAGGCTCTTCGGGTAGTTCAGATCTTTATCTGTGGAGTCACTAATTTGACAGTGGAGATGGATGCCAAGTATGTAAAGGGGATGATCAACAATTTCGACCTCTAGCCGAATGTGACCATCAATGGATGGATCATGGGTATTCAATTATTCAATTTCTGTCTCATTCACATTCCTGCTACCCATCACACCAGAGCAGATGGCCTCTCTCATCATCCACCATCTGAGAATAACCTTCCCAAGACTGATGATTTTGAGGGTTGGCTGGATAGTGCCCACCCCCCTGACCTTACAAATACAGAGTTCACCTCCTTTGTCAATGTCACCACCCGCTTCTTCCTTCTCAATGGTTCTTTGTACTATTAGGAATCACATGTGTGTCATCAACTTGTCGTCCCAGTCAAGTGTCAATATGGACTCATCCAAGAGGCCCATTATGACCCCAGTCATAAGGGTATGTTTTCTGTCTACACCTGTTTACTGCTGCATTTTTGGTGGCCCATGTTGGTCAACAATGTCAAATGGTATATCAAAACCTACCATAAGTGCTAGATCTGGCAGATGAAGAAGCTGCACATCCCATCTACAGTGCTGGCTATAGGATGGTTATTTCACAAAGCCCACATCAATATTATGGTGTGGTCCAGTGGTTACCACTTCATCATCCAGGCCCAGTGCACACTTACTACTTATCTGAAGTGGCAGATGTTGTGATCCAAGAATACATTTGCACTTGCATCTTTTATTTTTGAAGATATCCTCTGCTGCTAGGAAGCTGTTGCTGAGCTCATTACTGACAATGGTCCCACTTATATACAGACTCTCAATATACTTGCCGACTGGTATGGCATATGTCATATCCGGATCTCTCCCTACAATTCCCAGGCAAATGGCATGGTTAAATGGTGTCACTTCAATGTCCGAAAGGCCATCATCAAAAGTACCTGGGGGGGAGAGAGGTTTGCTGGTCACCAGCAGCTCACTCTGTTTTCTGGACAGAGTGGGTAACTATTCTAAAGTCTACCAGACTTTCCTCATACTTCATGGTACATGGCATCAAGCCCCTATTTCCATTTGATCTAGCAGAGGCAACCTTTCTCATTCCTGCTCCCAATACTGATCCCACATCTAGGTCCAACCTGATCTCTTGGTATGTCCACCAACTCCAAAAATGGATAGAAGATATAGGTACTATCCAGGAAAGAGTCCTCCTATTGTGGTTCACATCCATCAAACATTTCGAGGTGCAATTCAAGAACCAGATGCGAGACCACGACTTCCAGCCAGGCAGTCTTCTCCTAGTTTGAAATACTTGGATTGAGGAGTTGAACCAGAAGATAAAGCTGAGGTACTTGAGTCCAATGGTGGTTCTCCAAAGGACTACTGGGGAATTGTACCTGCTGGCAGAGTTGGATGGATTGATCTCAAGACTCAGGTATGTAGCCTTTCAGTTGCTGCCTTACTTTTCAAGAGTAAAAATCACCATCCCAGTCATGGAATTAACCAGGTTGGATGACAAGGAACTAGATGATCATGATGCTGAGGAAGATGTTGAGTACAAGAATGATGAAGGGGAGGCAGTCAAAGATAGCTGGCATAACCAAACTCAGACAATTCCATTTCACCTTATTTATATCTATTCCATTTCAGGCTTCGGCCGGTACTCTCTGTCTCATCCTGGTATTGGTCTGATGACTTCTTATTTCCCAATTATCACCCACATTGATGAATAGAAGTACTTTATCTCCATTTTCCCCATTGTATTAAAAACAATAGACAAAAGACAAAAAGACAAGAACATATCCATTACCATTTCTCCATTAGTGTCTCAATGAACTTACCACCTAGACATTCACATTTGAATGTGCAATGAGATGTGCACATATTGTTACTGATTGCCTTCTAACATCCTGATGCAATCCAGCATAGGCTTTTGATACCCATATAGGAATAGATGCGATAGATGATCGAGGAAGACAAGATGAGTGGCATCTCACAACTTGGTGTTGTTTCCCCCTACATTTCTGTTTCTTTCCCTTTACTACCCATCTTCTTATATTACCTTTTCACTTTCACTTAGGGGTCACACTCAAACATGGACATGAACATGGACATGGACACAGACACGCTTGGGATTCAAACAAAATACAAGTATGCGATGAGTTACACTATTTACAGGTAGACGATGGGCATCCTTACAGCTGCTCCAAAAGTGCCTGCATCTCCTCTATCTCCAGCTATTGTGAGGTGATGTATGTTTTGGCTACTTTTGCATGGGTTTGCAGCTCAGTCAGGAACCTGAGCATTTCATGCATCTTCATCCTGATCGTAGGAAGCACAAGCTTCATTGTCTTAATGGTGGCATGGGTAGCTGGATCCGAAATCTTTGCCTTTTTGCAAGGTGTTGTGTCATCGTCCTCTTGGTCAGAATTGGGTTCAGGCGATGGGGAGAACCTGAAGAAGTCAGGTTCCTCTGCCTCTACATGGGAGGACGAGGTGACCAGTGCCTTACACATAGGAATTACCATGTGGCATTATTTCGCACTAAAAAGATGATTAGAAGTAGACTTACAGGTTTTGAAGTCAAACCCTTACTCAGCCTCAGATGTCCCTTCTCCTTTCCCTTTGCCTTGGAATCCGGGACTGGTGCCATATTCTTCTTCAGCTTTCCTCCCTTTCCCTTTGATTTTCTACACTTCATCTTGAGCTGGATGTATGAGTTGCAGGTGCAACCTGACAGCCCAGTGCACATCCTTTCACCTCATTGGCATGGGTCACATGGAGGATTGTGTGTGACCGTCTTCAAGCCAGCTTGTGCTTTCAACAGCTTCAGGGCAATGACCTCGATGATTTTGTCTTCTTCATCCTCATCCTCATTCACTACCACTTGGCTGGAGACATGCTATATGGTGTTAGCTTTCTGGCTAACTGTCCTAAAAGTACTACTTACCTTCCGCTTCTGACCCACACTTAACATGGACTCTTGCTCCTTGCTTGGCAACTCAGTGGTTGGCGGTTCATCGGCCAAGCCTTGAACCAGACTGGATATTGTTGAGCACCCTGTCTTCTCTGACGTGGTAATCTCCTCTGGCTTGCCCGAGCTCACTGTCTTTGCTGCTCAAGTGAGCACCGCCACTTCCTTGCACTCTTCCTGTTGCTGTTTTCAGATAGCCGCCATGCTGAGCCACCGACACAAAAGGACGTTGGCCTCAAGGACTGTGTCCATGTCATGTTCCTTTGCACATTGAAACAATGAGTGAACAGTTCTGGAGTTCCTCTAGGCTGGTATTTGAATCAGCATCACCATTGGGAACTAATGGCACGCCTGGTGGCTACAGGCAGGCTGGCAATCCCTCCACAAACCCAAAGACATTGGATGGGCTGAGGCCATTGCCTTTGAGCTCCTTATCCGCACTCTCAACTCCATCCTTCCAATCACGAGCCACGGACATGTTGTCCTACATGAAGACAACACAGGTATTGTCGAAGGTTGGCACGTCAGCAGACATCGCAACCGGGCTGTCAATGCCATTTTCAAGCATATCCACTCTTTCCTTGATGCAGCCATTCACATACACAGCATTGCAACACACTACGTCCCCAGTGCAGACAACCTAGCTGACAAACCCTCCAGAGGCATCTACAACCCAAAGCATCTCCTGCTCCCTGCCATCCCACTACCTGAGCACCTTAGGGATTTCCTCGCGGACGCAACTGACCCACTCTCCACTCGAGAACTCAGAGAACTCAGGGAAGGAAAGTACTCAAGCAGTGCCACCAAATTTTTCAATGAACAGCGTGCTCAACAGGAGGCAACTGAGAGAATCAGAGCAGAAAACCAGCTCGAAGATGAGCTGGTCCTCAGCATCTTCCAAAACAATTGGCACTAACAGTTGCACACGTTTCGACCACTCCCCTCCCTTACTGACCCCAGCACCTTGATATCCGCAGCTACCAAACCACGACCTTATCCAACCCAACCTCTGCCCCCTGCCTGCCATGAACTGTCCCCACTACCTTGCCAAAGACAGATTACAGCTATGGATACCCTCCACACCCTCCACGAGATCACCAAGCGACGCTACTGGAATTCCCATGGCTATACCTGACAGCGCCTTCAATCACATTTTGGAGGTCATTGGAGCTTCCTGGGTGGACAGCACCAAGGTCCTCTATGGCAATGCCCTACTCACCTACCTCACGAGTGCTGCCTGATTTCAGGTACACTGCTTCTTGCTTTCCTTGCCAGCTGTGCAGGAAAAGCCTCAGGCTCAGCGCTATTAAATTACACAGCAGGAATCAAAGCCTGGCACCTCCTGCATGGGTAGCCTTGGAACATCCACCAAGATGAGCTCAAACTCACGCTTCAAGGAGCAGCTAGGCTAGCCCCACGCAGTTCTAAGCATGCCAAATGATCTCCAGTGACTGTAGACAACCTCAAAATCATACATGCCGGTCTTGACCTAAACAACCCCTGCGATGTGGCTGTATATGCATGCACAGTAGTCATGTTCTACTGCGTAGCTAGGCTGGGAGAATTTAATGTACCCAACATCCACGAGAAATTTGATCCATCAAAATACATCACATGCAGCAACGTCTCCATGCTAAAAGACAAAGAAGGCCTGCTGGTCATTAAGTTGAGGATCCCAGTCACCAAATGTGAAGCAACGGGTGAAGATGAACAATGTGCCCCCAAACGAGCTGTGTCATGAACGCGGGAACTGTGCTACTGAATCATCTGCACCTCAATCCAGCCCCGTCAGATGCCCATCTTTTCACATGGAAGCACCCTAAAAGTGGGCTCTGCCCACTTTCCAAAATGTAAGGGACGGACAAGCTTGCCAACATTGCCAAAAGAAACAACCTAGTAGACCTGAAAGAAAGGATTAGGAATGGAGAGTGAAGATATTTAAAGGGATCTACAGGACAATTTACTTTGGCTGCAAGAGAATCTGGACACCATTCAACACTTTGACACTGGCAATGACGAAACCAACAGCCTCCTTTGTCAAAAATTAGAATTAAGTCTGTGTGACTTTTCGCAGGCTGTCAAGAGCATCATGGATGTGCTCACAGTCAGGGGACCGGACATGTCTTCTTCATAAGAAACTGCAGCAGAAATCGTACACACTGGTAAGATGCCAAACAAGAGAGAAAGAGAAGTCTAACAAGGCTTACAGAAAGCAAGTTCAGCCTTAATTTGTATCATGCCAACCCAGTGATTCTTTTTAGCTTACTGATTGCTGTGATCCTAAATATCTTTGGACACCTCACCTATTCATGGAGCAATGTGATGCTGGAACTCCTGAACCTTCTTCTATGAACCATTCTCATGGACTCCACTGACATGCCCCAGGACGGGAAGGGATATATCCACGCAATATTTATACTGTCCACAAGAAATCGACCTGGAGCTATCTATGCAAATATTTGCAACTTGCGTCAGATGTTGTTGCACATATGCACCAACGTTGAAGAAGATAACCACCTACCCAAAGCAGTGTACCTTTATGAAGTACCATGGCAGTAAGCCTTGCAGACAGCTCTTGGTCAGGATGATCAAGTCTGGCAGCAGCTAAGTATTCATGCCAGTACAGCCATTCATGATATAGAACTTCAATGATTTTTTGGCTGGGCTGCTCAGCTGTTTGGGTATGGAAGAGGCCATGGAGCATGGCACAAGGTTAAATGACAAGAATCAGTTATGGAACATAAAAGACAGGATGGGAATCACCAAGATTATGGGACTGGACAGGAAACCTTTCATGAACAGGCTCCCAAGGAAGGAGCTCAGACTGGCCTGGAGCCTCTCTGTCGACTGGTTCAATCTGTACCAGAACAAAACAGCCAGAAAGAAGAAATTAGTTGGATCTATCACAATGGCACTGAAGAGACTGGTGCATCTCTACAGTCATACATATTCCCCTTTCTGAACACATTCTATCATCTCCCCCTTGCTCTGATATCACTCTTTAGACCTTCCCCACATAGACCAGATACTTCTGCCGAAGACTGGTACATGGACTATTAGTCTGGATACATTGGTCTAACATCATCGACATGGACTTCCACTTATCAGTTCATTACATCAGTTTGCCCCTTTTGATCTTATCTTATCAACTTCCCCTATTCGTTTTGATCTCTTACATATGGCTTTCATACCGCTGAAGACTGGTCAGGTCTTTTAGGCCTGACAGCTTCCCTTCTTAGAACTAACTTCTGTTACTTAGAGTTTTGATCCATTTTGTGCCTTTTCATTTCATCTCTCTTTTCTTGGCATGTATTACTCTATCAGTCATAGTGTGAGTCCTGGGTATGTCCAGACTATAAAGCCACGTACCTTAGAGTTAGAAGACACTTTTGGTTGGATTCATAAATTGCTTGAACTTCTTGTCACCACCATACTGACATCATCACCATTCACTGTCACTGCTCATCACAACCTCAACATTTCCCTTTTGTCTTCTATCTCTTGCTAGTCTTCTGGACTTCTCGTATTTCTCTTGGATATCTTGCAGACTAGCATTGGACTAGTTGAGTAAGTCCCTGGACTTCTATCTTTCACTCACCCATTTACAGAGTCCCTTTTGGGGTGAATATACTCACTCTCCCCTACCTCCTTTTCTGGCCTGGGACTAGTAGTTCATACCTCCTAGTCACCTTCAGGCCAGTTATCATCTTTACAGTGCTGCTCAACTTACCCCCAACTTTTTGTTACAAACCTGAAAATCTCTACATTTTTGGTATTATCCCTGGCCCTAGGGAACCTTCCCAAGACAAAATCAATCATTTCTTTTGCCCCCTCATGAATTGTTTCTTGTCCACATGGAACAGTGGGACCTGGTTTACAAGAATGACCAAACACCACAAGGGCTGCCTATCATGTTCTGTTATCACAGTAGCAGTGAATGAATTACCATCAGCTTGAAAAGTCATAGGGTTTGCAGGACTGTATACTACCAATCATCTGTGCAATTTATGCTGGTTATCCAAATCTGAAAAGGACAACTTCAACTGCAAAAAATGGAGATTGTGCACCTTTGAAGAATACTTTGATGTAGCAGTTCAATGGTGTGATGCAAGGAACAAGAAGGAGCAAGATCAAATTTTCAAACAAACATGGGGTGCGATGGTCAGAGCTACTTTGATTACCTTACTGGGACCCTACCTGCTTCATGGTCATTGATGACATGCACAACCTTTTCCTTGAGTTAGTGCAATATCACTTTCAAAATCTGATTGTCATTAACAAACCTACAAATGAAAGTCTTTGCAAGTTCAGGCATACATGTAATAAGTTGGTTGATGAGAGTGAAGTACAACAAGCGAGACACTCACTTGATGTTGGAGCATTCACAACTGCAATGAACTATTTTCAGAAAGCAGTACTAGCTCATTTGGTAGATGAACACAACCTGACAAAATTGCTACCTTCCAAGAAGAAACCAATCAAGAAAGATCTAATCAGTGCACCAATGGTGGGTAGCTTCATTGAGTGGATATAAATGAGACTTGAACCATTGCTAGACAAGGGGGACAGAGGAAAGTCCAGTAGAAGTAACCTCTATGGTAGCCAATGAAGCATGTGAAGTTGAAGTACTTTCTGGAGATGACCTGGTGGAGAAGTATATAACACTAAACAATAAGGAGACATTAAGTTCAGAACCACTATCAAACAAGGAAATCAATGAAATTTAGACTCGCCTGTGCACCATTATATAAAGAGATTGCTAGGTCTCTTTGGGTGCAGAGGCAACAGCGAAAAGATAAATCCAGTGAGAGAGAGTACTTACTTGCTGTAGTGCACTTGAAAACTAGTTGCCAGAAGTTATTCACAATGTGGATATGAAATAAAGAACTTAGATTGTGGGCTCTGAAGGAGCCAAGTTTAAATATAGTACAGGAATATTTGTATGTATTGTGAAAATATCCATAAAGAATGAAGGGCTGTGTAATGTGCAGCAGTGTGTAGCAATAGGCAGTCAATAGCAGAAGGTGTACAAGGTATAGTGCAATATGCCAAGAGAATGGTGTGATATGGCACCATTAAGATATAATATGACATTATCAGAAGATAAAAATAAGTATGATATCACCAGTCTAGAACAATGATGTCATGGGTCTAGAATGAATTAGTAATCATGAAGAGTGACCCAGACAAAATAAGATTTAGATAATGAAATCTAAATATTTCAATGCTCTACCTTGCTATTCATGATGGAAGGGATGAATATGGTGTAAGGGAAAGTTTCCTCCAGTTCTCCTCGAAATGTTGTCATGTCAGATTCTTTGTAAAGATATCTGCAACTTGTTCATCAGTGAAAATATAGAAAAGTTTAATCTTCCCATCTATAACACATTCTCAGATATAATGTTCTGGAATTTCAATGTATTTCAAATGACCTTCTTGCACTGGATTTGCAGCAAGAAACATGACCCTTGATTATCACAGAGCAGTGGAATAGTTCTAAGATTTAATCTCAGTTCAGAAAGAAGTATCCAAATCCAAGAAAGCTGTTTTGCAGCTTTTGTCATTCCAACGTATCTTACCTCTGTTGATGACAAGGTTATCTTCTGTTGTCATCCAGAAAGCCAAGAGATTATTCCATTGCCAATGAACATCACATAGCCAGAGGTAGATTGACAAGTTTCATGATCTCCAGTCCAATCTGTATCAGAATATGCCATAATGCCAGATTGTGAAGATCCATCATATGTGATGCAGAGATCTTTGATACCAACTAGATACTGCACTATATAGAGTGCTTTCTGCAAGTGTTCATCCGAAGAATTAGCAGAGAACTGTGACATCTTGATAACAGCAAAGGCAATATCTGGGCGAGTTCCCAGCATGATATAATATACAGTAGTGATCCAATCACTGACTGATATCAACTATAGAGTTGAGAGAAGGTTTCCATGGTAAGAGGAGCAGGATTGTATTCAGAAGGAAAAGGGGTATGAGCTACTTTGGCATTGATGAGTTTGAAGCAACCAATAATCTTTTCAGCATAAGTAATTTGATCACGCCTCAATATTTGTTTAGAATGATTGCAGGTTATATGCATACCAAGATATTCAGTAGCAGCTCCTAGATCATGACTTTCCCATTTGTCCATGAATTGCTACTTCTTCATCATGAGATAGGAATGGTTGGAGCCCATGAAAAGAGTATCATCAACATAAATGACTAAAATAATTATGTCCTGACTGTGAAAGTGAACATAGACACCAGGATCTTCATGTATCCTAACGAATCCTATTTCTAGCAAATATTTGTGAAGTGCCTTGTTCCATTGTAGGGCAGCTTGTTTTAAGCCATAAATTGCTCTTAGCAAGCGACAAACTTTCTTCTTCATGCCAGGTTGTATGAAACCTTCAAGCTATTCCATATAAATTTTTTTGTCAAGTTCTTCAAAGAGGAAAGTAGTTTTGACATCTAGCGCTTCAATTTCCCAATCTTCAAGCACTGCAATAGAGAGAAGAAGTTGAACAGTTTCGAATCTTGCAACTGATGAAAAGGTTTCTTCAAAATCTATTCTGTATACTTGAGTAAAGCCTTTTGCAACAAAGTGAGCTTTAATTTAGCCATCACTTTTAATAACATATACCCATCTCCCTTTGACAGGTTTTCATCCAGGTGGAAGGTCAACCAATTTCCATACTTTTCACTCTTTAAGCGATTTAATTTCTTTTTCCATAGCAATTCTTCATTTGTTCTATTCTCTTTTCAGAAGCTTTAAAACATCCTTGTAGTGCAATGGTGTGCCAGTGATGAAGATAGCAGAGGCTATAAGAGAGCCAAAAAATTGACCACTATACAAGGTTCCAAGATCATCATCCTCATTTGTAGGAACTGATGATTGAACTTCTTGTTTGATTTCCACAGGAGGTTTTACTCCATATGCATTATTAGGAATAATGTGTGGATTGTGGATACAAGTTCCATGACAAGGTTCATCTTCTTGAGGTTGTTTGGAAGGAGTAGGAGAAGGAGTATGAGGAGGTTGTTGATCTCCTCATGGAGGGAATTGTTGATTGGGATCATGACCATCCATAGGTAGAAATTGATAATGATGAGTGGCTGGAATATAGTCAGCTGAAACAGGATCTTAATTCTTGTCTTGATCCTGGTTTGAAAGGTTGTCTGGAATAGAAATCTTAGCAGGTTTGTCTTCTAATTTTCCAGGACAATAGGGGAACACAAATTCATTGAATGTGGCAGTAGAAGAAACAATAGTTGTTCTTCTTTTAGGAGACCAGAAACAGTATCCTTTAGTTCCTTTTTCATATCCAATGAAGATAGCTTCTTTTGCTTTTGCAGATAACTTATTAGCACGATCTTCCTTTGAAATAAAAACATAGGCACGACATCCAAACACCTTAAAATAGAAAACATTGGGTTTACTGCCATTCCATTTAGATATAGGAGTAGACCAATCAAGACGATGCATAGGCTGTCTGTTATAGATGTGGAGAGCAGTCTCAACAGCATCCTGCCAGAAAGAAGGTGGCAAACAGGCATGTTGGCATATGGCCTCAGATTTTTCAAGAATTGTACAATTAAAGCATTTAGCACAACCATTTTGTTGAGGGGTATGAGGTACAAAGGTTTGATGCTCTATGTCTTTGGATGAGAGGAACATCCATAGAGAATGATTAATGTATTTCCCTCCATGGTCTGAACATACAGAGCAGAGAGAGTAACCAGTTTGGTTCTCCACCCAAGCAATCAAATTCTGAAGGGCCTGAATAGCATCAGATTTCAAGTGCAAGAAATGCAAACTCACAAAACCAGAAGTGTCATCAAGGAAAGTGATGATCCATTTGTTACGAGAATGCGACAAAGTTGGCATTTCACACAAATCAGTATGGATGAGGTCAAGCATGCAAGAAGAGTGTGAAGATGAAGCAGGAAAATCCCATTGATGTGCCTTGCCAAGCACACAGCCTTTGCAAGTAGGTATAGAAGTGGGTGGTGTGAGAATAGGAATATCCAATAAATGCTGGTGAGCATGTCAGAGAGCATTCTTGGATGGATGTCCAAGATGCTGATGCCACAAGTCAAAAGACTTGAGATCTTGCAAGAAGTTAACTAAACCAACTGGAGTGATCAGAGAGAATCAAAACCAGTGGAGTAGAGAAGGTGGAAATAAAGCAGTGGCCTATATCACCACCCTTTCTTGATTGTCCCAGATCTTGGTTTGATCAGAGATCTCACATTTGTAGCCAAAGGCAGTGAGAAGATTGACAGACAAAAGTCTGCAATTAGCATCAGGAGCATACCAAACATCACAGAGAATGATGAGAATGGTCCTTGTCTTTTCCTGTTTAAAGATTACAGTGCCAGGACCATACATTTGCATAATGCCATCATTGGTGGTTTCAGCAAATTTGATCCCTTTTTTTAAATCAGAAAAGTCATCAAGGTGAGGTGAAATGTGATTGAAGCATTCAGAATCAACAAGCCATAAGTCCTCAGTATTGTGATCTTCATGCCTAGAGCATAAGCTTTCAAATAAGCAGAATCATAGTAGTATTCACCATCAGGTACATTGTCATAGTCATTGTCTGATCTAGCATAGTTGTCTTGTTCTTCATGGAATAAAGGAGAATGATCAATGCTATCTTCTTTCTAGATAAGATCAGCAACCAATCTTATCTCCATGGATAGTAAACCTGAAGCAAGGTGAAAAAAGTACTCTTCCCTGGTTGAATTGGTACTAGAAACAAGTATCAAGTTATAGAAAGAGATTGACTATCAGGCACATGGTTCATTTGTCAATCTTCAATGAGGTTGAGGGAGATTGCTTTTAGCAATACATTTGAGTGTCTGGCTTTCAGTTGAGGTGATGTATGAAACATACAATAGATGGTTGGGGAAATGATTTAGACAACTCTCAGGTTGCTAGAAGAGTACTTCATAGCAACTAGGGTTACTTCCCTAAGATGCACTCTGAATGACTTCCAATTAGCTCCAACTGATTAGGAATGCTCAATGGGTAGGTAGCGTTAATACGCTTCACTCTTGCTAATGAATCACAAACGTCTCTTAGTCATATAGAATAGCTTTTCTTAAACTGATTCTATTATGCACTAAGGAGTTGGCAATTAGCTTCCTGCTCTGCTCGACCCTTTTCTGAGGTGCTATTGAACTATTAGGAAACATGGGGTTTAACAGGCTAATTAAAAAGAGTCCGAAAATCCAAGTGGTCCGATACATGCCGAGGAAGGCATGAACGTGCGTACAATAAGAAAAAAGGTAAACACCATTGATAAGTAAAAAGACTGTAACATTACCCCTGTCATACAATCGAACTCCTGGTTCGATCAAAATCCCTCTAGGCAACATCGGCAGGAGGAACGTTAGTGGAGCCAAAGATAAATGTGGCCTGGTTAGGAGAAAGCGTCTCGAACGGACAGTCGTCTGCAATATGTCCATGTTGATTGCAATGTCTGCAAACTTGCTCAGGGCAGAAGTAGTGACTATGTCCCCAGCAATGGCAAAAGTCGCATTGGGTACAAAGACAAGTGGAGGCAGGGTGATCCGGAGCCAAGAGGTGGCAGGATGGACAGGAATAGTCAGGACAGTCTTCTCTATAGTGATTCAAACGATGACATTGAAAACACTCCGTAAGGGAGGAGGTGGGTTGGCAAGGGAGGGGATTAGCATGAGAGGGGGCTGAGAGAATGCAAGTTCCATCTGGTAGGTACCTATGTAAAGCCTCAGTTTTGATGCGATGGTGATCTTCTTCATTATCTAGGATATCTTCAACTCCTATGATAGTAGGGGAGAGAGAGGGAGCAAGTGAAGGAGGAGGAAAGGATAGTTGCTCAGCTAGAGAGGGAACAGGAAGGAGAGGAGGAGAAGAGGGGTTTGCAGGCAGCAGAGTAAGTTCGAGGTAGTGATCATGATCTCTCATAGGTAGGGAGAGGAAGATGTGATGAAAAGTGGAGTAAATAATGGTGGGTGAAAGATGTTTGACGAAAGAATGAAAGCCATGTAAGTGCAAAATGGATAATATGTACTGGGGAAGAGCATTGAGGTGAAAATGCAAAGGTAGACCAAACTCTGCAGGTAAATTACTCGGAGTAGACTGGAAATGATACCATTGGGTTATAGAGACCTCATGAAATAAATGGACCAGCTCTTGGGTGATGGTGTCTTTGTCATAGAGGGGGAGGCCCTCGACAGCATGGAGGAGAGAAGAGCTTGCAAGGATGGCGGCATAAAGCAAGTGTATGGTGGAGATGGGTAGAAATGTAGGATAGACATATCTGGAACGCAAGGGGGAAGAATATGAGGAAGAAGAAGGAGATGCAGAGGGAGCATCAGAAGAAGAAGGTGATGACATTTAGATTGTTAACAAAAAGGAAATTGAAATAAAGCATAAGTAGGGGAGTACTTCACAAGGAGACACCACTTCCCAGGGAGAACAAGAGATAGGGAATTAGGAGAGACAATGAGTCCATTTATAAGTAGAAAGGATTTTGGGGACATGATAGAGATTACTTTCAGGTTCCCAGGTGTTTTCGGCCAAGGAGTATCCTTTCCATGTGGTCAGGTACTGATAACGACCTCGAGTTCCTTTGTGTGAGATGATACATCAGCAAATCCTGGTTTTTGCCATAGTGTTCATAGTACTCATAGTACTCATAGTATTTATAGCGTTTTCATAGATGATTCATAGTACTCATAGTACTCATAGTTTATAGTATTTTCATAGTGATCTCATAGTATCCATAGTATTTCCATAGTATTCATAGTATTCATAGTGGTACTCATCCCAATCCATTTTTTTAAATACTCTTTAACTAGTACACTTTGCTATATCTTTTTGCCACACTTTTTACTATACCTTTTGCTACACTTTCTTTACCACACTTCATTAGCACAATTAGGGTTACTGTCCAGTGCTGTCCAGTATCATAGTACTCATAGCATCATCATAGTCTTTCATAGTATTGGCTAAAATCATAGTATGTCACAGTTTGTTAGAGTATTACCATAGTCTGTCATAGTATGTCACAGTTTGCCAGAGTATTGCCATAGTCTGTCATAGTCTGTCACAGTCTATCATAGTATGTCATAGTTTGTCACAGTATAATAATGATAGTAAAAAGTGAATCAAAAAGTGTAGGGTTAGGATTAGCATGAATTAAAATTAGACTTAGAATTGCAATGTCCAAAGGATGGTGAAGAAGTGTGGCCAAATGTGGTAAAAAATATGGCAGGGTGTAGTGAAAAGTGTATACAAGTATCAGAAAGTGTAGCAGGGGTGGACAGAGATATTTAATGAAAAATGTAGCAAAGTGTGGTGTCAAAGGTCAAAGATGTAGTCATATATATCTAATGGTTCATACTATGCAAGGTCTTGTGGTCTAATGGTTAATGTGTTTGAAAATTGCCATTTTGGGAAAGTCTTGAGTTCAACTCTTGCCACTGGCATATATTTATAATTTCCATTTGATCATTTGAACCTATAGTAAAGAGTACATGAAAAGTATAATAAATATGAGTGTAGTCTTGAAATTAAAATTAAAAGTGTGTAAAAGTATATTATAGGGGTTGGATTAGAATTAGACTTCAATGTATATTAAAAATGTAGGATTGGGATTAGGATTAGTAAGTATACTACAAGTTGAGTAGGATTAGGGTTAGTAGGTGTATTAATCAAAATATTAATTTTTTGGTTCATTTTTTACTCAACTTTATTACACTATGACACACTATGACAGACTGTGATAGACTATGAGATTACTATGACACACTATGACACACTATGACACACTATGAGATCACTATGACACACTATGATAGACTGTGACAGACTATGAGATCACTATGAGAGTCTATGAACACACTGTGAAATACTATGATTATAGCCAACACTATGAAAGACTATGAGAGTACTATGAGAGTACTATCTATATGGACCCTCACTATGAGCACTATGACACTGTCCAGCACTGTCCAGCACTGTACAGCCAACCCTTATTTTGCTGATGTATGGCTCACTTCATACTCTTCTTTGGTGTCAATCAGGTCAGGTGGTGACTGCAGAAAGAAGGGATCATGTGCTTCCATTTGACAATAGGGAGATAAGAGGGAGGTGTGGAAGACATCATGTATTCTTCATGTGGGGAGGAGTTGGAGTCGGTAAGTGAGTGAAGATAGGACTTGAGAGATTTCAAATGGTCCATGACATTTGAGGGTGAGTTTATGGGAAGGGTAGCCAAGGTGAAGATTAGTGGCTGCGAGCCATACCTTATCACCAATTTTCCAGGGAAAGAATTTCCTGGTGGAGCAAAGGGTCATGATTTGTCTGACAGATTCATGTGCTGCGAGGGCTTCTTTCCTAGTAGAGTCAAGAAGGGATAGGCAATTTTCTAAAATGGAAAGGAAGGTTTTACCTAATGAAGGGTAGGCATGCAGTTCAAAGCCATGAAGGAAGGAGAAAGGGGAAGTCTTAGTTGAGCTGTGTGGGACGGAGTTGTGGATGAACTTGGCGGATGTAAGGAAAGTGGACCATTCATGTGGGTTGTTGGAGCAGAAGATCCGAAGGTAGGTTTCGATTTCCTGGTTGGTTCGCTCAGTTTGACCATCAGTTTGGGGATGGTATGTAGTGGATAGGCGAACATCATATTTTAGGAGGTGAGTGAGTTCTCTGGTGAAGGCAGAAGTGAACTGAGGGCCTCGATCAGAGATGATAGAGTCATGGAGTCCGAAACATTTGAATACGAAATCAAAAAATAATTGAGCAACTCCCTTGGCATCAACGGTTTTGGAGCAAGGAGTGAGAATTACCCCCTTCATAAGGCTGTGGTTGACCACAATCATTAAGGAATTGTATCCATGGGATAGGGGAAGATCGGTGATGAGATCAACGGATAATTGGCGGAAAGGGAGAGAAGACGAAGAAGGGATGGGTAAGAGTGGAGGGGTGGTAGGGTGGGTAAGGGCTTTGTTCTGTTGACAGATGGAACAGCCAGCTACAAAGTGAGATACAAAGGAAGCAAGGCCAGGCCACCAAAAATCGCATTTGAGAATGGCTTTGGTGCGAAATCGGCCCAAATGACTGGTAAGGGGAGACAAATGGATGGAATGGAGATGAGATGAGCAAGAAGAGGACAGAACGTACATACGACCTTTAAAATAGAGGTGACCATTGTCAAAAACCCAATCGTTAAGGGAGGAGTGAGGAAACAAAGGATCGCCATCAGCAAGCAAGATTGGCGAGAGCATGAAGAACAAGTGGGTCAGAAGAAGAAGAGTTGCAAATATGAGTAGCAAGAGAAATATCTAAAGTGTTAATAACAGTGGGTTCAGGAATAATGGGAGTGTCTACATTGTCCAAGGTGATATCAAGGTGGTCATGGCGAGAGAGAGCGTCAGCAGGGGCTATCTGTGTGCCAGGAAGGACTTTTCAGACAATGTCAAAGTCCTATAGAAAAAGAGACCATTGGGCTTGTTGATGGGAGAGTTTGCGAGGATCCTTGAGGAAAGAAAGATTCTTGTGGTCGGTGATGATGGTTACGGGGTGTGAGGTGCCTTGGACATATTGGCACCATTCGGTAAGAGTGAGAATGACAGTGAGGAGTTTGAGGTCATAGATGTCATAGTTTTGCTCCACAAGGGTGAAGGTACAGGAGAAGTAGGTGGTGGGATGGAGGTCACCATTAGAGTTAGTTTGGAGGAGGACGGCACCGGTGGCAAGGAGCGAGGCATCAGTCATGATGAAAAAGGGATGAGAGACGTCAGGAATAATAAGGACGGGGCTGGTGGAGAAGGCAGTTTTCAGGGAGTCAAAAGCTCGTTGTTGAAGGGAGGTCCAGGTCCAAGGGTAATTTTTCCAGGTGAGAAGGGTTAAGGGGGCAACGGTGTGGGAGAAGTTTGGAATAAACTTGTGATAGAAATTAGCAAAACCTAAGAAGGAGTGAATTCCTTTGACAGAGGTGGGAGGTTGCCAGTCATGAATGGCAGAGGTCTTTATGGGGTCCATGGCAATTTTGCCGTGGCCGATGATCATTTCTAGGAAATCCATTCTAGGTTGATTAAAAAGACATTTAGCAAATTTGAGGGAAGGTCTGTGTTCTTGAAGTTGAAGAAGAACATGACAGGTTCATTCATGTTGTAGGGCAAGGTCTCCATTGGTATGAATGCCGAGATCATCCATATAAATTTTTAGCCATCGTTTAGCAATCATATTGGCGAAGATGTGATTCATGAACACTTGGAAAGTGAAGGGAGCATTACAAAAACTGAAAAACATGACAGTGGGTTTGAAGAGGCCGAAAAGGGTGATGAAAGCCACTTTCCATTAATCGTCCTCTTTGATATGAATGTTGTTATATCCCCAGCAAATGTCAAACTTGGTGAACCAAGTTGAGTCCTTCATGTCATCAATGAGTTCGGGGATAAGAGGGAGAGGATATGCATTGCAGATGGTATGGGAGTTTAGATAATGATAATCTTGACAGGGATGGAGTGAGCTATCTTTCTTTGGAACAAAAAAGAAGGATGTGGCCTGTGGAGATTTCAAGGGGAGAATATGGCCAGTTTCAAGATGTTCGGTAATAAAAGTCTTGCAGGCGTCCTGCTCTTTGGGGTTTAGAGGGTATACCTTGGCAATTTTAGGGATGAAGGATGATTTGAGATCAATGGTATGATCAAAGTGATGGTGTGGGGGGAGTTATTCATAAGTCTTTTCAGAAAAGACATCGGCGAAGTTAGTACACCAGTCAGGGAGAGATATTTCAGCTGGTTTGTTTTCTTGGGCAAGTTGCATGGACAAGGTGATTTTGTTGATGTCTTTGCTGACAAAATCCGAATGGGGGAGGTGCTCACTAGGAGACACATCAACCCCATTGGGATATCGTTTTAGGAATAAGAAAGAAATTTCTTGATCAATGTCAAGATTGAGCCAGCAAAGGAGATGAGGTCAGGAGGATTCCTTCTGAGGTGTCCGTGGTACTGGGAATGATAGGGTGTGGGATCACCAATCAATTTGAGGGTTTCATGATTTCAGCCATTTCATACTAAGGATGATCTGTTTCCTGCCAAGAGATACAACCAAGAGTTCCATTTCTTTGGGTTGACTGGCAATGTGGACGCTTGGTTTGGCCTTCCATAGAATCGTTCCTCTTTTGTTTGTGGTGCCATCAATGTTATAAGCTATGATGGGTTCGGGTAGGCATTGCATAGGGAAGTTGGTGTGGGTTAGCATTCCGAGGTCAATGAAATTTCCGGTAGCGCCAGAGTCAACAAGAGCGGTGGTAACAACAATTTTGTTTTCGACTTGTAGTTTCACAGGAAAGTGAAGAGTTCGTTCATTTCAAGGAGCTACAAGTATATGATGTATTTCATGGGAAGAGGACGTCAAGGTGACTTCCTGGTTTAAAAATCCTGTTGTACATGAAGTACAGAAACTTCCTCCATCTTTGGTTCTTCGTAACATATCCAAAGTACTTGGAGGATTTCATTCTCGTTTTTTCCCTATGTCTTGAGGGAGTTGATGAAGGTGACGAGGGCGGTGGTCATTTCTGTGGCAGGAGTGGAAGTGGGGGAAAGAGCAGTCTTAGTGGAATGAATGGTAAAGGGACGAGGAGGAGAATGAGTGGTGATGTTGTGTCCGGTGTTTCGGCAGTGGAAACAACGTCCTTCACAGATGCAATTGGCACGTTTCTGAGGAGTGAGCTTCAATATGGTGAGAGTGTCGACATCCATGGCATTGGGGTCCCTGGAAGAAGAGAGGTGAGGGCCTTTCCTCCTCAAAGAGCAAGGATGTGCATTTTCTGCACATGAAAGGTCTTGACTTGGTCAATCTAACCATTGATGGTGTTGGGAATGACTGCCATGGAGAGAACCATAGTGGCTAGCTGCTGGTCGAGTCTGAGGGAAAACTGGTCGATGAGGGTGACATCGTCTGTGATTCCTGTATGAGCAGTGTGAGGTTTTGAAAATTAGTGATATATTTCTGAAAGCCATTTTCGGTGACTCCATCAGGGTAGTGGAAGGATTTCTGAACTAGGCGAGAAAGTTCATGGGAGGCAGTGGCCTTGGTGTCAAAGGGGTAGAACGTGGATTCAAAGTTTTTAGTGAATTTGGTGAAGGTTTTTTCGCTTGCCAGGACGACAAGATCAGCCATTCGGTCATACCACATCTCAGAGAATGTGATGCCACATCCTTGACTCATTTTGTTTAGGATGGTCATGATACGTTCGGTGTCGGTGGTGTACAGGGTGGGGTTGATGGTAAAATAGGCATGTATGGCCTTAATCCATCGAACAGAGTTGGCGGGTTCTCTGGAGAAGTCAGCCAGGAGGATAGCTTTTAATTCAGTGGGACAAGACATGGGTGGTATTGGTGGATGAGGGGGTGCTGGGGTTCATGGTTGTCTGGGGGTTCCTGGAGAGCAAGGGGGTACTGGGGCAGTGAGTTGGTAGGGGTTTACAGTGGCACGAGGGGGTTCTGTGGGCTCTGGGTCTTGGAATTCGACATCAATGTCAGAGCTAGGCTCGGATTGTTCAGGTGGGAGTCCGTAGGCTTGACGAAGGCTTCAGCCAGAAATTGTACTAATGGTGAAGATGTCCTACTCCGTGATAGGAGGGACAAAAGAAAATACTCGTTCTTTTGTTATGCGTAGCGTATACAAAGAGAAGTCCTAAGGTCAAATACTGAATACTTTTCAGAAGGTACTCACGAAAAGACACTACATCTGAGAGAGTATGAGCAACAAGGGTTTCAAAGGATGAAGGTCAAGGGTTTGAAGTCAATTGGACTTCCTAAGGGTTACTAGTGGACAAGGGACGAGGAATGAAGGTGATTGGCCTAAGGACACTAGAATAACGCTAGATTGCGCAGAACGAGTGTAAGGATACTAGTACAGGCAGCGTGAGTTTAAGTACTATACGACGCGTCAGCAGGGAACCTGAGAGAAGGTGAAAGAATCATTAGGTAAAGGGGACGCGTCATGTACTGTGGAATGAGGATAGGAACTACGAGGCTGATGCAAGAGAATCAGCTGAGGAGTAAGCTATCCAAAGAACATAGAAGAAACAAGAAGAAAAGGGCAATCAAAGAATAACAAACATGGGATTTAATGGGCTAACTAAGAAGAGTCCAAAAATCCAAGTGGTCCGATACATGCTGAGGAAGGCATGAACATGTGTACGATAAGAAAAAAGGTAAACACCATTGGTGAGTAAAAAGACCATAACAAATAGTCTCTTTCAACAAGTTCATATTGGAATCTCTATAGTGAATTGTATGATGTCTTTGGATTCTCATAGGTGGGAGAATCTCTTGTGGAAACATAACAAGGCAGTTATTCATTGTTGGATCAATCTGAAGAAGGTTGAACTGTTAACTGAAATCTACTATCTTGCTGGGCTTGAGTGGTTCATCCAATACAAACACCATGTCATTCAAATCTTTATTCTCATTGACAATCAATTCATTGGAAGTATGAACAGATCTGCTGTTGTTTTCAATGATTAAGGTCAAGAATTTGATGTTGGTGTCGATTGGGAGTGAGCTGATGAGGTTGAGAGATGATACTGAAGTAAGACCATGGAAGGTTTGAGTTAATGCTTTGGTTGAACCATGATTCAATATCAGTGGATAAATTAGACCAGGTGAGGTCAAAGGGAAGGACTTGTTCCTCAGAGGGAACTCTGGAAGGCATATTGGGTGCAGTTGCAACAGGGGTAGGTAGATGGAAGAAAAGTCTGAGGTTATGATAGGCATGGGTGTAGTGAAGAGATGCAGTAGAAGATTCTGCAGGAGGGAGTGATGGTGGAAAACATGTCCACAGAAAATCCGAAAATTGAGGATGAGTGTGAGAAGCCAGAGAATCGATATAAGGAAGAGAATTTGAAGGAGGAGGAGTACAAGGAAGAGGATGAGATGAACAATAGATAGTACTGGGTGAAGGAGGAAACTCAATGTGACACTTTCACATACAATGGTGGGTAGGAGTTGGACTGAGGGCTTGACTAATCTGAGTAGGAACGATAAAGTTCCTATGTGAAACCAAATTAGCTGTCATCTGTGCCATTATAACACAGGTAAAAAGAAGATATAGCTCTACCATAAATAGCAGGCCAGGGTTGCCCCAGATCTGTTGGATCTGATCCATAAATCCAAACAATATGCTCATCATCGTAAGAATGATATAGAACAAATCAAGAGCAAGTGCATCATACATCACAAGGTGGGGCAACAACATCAGATGACGATTGTTGTGCCTAGGCAAGGCTCATAACCTAAAGAGATTGCTAGATCTCTTTGGGTGCAGAGGCAGTAGTGAAAGGGTAAACTCAATGAGGGAGAGTACTCACTTGTTGTAGTGCACTTGCAAACTACTTGCTAGAAGTTATTCACAATGTGGGTATGAAGTAAAGAACTTAAATTGTGGGCTCTGAAGGAGCCAGATTTAAATACAGTACAGGAATATTTGTACATATTGTGAAAATATCCATAAAGGATGAAGGGCTGTGTAATGTGCAGCAGTGTGTAGTAATAGGCAGCCAATGGCAGAGGGTGTACAAGGTATGGCACAATATGTCAAGAGAATGGTGTAATATGGCACCATTATGATATAATATGATGTCATTAGAAGATAAGAATAAGTATGACATCACCAGTCTAGAACAATGATGTCATGGATCTAGAATGAATTAGTAATCATGAAGAGCGATCCAGACAAGATAAGATTTAGATAATAAAATCTAAATATTTCAATATTATACATTTATCATGGCATAGAAGGCCTCCTGTTAATTTGAAGGATTCAGAACATGAAAAGCTTAAGGCAGAGCAATGAAGGATGGCAATCATGTTTGACTTACCTGTCACTCTATGCAAGTTGTAGACTTCAAGGGAATCCAGCAATGATAGCAATAATGCTCAATGCACAAGGAGAGAAAAGCTAATGCACTGCACAATGATCTTGGCGATGGCACTGCAGTGGGGCACATTCTATGTCACATCTGAGCAGCATGCATGTAATTATCATTGCTACATGAAAACATACCTGGAGATGCTCAAAGAGATCTTTCCTGACCTTAACATCCAACCCAACCACCATGCCACTTTGCACCTTGATACTTTCCTGCACTGCTATGGCCCTCTGCATGAATGGTGGATGTTCCCATTCGAAAAAATCATAGGATCTCTATAGAAGAAGAATACCAATTACAGAATTGGTAAGACTTCTCTGAATTCAATAAATTGTTGGCTTATTTGCGAAATAGAAGAACTAGAGAAAACAATGTTGATTTTATTCTGTACAGCAGCTAGGGTATAGACTATCCTGCAGCATCCAAATGCCCCATTATATATCAGAATGGCCAATGAAATCATTGGATAGTGCTATAGAGCACAGAAAAACTTGAAAATTTCCAAGTCCCAGGAGAATCTGATACAATAGAAGCTTCACAATTTGGGAAAGCAGGAGGTAATCAGCTCCAAGCTAAAAAAAACATTGTCTTTGATTGGAATTGAGGTGGATGACCAAACCACTATCAATATGTTCTTGCATGTTAACAAGAGACAACATATGTATGCCAGCAGAGCAGTAATACAGACTGACTACTATATTTTTTGGGAGAAAACAGAGGGGAATCTTGTACTAGGTGTCATCAAGCAAATCTTCATGGCTAGAAATCAGCAAAGTTGCTTTATTGCAGTGCACCTACCAATTTATGAGGATAGTGTGGATTCTTTTGTGTCATACAAGGATTTTAGAGCCTCACTGTAGCAAGGGGAGTTCAAGCAAGAAGTATGTATTTTTCCGTTGGAAGGGAGTTCTTTCTGTCATGTGATATCCATGCCTTGGGATGCAAGGAACCTCATCATGAAATCTTTGAATAGGGTGAGTAACTATTCATGCAGGTCTATTAATTACTTACCTTGAATAGATCATCTAAGCTATCAAAGTTGGGATATGGCCTACAAGGCTCTTTTGTCATTATTGTGCAGTCCTGTTTAGAGTGGGTTTATTGTACTACAACTATGACAATAGATGTAACTCTAATACTCTATATGTACTATATGAACTGATAGGCATAGTGAGTGGCTTTAAGTGGCTTTGGTGAAATGTGGAGAGAAAAGAGGTATTGTGTGAATTTCCTGGTCATAAATAGTGCACCGCAATTTTTAGCATGTGACCTGGCCCTACAGTGGCTGACACTATCATTTTGCAGCTAGTTACTACATTAAATAAAATGGACTTCTGTTGCTGTGATTGTATAGACATATTGTCTTTACTCAAATGAAATTTTCACATCAAGATTATCTTGAGAGCTGTGCTTCTGAAAGGCACATTATATCATATAGGTCAAAGTTACTGGGAACTCAGTAACTAATGTCACCTTTTTCACTTCAGGAAATACTTTCATCCATGGTGTACAGTACATCTGAATAGTGGTATCAATGAGATGGGGTTCATGTAGTGGCTTGACACATACCATGATGTCTTCATGTCCATCAGTTTTCATGTTGAAAGGGAATACAGAAATCCAGAGCTGAACAGCATCACAAGTGCAATTTTTGTGCATGGGCATTCATAATCCATTGATTGAAATGACTAAAGGTTGATTGAATATGATACTGACATCGGATAGATGCAGGAAATGGTATGTACAATCCAGGATCTTCAAGATTTGAGGAGTATGAAACTTAATCTGGCACAGAGTAACAAAAAGGTTGGTCACCACTGGACTTTCAAGGTGTGGTATCATCACTGCTAAGTACTCTCATGCCACAGCCTTGCACTGCCCTATGGCTATGCTTGGACCCACTTATGACTCATCATGACTTACCTATGACTCGCATGCACTGCTATCTACTATATATAGATATTGTATAGTATCAAACATGTACAAACTCTAGATAGTATATAAATCTCCAGGTAGACTATGACTGGCCCTCCAGTCTTGACCCATCTGCACTTGACCACTAGGTTTACTAGTTAAACACCCATCCAGCCTCAGGTAGGCCCTGGTGTTTCATTACAACAAGACTACTAACAGTCCACAGCCTAGCTAGCTGCTTACCTGTGTAGCCAACGGTTGAAAAGTGTAGGAGTAGGTCCCTTTACGTTCATTGGGATCAGATCCTTCATCATTGACTTGGGTACAGTCTAATACCCCACTGTAGAATAATGGAGGTAGCACCCTTTGAATATTGAGGAGTAGGTGGACAAGGCAATGGCCTTAAACTAATACTGATTAGTCAGATACCACAGTGTCCATCGTCATAAAGAACAAAGAAGACCTATTAGTGATCAGGCTTTCCTCTCCAGCCTCAGCTCTAGAGTTAGAGAACCAGGAGGCAAAGTTCAAGGAGTCTCCTTTGGAAGGTCTCAAACAAAGTATTAAAGAGGCAAGAGATGCCCATAGTCAGGGTAGAGTAGCTAACAGACAAGTAATGTCCACCTTCTCTGTCTTGTAGGAGCAGGGAGAGTACCATATACCCTCAAAGTCCGAGCGAGGATGACCCTAATGACTATATACCCTTGCTGGCAGAGGACAACGACTCCATTCAGTATCACATGGATGAAGCACAGTACCACGCCATCACAGAGGTGATTAAAGGGATCTTGGTAGAAGCTTGGAGCACTTCCCTTTCCTCTTACATATGTGACTCAGCCACAGCCCAAAGGAGCATTCACATCTTTGATCAGTAGTCAAGTCTCATTGGTTCAATATTTCCCATACCCCACATCATGCCAAGAAGCTCAGCATACATCTCAGCAACACCTGTTCACTTGCCAACTTCACTTCCTATTCCAGTAGATTGGAACCACATCCTTCTAGCAGATCCATGCATTCATTCAGTTACCAAAACTGGCAACTTAGAGGATACCCTTATTTCTGAGGTTGGCACAGTTCATGTTGAGGTTGACTTTCAATTGGAGGTCAACGCAGTACTTGACCAGGCAGTTGAACTGGCTCATCACCAAGCTGCCGCTCAACTTCAATGAGATCAGAATTGGGCCCACATACTTAAAGCATGAGACAGAGTCGAGGACAGGTTATGAGATCTTGATGGGATTGAGCAGGAGACTCTTGTTATTCCTCCTCACACTAATAACTTGCTTCATCAGTGATATTGAGGTCACACTCCTATTCTAGGAATACAGTGAGGTGCAAAACCGTTGCAATGTCTAACCCCAAACCGGGGCGCGAAGCGCCCCGCAATCACTTGTGGGAATTTCACTTTGCTTTGGTGGGAACAAATAAAGTACAAACCCTTAGCTACAACTTTGTCCCCAGGGTCATGTGATTTCGCTTACATACTGCAAAGATACATCCATTTCAAAACATCAATACTATTGCAACAGTTTTGCACCCTTTGCTCATTACATTGAAATCAAGTGTTATTTGGTTATGTTTGGTCATACAAACAAACATACACATATTAGAAGCATGTCTGAGTTTAAAATAGTTCACACGCATCTTTGTTTCCAACCACAACCATCATGAGAACCATCTCTTCTACTCAAAAACAAACCATCCTCTCTATGCTTGATGCTGGCCAATCTGCTCACTCTATTGCATCCACTACTGGTCTTAATGTGTCTACCATATCCAGATTACGCTCCAAAGAGCGTTCTGAGCTTCAAAAAGTTACTGGAGGTCGTCCATCCAAGCTTTCCTCTGCCAATATCCGGCATGCCGTTCGTCTTATCTCCTCTGGAAAGGCAGAGAATGCTGTTCAGGTGACCAAGGCACTCACCAATATAGTCAACCAGCCTCTCTCTACCTCCACAGTGCGCAGACAGTTGAGGAAGACAGGTATGAAAGCTGTGGTCAAGTCCAAACGGCCTCTCCTTTCAGCCAAGCATCGTAGGGCTCGTCGAGACTTTGCTTATGCTCATAAAGATTGGACTCTGGAGGACTGGAAGAAGGTAGTATGGTCTGATGAGACCAAAATCAATCGCCTAGGGTCAGATGGGCGCAAGTGGGTGTGGAAAAAGGCAGGGGAAGGGCTAAGTGATAGGCTGGTGGAAGGTATAGTGAAGTTTGGAGGAGGTTCTTTGATGATGTGGGGCTGTATGACTTGGCAGGGAGTTGGCTATGCTACCAAGATTGATGGTAGGATGGATGGGGACCTTTACCTTCAGATTTTGAAGGATGAACTGCTCAATTCTTTGCAGTTTTATGGTCTTGATCCTCCTGACATCATCTTTCAGCAGGACAATGACCCCAAACATACTTGCAAAAAGGTGAAGGATTGGCTTCAGGAGCAGGATTTTCATACTATGGTATGGCCTGCACAGTCTCCTGACCTCAATCCCATTGAGCACCTCTGGGGTTATCTCAAAAGAAGACTAGCAGATCATGATTCCTCTCCTAAGGGAATTCATGAATTGTGGGAGAGAGTTCAGGTTGATTGGGAGGGGATAGCAGTTGAAGAGTGTCAGAAGTTGATAGAGAGCATGCCTAGAAGGATTGAAGCAGTTATCAAGGCAAAGGGAGGCTATACCAAGTACTAATATACCCTGGAAAGCAAAAGGTGCAAAACTGTTGCAATGGTATTGGTGTTTTGAAATGGATGTATCTTTGCAGTATGTAAGCGAAATCACATGACCCTGGGGACAAAGTTGTAGCTAAGGGTTTGTACTTTATTTGTTTCCACCAAAGCAAAGTGAAATTCCCACAAGTGATTGCGGGGCGCTTCGCGCCCCAGTTTGAGGTTAGACATTGCAACGGTTTTGCACCTCACTGTATATGTTAGGCTTGGAACTCTATGCTCTCAAGGATCGCTTAGAGTACCTGTGCATTATCATTAGGATTAGAGGAGTTAATAGAAACTTGAGATTCTTTGTGGTGTCACAACCATTAGTCCCTTTTGGACAAGAAGCAGATATTTTTGTAAGAAGAGAAGGATTTGAATAACTACTTCAGGTAGTTTCAAACCTTCCAGAAGAATTGGCACCATTACCACATCTTCTTAGAAGAAGATTTCCAGCAGTAAGAAGGCCCATCAGAAGAAAAGGAGCTTTCATGCTATGCTCAACTAATCTGTCACCACAAACAGATTCTTCCTCTTCATTGTTCAGAAGTCTTCCCAAATGCTATACTTCACCTTCATACTGGTTGTGCTCACCAGCTCAGCCAGCTACCCTGGAAGCAGTCATGGCTCCAAACTCATTTGTCAAGTCTCCAGATGAGATTGAAGTCCTGGAGTAAAGGATTGAAATTCACATCCCAGAGATAATAGTTGAGTCCACCCCTCCTTATGACAGGGCTCATCTTTCTGGTTGTCAAACACTTCCACCTATACTGGCTAACATGCCAGCTGATTGCTCAGTTAGCGGCTCATCCATAATAGAAGATTGAGAATCTTCATCAAGTACACAGTCTCATCAAGGTTCTTCTCAAGCAAGAACAAGTACACTTCTTAACTCACCAGGAGGTACTCTTGAACAAAGACAAGGACAAGGAATTCAAACAGAGTCACCTTTTTATCAGCTACTTGGGCCTTCAGGTCATATCCTCTCTTGTGTTGTGAGTGCTGCACAGCTGGAGATATTTGAGACTGATTGGCGGAACATGAGTGACAAAAAAGGGGGGATAACTGAAAAGTACACAATTACCATGCAAGTTTCACCAATTCAAGGAAAGTTATCTTCTATCATACACTTCCAACAGAAATAAAAAAGTAAGTACACTGCCTACATCGCAAGTTAGAGATTAAACATCACTATAGGAAGGATTCACACATACTCTGAAGGACTGGATTGATTGCGAATGACTGATGATGTTGTCCATGGGGGAAAGAATAATTCTGACAAGCAACTACCATTGAAGATGCAGTGTTTAAGTATGGTAGAGACCTCTGATGAAAGCGCCGGAACAAATGAGAATGGAACAATGAACAACAATTGGAGTTATATTGATGTGTATGCATCTTTCTTCCATGAAAATGAATGAGGGATCTATTTTCCTTGAGTCAAATGGACTTGTAATTGGCATACTTGCCAAAGTGATTTTATCCATGTGCCACAAAACTACACCGAAATCATTACATTATTGTTTTCACCTGTAACTTGTAACTATGGCTGCTCCCCTAGAAACTGTTTTGTTGGATGGCTAATTGTCCCTTTTGTGAAGTTGGTGCACTCAATTGGGAGAATTGATGTAAATCCATTATTTTAAGTATAACTGTTACTACCAACTATACTGCAGTCACACTTGATTAAGCCAAGTGGCATATTACCACCTTTAAGTGGTTTGTGCAAAAGAGAGAAGAAGTGGATGTGCAAATTTTCCAACTTGAGTAGTGTGCAGTAATTATTTAACACATGATGATGACTCAAAGTCATGTGTCAACAATTCATCACACACTATTTCACCATTTCTTACCATACACTTTCCTTTTCTCTTCCCCATCATACTACTCTGCTGGCCACTCTGCCTTATAGTAGTGTCTTTTGGAATTTACTTACATAAAACATTTCATTGTACTATGTAGACGTGTTAGATTATATGTAGTTGGGTTGTTCCCAGTGCTCCAGTAGTCAGAACACTGACAGTCCACACTATGTGACAGGCTGATGCCACAATGGTCCACTTCACATTGGTGGACACTACAAAAGGCAAATTGTGGGGTTTAAAATTCTTTCTTTCCAACCATCATTGGAGGTAGATTGTACAGTAGCATCATAACTACAATTCAACTGAGTGTATTAGTCTAGTTTGTAGTAATTCGATGAATTATCATGGGGAGTCAGTCAAATGATCATACAACCATTGGTATGTAGTCAATGCATACTCAAGGACTTGTGCTGATTATTCATTTCTCAAGATTATAGCTTGCTGGATGACCCAAATGTCTGGGCCATTGTATGTGATTGGACATCCAATACTATCAACTTCCCTATGTTTGATCACAAAATGCAAGACTTCAGGCACCGTTACATTTCATTGAACTGAAATTCCATCTGCAATCATGTTTTCAACCTCTCTGAAAAGGGCGATATCATTGCAGCTACCACCTACTGTATGTAAAAGAACAAATGAAATCTCATGGCTTACTCTGAGCCTCCCCTCTAGCACCCATTAAAACAAAGGGAAAGCACAAAGCTGAGAGTGGTGAGCAAGATTCAAGACACAGAAAATGGACATGGAAAATGTTATATTTCTTATTCCGACTGACCTGTTTTTTTTATTCATGGAAGCTTTGTGTAGGTAAATTCTTTCCTGAATGTAGAAGCACAACATGATGTAGAGGACAATGAGAAGAGCTTTGGAGAAAGGGAAAATGATGGTGAGTCCAAATGTTATGCAGTGTCACTCAAAGTGTTCAAATGCAATCTACCCAGATGAATTTATTGTCGCTGTACAAGACACTCAGAGTTGTGATGTGGTCCCACAAATGCAGATTTATCCAGACTCATAGCATGCTGGGCCCTCAACTTATCTCAAAATCATCAACAGCATTGTGGAACATTTTCTGGTCTCCATGCTTGATAATCTTGATGATGAAAAGTATAACTGCCAACTTGATCATTATGCGAGTCATGATGCTCTCAGAAAAGAAAACAACCTAGGGAAAGAGTTAGGCATTAGCTGAGTTTTGATACCTGCTAAAATTTACAATTCTATTCATGACTGGATCCTTGGATCTCAAGACTACTATATGCTGGTGGAAACAATCAACTCCCAGTACAACTTCAACCCCAAAATCCAGTACTGGGAGGATTTTTTGTTAAGACTCACCCTCTTCAACAATCCAGACAAGCAGGATGAATACTTCATGTTTGTGTCCCTTGCAAACCACCTTCATCAGCTTGCAGACTATTAGCCCTTGCCATCGTCAACAAATGAACCTGCTCCAGTTTTTCAAGACTTATTTATTGTTTCTCATGCTGAAGAGATGACAAGAGATGGTGTCTGGGTGATCAATGTTGTCCCTTGTAAATTTGTTCTTGATCATCAAAAGGTTGACTCATTTTTGCACAAGGTATCTCAGCAGAGTACATTGTGAATGCTTGGAAGAATTTGAGATTGGATGTCAAGGTTGACAAGTTTCTTCCTGGGTATGTAACAGTCCATGCCTCAAACATCTTTCTCCATACAGTGCTGCCTTTGCATTGTTCATGCATTCGAGATTGGTTGTTGATTCCAGTGGAGGATCAGATCTCCACCCATCTATAGAGACAATCAACACTCTTCTTACCAGCATGGTACATCATCTCGAAGCTCAGGTTATACAAGGGGGACATTGCATATGCACTTGACTTTAACAGTAATACTATGGAACTCCTAGTGCTCATCACTCTGCAAAGATTGAAGCCAAAGAAATGCCTGTCAAAGAAAGAAAACCTTGGATGAAGTATACAATTCCATCACCTTTTCTCTCCTGAAGAGCACTATGATGAACTGTGACCATTGCACTATGCTTTACCATGTTATTGACACAAAGAACAGGTCTTTCTTGCCAGCCTCCTGTTGATAAGGGTGAATATCAGCCAAATTACCCCTTTCTCTGCCCCTTTGCCTCAACAGATTGCACTCCGTGTTACTTCAATGGTTCATTTGTCTTTCATGAAGGCAATACACCTGAAGTACAATCAAATCTTTTGAAAGACTGGCGATCAGGTTACAATCACTGATTTCATGCACCTTGGACAGCACAGCAATATTGTTATCATTGAGCAAGAAACTAAATCAGTCATAGTATGCCTATTCCAGGGAGTAGAGCATTCCATTTCCTTATCCTTGTTGTTTTAGTTGTACTACGTTGGAGATGCAGTTTGGGTCATTGAGGACCCCTTTAGTGATCACTGGAGTGCATGTCATCCACTCATCGGATGATCTGGTCTTATTTCAGATGTCAATTATAAGACAGGTAAGGCTACTGTTACCAAAGGGAATGACGAGGTGAGGAAATTCTTCATGTCAAGAGTTGCTCGCTTACACTTTCTATAGTTTCAGGTGTCTCAGTATCTTCTGAAATCCCACTTGTCAGATAAGTGAGTCTGAGCCCCAGTGGATGTCCTTAATCCCTTTGTAATGAAAAGTTATACTGAGCAGGTTGAGGTTAGAGACAAGGTAGAGGTCAGACATGAAAGTCATGCCAGTGGAATTTGACATGTGGTTGCTGTGGAACAATCTGCTGGCACTCTGACTTTTATCTCACCAGGTAATGTATATTTCAGGGTTCTGATAGATACAGTCATGTTCATGCCAGATCACTATGCTCTCTGATTTAGTCCTAATCATAACTATGATATGAAGCAAGGTGATGCTGTTGTTGTGATTAGAGGAGACTACAGAGGCAAGTATAGGACAGTGACTAGGGTCTGCTTAGACAACAGGATTCTGCACATCAATCCACTGGGAAGAGGAGTGAGTAACATGAACATCACTGCCACCATTGCTGCTTATTTGCCACCAATCAGCCTGCTTTCCAGCTTTCCACCATCCACTTTGCACATGCTTTCTCCTGTAATGATGAAAATAAGCAGCACGTGCAGAAAGAGGTGCTGATCATTAATGGCAAGTTCTGTGGATGGCGAGGGATATTGACCAATGTGACACGAGATAAGTGCACTGTATTATATGGAGTCTTCTCCTGGCATACTTGCTTCATAGAGAGTGTGGTTGTCTGGTGAGTTTCAATCATTACTCACTTTAACTGCCTCCTGAATAATTATAGTGATTCTCAAACGAGGCTTTTGGAAAGGGCCCTGACACCACAAGAGATTCTTGTAGTTGCCAGCACATTTGCAGGTGCTGAGATTTCCAACACCTCTGACAGGCGAAGAACACCACCACTGTTGACTATAACTACTCAGACCACTGCTTTCAATCCTTGGGAGGTTGATGAAAGTGATTGTAAACTGTGCAACACTCCTGCACTTAAAGGTAACAATTAATTCAGTCAATGTTCTATCAATTATCTAATATATCTCAGTACACAGTTTCTTGCTCCATTCAAGCATGCTCAAATCACTAGAAATCTTGCATGCAGTCTTCCAGATCACCAGTGGACAAGACAGTTACATTCAATGACTTGCCAAAACCTGGGTACTCAACCTACTCCAAACTAAGGAAGGCACCCCCATTTCCAAGGGTTAGATTGTGGTCTTTTACACTGCCCATACCAAAGGCACACATCTTGTGGACAACATCATGTCCAAAATATGGCTCAAAGTATACCATCCTGTCAAGAAAAACATATTTTATATGGTCATTGAAGGAAAGGCAGGTGGAGAATGCATAGGGTTCATTTTATCCATCATGTGGGTATTTAAAGATGACAAAGTCAGTGTTTGACAACTGGATGGGACTCAAGCAGCAGAAGATTTTTTACCTATGACTAGGGTAATTGTTGTCAAGCCTTGCTCTTGATGTACAAACAGTGTATACATAGATTATATCTTATTCTCATTTATGACCAGAGCTCATCAAAATCATCCTGTAGAAAAAACAAGTCCTGGAGTAACTAAGCAGTGAAATCTTATGCCAATTATGCCTTTTCTCCAGATGTGATATCTTGGGAGGGGAATGAGACCATATGTGACAAGAGCAATAGTAAAGGTTATTGTTTTCAGTTCCAATCACCAAGTGGACATATCACCAAGGAGTTGCATAACTTGATATTAACACAATGACTGCAAATCAACTATAGTGATGTACAACACATGCCATGTCAGGCTTGTAGTTGAGCTAGTAGTCTGTGCTAGTGAATAAATTTGAATGTCAATGAATGAATGAGGGTTCAAACACTGCATTCACCTTGTTCCACTTGGTAATTGTCATAGTGAGGACATTCATAATCAAAGTCTTGATGAAAATAAATTGTTATTGAGCAGGTGATTAACTTGACACTCTTGCTTTGCATCCTACAAATAGTCCTACCAGCCCATAGGATAAAACCAAGATTTTGGAAGGATGGGCCAGTAGCATCCTTGATTTTTTGAGTTCTGGAGAGCTTGTGAACATCCTGCCTCTTGCTTGTCAGGCAGTGAGACAATAATATCCCGAGGATTCAAGATAGAGGAACAATTGTTCACCTTATGGTGAGAATTCAGCAAATTGATAGAGTTGTTATGCTGCCAAGACACCAAAGTAATTAGACACATAGAAATAAAGGAGAGATATCTTTATCTGGTGCTTTGGATCAGCAAGGAAGCACTGTTACTTTTTTCTTCCTTATTACAAGAAAATAAAAACTTGTGATTAGGAGAAAGTGAATTATGACATACAGGGTCATTTAACTAGGACTCTTGAAAGAAGCCTGAAATATTGAATCTAAGTACTCATCATATTGTCAAAAGAAACATACCAGGGTGAGTGCTTTGTCTAGAATTTGTTGCTTCCAATTCTTCAACTCTCTTCTATTCAGTTTCAATTTCATCACCAGCTCTACTTATTGTATCTCCACTCTCAGATGGGAACTCATCAGATCCAAGAGTTTGATTTGCAGAGGCCTTGCAAGATAAAAATTCCTATGATCTGTTGAGAAAGGTGGAATTGATTGAATGATATTCAAAGGTTTGAGACATTGCAAGGTAAGGTTGGCCAATGAATGATGGTTGCCATACAAATTTGAAAGAGGGTGAAGCAAACACCATCATCTGTTGCTCTCAAGCAGCAGTATTGTTGAGAATCTAAAGATTATGTAGATTTTGTTTCAGAGGGTATAATGGGGGCTGGCAGAGGAGTTGGACTTGCAGCACTAAATCCAACCACCCTGCCCAGATGAGGATTGATAAAAGATTGGAGCCAGGATGGTCTAAACAAAGGAAATATAAAAATTGGTTAGTGTCATACTTTATAATAAAATAATGTCCTACTGAAGCCAGCAAGATAGATGGTACATATGGAGGGGGAGCCTTATACAAGGTCAGCCAGGGAAAAAGGCAAAAAAGGGGCAGGGTCACATCTAATCCCATTTTCTTTCAACCAGAACTACACTATCCACTAGACTTGGTTCATCTTCAGAGATGAAGAAAGAGGATTAGCAGCTGTACTTTTCAGAAGATCCATTGTTATGTGAGTGTTAACAACCTGACCTTCAAAAATAGCCCTAATCTTCTGAAGTTGTTGAGCTTTGCCTTCTGACCTAGCATTTGTCCTCCCAGAGCAATGAGGCTGTTGTATAACAATAGTAGACTGGGATTTATTATGATACTAGTTGACTACCAACATTCCAGTGCTAGTAGTGAGATCATTGTGGCCCTTGACATGTTGGGCCTTTGTAGAGCAAGGGGTTGGGTCATCATTGGATAAACAATGTTTGCCCTTACCCTCCTTTTGTGACAAAGAAGCAAAGGAGATGAAAGCTATAGAAGACATAAAATATCAGTGGATATGAAGAGGGACAGATAGGAGCTGCTAGCATTAGAAAGCCCTTACTAAGGTATTATACATATACTGTCAGCCTAGGCAGTGCTTTTTTTTTTTTTTAAATTCTTGTTTAGCATCTGTAGGGAGATTCCCTTTGTTAGACATGTACAAATGTGCTTATTAGTGCCTTTCCTGTTTGGCTTTTCTCCTCATCACTCTACAGTGTCCCTTCACAAAGAATTCCATATGGTCTGGTGTTTTTCCTTTTGATTTGGCTATTCTATGGGGGTGCATGGTTCATGGCTGCAATGAATTAAGTGGTTGTCAGGTGGAGTGGAGGCCTGTGGCAGTTTTATTAGTGTTGTATATGCACATTTTTTTTTAGAATGATAGCTCATTTTCAGAGGTCCTCCTTGGGTGGAGATCTCTGAAGGTTTTCTTGAAGCATCTTGTTGTGTGTAGGTACTTGAGTGTCACTCATACTCCTTTTGAGTGACTGAGTAGTATTGAGAGGTTGCAGATGTGTACTTTTGCTCGGTATGTGAGTTCATGGCAAAGCCATGCATGTTGAGCTGAGAAATAAGTACAATTCATGAGGAAATAGATTACTGTTTTCTTCTGTTGGCTGCAGTAGTCACACAGAGCTGATGGCACTTTGAATATTCAGTGTAGGTGTTAGTTGAGTGATGCATGGCCAGTGCATAGTTGGAAGAGGATGTTCATGTGCTATTTCTAGAAATCATTAGTGAGTTTGAGAAAGGCAGGGGAGGGAAGAGTGGGGTTGATTTTGAGGGCATGCCCTGCTCTTTTCAACTATTTGAAGATATCCTTGCATAGGTTTTTTATATTCACATATAGCTGCTGTTTTGTAGTGGATTTACTATGAGGGAGGGTTTCTTTCAAGTGTTTCTTTAGCCTGAGTTGTTTCAGCAGCTGTTATAGTTAGGATGATTCTCCTACTACCACTCTTTTTGTCTCTTTATTGGCTAGTTCATTACCTGGTATCTCTGTATGGCCTAATGTCTAATGGATCTTGATATGATCCATGGCATGACATTGCATGGTGCTGTTCAGATTGTCATGGAAGATTTTCCATAGGTATTGACTAGGGCTGGTTTTAAAGGTGGCAGATGCACTTATCACTGCTTGATTGTCAAGTGCTAGTGAGACAGTGCTGGCCCTGTGTATGTTTTTTAGTAGTTCTACAGTACTGCTAGTGTATGGCTGATTACTTTACCTTTGTAGATCATGTGGTCCAAGTCTTTTCCCAAGTGTAGTCTGATGCTCTTTATTGTTTGTCCTTTTCTCTTGAGGACAGCTGCATCTCCAATGTTACCATTTTGGCCAGACCTATCTGAATAAATACAGATGTTATTACATCTTTCTGACTCCTCATCTTGGGCCACAGCTGTGTCAGGGTTGTCTTTTGAGTATACCTTGACCTTTGAGGTCCATTTTGAGCTGACAGTTGCTGGCATAATGGTTTTGTAGTTGTCCAAGTTGGTATTGAAGATTTCCATGATTCAGTGGATTGGAACTTGTGTTATCTTTTTCCTCTGAGTGCAAGTTTCATTTCTTTATGGAGCAGGTGAGATGGTGGTAAGGAGGCAAGGTGGAGTGCTGCTCTGCCAATATGTTTCCAGATGAGAGCTGATATGGAAAGAAGGTCAGTGTATGCAAAGAGGAGATTAGTGGTGAAGGAGTGCATGCCCCCAATTATGAGGGTAGCTGCTACTCTTTGGACTGATTCTATCTTTTTTTTCTTTTTACTTGTACCTCTTTATAGCATTGTTAAGTCCCAGACTTTGACTATATACAGTATATTATTTTGGGTACTATGACCACTTTGTACAGTTTTTTCATCATTTGTGTTTTTATTTCTTTTGAAACTTTAGTAAGATATTTGCATGCAAGTACATACTTTGTACTTTTTGTGATTGTATAGGCAATGTGAGCTGAGAAACATAGTTTTTGGTTAATGATTATGCCAAGAAACTTATATGTGATGGAGGCTTCTATATGGTGGCTGTTGATGGTGATTGGTGGTTGGGTGATGGTTGATAGACAGCCTGGGTGGAGTGGGTCAGTTGTTTTGTTACAAGTAGTGCAGATGAGAGATGTCTTGTCTATTTCAAACTCTGTCCAATGTGTGACACTCCACTCTAGAGCACCGTTGCTTCATTAGGTTCATTAGTTTTTTATTAGCCTCATCAAAGCTCCTGTCTCTTGCCACAAAAGCAGTATCATCAATGAAGCCAAGAGTGAGGAGGTCCCTGTCACCACCTAAACTGATGAGATCAGCATTGTAGTATAAGAAAGCAATGGGGGAGAGAGGGTAGCCTTGATCCAGGCAAATTGGGACATTGAATGGAGTGGATTGGTAGTTATCAAAGGAAAGTACCATGCTGTGACATTCAAGTCTTCTTTGGTACCATTCAGTGTACTGTTTTGGGATATCTCTCTTCCTCATGTTGTAAATGAGCATTTTGATCATGACACTTGAAAAAGCAGCTTTGATGTCTAAGAAGATCATTGATATGTACTTGTCCCTTGGGTGGGCCCATGTGTTATGTGTAAATTTGGTTAGTAAGAGTAAGGAGTCTGTAGTTATCCTACCAGGTCTTCCACCAAAGTGGGTATTGGGGAGTAGGTGGTGCCATTCTATTAAGTTAGTTATGTCTTTAGCTATACATAATGATAGGATTTTTGCCATTGTATTCAGGAGCATGATGAGTCAATATGCTTTTGATATTGAGTAGTCTGGATAGCCAGGTTTTCAAAGGACTACTATTGTTGAGAGTTTCCATTCCTCCAAGTAGAATTGCAAATTGAAGGTGACTCTGAATATGGGGTCTATGTGCAGTGTGAGCTCATTGGAGCAGTTTACAAAGATTGCATTGCCAATTCTGTTTGATCCTGATGCTTTGAAGGGAAAGAGTCTTTTAATTGCTCTGCTAATTTGCTTGTCTGTGATGTTTTTGAAGCTTGATGGTGGTTCTGGGTAATCTTTTTTGTTGTGTGTTAGTAGCATGTTAGGGGCTGGTTTAAAGAAAGTTTTATACAGGAGTTGGCTTTTGGTGTTGTTGGTTTGGTTGTTTGGAAGTTTATCAGTGCATGTTCATCAGAGGTTAGGGATACATGATTGGAAGTGGTCTGCAAGCTCATCTACAAGGTACTTGTAGGCTTGCCAAATGTTCCTCTTGTCGACATTCTCTAGGTATTTGTTTCAATGGATTTCCTTAGTTTTTTTTAAGAGTTTTGTAAATCTAACTTTTTCTGCATGGTATGTGTCGTGGGCTGGATGCTGGCAGTTATGGTACTTTTGGTATGCTTTCTTGGCAAGCTTCTCTAGGTTCTTGTTTTCTACTATTAATTTGTGAGATCACCATCATTTCATGAATGGTGATATGTTGACAAGTGGGATTGTGACTTTGATTGTGGTTTGGATTGTGGTGTTGAGTTGGTGAAGTTGGTTGATTGCTTCTTTTTTTATTTGGATCAGTGAGTCTGTGGAGTTAGGTAGTGAGTGTAACTTCTCTTCAAGAGTAGATTTGAATTTTTCCCAGTTTGTACTTCTGTAGTTGAAAGGGATAGGGGAAGGAGAAGGAGAAGGAGAAGATCTGGTCAGTGGTGCAGTTGTTTTGAAAGTAAGAGGAGATGGGGTTTAGGTGTAGTGACACTTGGTCTGTTGGGATCTTGTTTCTTTGTATAGGTTGGATAAAACTGTCGAGGCAAGTCTACATCTGTTGTGGGTGATGGAATTGGAGTTATGGTAGGTCTCTTGTGGAGAAATGACCCTGAGTGGAGAAACAGCCATCTCTCATCATGAGGTGTCTTGGAAAGATATTTCAGATGGATATTCTGGGCTTTTTTGTGGGTCAAGTTCCTTGTCAGGTGCTGTTGAGTAAGAGGGGGGAGTTAGCATTTTGATCATGTTAGAAAGGAGAAAGAGAGAAAGTCCCATAGATAGCTCTATGATTTGTAGTTCCTTCTACATGGTGGGGTCATTGGCCATTGGATAGAACCTGTAGGTGGATGATCTTTTTCACTACTAGGATTTCTTTTTCTCTTTAAGGTGAGTTGGATAGGTGTGGGACCAGGAGGAATGGCCCTTTGTGTCACAGCTTACACAGTATTGTTTTTCCAGTTCAGTTATGGGGCAGTCATGAATTTCATGGTTGGGATGCTTGTTGCCACATGTGCTGCATTCATACAAGTTGGGATAGTTTTTCATACAGTGGAAGAGTTTGGGATAAATTTGGTAGTTGTAGCATCTTGATGGGTCAGGTTGGACTTTGTTGAGGGAGACATGTTTCCTTTTGATGATGAGTCTTTTATGAATGGCCATATTGGCATCATTGATGTTGTTGATCCATATGGAAGTGAACACTACCTTCTGGTTGGAGTTGTGGCAGGTGGTGGATTTGATCTATTCCATGGATATGATTGAGTGTTTGTTGAGGCCCAATTTGCATTCAATTTTCCTGGTGGTAAAGCTGTTAATGGAGTCTAGGGAAATTGGGACAAACTCTACGATAAATTTCTCCATCTCATTAACAATGTTTGAGTCAACATTAAATTTGAAGGTAATTTCTTTTGCATTTTCATTGATTTTGAGCCATAGAACTCTAATTTCTGTGTTTAATTCATATCATATGATGTCATAGACCCTCTTGGCACTAATGAATTCAGTGTTTTGAGGGGGGGTTATACACTCTTTTAAGGCCAGGTTGGCTTTTGCCACTAGGGTACATTCATCAAGGTTTAGAATGTGTTTAGGTTGGGCTTTGACAAGGATTTGTCTTGTCTTGTTTTCATGCCACTTTATCATCTCTGAGTGTTTGGTTGGTATAATGGAATAAGCTATGTCTGTGTAAGTTGATCTCATAGGGGGGAGGTGGGGGGTGGTAGTAAGATGGAGTACATAGTTGTTTCAGCATTGTCGTTGATCTTTTGCACTAGTTCCATGATTTTTTCTGTGATGTCAGTAAAAGTGCTGATTTTGTCCTCCTGGTGGCTCATTCTATCATTCAGCTGTTGCACATGGTTGATTATCTCTTCTTGTTGCTTGAATTGGTTGCTGTCAGAGGGGGGGAGTTCGTCTATAGGTTGTCATCAGCTATTTTTTTGAGTAGAAAACTAATAGCCTTAAAGATCTTGCAGTACACAACCCATGCTTTGAGGCTTTGTATGAAGAGTTCTTTGATTATTCTGGCAAGGGTGTAAAGGTTAGCATTGTCTGGATCAGCAATGTTTAGACTGTGGAATTGTAGAGTATGGGCTGCATCTTTTACCATCTTGGGACCAATGGATGTTTTGAGTTCTCTTAATAACTCCTTTTGGATTTGTTTTGAAAAGTATATTGTCTTCTGTCAGCATTTTTCATCTGGAAGGGGGTAGGTGCCCTTGATGGTCCTAGTATGGACACTGACAAAGATGACATATCAGTAATATATATGCTCGATTTGATAATTAGTGGAGGAAGGTTTTTTAGCATGTAGATGAAAGGTAATTTTTAGAAGAAGGAAGATTAGGAGAATTAGTAGATAATAGATGGTGGCAGTGGTTTTGAGATTGGAATGGAGTAGGGTTAGCATTGGCATTTTAAGTCTTGTTGCTGCTGCTGTAGCTGCTACTTCTTAGTCTTTGTTACTGAAAAATTTTCAGAGTTCTCAGGCAGTGCCATGTGGTATAAAGAAAAGAAGCTCAGGCAGTCCTTGATGCCTGTCAGTAACACCCTTCTAAAACTAATCTAAATGGTGACCTGAAAAGATTGAATGGTATCCAGGATTTCATATACACATATTTGAGTTCTGACTCAAGTTGACTCACATTTGGGATTGGACATACTGTATAAGAAGCAGCAGCATATTGTGCAGTGTGTCATGTTAGGACAGGCCTTAGAAACTACATAAGGTAAATAAATCACACTACACAATATCATATCACAGTATGAGTGTTAATAAATCACAAAATCCAAGTGTAGCATGAAAGTGGACTTGGCCCTGGGAGATCAAGCATACTGGCATGATTACATGGGCTTGAAATGCTTGTTTGAAAGGGGGAATTTTCCATACTCCTAACTTTGTCATGAAGATACTTTGGGGGGCTACTAGCAATTGACTTAAATACTTATGGAATACTAGTAGGTAAGGATTGATATTCCTTGGTAAGATAGTTAAATATGCTTGTCATTCCTGCAAGATGTTCATCTGGCATCTCCACAATAAATATATCTAAAACCTCTGCTATGTCAGAGATCTATACTAGAGTCTGAGATAACAAAGCTTTCCTGTGTAGCCAGTGCCATTGCTCAATGAAAATATGGTGTTATGGAGTTGTTTAGAGTCTTATCCTTGGGATTCATAAGAAAGATGAACTTTGCATTTGAGGTGATCCTGAGCTCAAAAACAGCATTTTTGCTCCACAAGGCAAGAAACCTTTTTTTATGGCTGATATCACTTCACTCTTGCCCAAGTGGACCATTGTAAATTACAATGATTCAGGTGAGGACATAAAGCAGAGACTTGATATTGTTCATGTAGGTGTGGTATATGACAATGGAATCATTGATAAAAATGCAAATGAGGGAGACCATTTTATGGATTGCTTGTGTAGTCATTGCAGTGAATTTTTCAAAGGCAGATTAAAGCTAATGGAGGATATTCAATGACATGAAAGAAAGTGTCCCCTTTTACAAATGATTCAATCAACTTGGTCATGTAGGGAAATCTGGAAAGACATATCATATTACCCACATTGTACTTCCTTCATGCTGTAATCTCAGCAGTGAGCTCCCAGTCTAAAAGAAATCCACAGGAATCATTCTTGAGATCTTTGATCATTCCATTGGATAAGCTACAGTCACAATAAAGAATACCCTGCTTGAATGCTTGATTTATAATTGGACTAGTTCATTCAATAAGAACATAATATATGGTATAAGTGTACTTACTGCCTAAAATATTATATATAGATTGAATGAGCTCCTTCTTTGACTTGAACATTGTTAGCAGATGAATACAAGGAGTCATTGCCAGTCAGACATGCATTCTGAAGAATCCATTATTCCACAATACTTCTCCTCATGATATCAAGCAGTGGTATCTGGGACCCCTTTCTCAACCTCAACCTCAACAATCCACATATTATTTAGCTTCAACACTCCTTTGATATCTTTAACACATTCCATCATTCTTGCTTCATGGATCATTCTTGGATTACAAATCCTCCCCCCTTGATCAAGATTTAACTCAATGGTCCTTGATGACAAAGTATTTCCTGTTAAGTCATACAAGGTAGCACACAGTCCTCCTCTCCACAAAGCCAGTGCTTGAGAATAGGATCTTGATAAGGATAAGTTTGTAATATACATATATATCACTAATATGGATCTTTTCAATTAGAATAGGCAGTCTTAGATCAGGAGAGAGGAAAACAGGTGGGATTGGGCTTGGAGTGTCAGGTGGGAAGGATTGGGGTGGGCTAGCAGACTTGGTGGGGGAAGGGATGAGAATGGCCCTGTGACTACATGGAGGGTGGAGCTGGTTCTTGACAAGTGGAACCAGTAAAGAAGAGAAGTGGCTTGTTGACATCAAGACCAGTGATTTGCCTATTTATAGGGGAGTGGATTTCAACTGTAGAATTGTATCCAATGGATGCTCAACAACCAAATGAGAGGGCCACATTAATGAAAAATGTTGGGCATTGTTGTGGATATTAAAAGCAGGGTAAATGGTGCCACCTGAGTGGTCATAAAAGTGAACTCATAGATCACTGTTGGTGATGGTTAACCCAAGAATGAAGCATCTTCAAGGTTGATCTACCAAGACAAAATATACCTTGATATCTATGATCTTTCCAATCTTGAGAGGCAGGTTGAAATTTTTCTCTTGTATACTCAGTGATGACTTTGAAGCTAATTTATCTTATCTTATCTTAAAATAATGGACTGCTATTTACTAGAACAAGGTTGGGCTTGCAAGAGTAACCTATAGCCTGGCATATGTCAACATATGCTTGATTGGCTACAAAAGCTTTTGTGATGGTATTGAGGAATAAAGTGACCTGTTTTTCAAAGCTCAGTAGCTTTTCATCATTTGTGACATTCAAGTTCAAAGAGTTTGTTGGCAAGATGCTGTTGAGCTACTTAGTGGCAGGTTCCATCAGCAGTAGGTTTTAGTGCCAACACTTCTTCTCCTTGTCATAGAGCTCAATGTATTTGAATTTATTGAGATTTTTATATGATACAAAATCTTGCATATGGACAAAAGAGGACTAGTAAGTGATTTAAGGATAATATCTGCAAAATCCTTATTGAATATTACGAGAATTAGATCCAGGAAAAAGCTGAGGTTTTGAGACCATACAGTCACTGCAGTGTCACACTGCTTGTTGATGATTTTTCCCTAGAGCTCCATGCTCACAAACTTGTCCATGGTTGTGATACCATGATCTTCTCTCAGAGGAGGGAGGGAGTCAATTAGTTTGTAGGTGACAACAACAATGTATTGAATATGTGAGTATTCAGTGGTTGGGAAACCAGCTATGTGTCTATCTATTGAATAGTAAGTACTGTACTATGTTAGCACTAGGTAGAAAGCTTAGTAAAGTATATACTCACTTCAGTGGTTGGAAAACCAGCTAAGGTGTAACTATCTAATGTCCAACACAAATATGGTACTGCTTAAGTAAGCAAAATAGCGGAGGCAATCTAAGATTTCAAACCTCCCCTCAAACATGAGAGGCTGGACATTAGCTTTAAATGTTTGTCCAAAAAATAGAAAGTAAAATCAAAAAGAAATATGTCAAAAGATCCAATAGATGACTTGTAGTGTAGTCTATATTGATGTCCATAGGTGGTAGTCATGATGTTCATATATGGCAATCACAGCTTGCATCATGATGCTATCTAAGTGTCTTGCCCTCACATTTGTATTATGTCATGGGACTTTGTGCAATGCTGTCTCAGTGGTAGTATAATGTGTTTGCTTTTGGGACTTTTGCATGTGCATTTTCATGCTGTAATCTACTGTTGGTGCTATTGACACATCTGACTACCCATACACTGTTACATGCAGCTGTTGTTGCACTATCATACCTTTGTGGGCTGACTATACATGTCATGTTATGTATAGTGAGCTGTGTTTCTATGCAGTTTGCTCTGCATGGTATTGTCATTAGTACCTATATCTTTCCCAACCTCATCAACTCCTTCCCCAGCTCAGTATCTAGCTCTATCTTTAGGCAGTGTGTCTGGTAGGTCACACAAATTGTTCACTGATACTATTGACTCAGCATATTTGCTATTGATCATGATGGCATCAGCAGTCTCTTCATGGACCTGTTGACATGCCAGTTTGGATTCATGAGGCTGTGTAGTGGCTGCATGGAGGACTTCTAAGTGGCATACCTTACTGGCCTCTCTAAGTATCTGGAATTGCTTGGCTACTTGCTATTGCCAGTATGTGAGGCATTGCCATTTGTATATGTCATTGGGCATTTGGTCTGCTTTGATAATAGCTAAAACTATAGTATAGTTGGATTCTGATATAGCATATTGAGCTTCTTGTACTGTGCAGAGAAGTCTCTCATGGTAGTCCAACCATCATGCCTGTTATTATTTAAAGATCCAGTTTCATAAGGGGGTTTTTTTTTTTTCCTTTTTTAGAAAAGACTGGACCATGACTAGTTTTTTTAAAACCACCTTGGTGCTACAATCAGACTGAACCAATCAAGACTGGTCACAGACAGTTGCAACTGGTCTTGATTAACAAGTCCACAAAAATGAGTAAGTAAATGTCATGCAGCACCCTCATGTGCCCCACAAGTCTTTTATATATAAGAGTGAACTGAATGAATTCTTCCTGCTATAAAACAACATATCTACTGTTTGAAAGTCTACTTGCCATAGTAAAACTCAAAGTACTTCAGTCAAGTACAAAATCAGCTTTGGCTTTGGAAGAGCAGCTGAAATTTGAAGTACAAGCTGCTCAGAGGAAGCAGAAAGCTGTGGAAATAAGTAATGGATTAGATAGTGAAAGCATAGATGCTAACACCAGCAGTGGCAGTGATAGCTGCAATTGTGAATAAACCTTGTCAAGATGTCATCATAAGTCCATGCAACATGAACAAAAATGACACCACCATCGAAAATTAACCTCACTTGAAGAGGTGGTGTTTAAAAGGATGCTGAAGAGGTGGTTGAGGTTAATGAGGAGGTAAATGAAACTGATTATGATCTCATTTGTTTGGAATACAATGCTGATGGACAGTGTGCAACAACAGAGAGCTTGTTAGTACATGGATAGACCTTCGATTGATGGCAATGCCATGCTGAATGTTAGTATAGGAATTTGGCAATCTCAACTAGTATGAGATTCATCTCGAAGATGAGGGCAAGGTTAAGCCAGCATGAAAATCCAAGAAATGCGATATGAAAGATCTACTTACAATTTTCTTGGACTATGTCAAAGTCAAGTTTGTGACAAGTGATGGATCAGAGGAGATGTTGGCTGGTCAATGGTATAACATCTGCAAGTAAGTGTTAGGAAATTAGAATGAAAGTATGTGATTTATGTAATTGATTACAAGATGGACAAAGTATTTCTTCAAAAGCATGGCAAAAGAAAAAAAGGCTTTTCATTTTGATAGAAACTCATGTTGTTACTAGTATATTCATGATCACTACAAGTTGTACCAAGCACAGTATACAGAGGAGGACATATCAGAGAATCATCACACAATTCCTTGGAACATCTTGGCTTATAAAGGAAGGCAAGGAGAAAAGAAAAGAAGTAGTCAGATGACACTGAACAGTATATTCCCTAAAATATCTTGTTCTTAGATATTCTCGAGGGATAATGTGTTGAAAGTGGTAGCAGAATTTATTGTTTGTGATAATCAGGTTGGTCTGAGGTGAAACTAATATGGTCAAAGCAATATGCTAACAAAATCATAGTCACTGGCAGTCACAAACAAGGTACTGTTTTGAAACTGCTTAGTTATCATGTGACACAGCAAGTGTTCTCAGATGTGAAGCATGCAACTCTCTGGCAAGTAATATCAGCCCTCAAGGAATTCCAAACAGCCTGAAAAGAGAAGCAAAAAACTCCAAAGTACAAACTCTACAAGGCTGGCTGATAGTATACTAACTAAATCACAGAAGAACTTGTCCATCTATCCCACTCTTGCATGAATTGTCAAAGATGTTTGTGCTATTCCAGTGTCTTTAGTTTCATGTGAATGGCTATTTTTAACTAGTGTAGAGATAGTGACTGACTGGTGCTCTTACCTGGGTGCTGCTCACTTTGAGGAGCTACAGATCTTGAAGCATGCATGGTGAAATTCAATTGTAGATCAGGCCAGAATAAACTCACAAGAGATCCAGGAGGTGTTCCTTCAAGAATATTGAGAACTTTTTGAGTTCAAGGAGAGCTTGCGAGAGACTAACATAGAACTTGTGGATAATGTGAATCTTGTCAAGGTGGTATAGTCATCTACTGCTATATACTCCTGTTGATTTGTAGTATATGATTGGTCTTAACCAGTCTTTGCACCATGAAACTCTATACAAAAATATTTAGGATTAAGATCAAGACCAATAAGGACTGGTCATAACCATGAATGAGAAACAATTGCAGATGATTACAGTCTAGTTGGATCCTTTGGTCTTTCCACAGTCCTATAGCTGGACCTTCAAATCCTAATTCCTATTAAAACTCAACACTTGAATTTTCATGCCATTTTTGAGTACAATTTCATAAGGCATTTGAGTCTGGTGAGTCTAGTTCCCAATGGTCTCATTGAGGACCAGGGCTTGTAATGTATTGAATATGTAAGTATTTAGTGGTTGAGAAATTAGTTAAAATGTGACTATCTAATGTCCAATACAAATATGATACTGCTTAAGTAAGCAAAATAGCAGATGTAATCTAAGATTTCAATACAGTAGAGAACTTCATATTGGAAAACCCATCTTTGTTATTCCATGGCAGTTGCATTCCATGCCACTACTTGCATAAATATCTAAAAATATAATATGATATATTAAATTTGGTTGGGAGCTTGAGGAGCCATGATAGTGGTAATTGGCAAGGAAAATGAGCATGTGGCATAATCAGTAAATCAATCAAAACAATCAAATCAGATTGATTTGAATTGTAATAATCTAGCTCAGTGAGAAGTACATGTTTTTGTCAAAGTATCTATTCAGATAAAATCCAGTAGAATACTCAAATGAATTGTAGGTAGTTAATTAGGTGTCCATGATCAGTCCAAAATAAGAAATCAAATGTGCAAATGTCTGTACTTGGCTGAGGGGGATGACATTTCCCAGCTGCTTGCTAGTAGCTTCTTTAGTGTGCTTGAGGATGTAAAGTTGTGTAACATCCTTATTCACAAAATGAAAATACTGTACATAAGCAAGAAAACAATCAGTCCATGACCACCTCTCCCCTGTCTTGCCAAGAGGCCATATGGCAAGATAGAGTGGTCTGACAGCATGACCTGTGGGGGAAGATTCAGAGTATGTTGAATATAATAAAAATAAGTCAAGTACCTTGCAAACTGCTTTCAGGCCATTTGGAATGTGCATCAATATTAAAGATTGCTGTGTTGTAGCAACCAGCAGACCAAGTGTTGTCATTGAGTGGAGAGTAGAACAATGCTTGCATAGCAAGACATCAGTGTTACCATGAATTGGCTTGTTTTGTAGATGTATTTTGTATCATACTTGAAGTTCTATAAATGGTAAGTTTTCATCTGAAAATAACATTGCATATGAATATTTATTACTTCCTGAGTTGAAGATGACAAATGGAGTGGTACTTTGGAGGATAGAGTTGGCTGCAAAGGGGGGACTAGTAGACATGTGTGTGGGATTTGGAACAGCTGCAGCAGCAGATCTTTGTTGACTTTTGGCAGATGGGTGGTAGGTGGCTCCACATGACAAGATATCAGTAATATTGCTGGCTCTAATGCCAGTAATCTATCCACCAGCACTACTGGCATGACTAGGAGTGAGCCAGGTGGTGTGTAATATATTGGGTGCACCAATAGTACCATGAAAAGTGGTATTTCCTGTTGCTCCTCCTTCAGAAAAAAATCTTGCATAAGTTCATAGTACCTCCACCCTTTGTTGTAGAATGGTTTCATCTTCTCATGGCCCTGATATGAATAAGTAACATGCATGGTTGGTACTAGAACTAGAGTACATATCTTTTGAAAAGCCCACTTATTAAATATCTTGACTGATACTTCATTATATATATTTGCTTCATTGATATTATCATAATGGACTCCAGAAATATGTTTGAGCCACTCTTTTATCATCAGATACACTTATTTCATCTACAGTACACATGTTTAGCCCAATGCGGTCACCTTATCAGCATATATCACACAGACTTGACTGAATTTATACTTCATGCTATTTGCATCCTTCTCTTTGCCAGACAAGTGGTGATGTTTGATGTATTGGACAGCTGTAGAGAAGGTAGACATCTTGAAGTTTCCTTCACCTCATTCAACCCAATGCTTGTAAAGGTAATGCAGCATGGCATCAGTTTTAATGTTGGTCTACTTTGCTTGCTTTTGATTAGAATTGTGTTGACTTATGAAGGAGACTAGAAGGAGTTCAAGGAGTTGTGTGTGGATTCTCAATGCAAGACAGAAACAAAGCCAGGATTTGGAGTGGCCATTGTATGTACCGAAGGGAAAAATATTAATTTAGATCTCCAATACATGGCCAGCCATGATGCTAAAAATACAGCCACAGAACAAATATGAATGTACTTTAACAACTTGCAAAGTTGTGTGATCTATATTGGCTTTAAATTTCTTAATAAGTGAAAATGAATACTGAATAATAAGTTCAAGAACCTGCATCCACCTTACACTGGTCCTTTGGATACCCTGAATGGTGTGGCTACTGGTAATAACATTAATGCATATACAGTTCAAGCAATGGTAAGACAACAAATCTTTTGTTTTCTCAACCACAGCTAATACAAAGATAGTCTGATGTACCACCCAACAATATTTCCACTTCCATTATACCCTTTGGGACAGAATCAGATCTCCAGGTGCAGAACAATCCACATGTTGCAGCTACTATTGAAATTCATAATATTCAATCTGATCATAAACTCCAGTAACTGGACCATTTTCAACACCCCATCTTATAGTCATCCATTCCTTGATATTTTCCAGTACTTGAGGCTTTCCAATATCCAGGTTCCTAGTCTCATCAATATTCCTAATCTACTTTCCAGCCCTTTTACTGGCAACCAACATTCTCCTGAATCCTGCCATGAAATTTTATACTACAGAGGACTGTTTTAATTTCTCACAAAATTCATCCAATTCAAATAATGGGGAGGGCAACAAATCAAACAAGGGTGAAGACAAGGATGAAGAGGACTGTGAGGAATATAGTTGGACCAGGAGTCATCAAAGGTATGACCAACATTCTGGTGAGTTTCTGTCCCATTTGCTACCTACATATATTAATTTTACAACTACAGGCTTTTCTGCCAATATAGAGGCTCCCTGGCCCATGGTTCCATATTTCATTACATCTGATTTTGAGTTTCAATACTCTTGTTCTGAGGACAAAGCAATGTTGGAGAGGAACATAAGCTCTAGCAGCCAAACTCAGGGTGATCATCTTGAACACATTATAGTTCATGAGCAAACTAACCTTTTTGCTTACAGAGATCACAGAGTGCACCCTATTGTATAGATTTGTATAGTATGTACAGACTGGTGGCTGTGTTAGCATCATATCCTTGAATGATTAATAATGATTAGTAATTATTTCACAGAGTATATGATTATCACAGAAAACACAGACCTGTACAGACAAATACTAGATATCTCTCTGTAGAGTCTGTGAGTTTGTACAACTCTGCATAGGTCTGTAGAGACAAGTGCTTGTTGACAGGTTCTCAAGTGCAGATGGTGTGAAGTGTATAGGTACTGAAACAACCTAAAGCTCTTTGCTAAGGTTGATGCTCTTGAGTAGACTTGGAAGCTAACTTCATAATGACATAGTTTGGAGAATCAACACATATAAGAAAAGGAAAGGGAGTGAGTCAGCCTGAGGAGCAGAAGGGAAAAATTCAAAAAGGGCAAGACTAGGGGGTCTTGGCCACTGCTTGGGGGCTTTATATACTACATAAAAGTATGTACATGTTGTGCATAGATCTAGAGATAAACAAGTCCCTAAACATATGTACAACACATGTATCAGTATAGCCATAGAATGGAAGGGAAGCAGAGATGCATGACATGAGGAAAAAGCATGGAAAGAAGAACCACCACCATTGAACAGATCTTAGGTGTGCACATTTATGCCCATCTCAGATTCAACATCTAACCTGAACATGTAATTAGTATATTGGACTGAATGGAAGAACCACATATCTTTCCCCCTTGAAGCAGCTCATCAACACTTTCATGCCTACTGAACTGGAGAAGATGGCTCTTTCCCTTTCTCTTCTGATCATCCTGCTACAATAAAGTCTGCTTTCCTGCTACCACCTCAATCACAGTAGGATCAATTGTCAGTACTACTATTGCATTCCTCCCTCCAATAACTCTCCTTCATCTTGCAGTTCCTCTAGACCCTCCTCCCCAAGACTTCTTCAGACTCTCTTCTCAAGAACTCATTGCTCTTCTCATATGATTTCTATTCCTCCTTCTCATCCTCGTCCTTGTCTTCACACCCCCTCTCCAGGGGGTGGTGGAGTTTGAGCAGGTGATGGTGAGTAAGCAATGGCTGTTAGTCCAAATACTAATTGATGTCAATTAAGATCAGTGGCTTAAAGTCCAGTACAAGATGAATGAGCTCAGTGTTCACTGTGGACTTTGAGCTCAAGGATATGGTTATCACTGTCATCATTGAGGCAGAACAAGCACAGGTGGAATGGATCATAAGAAAAAATATATATCCTCCTGTCAACACCAGAGTTCATTTTAAATGTAGTAAAAGTGGAGCAGGTGATGATGCTAGCAGTGGGGACTCAGGTGGTATCATCAGATACTCCATCACTGACATCCTTGATACTAAAGGTGAGTATTCCAGTTTTACATATACAATTTGGTCTGATGACAGTCTAGTGAGGTCAAGTGGAGAAGAAGAAGAAAAGTGTAGTAGGGGTATCAAAGAAAAAAGCTACCCTAGTCTCAATATGACAGCTGAGGTTGCTCAAGGTTGTAAATACCTATGAGGCAGGCAAGAAGGCTGGTGTAGCTGACAAGTACAAGAAGGGGATTAACAAGATGTACATGTATTGCAACTGGCTCAAGACTGGTTGTAGTCTTGCACAGGGTAGGCACAGGCAAGGAAGCTGGCCAAGAACTTAAGGTCCTCAAAGGTGAGTAATTCCATCATATATCAATTAACTTTCCTGATTGTGTAACAGGTGGTGGACCAGCTCACACTATGACCAAGATCACATTCAGCAAAAGGGCCATCTCACCTTGGCAATGTTAAAAGAAAAGAGAAGCTTAATGTTATGAACTATAAAATAAGGGGATAGACTGGTAGATCATTGGTAGTAACTTATTTAGTCCACAAGACTGAGTAAGTAGCAGCATGCCAGCAAGACTCCCCTGCAGATTACTTTTGATGATGCCATTCAACCATGCTGTTTGTTTGAGAGTTGTAGAAAGAGATGTATATATGCCGGCTCTCATATCAGTTAGTGAGCATATCAACAACCTGTATGAAAGTGGGGCCATTGTTGGTCACAATCTCAGCCAGGTGGCTCCAATGATAGAGAATGTTCTAAAAAATAAAAGAGCCAAGCATGGTTGTATTTTTCAAACATAGCACCTGCCACTCAGTATCAGTGGTCAGATAAAGCAGGCCAGAATGATATACTAATAGTTGGAAGACCAGCACATCATCATAATATCAAGATAAGTCTTGTGAAAAAGGCCACTGACTATTGGCATGGTCAAGAGGATGTGAAAATGACTAATTTGGCACTTATGACAGGTTTAGAAAAACCATTTCATATTGTTGACCAACATCAGCCACCAGACATGTAGAAGACAGGTCCAGACTGTGAAGACACCTTTGTGTTCAAGATGATCATAAGCTTTTTTAATTAGTTTGTATCACTGGCACTCTGGTACTACTAGCTGATGATGTTTGTGAGGTCCTTGATGTCATAAAGAGCTGTAAAGAACAAATAATTTCATTGCTGGATTTATAAATAACTGGTATTCTGTATCAAAAAATTCAGCCAGGCACTCTTGTGTTTTAAAAAAATCATGAATCAAGCAAATCTAGGCTTCTTTAATGACAGTCTTTGCAGACTGGGGGATGGCAAGAGTGACTGGCAAAGCATCTGGATCATTAGAGAAAGGAAAAAAAGAGGATGAAGAAAACAAAGCAGAGAAAAAAAAAATGCATAGGTAAGAGAAAAAAGGGGGATACAGTCAGATGCAAGTAAGTAATGCATAGTTCATATGAAATAGGAGAAAAGAATGATAAGAGAATATCTGACAAGTGTGGATAAATGCAAGGGTAGATGCAAATGGCAAAGTCTGATTATTGAGTAATGTAATGCAAAATAAATAGAAATTGCCCAGTCAGTCCTCAAAGTTATCCTTCCTTACTGGGCTGGCATCAGAGAAAGGCCAGTGAGATAGTTCATTGGAACTGGTATGCTTGTCCATAGTGATATTAAATGTCATAGTTGAAAATGAAAATGAAAATTACCACTGAACAATCTACTGATTGATGGTCATATATCAGCAAAATAGGGGTGCCATTGTTTAGTCTGGAGCAGTCTGGACAGATCTTACAGTCACTCCAGTCATTCCAGCAAGGTGGGGATCTGGACAAAACTCACAGACTGAACAGATAGTGGTAAACTAGATAGTCTAAAATAGTCTGAACAGTTCTTTCAAACATACTTGATTGAAATTCAAATCACAAAATACACACAACTGGCAACAATAATAAACATGAATAAGTTCATTTATATGATTACATAAGCATATTAATCAATAAATAAAAATACTATATCTTAAAAAGAAAAATAATTAGTAAGAATATTAGTCATTAGCCTTACATATCATTACATAATCATTTAATTATATGAAATGATTAGTAAGTATTAGTCATCAGAACTTACATATCATCACATAATGAGATGAGTGTAGTTTCAGACTAGAAATGTTACAGGAATTTGAGTTGAAAGGGGGGTTCAGGTGGGATCTGCAGATGATCTTTAAGGGTGAAAAGGAGGTCTTCTATTGGGAGAGGATCTTGCCCAGGCATAACTGGGCCCACATGATGCAAGTTGCTGCTATGAGGCAATAGACATCGAAAGGATCAGAGAAGAATGAAACAACCCTAGAGCATCAGCTCCCTTAGGTTGCCAAAAGTAACTTGGACTTGAGAGCAATGTGAAAATAGGCTTGTCAGGCCAAGAGGAGTCCTTCTTATAGTACTTAGAGGAAAACACCAAGAGAACTAGCCTGAAGTTCTCTGATGCTGGCATCAAGCCTCAAGTACCTACTGGAGGTATGTACATGTTGTGGTTGTATCTAACAATCCGGGAACAAAAGGAAAAAGGGCATAGGGTGAAACAGAAGTGAAACATGTGAAGCCAACATGCAGTATGGCAGAATGGAAATAAAGCAAAATATAAATGAAATACATATATCAAAGAAATGGAATAGAAGGTGATCAAATGTTTCCATGATAATGTGAAACATAGATCTGAAATAGAAATGTGAAATGGAGAAGATGAAAAGTATTATGTGTGAAACAGAGTGAAGAGGTGAAATAACTATAATACATGAGATAGGGCAAGTGATAACAAGATAAGATAAAAGATTAGATTGTCTGTTGTTAAGCATAGAAAACATTAAGTCCAACGAACATAGAAATATAGGAATATACTGATCATAATAGGGGATAAATAAGAGGTAAGAATTACAAGCATTAATCTTGTAATTGGAAGGTAAGAAGGTCATCAAGAGTAGGCTGAGGTGAGGTTATTCATACTGTTAAGAATGTAGCATAGATGGACATCCTCAAACCAGGGGGCATTATTGTAGAATCACATTGTAGTACTTGGACAGAGTCAAATCTGTCCAAGCATGGTCAAATGCAAATTATACATAAGATCTAGTGGCAAAGGAGAGAGGAACTTGATTTGACCCTTTAGAGAACAAGGACAGCACTGAGGAGAATTCTCTAATAAGATTTGAAAATACAAGGTCCATGGGAAAGGGCCAAACAGGCGATGTAATTGCAGATCAAGATATACAGTGCTATGGAATATAGGAAAAAACATGTGCCAAGGAGACAAAGGATATGTACCAGTGGAAGGAATATAGAGCACTTGTGCCATGAGTAGTGAAACAGTGGAAAAAGTAAAAGCTAAAGTTATACAAGAGAGACAAAAGACTTAGGGTAGGAAAGGAGGGAAGGAGGGTAGATGAAACAAGTGATAGAAGGGAAAGAACCACAGGAGATACCATCTGCAAGGTTGTCTTTTGAATGGATCTAGACAATTGAAAGCCAAATGTTGTGTTTACAAAAATTAGAAACAATATGATGAAGGATGGTATTCTGAGCAGAACTGCACAAATGGCCAGACTTCAAGGCATCTATGACATCCTGATTGTCTGAATAAAAGGTAAGGTGACAGTCTCAGAAGCCTACATAGTTTGTAGTGTGAAAATCCAGGTTGATAACGATCATCATTGTCCAGCCAATATCACAACCACTACTAAGCCAGCCATTTTTTAGTCTTAAGCAGAAATGGGGGGCAGAGGATAAGAAAGGGCCTAGGCATTAAAAAGAAAGGGCATAAAAGAAAGGGTTGCCCTTTGGAGGAGGGTAGGTGGTGGTGGTCAACAAGGCACCAGGGGTGAGAAAGATGATGACTGGGGGATGAGGACATGTTTGGTTTTTACATCCTCAGCAAGCTGGTCCCAGACTGCTGTCTGCTAAGTGGCAAGGTTAAAGCAGGTATCATATATATACATAGCATCAGCAAAGACAGATATTGTATACTAAATAGAGGTGGAATTTTTAAAAGAAGTCAATCCTGTTGTAAATCTGGTCAAAATGTGCTGCCCACATGTCTACCACCTTGTTGGCTAAATCAAAAAGAAATCGGCAGATGTAAGTACTGAGATGAGGGTGGGCATGAAGCCAATCTTGAGCAAACATGAGAATTTCCTTTTTCTTGTTTAATTTGGAAGAAATAAGCTTGAGACCACCACCATCTAGGATGACAATATTCTGATACAGTAAGAGTCATCTTTAGAAGAGAAGGCCACCATTAAAAGTGTGGTGGTGAACAAAACATTGAGTAAAATATGGGTGGACCAATTGGCTTTCATGACCATGATGACTTTGAAGAAGAAGCCAAGATCATAGCCACTAAGAAGAATAGGGTTTGAGGAAACCTTGCATACAACAGTAGCTGTAGTCAATGTGAGCTAAAAGCCTGGAAGCAGTGGGTGGGTGGAGGGATTTAAAAGGTCTTGAAAAAACAGAAAGTAGAAAGTCAGCAAAGGCCAAGGGAAAGCATGGCATAATATAGAAGGTAAAGGTAAAGGTAAAGTAGGGTGAGAAAGTAAAGATAAAGACATGTAGGGTGACATGAATGTAGGATAATAAGGATAAGATATAGGGTGAGATGAGGTGAAGGTAAGGTAAGGAGAAGAGGGTGAGCTGTACCCAGAGGTTATTAGGGAAAGAGTGGGGAGAAGTCACGATTAGGAATAAGGACAGTAAGAACTGCTTTGAACCCTGAGGCAAGTTCTGGTTTGGACAAATTGAGGCCCTTGGAGACCTCCTCAAAGAGGATGCAATCAAAGTTATCTGTTACATCTTCATCTGTGGCTACTGAGTGCATAATATGATTAAGAAGATTAATTGGGTATATGCAGGTGGCTGAGGATCTTTAGAGAGAGATCAGAGGCAGGTGGAGCATGCAAAGCAGAAAAGGACTGATCCTGTCTTTGACGATGTTTTGGGTAAGCCATTGGGCTTGGGTCCTCAGAACCCCAGACAGGTGACAGGAGACCACTCTGATGTAGGAGGGAGTGAAAAGGGATACTAAATTGCCATGCCCATCAGAGGGAGGGCAATAAAACAATGACAGGCATGTTTTCTACAACTAGGGAGCAACCCTAGATGGGCCCACAGCAGTGACCTGTATGAAACCTGTTTCAGACATACACATAAGTTACTCAAGAAGTGGAATTTCCACAGCTCCATATGGACCATGCCTCTTGATATCATAGAGAAAGATAGCCCCTATCATGACCTACATACCCCTATTTTTCCAGATTTTTCCACCTACTGGTTATTGAGATATTTATTAATTTCTCTAGTTATACTTTTATACTTGCAAATTTGTACATAGCTTACTATTCCTTTGATTTATCTGATTACTTAGCTAAGTGCAAGTGAGACAAAGTGATCATGTGACCACTAGCTACCATGTGACCTTGTCCCCATTAGTCTGTACAGCCCTGCACAGCATAGCCAGCCTCTTTGGCAGAGTACTCCAAATTTGGACTCCTCTATTCAAAGTGATTCCCCTTAATGTGCCTGGGTTTGTCAGCTTGTGCCTGGCATTAGTAAGCCATTGTGCCTTAATTTATAAGCTACCAGTCCTCTGATTGGCTAGCACAGCCTCCTGTATTTATGTATATAAAGGGGAGTATTTTGACCTGTAAAGAGCATCACATCTTCTATTTCAGATAATCTCATCTGATAAGAGATCCCCTGGGAAACCTAATAAGATCTAATAATGCAGGGTACCCCAGAGTAAAGTAAATAGGAGTTTAGAACTACTACTAGGCTATTAGGACTTGAACCTAAATAAAGAACAAGTACCTAAGACCATCCTTTTGGAAGAAATTCCTTTTTGGGCAACAAAAGGCACCTGGTCCCTATTAGTAAGCAACCTAAGCATCTTATGGTACCAAATAAGAGCTATACTTTGCCTTTCTAAGCCAAATTTGCCTACTTCTTAGCTAAGACAATAAGATTGAGTTATAATAACTCTTCTCAGTCTACTAAGTGTACCGCCAAGTTAACCTCCAATCAACAACTGAGCATCCTGACATCTTGACATCTCAGCATATTTCCAGATTACTCCAGCATTTTATCATCTTGACATCTCTACATCTTACCATCTAAATGTCACATTCCTAGGGCAAACCTATTACACTTCTGATTAGCATACCCTAAGCAAACCTTTGCTAGGGCTCATTAGGACAGCCTACCTATAGGAATCCTACTACACCTTACCTAGACTTACTATCCTAAGGGATTAGTGAGTTTCTTACATACATACAGTACCATTAGCATTAGGTGAAACCTAGGCCAAGTTCCTTAATTGCCCACCTTTTTGTACCATCCAAGTACAAGTTTCCACAGTTACTAGGCAAGCTATTGCCATTAACTTGAGCCCATTAGATGTGTAATTCACCTAGGATTACCTTTACTAACCAGACTTTAGGCTGAAACTATCTTAAACAACCAATCTGTAAACTTATGTGGAGGATTGGTGAACAAACCACAGCTCCTGGTATACTAAATTCTCTTTTTCTACTTGGAACTATATCCACAACCATTAGCTCCACCAAGGGTAGACCTTTCATACTTTACTTAAGCAAAGTGTTCTAGCCTGTGGAGACAAGATATGTTACATATCTGGGAATCACTGATTTTTGGTTAGGTATGCATGGCCCTGGGGCAGGATGGATGCTACATGTAGCAGCTTGCCGTACAGCTCCTGCACGTGTTTGAGAGTGTGCACTTGTCTCCCTAGCCACTTGTTGATCGTGTTGATGTATTTCTGAGTTTTGGTGGGGCTAAGGGTTACTGTGTGTTGTTCTAGGTCCCAGAGGAAACCTATGTAAATGGTGGATGAGGTGAAGGGCTGATCTTTGGATGTTTTCCATGGAATGCCAAGATCATGAGAGATCTTGTCTATGTTTGCGATACTGTATGTAAAAATCACATCTTCATTTGAGCAGGGGGATCTGTCAAATAGGTCTCAGATGGGAAAATGGCAGCTTTTGCTGAATTCCTCTGTGGAGCTGTTTGTATGTTCAACACCACTGTATCAAATCCTTGAGGTCATGTGTCTCATTCTGGTTTGCATAATGTCCTCGTGTCATTGGCATTAGGCCAAGTTGTATTGATGAAGGTGTGTTCGTGGGATGCAGAAAAAGATGTGGTCATTGACTCACTTGTCAAGTGGGCCAATGCTATTGGTGCATAGGATTTCTGCACCTGCATTTGCTATTCGACCATAGACTCCACACGATGGTGATGCATCAAAGGCAACATAGGTGTCAATGTAGGCTATAGTGTTAGATATCCATACCACTGCTGCAGGCCATTGTGATTCATGCAGTGGTATCGTGCAGTATGCTTCTGCTACATCATGGGTGGCCACTTGTGATGTTGCAGGTAGTCATGAAATTAGCAGATAGATTGTTGAGAACTTTCCCCAAGTGCATGGGAAAAACTCAACTATCATGGCATTGTTAATAGAAGGGCTAGGGAAATGAGATGAAGTTTCAATGGGGAAAGAGAAGTTCTGCACTAATCTAAATTTGCTGGGTTTGTTGAGTTTGGGTATAAGCAAGAGGGGGGAGGATTGGAATGGACCTAGGGAGGCTTCTATCATTGAGAAAGAAAAGGGTCCTATGTAACAGCCTTTGGTTAGCTCTTTATTCACAATGTCACTGAATTTGATTCCTTAAATGGCAAGGGAGGTACTATTAGGTGGTGTCTGTACATGGGAAAGCATGGAATATCCTACAATGAAACCTTCATACAAGCCAGATAAGATGGATGGGAAACGGTCAATTAGACCTGTCTGTTGGAGCATGATCTCCTGGACTTCTGCTTTATAAGGAGTTTGAAGATGGAGCTTTCTGTGCTCGAGGGCACAAGCTAGCGCCATGGGTGAGTCCTCTACACCCTAAGCATATGTGCATGCTATTGTGCTTTTCGTGACAGCCGCTCTCTCATTGCCATGTGCTATAGAGGATGGTGCTAGTTTCTTTGACTTGCAGCACTTTTTTGAAGCACTCGATGAACATGTCAAACTGGTCATTCCAGGTTCACCCAGCTGCACAGAAAACGACAGGGACAAAGTGTTTGTGCCTCCTAAGGCACACAGTACAGACTGGTAGGTTGTTGTGGGTGAAGGATGAGGTTTTGGATGTGATGTGGCTTGGAAGCACGGGTGATTGAGTATCAGTGTAAAAGGAGCAGGGGTGTTTGGGTAGAAATGCATCAGTGTGCTCTCTGGACAGCAGGAAAATGGGGCGCTTGGAGAGGCTAGATGCATGTGAATGCCCAGCCTTAGAAAAGGCATTGGAGGCTGGGGTTCGACCCAAGAAGGGTGAGTAGCAGTCATTAACCTGGTGTGATGTGGTCATTGTGATATATACAGTGTGGCGGGATGTGAAAACAGAATTGCAAATACATCGTGTGATGTGGATTGTGATTGCAAATGCATCATGTAATGTGGATTGTGATTGCAAATGCATCATGTAATGTGGATTGTAATTACACCCGATAAAATAAGGTCAGGTGTAAAATGTGTAGTTTTGAATACATAATAGCACCACAACAAGGTTCTATTTGGCAGCAGTGTGCCAAAGGAGGAAAAGAAGGTAGGGGCGCACGTCCCAATGGTAATCCACATGGGATTGAATGCCTGCATGCGGCACCAGGATGGGATGGTAGGTTATGGGCAGAACAATAGGAGAGAGGGAAAAAAGGGGAGGGAAAGAGAGAATAGCTGAGTTAGACATATTGTTTCAACTAAAGAGAAAATACTGACTGTTTGCACTACTTCAATTTTGGCAGCATATATATTGTCAAGCAGTTCTTGATAATAGTCATTGAGGCAACCTGCATGCAGAGGGAGTAGGTGAAAGGCATCTGGTGTCCCAAAGGTCTTGTGCCAGTCTCTGCATATCCTGCCTTGGTAGAGGATGAGAGCACGTTTGCAGTATTCAGAAGAATCTGACCATGTCAAGTCACTCTGCAAGCCAGTCCTGCTGTCTCATGACATTGAGCATCCTGTAGTTAGCTTGCCCAAATTCCTCCCATGAGAGCGCTTTATCGTTGATTTTGTGCTTCTTTGCTTTGACCAAAGTGCTTGTTTGGAAGGTGGGACCCTTGTCCATCTGAACAAGGGTGAGGAGGTCCTCATCACTGGAGCCATCTTCTTCTGCTTCCTGAATTCCTCTATTGGTAAAATGGTAGAGGGGAATGTAATCCCTCTTCTGAAGCTTGGTGAGTGTGTGTTGTGATGGGAGGAGAAGTGCCATTGCCAGAAGTGACCTGTCCAGGATGGGCGCATAATTATTCTTGTATTTCTTTTTCTCCTCCTTTTTGGCTTCCTCTTCTTTCTCGAGTTGGTAGGCATGCTGTTGTTCCATGTCACATTCCGCTTGTTCATGGTGCTGCCTTTTCTCCACTGTATTCACTTTGTGCTGAAGCTTCCAGTTTTCCATGCTTCTGGCATGGTTGATAATCCAGAGGGCTCTTAGGATCTCCATAGCTTTCTCTTCCATTTTACTGTCTACTGTGAAGACGAGTCTTTCATCCTCAAATTCTGGAAGGGCATAGTCTGGGCATTGATCCCAGGTAGGGTCTGCCATAGTTTGGACATAAGAAAGGATAGCCCAGAGCTTGGAACGAGTGACAACGAAAAGAAAGGAAAATCATGAGTGAGGCTCTGTATGAGCTAGTAGTGGAGGTGGCAAGAAGCAGAAAAGCATGCTGCCTTGCTTAGCTCTCATGCAGACCTCATCCATACACCACTTTGTACCTTTGCTTATGTAGGATACCAACTATGTCAGAAATTACCCCTAGTTTTGTCCTTCACTTAACTGTGCCTTTTTGTACTCACTCCCCCCTTCAAGAAACAAAAGAGATGTTGTGGTCAAATATGTCTCTGGTTCACACTCAGGTCAATGACTCTCAACCTCTATCCAATGATGGTGAGCTGCTCCATTTCTTTAGTATGCTACTCTGATGAATACATTAGCAGAAACAGATTTGTTATATCAAACAAGACAGCAAACCAGTTCTCTTGATCAAGTTGGACAGTGACAAGCCAGTCTTCATTAAGGCATGCTTTTAGTGTAAGCAGAAGGTATGTCATCCCAACGTCTCCATCCTCACCTTTTTTCTTACATCCCTTCCCAGCCTGAGTGTGGATGACTACTCAAATTTCTGGCCAATGTGAGAAGCATCTTGTTCACTATCATATTGCTTGGAATTACCCTTTCCATGGCCACCTGGGCCTTGTGTATCATTGACATAAATATCAAAATGTTGACACACACATACTTAGATACCCAGTGTGTTTGTATTACCCCTAAGCTGCAGTTCTAAGTTGCAGTTATGAGGTACTCAGTGGCACACTCAGTTGGCTGCTGACTGGGCCACTTGGTGGGGTGCTTGGTGGGGTACTTGTACATATTGTAATAAATATCCTGAATCTCATACAAAATATATTAACCTGTGAAAGTTACAGTATCACACTTATTCTTTCCATTTACAGCATCCATGTACAAAATATATTTGTTGTTACCACTAAGAATCTGATATAAAAATATAAACACTAAATGTATTTAGAAAATTCTCCCACTATTTCATTCATCATTCTTGACAGCATATTTCCACAATGCTTCATGCATGGCAGTCATTCATATTATAGCAAATATGGTGCCTGACAACAATGTAATTTGTTTGAATGAAATCCAGGCAACAAGTTATCCCAAAAGAGCCTATTGTTTTTGTCTGAACATGTGACCAGTATGAATTGTAAACAAAGGGCCTATCACAGGGACAATAAGTTTAACAATAAATAGTTGGTCTGTTCAACTGAAATTTTTGGTCATGCATCAGGTGTAAGCTGCTGCCTTGTCCCTCTCATTCTTGTCTCCATAACATCATTTAGACATGACTCACTGTATACGTCCTCCTTGCTTGTCAGTATCCTTGGGATCTTCAAAGCGTACCTCATCCTCACTGAACCCAGGCTCTTCCTAAGCATGTTTGTACTCTTTCCAGAAGTATATCCATGTACATTTTCATTTCTTCATCTGAGAATGAAATGAAACCCAATGAATTTCTCATTGCTCATCTGTTGATACTGGTGTATTTATGCCTTAAATTAGACCTCCACCACCTGATCATCACAATGCTCATACACATGCACCCAGCACTCCTTCTACCACTTTTCCATGCATTATGGATGACCAAAGGCAGAGGAAACGCCAACTTTTATCACGCCACAAGCTTGCTGATGGGTGTCACAGGAGGGATGGATGTAGTGGATGCCTGTTTTACCAGTCTTAGGATTGCCTTTGGGGATATCATCGGGGATGAGAGAGACAAATGGGCCATTGTACAGGAGTGAATATAAGTTACTTCTTGGGAATGAAATTGTACACTTGTGATAGATTGCACAACCCAGTGAACACCAAGTACTGATGCTGACCACTGAGCATGTCCGAGTACTCAAACAGGTGCATGCTATTCTCATTATTTGACAGGAATGATTTATATAAACAGCTTAAAAACATGTGGCTCATCAGGTTAATCGTATTGTATGTTCAAAGCAGGCCCTCACTCTCAGTGAGAAGTGGGTCTTGCTTGGTATGGCTGAGTACTTCTGGCTCACATTGATTATTTCCTATGCATCCCCACTGTATGCATAGTTTTGACATTCTGTAAGCTCCACTGCCATGTTCACCTGAAGGACCTTGTGATGCCATCTTGAGCACTTCTGGCCCCATGGGAACCCAGATCTGGCTTGACCTGTTGCCTATCCTGTGCAGCCCTACTATGCAGACCATCCAAGATACAGCTATTATGATAGCGTGACAGCAGCCATTTGAAGAATCTAGACATCTATATATCCATGTCAGTTTCACCATAGTCACAAAGAAGGTGGCTCTCTGATACGTACTCATATACTCAGACAGACAGATAAATCAGCAGGAGCATGACCATGGTGAGGACTGCCAGTGTTGAGATGCCAAGCAACACTGAGAGAATAATCACCACCCACACCACTTGATTGCGGAGCAGTATAATGAGGTGATTTCAATGCTGAATGTGAGTCTCCAATCAACATGAGACCTTCTTCTGGCAGCTCTTCATCAATAGCTTTGAGCATCTTCTCAACCATGTTGATCATATTGGCTGGAACAAAGATGAGGCATGTTTCAGCCTCCCACCTCCACAGGAAAGGAAAAGCTTACTTCAGTTTGGAGTCTTGATGTGCCACAGTGACGTGTCAGTCTCATTGATCAGCATTCTGAATACATACAAGTGTTTCAAACTGCCGTATTAAATTGTTTCACATGTATGGTACTGTAGTATCTCTGAAATAACACATCAATTCAGTTCCAAAGTCTTCGTAAGATGCCAGGCAACACTTGCTGTTCTGCACCAAAATATGCAGTGCACATGCAGGTTCCATCATCCATGAAGGTGGTCTGGACTGTGCATCAGGTGTGGTAAGTGACCGAGTGTCTGTAAATTTAGTGGTCATTGCAGCTGGTTGTGTGTGACCTTCATTAGTGGAGGTTGGGCCCATTGGGTCTGCTTGTGGCTGGATGGACAAATAGCCTTCCAGGAGAAGCATCTTAATGATCTTGTATACCTGGGGACTGATGCCTGCTATGCTGCCAGAGAAACCTCTCAGAATAGCAGCTGATGCAAACCTGTCTGGACTAATATAGAGTGAATCATCACCCCTGCTTTCTGAGCCTTCCATGCAGGCATCTGCAGGCATTTCAAACTCTTGGTGACAAGCTCATGCATCCAGGGACCATCCTCGTCTAGTGAGTGTCTCAGCTATGAGGGACCAATATTGTCATTCCCAATACATACCAAAGGACCAGAAGTTGTCCAAGCAGACCAGGCTCGTGTGAATTTCCCTCAGCTTTCCCTTTTCCAGCTTTGTGTTCAGGATCTTGGTAATATTATAATTCTTAATCTTCTCCCGCAGGTTAGCTAATTCATGAATCAATATGTGAAGCCAGATTATGAAAAATGACAGTGGTAATTCATTACCATGTTGCATGAAGTCTCCAAAGATCTGGAACCCTTTGACCAGGCCAACAGTATCATCAAAATAGTCCAGTTGTAGCATGCCAATGATATGTTTTGGGAGGAGTTCATTGTCCTTTATGAACTCCTTCATGTCACCTAGTGTGATTCTGAGCCACTGGCCTTACCACACACAATCTACTTACTGTATTTCAGACAAGTGGCCAGTGTGTATGCAGCAAGCAGTGCACTGTCCTTGCACCTCAGCTGACCAACAAAGTCATCTAACAGGTTGATGTCATGAAGATAAGCATGGATGATTGTAGCTAATAAAAACATAAGTCCACATCTATGGTTCATTAGGATCAGACTCACTCTTGCATAGCTTTAGAATAGTCAATGTTGCAGCGGTGCACACCTGGGCACTTCCCTTCGAACAGCCTTTTTTAGTTCTCTGATAAGCTCTCTGTGTGGTTCACTAAATTCTGTCCCATCTGATATGAAAGATGTCATGGTCAAATCTTGTTCAAAGCCCCCTGATAAATGTCACTCACCCAGCTCAAAAAGATTATGCAATATCCGCTGTCCAGGATCAATATTGTGACCTTGTCCATCTACTGAATCGTGTGTATTGGAGTTCAGGCAGACCAAGGCACTAGTAAGATTGGCTCGAACACATGCATTCTGAGTGTCCAGTCATTCTACAATGTTGGTGGGTAAACAAAGTACAAGTACAGAAATGTGCTGCTTACCCAGGTCACCTGTATTGTATAGGACAAGCAATATCTTAACTGCAAGGACATCAATCAGTCATTCTTTTTTCTCTCATCAACATCCTGATCCTAGACCTCACTGTGGCACATGTAGCTCTCACTGTTGCAGCATTGCCACTGATTCATTATGACTTACCAACCAAATTGGAGATACTTACTTGTGGGAATTCATGCTAGAGTCAACACCATGTACAATGTGGCTGTTAGAAGGTGCAGGTCTGAAAAGAATGTCATATCTCCATGTACATAGTTCCAATCCTGGGTGTAATCCATACCATCAACTTCCAATATCCTGGAGAGTCTGAACATGTCAGAATTTGGGGGGTTGGCCCTGAGTTTCTCAATGAGAATCTGCCAGGTGTCCTCTAATGAGTCATGAGCGAGTTACTAGATGCACGATTATCAATGCACTGCACTGCAATAAGTAGTTCAGGCCATTCATTGCCTGCCTGAAATTCCCTCCTAGTTGCCAAACGATGACATCAAGTAACTCCACAAGAGTTTCCAAGATGTTCTGTGTAAGTATATGTTTTTGCAAAATCTGGTGTTTCACCAGAGGTCTCAGGAGAGCAACAACTCTGGGATGGTTTCAATGCTTATGTGTGGCCAGGATGGCACTGAAAGATTTCTTTGCATCATCGAATATATCTTGTGAGTGTTCAGTATAAGGCTGTGCACAACCCTTCAAGTGTGTCTCAGCATTATACACTGCAACAAAAGATCATACATGATATAGTGCACATGTTGGAACAAGTAACTCACAAGCTTTGGGTGTGCCTCGGCATCATACACTGTAACAAAAGATCATACATGATGACCTGCATGAAACTAGTTTCATGCATGCATATAGCAAATGAGTCACCTGAAAAGTGGAATTTTCATAGCTCTCTGTAGACCATACCCTTTGATACCATAGGGAAAGATAGCCCCTATCATGACCTACAAACCCCTATTTTTCCAGATTTTTCCACCTACTGGTTATTGAGATATTCATTAATCTCTCTAGTTATATTCTTATACTCACATATTTGTACATAGCTCACTATTCATTTCATTTCCCTTTATTTATCTGATTACTTAGCTAAGTGCTGGTGAGACGAAGTGATCATGTGACCCCCAGCTACTATGTGACCTTGTCCCCATTAGTCTGAACAGCCCTGCACAGCATAGCCAGCCTCTTTGGCAGAGCATTCCAGATTTGGACTCCTTTGCTCAAAGTACTTCCCCTTAATGTGCCTGGGTTTGTCAGCTTGTGCCTGGTATTAGTAAGCAATTGTGCCTTAATTTATAAGCCACCAGTCCTCTGATTGGCTGGCACAGCCTCCTATATTTATATATATAAAGAAGAGCACTTTGGCCTACAGAGAGATCTCATCTGATAAGAGATCCCCTGGGAAACCTCATAAGACCTAATAAGGTAGGGTATCCCAGAGCGAAGTAACTAGGACTTTAGAACTACTTTTAGGCTATTAGTACTTGTGTCTACTGTAAATAAAGGACAAGTACTTAAGACTATCCTTTTGGGAGAAATCTCTTTTTGGGCAACAAAAGGCATCTGGTTCCTATTAGTAAGCAACCTAAGCATCCTGTAGTACCAATTAAGGGCTACACTTCACCTCTCTAAGTCAAACTTGCCTACTCTTTAGTTAAGACAATAAGATTAAGTTATAATAATCTTTCTGAGTCCACTAAGTGTACCATCAAGTTAACTACCAATCAGGAACTGAGCATCTCGACATCGCAACATCTCAGCATATTGCCAGATTACTTCCCCATCTTGACATCTTAACATCTCCCACATCTTGCCATCTAGATGTTACATTCCTAGGGCAAACCTATACTCTTTTGTTTAGTATCTCCTAAGCAAACCATTGCTAGGGCTCATTAGGACAACCTACTTATAGGACTCCTACTACACCTTTCCTAGACTTACCATCCTAAGGGACTAGGAAGTCTCTTACTTATATACCATCAGCATTAGATGAAATCTAGGCCAAGTTTCTAAATTGCCCACCTTTTGTACTACTCAAGAACAAGTTTCCACAGTCAATAGGCAACCTATTGCCATTCTCTTGATCCTATTAGGTGTATATTTCACCTAGGATCGCCCTTACTAACCAGACTTTAGGCTGAAACTATCTTGAACAACCAATCTGTAAACTTATGTGGAGGATTGGTGAAAAAACCACGACTCCTGGTACACTTAATTCCCCTTTTTACTTGGAACTAAACATACTACCATTAGCTCCACCAAGGGTAGATCTTTCGTACTTCCCTTGAGCAAAGTGTTCTAGCCCATGGAGACAAGACACATTGTTTGGGAACTACTAAATTTTTGTTGGTTTTTTGTTGTCTTGTCTAGAAGAAAGACAATAATATAATGTACATGTTGGAATGAGTGACTCACAAGCTTCATAATAAGCGACAATGGTAACAAGCCTAACAGGCAGTGCACAATTACAGCTATGAATGACACTTACAGTATAAACTGGCCTTACCAATTAGGCATGTTCCTGACACATTGTTTTCCCTCCTTTGAACGCACAGAAAGTGTAATTATTAGGGGGGCTGAAAAAGTAAAGAAATCTTACTGAATCGCAGCATGAACAACAGCCTATCAAGATATATTGGTGCAACCCCTTGCCGACTACTAAGGTATATCACCAGCTCTTGTGCTGCAGTGTCATTGAACAGTCCCATCTCCCAAATCTGATGGTCTAGTTCCCATCTTCAAGTCCAGGGTGTATGGTTGGTGTTGAAACCTTCTTCTAATGTTGCCCGTGGCTTATATATGTTTGCATACAAAATGGAAACATGAACCTTTTGACCAGGTATGATACAACATGGTTGCAGTCAATGCCAACTATCAATCACAAGGTAAGTGTCATGAATCTGTAAGATATCATAAGTCTGACTGTAGAGCATTGTCACCAGCACCACTAAAGGATACTTGATACTTGATAGACATATATTCAATGGCATGCCATCCACTGGTCATCGAATTACTGGTGCTAAAATCAAGATCATCTGGAACTCAGACATTATCAGTCGGCCCTAACACAAGACCATTTGCAGCCGCTTCTCAATGCATCCATAACAACAAAATATTCCCAGTCTGATGAGACTTTCTGGGTCTATTCTTACCACCACTATGTAAAGTATATCAGTATCATGAGGATCTATTTTGAAGGCATACCCACACATCTGAGTGACTGTCAGCAAACCAGGCTTCCTTGATTTCAGTAGTCTTGTATCACCCTCCCCTAGAGAAACTGCTACTATCGCCGCTCACAGTAGACTCTTGCCGTTTGCTCACCAGAATTGCAGTGTGTTCACCACCGAGAGAGGTAACAATGTACTTGGACTTCCCATCACCTGTTTGAGAGTTTATTTCATGGAAATATTCTGGCATGAACTTGACTTGAAGCTCATTGAGAGCAAGTGTGTGGTGGAAGTGGCAAGCATGTACCACAGATGAAGAGATCAAAAGGAACACATCTCCTTGTACAAGCCCTACGGAGGAGACAGTATCCCTAACCAAGATCAGTTTTGGGCATCATTCAATTGAGGTATTAAAATATTTTAATCACCATACTCCGACGAAGTATACTCTCAGGTCTTTCCAGGAAAATGTGTTCTTGAACTCCCTTGCGATTTGCCTTGTCTTCAGCTTTCCTGAACAAATTGCTTCACAGTGATCATATCCCCTATGAAGCAGTTTGTGAAGTTCGCACAAGCTACACAACAGCTACTTACATTCCAACCTGCTTCTCCATTGGCATCCTTATCAAGCCAACCTGAAACACGTGCTCCATTTCACACCAGAATCAATAATCTATTTGGATTGCACCTTATATATCATCTCCACAAGGACTTGCACTTGATATGTACCTCGCGAGAAACCTATATTGCAATTATCAGCTGCAAGAACTGTAATGAAAAACCAAACCTATCAAAGAGGTATATCTGATCCCCTTTCTGATACGTTCGTGCTAGCCACCCATATGCATCCTTGACAATTTCCTCCATATTCCTAGTATCAGGTGGTTCATTATGTCAAAGAGTAGATAATTGTGATGAGTACAAACCATGCAACCACCATGTCAAATTTGTCAGAGACAGCTCTCTCGATGCAGATGAAGATATGCAGCAATTTTGGGTGCATGCCAATTCCACTGGAATAATATGCATATTATTCAGGGTGGGTCATTTCTAGATCTATCTTGGCAAACAGTTTCACCACATTGGCGTTCTGGCCATAGTCGTGAGCAAGAGAAAGACATCACAGGGATACAAAACAATTATGTTCTGACCAAATTGGTTAGAGGTGCCATTGATGCATACAATGATGTTCCTCATGTTCTCTTTGTGACAGGCATTGACTTGATTGGTAGTAATGTGGTAAAGCTACATTTGCTCAAAACTATGAGAATCCATCCTGTTGTAAATGTCTCTTGTGTCTGCCCCTACAAGGAACACCTTGATGGTCAGCCTTCCTTTAAACCTGGACCTGTGCTGGTCACAGAGGAATGAGAAGAAGAATATGAAGTAGATCACATTGTTAATTCACATTTCAAGGGTAACTGCCTTGAATATCTAGTCCATTGGAAAGGATACACTGAGGAAGATCATACTTGAGAACCATTGGGTCACTTAACCAAAGCTCAGGCAGCTATCATGCTCTTTCATTGTATCCATTCCAGTGCCCCTTGTAAAATTTGCCTTGCTCAGGCTGAGTTCCTCGCCTCCTTTACTGATTTTGGCTTCCTGTCTGTGGAGACACATATGGATTGCCTTCCCTTTAGTCACCTGGAAGTTGACTTATAGGAGGGGGATAGTGTTACAACTGCTGGTATTTACCCTCATTTTTCCTATATTTATCCTTATTTTTCTCAGCTTTCTACAAAGCTTTTCGCTAAATAGCCCCTATCACACTTGAACTCCTTACCACTTGTTCAACTATGAACACATGACTATTTAGTCACATGACATAACATGACATCATGTGCCCACACTCATGTCACTTCTTCACAAGCCTCACTGGCATGCGCACAGCCATGCACAGCCACGCCTCATGACATGCCTCATATTCCTTATCTGTTATCTGTTATCTGTTATCTATGACTCATTTCCTTATCTATGACTCATGCCAACTCATGCGCACAGCCCTATGCCTCATGTCCTATGACTATGCTTATCTCTGACTCACCATGACCCGCTTATGACTCGTCATGACTCACCTATGACTCACATGCACTGCTATCTATCATATATAGATATTGTATAGTACTAAACATATACAAATCCTAGATAATATATAAACCTCCAGGTAGACTGTGACTGGCCCCCCAGTCTTGTCCTCCTGGAGTTCTCCCATCAACTCATCTGTGCTTGACCAATAGGTTTACTAGTTAAACACCTGTCCAGCCTCAGGTAGGCCCTGGTGTTTCACAGACAACCTAATCTTTTATCTTATCTCACTATCATTCCCCCTATCTCATACATATTAATCACTCTTCACTTCCTTACTCCATTTCATGCACAAGACTTCTCATCTTTCCTGTTTTACATCTCTGTTTCAGATCTATGTTTCATTATTTCACAGAAACATTTAATCATGCTTTTCTTTCATTCCTTGCTACACGCATTTCATATATGTTTCATGATTCATTTTCATTCTATTATACTGCATGTTACAACCACTGTATTTATGGTATTTATTCTTATTTTTCCTATATTTATTCCTATTTTTCTTGGCTTTCTACAAAGCTTTTCGCTAAATAGCTCCTATCACTCTTGAACTCCTTAATTACTTGTTCAACTATGAACACATGACTATTTGGTCACATGACATGACATCACAGCACATGACATCACGTGCCCACGCTCATGTCACTTCTTCATGAGCCTCACTGGCATGTGCACAGCCATGCACAGCCATGCCTCATGTTATGCCTCATGCCTCTTATCTCTTATCTCTTATCTCTTATCTATGAGTCACTTCCTTATCTATGACTCATGCCAACTCATGCACACAGCCCTATGCCTCATGCCTTATGGCTATGCTTATCTCTGACTTACCATGATTCCTTATGACTCATGCCACAGCCTCACATTGCCTCATGGCTATGCTCAGACCCGCTTATGACTTGTTATGACTTATGTACCTATGTATGACTCACATGCACTGCTATCTACCATGTATAGATACTATATAGTATCAAACATGTACAAATCCTAGATAGCATATAAACCCCCAGGTAGACTGTGACTGATCCCCCAATCTTGTCCTCCTGGAGTTCTTCCATTGACCCATCTGTGCTTGACCAATAGGTTTACTAGTTAAACACCCAGTCTAGCCTCAGGTAGGCCCTGGTGTTTCATTAGGACAAGACTACTAATGATCCACAGTGTAGCTAGCCACTTGTCTGTGTAGCCAATGGTCAAAAAGAAGGATCAGGTTGTAATGAGTAAGCTAGATTGCTCACAATCAAAGCCTTTGCTGTTGACTTGGGTACAGTCTAATACCCCACTATAGAATAACGGAGGCAGCACCCTTCGGATATCAAGGAGTAGGTGGATGAAGTAGTGGCCTTAAAACGATACTGATAGGGTGAGTACCACAGTGTCTATCGTCGTAAAGAATGAAGAAGACCTATCAGTGGTCAGGCTTCCCTCTCCAGCCCCAGCTCTAAAGATAGAGAACCAGGAGGTGAAGTTTGAGGAATCTCCCTCAGGAGGTGTTGAACAAAGTATCAAAGAGGCAAGAGATGCCCGCCTTCATAGTGAGGGTAGAGTAGCTAATGGACAAGTAATGTCCACCTTCTTCATTTTGCAGGAGCAGGTAGAGTACCAACCCTCTCTGGTAGAGAACAATTCCATTCAGTATTACATGGACGAAGCATAGTATCATGCCATTGCAGAAGCTATTAAAGGAGTTCTCAGAGCAGCCCAAAATATTTCCCTTTCCTCTTATGTGACTCGGTCACCACCCAGAGGGGCATTTACTTTCTTGATCAGCAGTCAAGCCTCTTCAGCTCAATACTCCCCATACCCCACATCATGCCGAGACGGCTTGGTATACATACCTGCAACACCTGTTCACTCGCCAACTCTGCTCCCTATTCCAGTAGATTGGAACCACATCCTTTTGGTGGACTCACCTATCCATCTGGTTACTGAAACTGGCGACTCAGAGGATATCCTTGTACCTGAGATCAGTGCAGTTCATGTTGAGGTTGACCTTCAGTCAAAGGTCGATGCAGTACTCGACCAGGTAGTTGAACTGACTCATCACCAAGCTGCTGCTCAACTTCAATGAGATTAGAATTGGGTCCACGTACTTAGAGTGCAAAACAAAGTTGAGAACAGGTTATGAGATCTCAATAGGATTCAGTAGGAGGCTATTACTATTCCTCCTCATGCTAATCACTTGCCTCATTGGTGGTATAGAGGTCACACTCCTATTCCAGAGATATATGTTAGAATCAGAACTCTTCACCCCCAAGGATCACTTAGAGTATCTGTGTGTTATTGTCAGGATTAGAGGAGTTAATAGACAACTGAGATTCTTTGTGGTACAACAACTGTTAGTCCCTTTTGGACAAGAAGCAGGTATCTTCATAAGAAGAGAGGATTTTGAACAACCACTTCGGGTAGTTCCGAACCCTCCAGAAGAACCAGCTCCATTACCACACTCTCTTAGAAGAGGATTAGTAAGAAGGCCCATCAGAAGAGAAGAAACTTTCATTCTACGCCCAATGAATTCATTACCTATAATGGATTCTCCCTCTTCATCGTTCAGCAGTCTCTCTGAACAATTCACATTATCTTCGCACTGGTTGCACCCATAAGGTCAACCAGCTACCCTGAAACCAGTCATGGCTAACAATTTGTTTACTGAATCTTCAGAGAGATTAAAACTCTGAAGCAAAGAATTGAAATAACCTTGCACAGAGCATCTTCTTATAATGGAGCTCACCTCCCTAGTTATCAAATGCTTTCACCCATGCTGGCTAACACACCAGCTGACAAATCAGTTAGTGGCTCATCAATTACCAAAGATCAAGAATTTTTAACAAGTACTTTTGAAACAGGAGAAAGTACACTCCTGAACTTATCAGGAGGTATCCTTGAATAAAAACAAGGACAAGGAACTCAAACAAGGGCACAGTACTTAAAGTACCCCCCATTTCAGAACCAAGTCATTTCGTTAGCAAAAGCACACTTAAGAGATGAACTCTCTCATCTACAAGTGTTAGATGAAACCATCACTCCACCAAGATCCAAAGAAGGATCAGAAGGATCTTACTTTGAAGTACCACAAGAACTGGTCTCTTGTTGTGAATGTGTAAGAAGATTTAGGCAAAGAACTGCTCAAATCATTCACAGGTTTTTCCATCCCACTATAGATAGTGAAAGCGAAAACTAGAAAATTCAAAAATAGATGTGGATCTTCACAGCTATCATTTTATTTGCCACCTATCTCACTACTATTATTCTTGCATTCTTTCTCTATCTCATTATTTGGATCATATCTAAAGGACAGCCTATTGTGGTTAACATTAGAAAAAAAGTCATTGTGCAATTGACCTGTTGGTCACTAATCATTTGCAATGCAAAAGGTTACAAGAAGCTCTTGAAACTGGAACAAGACCCAAACTCCACTGAAGTAGTTACCAGCTGGGATAATATTGCTGATTGGGACACTGAAGAAGATTGGGGACCAAATCCAAACTGGGACACAGAACCAGAAGTGAACTAACCTTTCCAAGAAGATTCTTGGGATCCTCTTCCAGGAAACTTTGATTCACAAGAGCTAATAGATTGGTTCTTTCGTCACATACCATTTGTACAAATTGGTGATTTGGCAGCTTGTTACTTTTCTCAGCACTTTCAGAATCAGTTTGTGGAAGCCCACAGATATACATACAACACATTCATAACTGAGGAAACTGATTCTTTCTCAAGTACTGGTTCACCACCAGGATTAATTACTCCTCCAGACAAAGAAGAAAACAGAGCAGTAATCTAGGAAGTTGGATTGGATGATGAATTCCCTCAATAAGAAATTCGATCTAGTCCAACACCACAAGAAGTTGTCCGAAGCACAAAAGAAACACTTCCAGACACATGTTACTGCATTGAACAAACAGAAGGCAAGTTACCTTCCCACAGCATATACTTTTATCAGAAAACAGGCAAGATGCCTTAGAAAACAAAAGAAGTAAGACACAATGGCATTTAATCCAGTACACTTCAACTCCATGCAGTTCCTTGCGGATCTGTATACCATACATGGAGAAGATGAACACTTTGCTTTTGTAGCTGTGCAGCTTGGTCTAATGACAAGTCATTCTGCTCAATTACAACAAGAAGCAGCAAACATCCAACACAAGTTGGATCAGGCAAATGCTCAGCCAGTAGCCATCCCATCAGCTGGAGCACCTAGACCTTCAAAGAAAGTTGAGGTATTCACCGACTCTGGTGAATTCAAAGGAGAACTTAAAAAGTTTGAAGATTGGTGGTTAAAAATGAAAACATGGCTTGCGCTAAACACAGAAGCAATTCACCCATGATCATATGATGCCATGGTCACTGTTCTCTCATGAATGACAGGACCATGCACACTTATATTTGCACACTCACGTTTAGAGAAAGGACAACTCTATACATGGGCAGAATTGGAAATAGAAATCATTGCTCAGTTCCGTTTAACTACAAAGCCAGATTGGGTACTAGAGAAACTCTGGAATCTGAAACAATCCAAAAAGATGAGAGCTTGTGATTTTGTGGATATGTTCTGCAGATATTACCAAGAATTAAAAATCGGTGTGATGCACACAATCAACATTTTGGAACAAAACATGCTTCCATCTATTCGAGAAGAAATCATTCGTGATAGAGATTGAACAAATGATATTGAGGAATACCTTAAATCAGTTGCTAAAGTTGGACAACGAACAGAACTGATCAGATTCCTGTATAGATGCAAGTCAGGACATACAACTGCTAACTGGTCTAACACACCAAGAAAATCATCATATTGGGATCCAATGGCAATGGATGTCAATGCACTCCAATACAGATATGATTCAGAGAACGAGTTATCCAATGATGAAGAACTTGTTGCTGCCACCACATCCAAGAAAGTCAGAAAATTCAAAAACACGAAGTCTCGAATTACTCAAGGATGTTTTAACTATGGAGGAATGGATCATTGAATCAAGAATTGTTGAAAAGCGTCGACTAAATGTGATTGGTGTAAGTGGCATCAAGGAAAGCATCACAAGGATTGCTCTCAAGCATGATGACTTCACACTCTTCAAGAAGAAGAAGAAGAAGAAGAGTTTCCGGATTACGTCCCATCCGAAGACAAATCGAATGATAAGGGAAAAGAAGATTCAGAGTGAATGATCCGGATGTTCATTCTGATACCGCCTCTCTTGTTACTAACTCTTATTCTATTAACTTGCCTAGTAATGACACACACTTGTCTCATAGTCAAGTGGGGTCTCTAGCAGGACTAGAGCTTAGTTGGAACTCTAAACCAATGCTTAATTCCACTTTCCCTATGCAAACCCCAGAACTATTTGAAGAATGACAGGTACATTCTCTGAACCCTAGAGAGATTAATTTGGATATTTCTATTGCTCTCACTAATCAAAAAGAATCCATTAATCCCGCTACAGCTCTCCTAGACTCTGGAGCTAATGCTATTTATATAGATGCAAAATTCACACATGAGTTACACCTCCCCATGACAAAATTGGAACAACCAATTTCAGTTTATAATGTGGACAGTACACGGAACTCTGCAGGTTCCATTACTCATAGTATGGATATAATCACCAACTATCATGGTCATGCTAAACAACTAAAAGCTGAAATTACAGACCTTGGAAAGAATCAGATGATTCTTGGGTATACATGACTAAAACAGCATAACCCTGATATAGATTGGAAAATAGGAGAAGTTCATATGACACGTTGCTCTATGCAATGTGCCTCTTTCTGTCACACTCCATGGATAGATGATGTGCATGATGATTAATGAGAATCTCTTCATTGCATCCATGCCATAAAAATAGAGACAGAAGCTAATGAACCTCCACCAAAGAAGGATTCAGCTGAAGACTTAGTACCAAAAGTCTATCACTCCTTCCTAAAGACATTCATGAAGAAAGATTCTGAATGGATGCCATTAAGAAAATCTTGGGACCATGCTATTGATTTGAAAGAATCATTTGTAACAAAGAAGGGTCGACTGATTCCCCTTTTCATTACAGAACAACAACAAGTCACAGACTTTGTTGAGGATTAATTAAAGAAAGGATATATTCGCCCTTCTAAATCCCCACAAACATCTCCCGTGTTCTTTGTTTCAAAGAAAGATGGTCGCAAGCACATGGTACAAGATTACTATTATCTCAACAAGTATACTGTTAAGAACAACTATCCACTCCCACTCATTTCACAGCTTGTTGACAAGTTGCAAGGAGCTAAATGGTTTACCAAAATAGATCTACATTGGGGATATAACAACATACAGATCAAAGATGATGATGAATGGAAAGCAGCATTTGTTTGTCACGAAGGAAGTTTCAAACCCATTGTCATATACTTTGGGCTCTGCAACTCTCCTGCCACCTTCCAAACCATGATGAGTGAAATCTTTGCTGATATGCCAGAAGTTGAAGTCTACATTGATGACATCATGATCTTTACGAAATCTCTTGACATCAAAATTCATGAATGACTTGTACTAAAAGTATTACAATGCCTAGAAGATAATGACCTCTTCATCAAATCAGAGAAGTGCACCTTCAGTGTCGAAGAAGTAGAATTTCTTGGCATGTACATTTCTCATAATGGTATCAAAATGGACAATTTGAAAGTCCAAGCCATTCAGGAATGGCTGGTACCTACCAACATGAAAGGTGTTAGAAGTTTTTTAGGTTTAGCCAACTTCTACAGAAGATTTATTAAAGACTATGCACAGATCACTAGATCTCTGACAGATCTGACGAAGAAGGACGAGCCTTTCATCTGAAATGAAACTTGTCAGAAGGCATTTGACACTTTAAAACAGGCATTCATCACTGTACCTATACTTGCATATGCAGATAATAATGTGCAGTTCCGTCTGGAAATGGATGCATCTGATTATGCTACAGAAGCAGTACTCTCGATAGAAAAAGATGGCAAATGGCATCCCATCGCATTCTCTTCACATTCCATGACTAAGGAAGAACAGAATTACCCCATAGCAGATAAAGAAATGCTCTCCATTATCTGTAGTCTAGAACAATGGTGTCACTACCTTGAAGAAGCTTGCCACAAATTTGAAATTTGGAATGATCATACTAACCTACAATGGTTTATGAAATGACAAGATCTTAATCATAGACAAGCTCAGTGGTCTCTCTATTTGAGCAGGTTCGACCACTTATAGCTTCACAAGCCAGGAGCAACAATGGGAAAGGCTGACACCTTATCTCGATGAGAAAATCATGCTATCAATATCAATGATGATAACAGGAGTGTGATCATAATTGCATCTGAGAGTATCATCTCAACAATTGTCATAGTGACTACTGATTCAGAAGCAATACTTGATTGTATCAAACAAGCCACACATCTACTTAAAGAGTCGGAGATAGTGAAGCTACAAAAGGCACATCACATCACTCTTGAAGTTAAAGAAGGCACATTGTGGATAGATTTACATACATGTATTTATGTTCCTGAAGATCAGAATCTTTGCATGGAAATACTTAAACTCCATCACAACACACCAGTTGCAGGACATTCCAGTATAGACAAAACATTAGACCTTATCCAACGAAGCTACACTTGACCTGGATTGCCAACACTAGTCAAGGACTACATATCTCGCTACGTGAGGTGTGCATGCTTCAAAGGATCTAATATTGCCCCAGCAGGCAAACTTATACCTTTAGATATTTCTAATATGCCTTGGGTTGATATCACCATGGACTTTACTACAGATCTTCCCCTCTCAAAAGGTTTCAACTCTATTCTCATAATTGTTGATTGATTCTCAAAAGAAGTTGAATTTATTCTGTGCAACAAAACGGTCATGGCTATGGATACAGCTTGTCTATATTTACATAATGTCTAGAAAAACCACAGCATTTCACAATCCATCATCTCTGATCATTGCCTGCAGTTCACTTCACAGGTCATGAAGAATTTGTGCAAACGACTTGGTATTCAGCTGAAGTTGTTCACTGCATTTCATTCACAAATAGATGGACAAACAGAACATATGAATTGCGATCTACAACAATACTTACGATTATTCACTACTGAAAAACAGGATTCATGGGCAGACTGGCTCCCCATGATATAATTCTCATACAACTCAAAGAAGCAGGCTTCCACAAAGAAGTCCCCCTTTGAAATAACAAGGTCCTATATTCCTAAAATGGGATTTGAACAGTGTGAAGTAAAAGCACTGGTTGCTGACACCTTCGCATCTGAGATGCAAGACACACTTACCAAACTAAAGAAAACCTTATCAAAGCACAAGCTCATATAAAAGATCAGGTGGATCATCACCAGTCTGACGCCCCTGATTACTCCATTGGAGATGAAGTCTGGCTTTCAACAGCAAATCTTAAACTAACTCGTGCTTCTAAAAAAACTAATGGAATGCTGGATTGGACCTTATATCATCATTGATCTGATTGGTACCAATGCAGTTAAGCTGTGCTTATCCAAAACATTGAGAATCCATCCTATTGTCAATATCTCTCATGTCCACCCTTACAAGGAACACCTTGATGGTCAACCTTCATTTAAACCCGGACCTGTGCTGGTCACAGAGGAATGAGAAGAAGAATATGAAGTAGATCACATCGTTGATTCATGCTTCAAGGGAAAACACCTTGAATATCTAGTCCATTGGAAAGGATACACTGAGGAAGATCATACTTGGAAACCATTGAGTCACCTCACCAAAGCTCAGGCAGCTATCATACTCTTTCATTGTACTCATCCCAGTACTCCTCGTAAAATCTGCTTAGCTCAAGCTGCGTTCCTCGCCTCCTTTACCAATTTTGGCCTTCCGTCCATAGAGATACACGTGGATAACCTCCTCTTTAGTCACCTGAAAGTTGACTTATAGGAGGGGGGTAGTGTTATGACCACTATATTCATGGTATTTATTTTTATTTTTCCTATATTTATTCCTATTTTTCTTGGCTTTCTACAAAGCTTTTCACTAAATAGCCCCTATCACACTTGAACTCCTTAATCACTCGTTCAACTATGATCACATGACTATTTGATCACATTACATCACATGATAGCACATGACATCACATGCTCACACTCATGTCACTTCTTCACGAGCTTTACTGGCATGTGCATAGCCATGCACAGCCATGCCTCATGTTATGCCTCATGCCTCTTATCTCTTATCTCTTATCTCTTATCTATGAGTCACTTCCTTATCTCTGACTTACCATGATTCCTTATGACTCATGCCACAGCCTCGCATTGCCTCATGGCTATGCTCAGACTCGCTTATGACTCATCATGACTTACCTATGACTCATATGCACTGCTATCTACCATGTACAAATCCTAGATAGCATATAAACCCCCAGGTAGACTGTGACTGGTCCCCCAGTCTTGTCCTCCTGGAGTTCTCCCATTGACCCATCTGCACTTGACCAATAGGTTTACTATGTAGTTGAACATCTAGTCCAGCCTCAGGTGGGCCCTGGTGTTTCATTGCATGTTGGCCTCACATATTTCACTTCTGTTTCACCCTATGCTCTTTCTTCTTTCATTTCCAGATCGTTAGATACAGTCACAATATGTACATACCTCCAGCAGGTACTTAAGGCTCAATACCAGCCCCAGAGAACTCTAGTCTAGTTCTCTTGATGCTTTCCCCTAAGCACTATAAGAAGGACTCTTATTTGGCCTGACAAGTTTACTCATTCATTGCTTCTATCTCAGTCCAAGTTACTTTTTGGCAACCTAAGGGAGCTATGCTCTAGGATTGTTTCAGATATGTATAAAGACACTATAAAACATGCCAAGGAGCTGGTACACTATCTAATATGTATTAATGATATTTGTAACTGATCAATTACATACAGTATAAGCAGTGATATTTAGAACTAAATGGGACAGTCACAGTGAGGTCACTGGTAGCCAAGTGGCAGCTAAAGAGTACAGGATCATTTGAAAAGATTTCTCAGCATCTGCACAAGCTGTTGGATAGATAATGAAGAGGATGAAGATGCTTTGACAACATCTTCAGTGCATGATGACCCCAAACAACCATGGCTCACCAATTTTCATGGTTACCTCAACTTCAAGAACTATCTCACATCTGGCACAATGATTGTAAAATGGTGGGGAGTGAATGCTACCAGGTATCCACTATAAAGTTCACTTACCCAAGACTACTTGCCTATCATGGCAATGTCAGTTTCAAGTAAATATGTCTTCTCATCATCCACAATTACAATTATGAAACACTGCAATCAGCTCAAAGAAGATATCATTGGGGCACTCCAGTGCCTGAAGTCACTTATTCAGTGAGACTTGCTGCTCCATGAGTCACATGACCCTTCAGTATTCATGAAGGCAGTCATGTCAGATGAGGACAGTGAGGGTACAGATGTGGAGCAATCAAAAGAAGACATTGTAGATAACAGTCAGGATTCACTTTGAACTGGAAGATTGATGGGTTAAAAGATGATGTTAATAGTGATGCTTTTTATCTGTACTTATTTGACTCATAGCTTCAAGTTTTTCTATGCTACACCATACTGTACATCAGTTCATATGTTGATACTGCTGTGTATAGTAGAGCTGGGACACAAGCCATGACTGGGCCCCAGGCCATGCCTGAGGACTCAGGCTTTAGTTTTGTCAGAGCCTGAGCCTTTGAAAGCTGGATCCTAGCCACTGTCCATCACTAAATGAGGCAGAGAAGAGGGGATGGCTGCAAGCTGGAACCTAAGAGTGGTTGCAAGCCTGATGTTCTGGTCAGATTCATCTCATCTCATTCAGTTCAGGCATGTGTCAGCATGGTCCATCTACCTATTTTTCAGTAACCTTTTCAAATATGTACAATCTAACTTTGAATTAGAGTGCTTTCATCCAATTGTGTTCATACTATCAATAGGTTCATCCACTCAATTCCCACTTCAGATGTCCCATTTAATCCATGCAGCTTTCTCAGTCTATATGAAAACCTTTCTCTATGATCACTGGCAAAAAAGACAACCAGGAGCTCCCCACCCACTAGTACAAGTGAGAACTCGTCCATGTGATCTGGAAGCTAGTCTGTGTATAATCCTTTCTAGTTTGTATTTTACCTGCCAATAGTGTGAACAGTCATCAGCCACTCATTATTTGATTGTGGCTGGAACAGACCTTGGAAGACTTTATATGATCACCTTCAGGTGTGTGCATCTGTGTGATGTTCATCACATTTACAATGTCACACATGGTTATATCAGGCTGGGTTAGCAGTCATGTTGTAATGAATACATTGCATCATTTTTTCTGGTAGCTTGACAGATTTACCTACTGTATGTCTCATCAAACCCAATGCACAGGTCAGGGTGGAGTTGGGTGTGGCAAGGCTGCACCCACATCCAAGTGGTACCCCAACCCCAACCCATGTGGGTTCTGCTGACCCATGACAATCCCTAATCTAAACTCATGCCAGGCAAAGGCCTGTACCAAAGGCACAACAGGTGAACTAGTTGTATTCTATCCAATCAGCCCACCAAAAGTCATCCAGTAACCACTGAGCTTGCAGGTCACCATGACTTGCAGTACTCATTACATACATGTGGAAGCACACTAGCTTACCTAGGTCCCATAACTAACTAGTACATATATCATGTTAGTCATTCAATATTCTACCTTTGGTGTAACGGCTATGCGCGGCGGTCTGGTCGCTTACAACACGGGGACTTGGCACATGCGCGGCGCTATAAGCCTTGTCACCAAATACGCTTGACCATGGTAAATCGGGTAAGGTCCTCCAATGGAACACGCCTTTTTGCACTCCCCACAATCTCGGTCTTGTTGTTCCCCTCTCCCTCTCCCATTTCACTAACGCACACAGCATCATCACGCCAGTTATCAACTAGTTCCTGCAATTGCTTGTTATATTTGCGTTCTTCCATGCCTTCTCCGATGGGGTCACGACCGAAATCATTGACATGATCAGCTACGACCCGAGCTTCCATCCCGGTTCTTCGGCCACCAGCGTATGAAATCAAGTTCACACCCAAAAGAACCTTGAGTGCCAAGAAGCTGGCATACCCATAATGAGTAGAATACCGACAACCAACAGATTGACGCACCAAAGCCAGAACAATACACCCATTGCTATCCATTTTGCCAATGGGCGCGGATCCCGCTGATCGTGAAGGTGAGAGGAGAACGCTAGATTGAAGGATTGGAGACCAATAAGGATGGCCAAGACAGCAAGCGGAACCGAAGCAAAACCAAGGCGCCGCGCAACCAGAGGTGATTGATCGACATATGCATGCTGCATGGCATAGCCTGTTTTGAGTGCCACTGGAGAGGACAGTCGAGGACACAAACCTTGCGGGAACTATGACGCCCAACAAGACTTCCACTTGCTAGGTCACGGCATAATACATCAACATACCGCTCATAAACCGACGGACGGATATGATTGAATTTTGTAATGAAGGCATGCTTTAACCAATCCACCATCATTTCCGACGCCAACACGGTCACGACAGGCTGATGTTACAAGGTCAGACGTACAATACTTCCAAGATAGCGGAACAAAAACCCACATATGAAATGGTCCATAGAACGTTGTGACCCCTGAACCATCCAAAGCTTTTCGGCATTACAAACCCCCCTGTGAAGTCGAACTCAGAGCCACTGAGCTCTATCAAATTGCGGAACGCAACAACAACAAGCATCAGAGACAATGTAAAACGTTCCACGATATCCGCGCAGGTGATCTGAAAGAGGTTGTCTTTCTCAAACTTCTTAAATACACAACCCTTGATTTCGACGAATTGGTTGGAAACGAGCAGAGTGAGGAGGGCATGGTCGTAAGAATTGACTGCGACATTCAAAGAAAGTAATTGGTAGAGCATAACCAGAGTGTGGGTAGCTATGGGCAACATTAAATCGTTACAGGATGATGATCAGTGATACACGATCAGCTCACCAACATAGAGGGTCGCTAGAATGAAGAAGATCAAGGGGCGGAAAACATGTGAAAAGAAAGGTACTTTGGGTGACAATACTTCCAACGTAGACCGCGAAAATAGGCAGTCAAGTATGTCTTGTCCGATCGAGGCACACAGCCTATCTGCTATCTACACAGTGCATGGGTGTCGAACAATGCGGTGAAGAAATGGAAATGGACAATGCTCACCTCTAGGGAATTGAATATGACATACAGCTTAATAGTATCCTGGCCACGAATAGAGTGGTAAATTTTGCTAGCGTCGGCGAGGGGTATGAGAAAGGTGATCGAGACAATGACTAGAAAGGTGCGTAGGATATCAGCCTTCTGGGAAGGAGGGAGATGCGACTTGGACCAAGTGATGAGGTTGTATACGAAACGCGACGCTGCTAAGAAGAAGCGGATAGGCTGGATTGTGAATGTATAAAGGAAAGAGTCCAAGCACAGAAGGAAACCAAAGCCGATGATCTGGTATTCTGCTGTGAGATGGAAGATATGCCCCCGGAATAGGGCATCACCCACTTTCTCCACCGCTAAGGGGATACTCAAAAAGTTGCTGACCCGCTCCCATTTGAGCTCCTGGTGCGAGTCAAAGTCGGTTGCTAGCAGCTCTTCACGAAGATAATCCCACAACGAGAATAACGGTTGATGCGACTGTGGGTCTGAAGGAGGGCCTCTTGCAGATGGTGGCGGGGAGCAGGCGGGGGGAGAAGGGAGAATAGGAGTGGGTGGAAGCGACGCATATGTTAGAGGTTGTACCGGGGGATCCCGCAAGAGAGTTCCTTCGTGCTTACGTGTAGCCAAGGGGGCCATTGGGACCGGCGGAGTCCATGTGGTGGTCCCAATGGATGTCGACGAAAAACGGCGTTTGGAACGTCGCGGTGAAGTGGGCATTGTGATGGAATCGAGGGCAAGTTGAATGGAGGTGACATCGACTTGAACGACAGTGTGGGAACATCCTGCGTCAAATCCCTTCTTTCAGTTCAAGAACATGCATCTCGCCAGGGCGAGTGTCCTGCTGCGTCCAAAGCTCTATACTGGGCCAGTTTCAAGCCAGCTCAGGTTTTCGTCTGGTGGTAATCACGCACACGAGGAACACCCGGATGGTGCTCATGACGGTCCGGAAGGTTTGCCTGTCTCTTCCTTCGGAACTGGGACTGAACCCCCGTAGCTGGATTCTCTACGCCGTTTTGGCGGAATACACTGTTGCTCTCGCTTCTGGCTGTTTCGTTTTACAAATGGGCTCCACCGCGAGACGAGGACGCATATTTGACACGGTGGATTGCCCACTACTCGACACCGCCCGACACCTGGGCGCGATTGAACGAGAAGCACTTGTTGCAATCACAACAGGTCACCGACGATGCGACTGTGCAAGCTAGGGCAACGAAGCCAGGAATAATTCGATACAGATATCCTCAGTGAGAATACTTATTCTTAGGCTGTGATAGAGCAGTATGACAATTGGTGCTCCAGATCCCTGGAACAGGCTTCCCCGCATCTGCAGGCTGTCGGATCTGTGCCAGATATGAGTGGTGTCAGGGCGCGGACGGATTAGCACTCCTGTTGAGCAGATGGGTGATATCGGAAATAGACTAGTAGCAATTACAATCGCCCGAGCTGTTGGAAAACCAACGGCCGTCATGCACGAGGTCCGTGGGAATCTCACGCGGACCAGTTCGTCAAGTGCCCGCCCGCTAAAACGCCAACCGCTGTTTCTCTTCGGCCCACTTTCCCCTCCTTGTAGCTTCCTAGGACAAGGTTGGCCAGGGTAGCTACTGTACCCTGTTCCACTTGGTCCCTCTTCTCCCATCATGTTCCCGCCACGCAAAGCATGGCCCCCCGCCCTCTCCCTCGTCTCCCTCGCACGTATCACGTCCGCGTCGCTCCCCCTCCTCGACTTCGACCGTATGGGCCAAGTCGGCCTCTCTGGCGCCTTTGCAGGCTTGAACCTCTTCGACAACTCCTCTCTCACCTCGTTCGACCCTTTGGTGTCTTCTCTGCTGTCTCGCACACCGCAGGGAGCCCTCACTTCCATTGCTAATACGAATTCTGGCGGCTCGATTTCCTCGGCGTGTGCTATGAACGATGTCTATTATATCGCTGGTTCCTTTCTTTCCATAGCCAACATTTCCACTAGCTACGTGGTCTCCTATTCACCTTCTTCGGGTGCCTTCTCTGTCCTTGGTTCTGGTGGTCCAGACGGTCCGGTCAGTGCCGTATATTGCGATTCACACAACAACGAGCTTTGGGTTGGTGGTCATTTTTCGTCACCTGGCCCTTCTGTTGCAGTTTGGAATTCCAAGTCGAATTCATGGTCCGCACCTTTGTTCAAGGGCCTCAATGGCCAAGTCAGCTCCATAACTTCCAATGCCTCCGACACCAGTCTTTTCTTCACCGGTTCATTTACCACGTCATTTAATGGCGGAGTGACTAGCAATAATAACAACCCCAACGTTCCGTATTCTCCAGGTGCATCACCCTTTTCATCGTCGCTCGTTCCGATACCCCTTCAAGACGCAGAGGTTGTCGGTGCTCCCTCTTCTACGGATCCGCAGTTCAGTAACATCCAGGCAATCCTTTGTCCCGCTGGCCCCGATGGACCCGGAAATACGTGGTTCGCTGCAGCCGGAAACGCAGCTCTCATTACCATCCGTACGTTTGCCGCAATGAGTACGTATGGTGTCCGAATTGGGAACACGTTTCTGAGTGGCTATGGTACAACGGCTTTTAGGTACAGTTCGAATTCTGCCCTCGCTCAAACCTCGTGTTCTTGTTCTCTAACATTATTTTCTCAGCGTCACATCAATTCCCGACAATACAGTGCAAAGTCTTACATACGTGGATCCGTCTACGGGCCAGAACATGACGTGCACGAGCAATTGTCCGTTGTCGACCGACGCGTCAATTCTGTACCAGGACTTCCTTTTCACGTCCCCTGTCTCCTTGACCGGCGTGCAAATCATACTCTCGGAGTGGAAAGGAAATGCCCCCGGCCTGCACATGCTGCAACTTTTATCTTCCGGAGGGTTTGCTTCGGCCATCAGCAGCCAGAATACCCAGTCGTGCTTCGCACCCAACCCGTCCAACGTTACGATGACTGGAACCTGGTCGCCAGAGAGTACCGACACCAACATTCCTGCCACACTCCAGACTGTACTCGTTTCCACAGTCCCTGTTGGCACAGCTGCTTCAGAAGCCCCCACCTTTACTTGGATGCCGTACGTCTCTGCATCTGGACAATACGTGGTGAACCTGGTTATACCCGGCTGTGATAGCTTCCAGGACTGTGCCCTTCGGACGTCAGTTCAAATAACGGTCTTCCCTGGCGGTGGATCGCAGCCGTTTGTGTCCACAGTGTCTCAGCAGGTCCAAAGTGACGTCGTAGTGCCTGTTTATAGTGGTCCAATTGTCCCTTCGTCCTCCACCTTCGTGACCACAGTGACCATGTCACTGGCTAGTCAACCGACAGGAGAAGGTCAAAATGGACAATACGAACTAGTTGCCGGGAACGTCGAGCTAGTCTTGACTTCTGCTAACCTGACTTCGTCTGGTGTAGCCAGCAATGGTTCCGCCAGCCTTGGAACTCAACGTGGATTTGGATTCTTCGAGTGGCCGTTGAACTCGAAGACTACCGTCGATGCTACTGGTGTCCTACCCAACACCAGCGAGACCGCCGCCGACGTCATTGGTGTCAATCTTTACAATGCCTTGGGTGCTCCAAACAGTAATTACATCTCGACCGCTGTGCAACATCCTTCTGGGGTTATCTTCCTGGGTGGTAGCTTCACTTTCTCCACTGGCTCGCTCAGTGGCGTTGCCAATATCGTCGCCTACAAACAGGGGAATCTCTTCTCACTTCCCGATGGGGGTCTTAATGGCGTAGTCGCATCATTTGCCCTGTACGGGGACGAGCTGTATGTCGGGGGCTCTTTTTCCGACACTCGAACGCCTTCAACCCAAGGAAAGTTGATGGGGGTCGCTATGTATAACGTTGAGACAAACTCTTGGAATACGCTGGGAGCTGGCGTAAACGGGGTCGTGGCAAGTATCGCCCTGGCTGGTACTAGCATTCAAGTCGCTGGGAACTTCACTGAAACCATCGCGCCGGCTGGTTCAAGTTCCAGTGTGGGCGGTTTTGCGACGTGGGATATCACAAGCTCATCATGGGTAAACAGTGGTGGCTTCGTCAAGGGGGACTTCACCTTTGTCAGCAATGGTACATCTTCAAGCGGCAAAGCGGTGTCGCAACTTCTTGCTGGAAACGTCCAGACCATGGCAAAATATGGGGCTACGGGCATGGTTATGCTTTCGAACAGTGGAAACGATGACCCAACGGTTACTCCTTTAGGAGTTCAGCTCGGCAGTTCCGCAAATACCTCAACTTTGACATCCACCACACGAAAACGGTTCAACCATCACAAACGCGGTCCCACTGCATGGCTCTCCCGTACGACGATCCCTACACTCTTTAGGAGACAAGCCTCCACAGGTTCCTCGACACTACCCCCACTACCTCCAACTCCCGCTCCCGCTATCCTGGCTGGGGTATTTTGGTCTAATAGTTCCTCTTCCCATGAGGTTGCTATCATCGGAGGCAACTTTACCTTCTCTTCGTCGTCCACGAGTTCCCAAGCTGTTGCTATTTACGACACAGTGACTTCCACTGCTATTCCTCTCGCTGGCGACCAGATATACGGGGTGGTTCGCGCTCTTTATGTGGACACAGCAGGGCATTTGTATGTTGGCGGAGAGTTTAATCTGACCGGCGCCAACGCAAATGGATTTGCTATCTACGACCTTGTTGGTCAACAATGGCTGACTACGATTGTTCAACCCATCCAACCACATCCCAGTTCCGTCGTCGTCGTGCACTCTATCACCGCAACCTCTTACAAGCCCAATACAATTATTGTTGCTGGTTCGTTTGCCCAGGCAGGCACAGTTGCGTGCCAAGGCATTTGCCTTTTTGATACCATCGCGAACCAATGGAATCCGCTGGGTTCTGGCCTGCAGGGTGACATTTCCTCGGTCTCATTCGCTGGCGTATGTCTACTTTTTTTTTTTTCGTCGAGGGCTTCATTGACAAGGTTTTCAGAGCAACCAAGAGATCCTCGTCGCGGCAGGTGCCATTACGTTGGCCGATGGCACTGCTGCAAATGTTGTGCAGTACAGTTTTGCGAATGAAACCTGGGCCGCGGTTGGTGACCCGACTATGATCCCTGGTCCTGTCACCGCGGTGGAGGTCAACAACGGCAATTCGTCGAGTATTTTTGCTGCTGGACGGTAAGTGGATATTTTGTCGAACGCAGCTTAGCTCTTGACGAACTGGTTGCTTAGCACGAGTGACGGTTCGTCACCCTTCATGATATACTGGGATGGCGTTTCCTGGTTCAGCCTTGGTGCGTAATTTGCAGTAGATCGAGTTTCCATGAGGCTTGACTCTTGAACCAGGCTCCGCATTTCAGGCCAACTCAAACATTTCTCAGTTGCTCATGGTTCCTCTGCAGAACACGCACAGCCCCAACAGCGTCGTTGAATCTGACAGGATGCTGATGATTTCGGGAACACTATCCGATTCATCCTTTGGTTCAGCATCTCAGGTGTTGTTCGATGGGCAGACGTTCATACCCTATCTCGCTTCCGTGACAGCACAGGGCACGCTTGGATATGTTTCTTCTGTTTTCTACTCGATCGCAAACTTTAGTTTCGGCCAACAGTGTGAGCATGTTTCCGAGTGCCATTCAGGTGGAATCCTCTGACGTGACCTAATATTAGCCTTCCTCGCGACTGGGATTGTTATCCTTATTTCCATCGCCATTGCTGCTGGTGTTGTCTTTCTACTCGCTCTCATTGGTATATTGTGGACACTGTTGTCTAGAAGAGATGACAAGCTCACTCGGTATGAAAACGAAGAGGACGACGAAGACTCGCTTCAACACCGACCGTCGTCGTTGCTCGAACACATCAACGCTGCCACTAGAAGTACGATTTTGGCTGCACAGAGTCCATTCCATAACATTGGTGCTGAGAAGGAGGAAGCAGCTCGCGAGGGCGAGCCGGAAGGAGATCTGTTCGGACCTGACGCAAGCAATTACCTACGGGCTGCCACGCCGTCCGACGCAGTTATTGGAACCATGGTTGGAGAACAGGAAGGCAGCCGACCGGCGCACGCGCGCTACTCGTTCGATGGTTTAGGCGAGGGTGAACTGCGCCTGACAGCGGGGATGGAAATCGAAGTCGTTGATGATAAAGATAACGCGTAAGTTGTAGTTTTCAAGGGATTCCAGTATGCTGACGACTCCCACAGTTGGTGGTATGCAAGGAATCCCCAGACTGGACAAGAGGGTGTTGTGCCCGCTTCGTATTTGTATTAATTCCGTCTCGTTTCTTGTTATTGCTGTTTTGCTACACGACATTTATACCCTTACTTAATTCGACAAGATCGACCTTGGGGTCTTTCATTCTCTACGATATCCCTACGGACGCGTCTGTCCACAAGACACTTCTAGGATGATTACTCCTGATTATTGATACCAATAGAAAGCAAAAGTAGTCTTGAACCTATGGCTTTTGGGGACAATGCGAGTCACATCACTGAAAGACTGGTGAGTACCGGCATGGAATGAGATGGATGAAAACAAACTTGTAGGAGGGGATCCCGGAAGTGCTTCTGACTGTTGTGCACAAAAGCAACTTTTGTTTTGAAGTCCTCTCTGCGACGCTGGTCTCTAAACTCGCGAATGTGTCGACCGGCCTCGCGAGCCTCGCCCTTGTTCCTTGCTTTGACGACTTGGGTGCCTTGGCCGAATGCGCCAAAGCCACCCCCGCGGGGAACGAGCGCCGAATTCTTGTCTGCCAAGAGACGTCGGACGAGGGCTGCGCCACTGTTCGGATCTTCGGGCCGGGGGTGTATGCCATGGAAGGACTGTGCGTAGTAGCGCATCATGCTTCTGTGGCCGATGCGTGCGCCAGAAGGAAGGACAAGTTCGTATTCTGTGTCGCCGTACGCGAGCTGGTTGTCGGGAAGGTGATCAGAGCCGTCCGAGATGTCGCCCACATCCTGATCCACGTCCTCGTCGACGTCCTCCCATTCACCGTCGTCGGCCGACTTTTTCTCTGCGGACGACTGGGGTGGATAAGATGGCGTGAAATCGTAATAGTCTGATATGTCGAGCTTGTCGATCTCCGTGTCGTAAGCAATCCTGCAGTGGCCCTTGTCGAGCATGTGTTTGCGAACGGCGTCCAGGGTGTGGAGCTCCCTTCCTTTTCCGTTGCAGTAGATGCAGACGTTTCCGACGGCGATCTTTTCTGCGAGGTGGTTGATGAGGCCGGCGATGTCGACGAGGTAATCGGCGTCGGGGATGAAAAAGGAGTGGGCAGAGGACATGTGGGAGAGGTTATCCGGAAGGGACGGGGACGTGGCTGTGCAGAAGAGGCAAGAGAGCTGTGGGTCGTCGACTTCGGGGGCGGGGGCAGGGGCGGGCTGGGGCGGGCGAGATGTGCGGTCGATCAGGTTTTCCCTGTGCCTTTTCGAGCCGAGATGGGATCTGTAGGCGTTCTCCGTGGCATATGTCTTTCTGCGGGGGGTGGGTACATGAGGAGGAGGAGGAGAAGGGGGCGTACCCGCACGGATCGCACCGGGAGATGGGCTGGGATGGTTGGAGTGTGCGCTGGGCGAGCTTCTCGGCAAAGAGGGCTGCGGAGACGGGGGGCAGTCCTGCGACCCTGCGCTTGATGTTGTAGGTGTGGAGGTCGGAGCGGTAGTGTGCGCCTGTGGGTGAGGGTGAGGGTGAGGGTGAGTTGCGGGCGGGCAGAGGGACGTACGGTCTGCGTTGATGGCGCAGGCTTGACAGGCCATGGGAGCGTGTGAATAATGTGACTGCGAAAAGGAGCTGCTCTTGCACGGAGGTTTGAGAGTGAACGCTGCGAGCCAATCAATGGGCGATCCTGTCGATCCGCTGCTCTCCCCCGCTTATCATCATCTCCACTTCCAAAACCCGTCCCAGCCCCAGAATGACCTCTACATCTACAAAAACACTTCCCCCGCCCCCGACTCCCCCGCCCACACAACCCACAGAAACTCGCCCGCACAAGACATCTTCCACCACATCCACGACGTCGACAACAACGACACCAACGACCCCGCCATCGACCCAGACTCAAACGTAGACGAAGAGCCCCTCTACGTAAACGCGAAGCAGTACTTCCGCATCCTCAAGCGCCGTGTCGCCAGAGCCCGCCTCGAGGAGGTCCACCGCCTCTCCAGACAGCGCAAGGTCCGTCGCTTTCCCATCTGAACTCTCTCCCCTCACCCCCGCCTCCCAGCCGTATCTCCACGAGTCCCGCCACAAGCATGCGATGCGTCGCCCTCGTGGCCCAGGCGGCCGCTTCCTCACCGCCGACGAAATCGCGGCCCAGAAACTCACTCAGCAGCCCACACCCGAGGAAGATACCATTCTCATCGATTCGCCAGACGCGCAATCAAATCAAGATCAGTCCCTCGCCCAAATCCCTCTTGAGCCACGCCAATCTCAGCTCCCCCAGAACCGCATCCTCCCCGCACAGGACTCGAACCCAGTCGGTCTCCCAACCTCTTCCTACAACTCGATCGCACACAGCCACCCCTCTCCTCCCTCCTTTTCCGACAGCCGCTCAAGTGCTTCCGCCCACATCACCACTCCCGTCTCCACCCCTCCCATCCAGTCCAACGCGCAGTCCTCCAGCCCTGTCCTGTCTCATCTCTCACAGCACACGACAAAAGCATCCACAAACCCTTCAATCAATTTACGCTCTCCCTACTCTCCTGCGCAGATGCACCACGTTCCCCACCCCCATGCCCATACTCGTCTCCGTCACTCTCACCTCAACTTTACAGACGGTCTGTATCAAGGCGACGAAACACCCCAAGGAGCGTCCAGCGCCGACAATCCGATGATCGCGTATAGTTCCCAGACAGGTAGCTAGGTATCGATCCCTGCTTCCCTCACTCCAAAGCTTGTCCGACGGACGTGTTTTCACTTATAGATGTAGTATCATCCCGGAGTCATCGAGTTTGCGTACTAGCTGTTTGTGCTCGTTCCCGCCTCCCTCGTTTATGATCATAGATAGATTAGTTCCTACTTCTTGGATAGATCATCTTGGTTTTATTGCCGTGCGAGTACGAGACGTCCATGAGTGCTCGAGTCTACTCAACCTCCATCGCATCATCCTCGTGAACTACCAGGTTAGACGTTTGACTTGGTTGTTCTTCCTGGTGATCATACGCTCGTTCCGACGAGGGCGGTCCTGGCGGACGATAGAGCACGAGTGCTAGAGAGGTCTGGGAAGGTAGAGGTATAGGGGCAGGTGGACACTTGGTTTGCCCCCTGAGACATTCAAGCACCGCAGAAGATATCTGCACCTCCTTGATATCCAGTTCCCCAGATGCTATACTTTCCCAGTCATGGATGCCGTGCGGTGGTAGTGTGGTGGCAGGTGTATCGGTGGTGACCACTGTACATTCGGACGACCGCGTCGAAAAAACGATGGGCAATGAGAAAATAGCACGACTCACGGGTGGGTTCTACCTCCATGTCAACGGGTTCGGACGCGGGCATATCGGGTTCCTCGACCGAACTCGGTAAAGTAACAGCAAGGGTCTCCTGCTCGTGGGGACGTGGCAGGGAGATCTTTGGCCACATGTCCACGTCCTCGGAGGTGGTAAGGGTCATATGCGCTAATGTACGCTCCAGAGAGTTGCACCTGGCTCGCTTCCGGCGACCGGTCGAGAACGTGGCTGCGGGCACGTCAGAGGAGGAAGCGCCGTCGTCGTCGTCGCTGTGACATAGTTTGCGTTTCATGGTCGGTGGGTTGAACCACGGATGCCGGATGGGTTGGGCCCACGTTGTCATCTTAAGAATTGCGAGTGAGTTGATTCGTTGTCTGGCTATGACCAACCCACCATTTTAAGGGTGTCTTAATGGCTCCAGAGTCCAGAAAGTTCCGTGCCCCTCTCGAACAAACTCCGAACTTAAACCAAAAGTTAACCATGAACCTGGTGTGAGGCCATCGGATCATGGAGCTGGAATTTGACTTGAATAGACGGTGATGTAATGTAGGTCTCTATCACAAGAAAACGGTGTCTGACAATCTAGTCCTGACCCGTTCTATTTCGTATCCTGTCCTTCATTTCTCTCGTGGCCCGTGCCACCCTCTCGCCGCTAACCCAGCCTCTCGCGCGAAGCCAGCCTACTATCCGAGGCGTCAGAGCGGCCGTGAGGCCAACCCTCACGGGAAGAAAGAGTGTCTTGTGGATCGTGTACGCCAGAACGAGCATGGCGTAGAGCCCTTCCTGGCCGCCGTTGCCCGCTGCCGGACCCTCGGACTCATCCCTGCCCGGTTCTGGTGGCGTGGTATACACGAAGCTGAACACGACCTGCTTCACGTACGCTGCACCCTGCGACACCTGCTCTGCGCCGAGAAGCTTGATCCCCACGAAGGCGACGGTGAAGTCGAGTGCGGAGAAGACGAGGTACACCCCCAGCGCATACCATCCATATGATTTCACGAGGTGTTTAAGCCGCTGCGAGACTGTCGCATTGGGCGGTAACGGGGATGTGCTCTCGCTGGGCCGGGATGGTCCAGGGGCGAGCCGGGTTGCAGACGTACGGTAGTGACGCGAGAGCGAGGTGCGGGGCACGGTCCTGAGAGGGAGTGGACGTGTGCCGAGTCTTGTAGCGGTAGGCAGTATGGGGGCATTGGCTCTGAAGAGGGTGAATCGCGGAAAGACTCGTCGGAGCATGAGGCTGGCGTTGGTCCACTCGGCACGGCAACACGAGCAAGCTCGGACATTTCCGGTTCGATCTATACAGTGTGTGGCTGTACAAATTTTTAGGCCGATCGGTGGACGAGTCGACTTTTTCCCGTCTTCGCGATCTCGGCAGTCTTCTGCTCGAATCTTTTTCACGTCTAAGAAGAATCCGGTTGATGCATACGGACACAGCCCTCTGCGGCGGCTACGACTTTCCTCCTCGATAGCATCCCTTCACTAAATCACCTCGTTACCCTCAAAGCCGATGGCATTCAGTGACAGGAACACCCTTTACATCTCTCCTCCCTTCGAGGGTCCAGAGAAGCTGCTTGAAGTCTGGTTTGCCCCTTCAGCAGCCAGTGTGCAGGACACACCTTCCCCAGAGGATGGTAGATCCGGCCTGAGAAAAATTCCCCGCTCTGTCTGGGAGGACATGCTTGACATTGTCAAGTGCAAAGTTCTCAGTGTTATTGAAGGCGATCAAACTGATGCCTATCTTTTAAGGTACATCATTCATCATCTCTTTTTGGCTTCATTTCGCTCCCATGCTAAGTCCTTGATGTACAGCGAGTCGTCTCTCTTCGTTTTTTCACACCGGATCATTTTGAAGACATGTGGAACTACACTCAATCTCCTCGGTCTTCCGCGCATCCTTGATATTGCCCGCGATCACGCTTCACTTCCGTCTGTATACCAGTGCTTCTACTCCCGCAAGTCTTTCATGTTCCCGGAACGCCAACCCGACCCTCATCGGGAGTGGAAGGACGAGGTTGCGTTTTTGGACGCCATATTTCCCAATGGAGCCGCATACACGGTCGGCAAAGTAAATGGCGACCACTGGCTCCTTTACATAACAACCCCTGCAATCATCAAGGGAATCACTCCGGATTCTTCCGATGTTCCTCCGTCGACGCATGTCGAGTCCACCGATGCCACGCAGTTGCTCACAGTATCCGATGATCTCAGGGAAAGTCTCCCCCAAGATTATACAATGGAGATCCTCATGAGTGGCTTGTCTCGCGAGGCTCGTGAACCATTCTTCTTTTCGGCTCCCTCCTCTCCAGTCGACGGAGAGTCCTCGGAGACCCTACCTTCCATTGCTGGGCAGACCCTGTCGGCTGCTCTCGGAATCACGGACATCTTTCCTGCCCATCTAACTACCCTAGATGCGTATGCCTTCTCTCCATGCGGGTATTCATCCAACGCTCTACTCAAGTGGGGAAATGCTGTCTCAGAGACTGATGAAGGCGAAGGCTATTACACCATTCATGTGACGCCAGAGGAAGGCTGGTCCTATGCCAGTTTCGAGTGCAACGTGCCCATTTCTACCTCTCCCGTTGCCTCTGCCAGAGATATCCCTGATCTGCGGACGCTCATTAAGCGTGTCGTTGATATCTTCCAGCCCCGGAGGCTCAGCCTGACCTTGTTCATTTCGGACAAAGTGAACAGTGATGCCGAGGAGGATGAGGCTGAAAACGTCATCGAGGCCGCGCAGAGAGAATTCAAATCTGCGTTGACAGCCTCCCGCCCCGTTTCTTCGTCCAGTGGTTTGGATACATCCCACGAGGTCGCGGATGGCTATCCCAAGAGTTACCGCAGGACCGACAAGATCAACTACGAATTTGGTGGTTACAACCTAGCGTTCGCCAGTTTCGAGTTACGGTGACATCCTTTCGGACAAAATGTGATTGTGTATCAACGGCATCTTGTTTTAGATACACACGCTTTTCGCAATCGCCCAGATGTGTGTTTTTGCCTTCTTGAACCAACACAGCCTCTTGGTCTTTCTTATACGTACTCCGATGTCGTCCGCCTTGCAATTAACAGAAAATTACCTTGCTGGAAGCAAGGTGTATGTGCGGCATTCGTCTGCCAAAGGTCAACAGTAACAAATAAACTCCTATTCACTAGGCCCGATTTGTAGGTCCACACAATGATCCCTATCCGATCTGCTTCCTACCATACTCCATTTTTCAATCTTCTTGTCCAGCAAGGTCCCTGTCGGCAACGCCGACCCTAGTATTGAACGTTGAGTTTTCGTGCTAATTTCCACAAACACACAAGTTCTCGGTTGCGGATAGGCTTCTCGTCAACCCCTGCCATACGACACGCGATAATAATAACAATCATAATCTATCACACACTAGTTTCCAGGCCGATGAGAACTGGTAAGTTTAATATTGTCCCCGTTGGACCTTTGTTCGCATGTTGTGATTCATTTCAACTAAAGCATCAGGTAAAGTGGTCACAGCCAGTGTGAGCCTTCGCCAGTGGCCCAACGAACGTGGTACGCATTTGAACCAGTGACATAAGAATGCGCCACAACGTTGCAATGAGGCCTTCATCTCGGACAGTGCGTATCGATACACGGGATATGCCGCTCCAGTTGTATTGCCATCTACATCGCACGCATCCCTGGGCTCTTCTTTACGCGCGAGGCATCAAAAAAAAAAAGTTTTGGTCCCCCTAACATTTCTTGGCCACGCTGCTCTCGAGCATCTTCAGACCATCCACGGACTTCCTTCGGTTGGGGTTGAACCCTTGCACTGCACCTGTCCTGGTTGCCTGGACGCTAATTATGGACCGAGGAGGATTTTCGCATACGATATCGAAGATCTAGTTTTTTCCCGCATGCTCTCATCTCGAGGGATCGAGGTAACGCATATAAAGGTCCCTCGGATGCATCCGCTATTGCCATCATTCCCCTCTCCTCCTTGAGTGCTCTCATCATTGCACTTTCCAGCGTCGCTTTGCAGATGATGTACAGTGTCGTCACACTCTCTCCAGCAACGTCCACGGAAAACCTCCAGGCCTTGGAGGAGGTGAAGGATTTCTGCACGACCGACCTAGGTCGTGGCGGCAAGCAACGCTGGACGTACCACATCCTTCCAGAGAACGCTGTTGACAGCGAATTACAACGACTATGCGACCCCTGCTCGTCCAGGACGGTCGATAGCGTCACGTTTCAACCATGTTCCGAATATGCGAACCTCAACCAAGATCGATACAGCGTCGAGGAGTGGGATCTGCATGGTGGTATTTGGCACTTCAATGCCGTGTACGATGGTATCCGACCTCGGTGACTCTGTTGATGATCGTGCTAACCCTGGGTCGATAGGTCACTGCGGACACGATACGGTGAACTTTGTTTGCAAGCGACTACCTTTGATGATAAGGACGTCGCTGCAATCACTTGTCAGCAGTTCCACGGGCACGGTCCCCAGTTCTGAGCTGGTCTCACAGGCACTCACAAGCGCGATCAGGCGCCTAGATGCCTCGATTCGTTCAGATCTCTTTGACTTTCTGCCTTGCGATAGACTTTGCAGGTTGAGCTCAGATCAGCTTGGAGAACATATCCAGCGCCACGAATCCAAATGGGAGACTATCTCTGCACGGTGCACTCAAGGTGCCACGGTCATCTTTTCACTCCTAGATCCGTCGAAAAGGAGATTGTGGATTGTCAATCTGGGGGACTCTCAGGCAGGTGAGCCGCTTGTTCACGCTTCAAAACGTCGTTCGCCCCCTTCTTAGCTGCTCTGCGCGACGACAGTGCTTGCCAGGAAATCGCCATCTGGAGAATGGTCAGGATTCGCTGTGAACGCACTGCACAACGGCAACAACCCGCTGGAAAGTCAGCGTATCAAGCGCGAGCACGCGGGAGAACACGCGTGCGTCTCAGACAACAGGGTCATAGGTTACCTTGCACCCACACGCGGTAAGCCCGCAGCACCCATCCGTTTCTCCCGAGACTGTTTGACCCTGTACCGTTTCGCACAGCGATAGGAGATACGTGGCTCAAGGTTCCTTCCGTGTACACACGCCGAGTCTTTGGAGAATACATGCCTGATTGGATGTCGCCTCCTTTGGTGGAACAATATGCAGGGCGTATTTTGACTCCGCCGTACGTTTCGGACGTACCGGACGTGCACCACTACGTGTTCGACACGGCGGCGGACAGGCAGGAGTCCTTTCTGATCTTATGTTCTGACGGACTTTTAGACATTTACGACAACATTGACGTGACACTCTCGGAGAGTGGATTGGCGGAAAGATGGGTTCGCATCGTAGGCAACTCGCTCAAGAAGCGGAGGGAGCAGGGGTTACCCAGGAACCTTGCCTTTGACTTGCTACGTGACGCTATCGGTGGGGGAGACATTGACCTTGCCTCACGTAATCTGACTCTAGAGATGGACGATAAGTGGATAGACGACGTCACTGTACTGGTTCAGCGTTTTTGATCTCGATTTGCTAGTGGACCATGGTATTTATTGCAAACGTGTTGAACACATCACAAAGACTGTCCTAGATACGTGGTATTGCAGATCGCTATTGATGTTACAGGCGTAAGAGACATGTTATGCACGAATGAATAGTAGTACTATGCAACCAAACCCAAAAAGTTCACGATGCTCTGGTAGACACCGTATGTAGAAACATCAGTTTTGAGACCTTCCTGTCACATCTAATGCCTGATGCTCTCGTCGCAAGCTCCATGCAGAGGGTCAGCTTTGACGGAATGCGAGGAACTACTAGATTTGCCCCGTAGACTGCACAACGGGCAAAGCTGGATGAACATCTCGATCATCGGCCAAGTTATTGCGGCCTGGGAAAGAATTCATTATAGCTGAAATGGCGCAACAAACAACAGCTCACCATGCCAATGCGTCGCGTTTCGAAGACCATAGATGTGGAGGAACCGTGGGTACGGTGTGCGTAGACAAGTATGTCATATATTTGGTTGCGCACGGGTAACCTTTCGAAAGCTCTCGTCCACTCAAATCCACCAAGATCAAGATCGAGAATATCTGGCTTGGGAGAAACAGTCGTCGAGGCGCTGGAGTGGTTATCGGTGTGGTTGATGTAATCCCTCCGTAGCTTTTCTTCCTCAGAGGCTGCGAGATGGAAAAATGCGTCTCGGGGGATTAATAGAAGGTGATACTTCTCTGACCCCAACCGAACGTGGTGAACTGAGACCCATATCTTTAACCGGTCTGAGAGATTCTCGGCGTCGCTTCCCGACAAAAAGCAACAGACATCTGCGTAAACTTCTGGAGTGAGTGCCGCCGTCTCCAATAATTCCGGGGGTAAACCATCCAAAAAGCGAGCGAAAGTTTCATCGAACAGCCCCCTATCCGGCATTTCAACAGGATTGACGTTGCTGATTCTCTGGATAACAACATCGGGAAGTGGTGCGAACAAGGGATGAACCCAGGACTCCACCGAAGGTTTCGAAGCGATCGTGCCTTGATCGGAGGGAAAAGAATGTGAGATGAAGGATAATTTGTTGGTGGTTTGTCGAGGAGCTAGGCTGGGAAGTGATGAGCTTGGCGCCGACCGGCGTCCGCCAGGCTCCGGTGTCTTGAGGTGATTATGCGGTGAAGAGTCATCTTTTCGGGAAACGTCAGATAAGGATCCTTTGGTACGACGGGGTTGTGACGATGATGCTACGTTTTGTCCATAGAAACTATGACCATCACTAGAGTCCTCCCGGCTATTACGGGGGAGAGAGACCGGCTCTTCGCTGGAGGGCATATCAGAAACCAAAAAGGAGGCCGTTTTGGCACCATAAGGTGTTGCCTGCTTGTCCCGAACAGCGCCGTGGTCCGAGGGAACTTTGTGTCGCTTTTTTGGAGTATAGTTGCATTCGGTCGTAGAATCTTCGGCACAGTGATTGCAGACAGGAAGATTACGATCACACTAGGGTGCGACTCAGTAAGGGTGCAACTCCACTTGGAATTGTCCACAGAACTCACCTTTAGATTCTTAAGGCGACACCTATCACATCGAGGTATTCCTCGATGTGCTGGTGTGGGCAAAGGGGTGTATCTGCACTCCCTGCCATTGACCCAGGCGCAGTGGTTACAGTTCGGAAGCACTCTGTCACACTAGACAAAGGTCACGATACAAATCGTAAACTAGACTGTAGGCGATCTCACCTTTAAATTGTTCATGCGACAATGATCACAGCGTGGTTTCCCTCGCCGACCTTTCCATTGTGACTGGCGAGCCATATACACCTTCGGATTCGGAATACGTATCGTAAGCTGGGAATCGCCGTTTAATTCCTCCGCGGAGTCCAATTCCTCTGGAGAGTCAGACATTTATTGTCTTTCGATGGGAGTTTCGGTGGTGGGCAGAAAATGTTGGGAGTGCTCTGAAACTAAGCCCAGGCGGTATCAACGGAATCCTTGAAATACCTTGGGACTGGCAGTGAAAAATATTGGTCCGAAAGTATGACTGCAGCGGAAAGAAATCACACTCACTGCCAGAAATATGTCGACCTAGATGTGAGAGGTAGATTTTCAACGGTTTGGATAAATCAGGCGAGAAAATTCCGCTGCGCTGGCTGGGTTGGTAGGCAAATGGTGAGGCAGCACAGCGCAAAGATGTCGGACGAGCAGAGCAATCCTGCACCGCAAGCCTCGACGAACTTACTTACAAGCGTGACGTTACGGTCACAGCACAATTTTGGTAAAGCAGTTGATCATTGCACCGGTGATATTCGACCGACCGAGCCAGGGACATCCAGTGACTTCACTCCATGTAACAACTCCCAGGAAAAACTACTCCGCGAAAACCATCAGATGCAACATACATCATTGTGACACACCGCACAGTGTCACGACTGGATTCTCTTGAGCCGTGCGGGACGATAGAAAGTTTTAGGTGCCTGACCCTTGGCTGATTTCTTCACACCGTTTCAACGTGTACCCAGACCTATTTTCTCACCCTCTTTGAATCTCGACAGAGATCAACCCTGGATGAGAAAACATGTCAGTGCCCGGCACGATTCCTGTTCAGCTATTTAGATACCAAGACGCAGATACCGAATTTGGTATGCCTATGCTAATATGTTGCTGCGTGGTCACATACTCTCATCGAACAAGTGAAGGCATACGTGTCGATTAGCCTGCAGAAAAATGAACCAAGGAAGACAGGAATTATTTCCTCCATTACTTGCTTGATACACAGAAGAATCTCAAGAATGCGGTCTCTCAGGTGCGTGTTGACAATGCCATGGCCACCGCCGTCCTCCATTACTTTTTCATATGATATACTCCCTGCGCATCGATCCGGGGATCCCCTACACATAGGCTGACAAGAGTCACATCTCCTGGCTTCTAGGGAACAGGCTTGCGTGACGATAACGTCATGAATTACATACATATACGATAAGATTGTACCACTGTGCTTATGTAAGGGGTATCTCGGCCAACCACGAACTGTGCTGGATCCCGGGACTGACGGCTTTGGACCAAAGTCGAATAGCATCCATCATGTGAACTGGCTTTGGCCAATCACAGTGAAGAAATTTGGCCTTGCTCAAGCCCATGTGACTATATCATGCGGTTCGTGTGAACTTGTGGAAAGTGGGTTGCTGTTTGAGTCCCATGGGCAAGCCGATCTTAGACGGCACTGACGCTGTTCATTATGAATTCCTCCGAGGCTCCCATCCGTGGCTCAACCACACTCACGCTACTCCCTGGGGAGAACTACCTGCTATACCCCGTCAACCCCTCATTCCGTCCAGGAGTCGCCAGTCTCTTATCTTATCTCAGGACCAGAGCCTGAGCTTGCAGGACTGCCCGAGCGATACGTCGAGTATCATGATTCCCTGCGGAGAGCGGCTCCTCTCATGGTAATTCCTCCGTCTAGGAACAAGTTCCAAACAAAAAACGGTACTCGATACATGACAGACTTTGTCTCCTGTCGTAGACCTGCAACCGCCAGAAAACACTTTGAGGGAGTTCAAGGAAGCTCTAGCGGAAAAAATGCTGTTGGCGAAGTTACTTCTTCGCACCCAACCGTAAACTTATGAAGAGCGCGAGCTGCTCTTACATCGCTATCTGAGCCAGGAAGAGATCGGACGCGTGCCAGGTGTCCGAATGGAATCCGCTCAAGGATGCTACCACTATTCGTGCCAAGTACTTCCAGGCTGTTTGTGAGCATAATTTGAGGTCGTTTTCTACCAACACCTTCCAGCCTGAGGTAGGTTTCTTATGACAACATCATTTTCGTTCTGCTAAGGACAGCTTTAGGCTTAAACACTTTCCATAACTCTTATGCAGTCATTTTATTACTTGCTGGCATATTAGTCCACTATAAACCGAAAGTTGTGGGTCGAGTAAAGGCACTGAGCTGCCCCAAGTCCACAGATAACTCGGTGCAATTGGGCTATATGGTTGGATCACGTTCGTCGGCATGGGGCTTGAAACAGGTTATCTTTTCTATCGGACGGGAACTACTGTGCGCAACCTTTTCTCCTCGATATGCCTGCGCTCTTCTTCCTCCATGCCAGATAACTTGGCGTGCAATCCGAGCCAAATATTGAGATGGATATTATCGTGCTCTTCACCAGAAGACTCGAGCGCAACGGCATCTTCATGCGTCTTTACGTGATGTTAATATCTTCGTCTTTTTGACCAACTCCTTGACCAGTTACCATCCATATCGTGATCATGCTTAGTGCAACTCATTCCAGTGGGCGTACTCTCCAAGATACGGTACTAAACCAACAAGTCGTACACCATACAACGCTCAAGAAGTCTCTTCAGAGTCCATCAGGAAAGACGTCTCCTCGTCGTGGATACCACAATCCCACAGGTCTTCCTCATCATTTCCTACAAGTAATGGCGAAGAGCACATTTGATAATCCTCAGAACATGTTTGCTGCTCGTTTCCGGTCGAGCACTGCTGTTCTTGTTCCTTGTACTGTTGTTGAGTACGGCGCTGAACACGGTTGAGTATAAAGTCCAACTGAAGGTAATTCGAGTCATCCTTGGAAAACTTGGAGTGTTTGCGATCTCGAATGTGCTGCTGAACGTTGAGCACGAACAGAAGACTTGTAAACGAACAGGCTTACGTATTCGAAATCGACAAACTTCACCCTACAGCTCTCACAATAACCAGGTTTACTACCTTCGTCCCGCCTAGGTAGTCTTAGAGTATTTGTACTGCGACTCTTTCTAAGTAGCGCATTGCGACGGTCAGGAATACCATCCGGCGGTCCCATAGAACCAAGCTGTCGGTTTGAATTGTCCTTTCCAGCGACCAAGGTAGACACTTTACGAGAGGTGACAACTTGCTGTTGGATTCGCCCGCGCAAGTTCGCAGGCAAATCAAGAGCTCGAAGAGCCCCACCAGCAGCAGACGTGGTACCTGTTGTCGAAGTGATCCCGACGCTGTTTCCCGAGGCAGCGATATAGGCACTAGTTGATGCTAGATACCCGGATGCGTTAGCTGAAGCTTGAGTGTCCGGGAAGTCGGCATCCAAGTCAACGAAATCCTCCTCCCCTGCGTTAGCGGCCTGACGATGCAGATTGTTCATTGACACAGAGCGTCGAAGGTCGCCCGTTTTACGAGCGATGAGTTGTGCTTGAGCTTGCTTCTTCCGCCTAAGCTCCCTCGCTGCCCGTTGTTGTCTTTCGCTCTCTTTATATTCATCGGCACGACGAGACTTCTCCCAACGACGCCGTTCCCTTTCATCGAACTCGATAAATGGACCTCGGGAATGTGGGTGGCAATAGAGAACAGGCCAGGCGCCACGTTCTTTGCCATCGCGCCCTTTGTGGATGGGATATTCAAGAGCGTGTATAGTTGCCAACTCCTGTTTCGCGTCTTCCACCAAGACAAAATAGCTAGCCTTTGAAAAGTATCTGAAATCGTGACGTTTCTGAGTAGGATCGCGTTCTGTGGTTCCGTGTAGACGTTCGGATGCAAGCAAGCGTGTAAGATTTCGTTGGCTGGGAGTGACTGTAGTAGTTGGCTGGACTCCGCCTGGATGCTTGGTGGTCTTGGGTGCAGGTATATCGCATCGCTCCAATATACTGTCTAGCTTGACGGTACTCCAAATCTTCATGTCAAATGCCTGGGCCTTCTCGACGAGGTTAAAATTCTGTGTGTTGCTATCTTCGGTGATACTATGTGGAAATATCGGTAAATAACAGTGTATCAACGCTAGCACACCTGGTCTCACCGTCCTTTGAGCTTTATGGGACTCTTAAGCAATACAGGCGTCCGCGGGACCGCACCGCGTAATTTGCGAGCATTCTCCTTGTTTGAGTGGATATCTTCAGCAGTTATTGCTTGATTGGTGATCAAATGGGTAATCTCGCTTGAAAAAAAGTCTTCAACACGCTAGTTAAAGTGTACTTAATTCTCATCGAGAAAAAGGTTATGTAGACATACAGCACCCAGTTGAGTGACTCTGGACACGAGCGAGTTCCTTAGCGCTGCAGTGTCGGGATCGAGTTGATCTAGATCGAAATAAAACACCCAAGAAGGGAACGCCCGTGTATACTTGACGCGAAACTCGTTCTTGGCCACTTCACGCGCCTGCCGCCTTTGTTCTTTGTCCTTGCGCTCTTCGTCCGGTAGAGCTGTAGTGATTGGTTCCGCAAGGGTCGGTCGGACACGCTTGGGCACGTCTCCAGCAGGCTCTGGGGAACGTGGCCGCTTGACAGGTGCCGAAGGAGTTCGAGATTTTTGAGGTGAATTCCCGATTAGTTGCTGGAGGTGCTGGCGGGTACCAAGAGGACGACGGTTGAGAGCGGTGGCCATTGATACTATGCGAAGGAGTTGTATGAAACCAAGATAATCACGACCGCGGCGTTGGTATTGAGGGCCGGTGGCCTTGTTGACAACCTGGAAACACCGCGCGCTGTGAACTAGACGGAGTGGGCAAAGATACGGGTGGTTTGGGGCGCGTGTCTCACTGACGGGTCAACCGGTCATCGCCAATGAACACCTCGATTCTCACGCAACACGCCAACACGCGCCTGATCAGACGCGTCGCGTTGTCAAACTGTAAGTTCTTCCCAGATGCGGATAGAATGAGTTTCATTAAGTAACGATGAAATAATGCAGAAGATAGCATCAAAAGTACGACAAGAATTGTGCTGCTAGTTGAGATCCCTCAGTGCGTGTCTATCTAAATCATCCACAGTAGAGTCGCCTTCAAGTGATATACAAAAAGGAGCTGCCGCTAATGGACCTTTGGTAAAATCGTTCACGATTATCGTGTTTTGTCTCTTCTCTGACAAATTACCACGCGCTGGGAGATAGTTCAGAGGTGGCGAGAGGGGGGAAGATGGTGTGAAAAGGAAGCCACGCTGGATGGAAGAAAAAAGAGTTGTGATGGGCGTATTGGGAGAGCTCATGTCCAAGTCTCTCTGCTCCTGACAAGGCTCCGCAGGTCTCAATTGCTTTCCAGCCGGTTCGGTGGACTCAGACAGAGTCGCTACCACAGGTTCCTGAGCTTCCGGATTAAGCATGCAACCAGGTGACGGGGGTAGGGGTATTTCTGTAGGCGGAGTCGATGGGCTGGGTGGCAGAGGAATTAGCGTTGGCGATGTCTCCTTCCGCTCAGCCTTGACCAGGGGACGTGTACTCTTCTGCGCATTCCCCACGGGACGCCGCTGAGGCACTACCTCATTGGGGTTGTTCATTCCATCTTTCACAGATCGTTGGCGAGAACGTTGAACTGCCGCTGGGGCCGTTGGGGCCGATCTACTGGCTGGCTTGGTGGATGGAGCTGATCGAGTACCTTCAGGGACTCTCCGACCGACGGCCAACTTTCCAGACACCGTTGCTTCAGCATTTCGGCTGGAGAGCTTAGAGGGGGGTTTATCGACGGCACTGCCACCCCGCCCTCCCGAGTCCGCAGTTGCAGCTACTCGTTCACCAGCGTGCCCGTTCACGGGCGCAGATGGAAGCGGTATCCTTTTAGCACCATTGCCAGTCACTTTAAGTCGATCGGGAGGTGGGTTAAATTTCATTTGCGCAGGTGGAGGACGCTGAGGACCTCCAGTTGAAGCTACATTCCGAGCAGGCAGTACTCGAGCAGCACCTGGCGGAGGATGCTGAACTGGTGGACGCGCAGGTGCAGATGTCGATACAACGCAACGTTGCGCAGCGCCGGAAGATTGCGCCTTGAAATGTAGGTTACGAGGTGGTGGAGGGTCACGCTGCATTTGGGATGTTGTCCTTTGCCGAGGACCACGAATGTCAACTGCGGTTGGGAGGGCGTAGACAGCTGGCCGTTGCCGTATACTATGAGCGGGATCATCGATAGCTGGACGAGTGGGAGGCTTGGAAAGTGTGGAGCTTGCTGGCCGTTGTCCTGCCTCTGTCGCTTTGTTGTTTGTGCGGCTGGGAGGTCTGCTAGTTTGCTTTCGCCCTGCAGTAGACGAGACACCGTGAACGCCCGAGGGACCAGTCTGAATATCGAGGTATTTCTTTACCACAGGGGTAAGCGGAGCCACGAAGCTTGGAGATATCTCAGCAACGTTCGAGCGAAGTTTCATCGACTTACCTGTCTACTCTCGCGGGCATCAACGTTTTGTAAGCCTTGAAAACCTCCTTGCTCGCCTTTCGGACATCCGCACTGGCATCGCGTGCTGTCAATTTTATAAAATCCTCCACAACACGGGCTCGAGTCTCTTTCTCCAGGTCAGGTGGATTGAAACAGTTGAGACAAGCCAAAATGCCCTCCGCAGCTGTCAAGCGAGGAAAGACTGATTTATGATTCGCCAGCTCGGCAAGATATGGTAGAAGAGAGGGAAGACGGGTGTGCTCGACAATAGCAAGGGTGCACGCCCTGGCACGCGAGGTGAAGACCTTGTTTGTCCGACCGCACAAGGCCAGTAAGGTCGGAACAAACTGAGATACCAAAGGGTCGAATAACGAACCCAGCCCTGTGGCTAACACCGTAAGAAGCTCGACTGCAGCGCCCGACAACCGACTACGCTCAGAGTTCAGAGCATTGTTCAATTGTCTGGATAAGGAGCGAACAGCGGCGACCAAATCAGAAGGAAACTCGCAGCCACCATTGCTGCAGAGGCGGGTTAGGTGCAAAACGCCCTGTGTAATTGTGTCCCATGTGTCTTCGGTTTCATCGAGGGTGACTTTCTTGCGGATTGTGTCGACTTCGACTCTGAGGGTTTCTGGAGAATCGCACTAGAGAAACGTCAAGGATATTCTGAGGCAAAAAAGAGCCACCCTACCGTCGTTATTGGCATTGAGCTGATAAATGGAAGGAGAAATGAACGTCGAGTCTCATGTAGCTTGAAATCTCAACCAGTGGTGTTGGCGCGTCTCGGACGTAGTGGCACCTGGCCACGTGACCAAGTCCTCGGCAGTGGCCAGGGTATTGAAACTCCGGTCAGCCGAGCCTGTGTGCAGAGATCCACTGACGACGTTGGCGACATCCCCGAGACGATTCGACCAAGGTGAGGCACCTTCGAGACACAGAAGGGTCTTCCAGCGACAACCTTGCTGCAACGAGTCCCGTAACTCGACAGAGATCGACCCTTGCGTTGGATGTATCATGTTGGGCTTGGATGTGGAACTGATTACCTTTTACCTTAGGCACCTCCATCATGTCTCTCGTCGTCCCCGAACCCCATCAGCAATTTCAGGTGCAAACCTCTCCGTTATCCTTGGTACTATGCTCATTCCCCAATAGCACATTCTGCGTCTATTGAACACCAACGTTGATGGCAAGCGTAAGGTTATGTACGCCCTGACGGAGATCAAGGGTGTTGGCCGTCGCTACGCAAACCTTGTGTGCAAGAAGGCCGATGTAGATCTAAACAAGCGGTGAGTTCGTTGATGAACCCTGCTGGGGTTACTCAGAGTCCTGCAGTGCTGGAGAGCTCAACTCGGACGAGCTTGAGCGCATCGTGACCATTATCCAGAACCCCACCCAGTTCAAGATCCCCACCTGGTTTTTGAACAGACAAAAAGACATTGTCGATGGCAAAGACTATCAGATTTTGTCAAATGCGGTTGACTCGAAGCTGCGTGACGATCTGGAGCGATTGAAAAAGATTCGGGCGCACCGTGGTCTCAGACATTTCTGGGGGCTGAGGGTACGCGGACAACACACAAAGACCACTGGTGAGTGGACGGTCACACCCTGAGATGATGTAGCTCATGTGGTATTAGGTCGGCGCGGGAAGACTGTCGGTGTGTCGAAGAAGCGTGGCTAGCCAGTCGATTAGTGCTGTAATGAATGCATTTTTTTTCCCCACTTAGTCACGTGATGAGCGGAGGCTCCATAAGTTGTGATGTACCGAGAGTCGGTCATAATCCCATCATGGCCGGTACTCCGGGGAGATTGAGAATGTCGGGTATCCCAACGCCCGGGAAGACGAGTGGTATTCCTACTCCAGGCAGATTTCGTTCCGCCTCCAATGTCACTATCCAGCCCACTCTCGACCCCGACGACCGTGACTACGCGTCCCGTGCGTTCGCCGAAGCCATCAAGGCCAATGATCCTGCACAACATCGCGCCAGCCTCACCTACAATGCCCCATCGTCTTCCTCATCTCCAAAGTCTACTTTATCTACTCTCCAATCCGGAAGACGGTCGGTGACGGGGCGCCCTTCATCTGTCACATCGGCACCCCCAACGCGTACCAAAACCCCATCTGCCTATCCCCCCAGTCGGCAATCCGACGCTGCACCCCGAAGCGTCAGTCGTGCTAGTCGAACTTTTGAAGTCGGGGACAACGTTAGGATTGAATCCCTTGGTTATGAAGGTACACTAAGGTATGTTGGGGAGATAGATGGCAAGCCCGGCCTCTGGGCTGGTGTGGAACTCGGCGGGGGATTTACCGGCAAGGGCAAGAATGACGGGTCCGTTAACGGGTAAGTCTTCTCTGTCTCAAGGATGACAAAATGAAACCGCTGCTCTCGATTCTTTTTGCATCCTCCCTCGCCTGCGGGTGTGCCGTGGTTCTGCCTCCTTGTACATGCTAACGCTGCCATGCAGGAAACGATATTTCGCGTGTCCTCCAGATTGTGGTGTTTTCGTGGCTGCTACGAAACTCTCCCTCCCTACTGTAGGCCCAAATTGTCGGCCATCATCCGTCGCATCGTCTCGTGGTGGTCGTATAACACCCTCGTTTTCTGGACGAGTGACACCTTCCGCTCCGTACTCCATCAGTGCTGGATGCATTACTCCTTCCCCATTTGGCAGGGTCACACCGCATGATAGTAGGACGAATCCGCTGGGAAAGTCTGGTCGCATCACGCCAGGTGTCACACCAGCTGCGCGAAAATCCAAGCCTGTCCCCGGCCTGGGAAGGTCTCAGTCCCAAGTCACCCCAGCCTTGGAGGCTCAGATTACTTCAGGCTCCCGAGCTTCAAAATACATCGGTTTGACGGCCAAGCAATTGAATTCGCGCTCGGGTCCCAGTCAAACCGAGTATTCCCTCAAAGCACCGTCTTCTCCGTCTCGAACTTCTTTCAATGCAGACGGTGGCGCTCGATCATCCGATTCCCCATTTACTACTCCAAAAGCGGGTGCAGCAAAAGCTCCCGGTTTACTTATGCCTGGGTCTAAGTCCAGAGCTTCCCTCAACACACCCAGACCCAGAATACCCAGTGCAGTCGCCATGCCGCCGCCTGCGTCTCCGGCACGATCAGCGTCGCTTGGCTCTACTTACTCCCTCAACGACGATCTCACGCAGGACGATCGCGTTCAAGGGAGCCGTCCCCCCTCCGCTTTGGATCTTACCGCATCCAGTCAGGCCCTGCAAGATAAGATAAATCGGCTAATAGGCAACTCGACCGTTTCTGACCCCAATGACATACAGCCTGTCTCATCTTCCTCCGAAATTCAGTCTATAGCTGATGCTAACGCGACCGAGGCTTATGAATCTACGATATCCGATCTTAATACCCGCATAGAAACGCTCCAGCAAGAACGAACATCTTTGCAGGAAATAGTCTCATCTCTTCGTTCAGATCTTGAACAACGCCGGACTTTGGAGAAGGATCGTGATTCTGCTCTTGCTATTGTAGGAGAGACAGAGAAGGAATTGCGCGCCATGGAGCGGAAGTTGTGTGAGAAGGACTCCAAAATGGAATCTCTCGAGCGCTCGAACGCGCAGGCTGCTGCAGAATTAGAACGTTCCAAAGCAGAAAACGAAGCACGTCTGAATGACCTGCAAGCCAGACTTGACACTAACGAAGCGCTGGTCAGGAGTCTCAAAGAGGCTATTGAAGCCAAGGAAGGCGCAGAGCACGAAAGCGACACTCTTCTGAAGGCCAAGAACGCAGAAATTAGCCTTTTGGACGCGCGACTCCAAAAAGTATCAACCGAGCTGGAAGTAGAGCGAAAAGAGCTGGGATTACAGATTGATGAACTTCGTCAAGCAGGACAGGTGAGGGTCTTTGAGTTTCTGCTATCCATCCTTGACCCTTCAGCTTGTTAGGAAACGATTGCGCTCTACGAAGAACGCCTCAGCGCAACGGACTCGAGACGGTATGAAATGGAGGACAAAATCATTGCTCTCGAAGACCAGGTGAGAAAAGCAGCAGCCCCACTCTCACCTGGTCTCCCGGCACAGCACGCTGTCTCGGCTCTTGAGATCGACAACGAAACGCTTCGAGAGCAAGTTCAACACCTTCAGAAGAAGCTTTCCATGATGGAGGATACTCTCGAGGATGCCCGAGCAGTAGCAGAAAGGGAAGAGACTGCTGTGAGGGAAAGGATCAAGCGCTTTAAAGAGAAGGAGGATTCTATGCGAAATGAGTTGACTGAAGGTCGTAAGGCTGTAGAGCAAGTTGCAAAGGCTGAGGCATTAGCCAAGAATCGCATTGAGGAGGTTGAAGAGGCGCTGAGAGAGAGCACTCTTGCGCTAGAGAATGCAAGAGCTGAAATAGAGATCCTCCGCACAGATGCCGCAGTATGTTGGTGCTCTTGTCCTCCTTTTGCTGCTGACCCCTCTCAAAGACAGCTGATATGGGCGCCGACGACGTGTCCTTGAAAGTTACTGAGGTGTCCAGTCAGGCCGCCATGGAACGTGCTCGCCTAATGGATGAGATTCGGGACCTAAAGGACGAGCTCTCGCGATCAGCCTTGCAACTCGACGCAAAGGTCAATACCCAGGTCGGTGACAATGTTTCAATGTGATTTCGACTTACCTCCTCTTACAGGATATACACTGGCGCTCGATGTTCGAAGATGAACAGGCCGAGGTTCGATTGTTGCGCATTGCTTTGGACGAGCGATTGGCAGAACTAGACAGCCTCCGCAAGAAATTGAACCGCGAGATGTCAATGAACGGTGTACTTGAACACTCTAGGTCACCATCTAAACATGAATCAGACGAGATCAAGGGCCTCAAGTACGATATTTGAATGCAAGTTGTCGTGTACTAAACCATGAATTCGCAGGCACATTGTTCAGGAACTCCAGAAGGAGACATTGACCATCACTCAGCGCAACAAATTGCTGGAGGCTGAAAACAGACTTCTGATATCTGAGACTGATCAACTGCGACAGGTACTTTCCTACCGGTTACCCTCGCCCGTTTTAACACTCATTTCAGGAGCTCAAGATCCTTGAAGATAACGTTGAACGAGGCCTCTTACAACAAGAAGCGGCCCTTGATGCTAGTGATCATTCTTCCGTTCTCCCGTTGGATCTTCAGACGAAATACGAGGTAAGTAGGACAAGTAGGACCAACGTTATATTCATCCGTGATCTCATATTTCATAGGGTGAAATTGAGCAACTCAGGAAACGACTTGCGGATGCAGAAATGAAGACGGCCCGAATAACGCATGATGTGAGTAAGGTGTTGCCGTCAAGCCGACCGGACCTAAGAAACGTCTAGCTCAACAAGGAAATCAGTGAGCTCGAGACACTCATTGAATCAAAGGTGATTTAAGGACTACATTCGTGGTTACTGTGACTGACTTCTTTGCCACAGATCTACCGCGAAGTGCGTCGACGTGCGAGAAAAGTTGGCCGGTACTCACCCTGGTCTTTAGGATGAGCTCGAGCAGGAGGTTGATCGGCTGAGGGAGAAGCTCTCTCGATCCAAGAAATCGTCGAAGAATAGCACGGAACCGGCTGACCTGGGACAACGACGAACATCCAGTGCATCGACTGTGGTGAGCAGTGACGATGGCTTTGGCTCCGTCTCACGTGAAGACGTGTGTGAGATCTGCGAGCGGCCAGGCCATGATATCTTCACATGCGACCTGCTAAAGGAAGACGCCCCTGCACCACTCATACGAGCTAACCCCAGTTCGAGCTCAGGACTGTATTGCGTAGATTGTGAAGGCTATGGTCATATTGCCTCTGACTGCCCTCATTCGTTGGATGTTTTCTAGTCTTTACTCACTCATGATACCACAGCACTATTTTCTCGTCATGTTTAGTGGAAGTAGGTACTGTACGATTTCCGTGCTCGTTGGATATGAGCCGATACTAAGTATGTAGTAATTTACTGCCTGTGAGTCTGTGACTATCTTATCTCGGATTTTGTCGAGAAAGAACTCGTTGGCGTCTGGGTAGATTTTACGTAATATTGAGGGTTCTCACGCAGTCTGTCGCAAAATTTTGAGCCGAGTACGATAACGATCTCACAGTTGCAATCATGTCCCGTTTCTTCAGACAAGCTGGCGACTCTGATTCAGATACAGAGGAATCTGACGAGGAGCTTCTTACTAGCGGCGATGAACAAGCTCCCCCGAAGCCAGCAGCGAAGCCTACCGGCATGTCTCGATTCCTTCGCACAGCTGGGAGCGACTCTAGTAGTTCCGAGTCAGAGTCAGAGTCTGAAGAAGAAGAAATCGAGCCTGATACGGAGAAGAAAAAGGGAAGGTTTTTACGGGGTGACTCTGATGACGAGGACAGCGAAGACGACGAAGACGTGAAACGTGTCGTCAAAAGTTCCAAAGACAAACGTCTCGAGGAGATCGAGGCAACTGGTAAAGTGATGGATAACGCTCTCAAAATCAACGACTGGGTGGCAATATCTGCAGGTTCGCCCCATCATCCAGTCTCTTACTCCCGACATTGATTTGAACCTCAAGAGTTCGACAAGCTATTGCGCCTCGTGCAGCGCCAAAGCAATGCTGCAGAACCCATCCCCCCATTCTTGCTCAAAACTCTTACGAGCCTCGAAGATTCCTTGAATGCCGCCTTGGCTAAGGAAAAGGAGGCAAAGAAAAAGATGAATGCCGTGAACGCGCGCGCGTTGAACTCCATGAAGCAAAAAGTCAAGAAATCGATGAAGGAGTACGAAAAGGAGATGTCCCGATATCAAGCTGTAAGAAATACGTTCATATCCGTTGTTCTTGTTGAAACGTCTTGCAGGACCCGGAGGGCTTTGAACGTGAATACACTCTGCATAGTCATCCTGTCGAAGCTGCATCTGCAAGGGCAACGAAGAAGCCAAAGAAAATAGCTGAAAGTGGTAGCGAAGAGGAAAATTCCGAAGCGGAGGACCACTTCACAACGGTCGGGAAAGGAGGTAAAGCCATGCAGTTTACCGCGGATACAATTTTCAAGACCCTCAAAATTGTACATGAAGCAAGAGGAAAGAAGGTTCGTGGAGTCAGATTACTGTTGACCTTATGGCTGATGCTCGTTCTAGAATACGGATCGAGGAGAACAAATGCGCATACTAGAAAAGCTGCTCGAGGTCGCTGTTACTCAATACCAGCGCATACGTGTCCTTTTGGCCCTCGTTTCTTCGCGGTTTGATTACAATTCGTCGGTGACGTCTTATATGCCAATAGATCTATGGCTAGCGGCTGAACGCGAAGTCGACAAGCTCATCTCAATTGTCGCCAAAGACTCCGCATATTCAATACAGGAGAACACAGAAGAATACGATGAACTCCTTGAACGCTCTCCTGACACTGAAACGGATGGCATTGTTCGTATCAGAGGTAGCATAATCAGCTTTGTAGATCGTCTTGACGACGAGTTTACCAAGAGTCTGCAAAACATCGATCCCCACGGCACGGAGTACGTGGATCGTCTCAAGGATGAGAAAGTACTGTATCGGACGATATGTCGTGCACAAGCGTTCTACGAGAGCTCTCTGCAATTGGAGCCACTCGCACGAGTGATTATGCGACGTCTTGAGCACATCTATTCAAAGGTACGTATCAAGAGCCCGCAAATGACCTGGCTTACTCACTTCTTCTCAAGCCAGACGCGGTCGTCAGCGCCCTCGAGTCCTCTCTCGGCACATCGGAGGTCTCTCCCACGGTTACATTAGTCTCGTCTTCCACCACGTCGAGCCTAATCCATACTTTATGTGTCCACCTTTACAAGGCCGACAATTCGTTACTGCGCACCAGGGCTATACTCAGCCATATCTACCACCACGCTCTTCATAATGATTTCTACACCGCTCGTGACATGCTGTTGATGTCACATCTTCAAGAGTCAATTCATTCTGCTGACGTGGCCACACAAATACTCTACAACCGTACCGTTGTTCAGCTTGGCCTATGCGCCTTCCGTTGTGGTTTGATCAAGGAATCACAGGCGATGCTTCAGGATATCTTCTCAACTCAGCGTGTCAAAGAACTTCTAGCTCAGGGCGTCCACCAACAGCGGTTCCAGGCACAGCTCACTCCTGAACAAGAACGGGCGGAACGAGCGAGGCAGCTTCCATTCCACATGCATATCAACACAGAACTCCTTGAGGCTGCCTTCCTCGTGTCCAGCATGCTGGTGGAGATCCCTCTCCTTGCCTCGATTGACTCGGAAGAGCAGAAGAGAAAGATAATTTCGAAACCTTTCCGCCGTCTATTGGATTTCGCGGATCGCCAAGTTTTTACCGGTCCTCCTGAGAGTACACGTGACCATATAATGCAAGCGAGTAAGGCGCTACAAGATGGTGAATGGGAGAAGTGCCGCGATCTCATTCAGAGCATCAAAATTTGGAGTCTTATGCCAGAGTCTACTTCGGTGAAAGACATGCTGGCCAAGTAAGTCTTTGTCGTTTCATTCGGCGGTGCAAACACTTAAAAAAAGTCATTAGGCGCATTCAAGAGCAAGGTCTTCGGACATATCTGTTCACATATGCTCCGTTGTATTCCACCCTCTCTCTTTCCCTTCTTTCACGAACCTTTTCATTGCCGCTGAGGACAGTAACGTCCATAGTTTCAAAGATGATTTGGAATGAGGAACTGCCTGCGTCCCTGGACCAGTCCACTGGCGTTGTCGTGTTCCACCGCATTGAACTTTCTCGACCTCAACAACTTGCCCAGGTCATTGCTGAGAAAGTCAGCAATATGGTTGAACAGAATGAGAAGGCGTTGGATGTGAAACTCGGTACCAATGTTGGATGGGGAGATCGGGGAGATGCGAAAGGCGAGAAACGAGGTGAACAGACCCAAGAGCGTCGTGGTAGAGGGGATAGGACAAGAGGTGGTTTACGCGGTAAGATTCGATTCTGTGATTTGCACGGATGTATTAAATGGATAGCACAACAGGGGGTACCCGTGGTCGTGGTTCTCGGTTCGCGCAAGGTCTTGGAAACCAAATGGCAGGACACTCGTCACAACGCACGCGATAGCTTGATACTATTGGTACCTGGGTTACTCCATGATATGTTGTTGCTGCTACTAGACGAATACTAGTGGCACTACTCGGCAGTGGGCTCCTCATCCGAACTCCCGTCAGGATCTTCGTCTTCATCGTCCTCATTCGGATCCTCAGTCTCTGCTCCCCAATCAGAGACATCAAGCTTCTCGTTTCGATAGCTTTCTGGAGTGAGTGCGTGAGTGAAAACCAAAGGTATCTGATTCACGGGACCTCACCATTCTCCTTCACCTCATACCCTCCCTGCGTGACGCACTGCACTAATTCAGCCTTGCTCCCGACTCTTGTATTCCTACCAAGAATAGAACCCTCAAGTTTTGCCCTGTATCAAGCTCAGCGGGTTGACAGAAAGCACTGAGCCTCGCGCTCACCCGTCCGAGACCACGCAGTGGTCAAGCAGCACGCAACCAACGATTTTCACAAATTTCCCGATTATGCAATGCTTCCCAATAACAGATTTCTTGATGGTCGTCTTCTCATCAACTTTTGTGAAATCACCGATCGTTGAATCGGATGAAATAGATGCTTTTGCGTCGATGAGGGCTCGCTTCTGCGGGTCGACGGGTAAGGTATAAGAAGCGTCATTTATAAACTATATATGTGACGGTGAATCGGAATGAATACCCTTATATGGGGGAAGCTTACATGTCGGTTTGCTTCTAGATAGGCAGGTAAATTATTCGTTCGAACGCAATAACCGTCTTCTTCTCGGTGGATAATGACACCGACTCTGAGGCTGCTTGTTTCCCTCCAAACGTCGTCAGAGCCTGTGGGGCTGGGTGGCACAGAATACCCCAGCTCCCGACCATGTTGAACAGGTGAGGACGCAGCCGAAGGGTTATGTGCAGATATTTTGGTCTTGGTGCTGATTGTGTGGAGAGTGGAGTGTCTCATTGGGGTAGTACGCGCCGCAAAGTTGGAAAGCGAGCCGAACACTATGGATGGGTTGTTAAGTGGATCGACATCAACAGGGAAGATCTCCGTACCGCGTCCATACTTTAAGCGCTTCGTTGCTTGGTAGTGCACTTTGCACAACCAGGGCAGAAAGTCCTCCCGCAGAGAATCCAGTTCAGTCTTGCGTTGCAAAGCGTCTAGTATTTCACGTTTACAGACATAGACGTGAGAGTCCTGAAGCCGAGATGAAAGCTTTGCGCGAGGGTATCGCGAGAGCAAGTTCATTCTCAGCTCGAGTTCCTCTGCATTCTTGTCTGTGTTATCGAGGGTGTCAATGTACAACAATGTTCCGGTAGAGTCGTCCCAAACGATTGGATGAGAATGCGAATGAGAGCCCCACTCGTCGGGTGCCGCAGATTTTTCCGACTTGGGTGACTCGAACCAGCAACTGGTGGTGATTGCACCATCCGAAGTAGCCTCAGAACGGAATTTATTCAGAAGTTTTGAAAGAGGGAGCGCTGGAGGAGGGATGAAGTCACAAGGAAGCAAAACAAAGTCTTCTTGAATGCGGCTGGAAAAGTGCCTGAGGATGGAGCACGTCCCAACACCTAGTTCCTGTGTCTCGTCGAACGACTGGATGTCGACCCGCAGAGACGAAGAGGATACCGGAGACTCGGAATGGATATAGTGTGATATAGAGGGGCGATGCGAGGAAGAGCAAATAAGGAGGACGTCTGGCAGTCCCGTTCGTGATCTGCACTGATCATATCAGAGCGGGTCGCACCTTTGATCCCAGACTGCTCGACCCAGGAAAGGGCATAGTCGACCATGGGCCTATTGGAGATGGGGAGCAGCGCTTTGGGGAATGGCTCATCACCAACGTCACCCGTCAAGGGAAGGAGCCTGGGGAGGTAAGTGAAGGGGACATGGTGAAGGGGTGATGCTCACTCGTTCCCAAAGCCTGCAAGAATTACAGCGAGAAATTCGCGGGGAACTGACTGCACTGGATCCACACTGAAGTCCATCGCTTCAAGATCGTAGTAAGAGTCAGAGATCGATTGCCTTTTCTAGAAGCCCACTACCACTGGTACAGTATGGTACTCATACTCCTGGTGTCCTGACTCCAGTCCAGCATGTATCAGCCAAGCTCCATCACCGGCGAGGATGACCACTGCTCGACAGATCCTTTCAGCATATGAGCCAGATATCCTGTCGGAAACATACCGTAGTGTCAATGACTAAGGAACATTCGGCCCTTGGCGCGACGGCGTTGGAGAACTTTACGCCCGCTTGGAGTCTTTTTCCTCGCGAGAAATCCGTGTTTCCTCTTCCTCACCCGCTGCGAGGGCTGGTACTCCGTACCGCGCGAGGCAAAACGAACGCTGGTCATGTCGGTGAGGCGAAGCGGTAGTGCCCATCTGAGGGAACTTGTTATCCTGGCACCGGCAAATAAGGTGGGGTGGATCGTCCGAGTTGCCCTGACGAAGGAGGAGAACAAGCTCAAGGACAGCATCCCGGGTGAAATTGTTGGAGTAGCAGGCGTCGAGTGAAATTCCCACGTTGTACATCATCGCAACTATGTTGATGAACTTGCTAACTTGAATAACATCACCTACGATTCGAACTACCATCACCAGCCACTCTTCCCCCTCCCCTTCGACCAGCACCCTGTGAGCATGGCGCAGCCTTCTGTGCACCAGCTTTTCCGACGTCTTGAAACCGTCGGAAAGGGTGCCTACGGCTCTGTCCACAAGGGTGTCCATTTACCCACGGGCAACACCGTGGCACTCAAGATCATCAACCTCGATACAGCAGACGACGATGTCGAGGCAATCCAGCGCGAAGTAGCCCTCCTGACCCAGCTTCGTGACGCGCCCAATGTCACCAAATACTATGGTTGCTTTCTGGATGGTCCGCGTGTCTGGATCGCAATGGAGTTCGCTCAGGGAGGTAGTGTTCGTACCCTCATGCAAACTTCCAAAGACGGGGTACTCGAAGAACGCTTCATTGTCCTTATCACTCGCGAGGTTCTCGTCGGACTTGCCTACCTTCACAGATCCGCAATCATCCACCGTGACATTAAGGCCGCTAATATTCTCATCACCGCGTCTGGAAAAGTCATGATTTGCGATTTCGGCGTTTCCGCTTTATCTGCTACAACAACAAGTAAGCGAAATACACTCATGGGCACTCCTAATTGGATGGCGCCCGAAGTGGCACAGCCAACACCCGTGTACGACAGCAAGGCTGATATTTGGAGCCTGGGCATCGTGGTATATGAGATGGCCAAAGGTGCCCCTCCACACTCGGACTTGAGGGATGCGATCAAAGTCATGCAACTCATTTCCAAAGTCAAACCTCCGAGACTGGGAGAAGGTGACGGTAGCAAGGATATGAAGGATTTCGTTTCTCACTGCCTTCGAGAATCACCTAATGATGTGTGTATCTAGATATCCAGACTCGATCGTCTTACTGATGTCCCTGCCAGCGCCTTTCTGCAGACGAGCTCACCAAGACAAGGTGGATCAAGGCAGCTTCAAAAGTAAACGTGTCTGTGTTAAGAGAGCTGATCCTAAGATATGATGCCTGGGTTCAAAATGGAGGATCCAGAGCAAGTCTCGTGGAACCTCTTGACTGGGAGGGTGAGGAGAAGAGAGAGTAAGGTTTGTTCACAGTCTGAGGAGAATTCTACTCATGCTTTTCAGCTTACAAAATATTACTGAAGAGGACGACGACCTGTGGGAGTTCGATACCATTAGGCGTAACTCGCTCATGAACGTATCAAATGAGGATGACAATGCGGATCTCAATTCCATTGACATACCTTCCGTAGCTTCCACCGTACGCCCTGCACCAACCCGCCTACCGACTTCTTTACGCGGCCTCTTTGACAGCGATACCGCTCCCAACGATACTGTCAAACCATTGATTTTACCCCCGCCAACAACGGCTGCACCTCCAGTCGCACCACTTTCTTCATCACCCGCACGGGAGCTCGTTGCTACGAAAAAAGTTGGGCCCCGCGAAGGAGTAGACAATGTCCAGTTGGCCAAATACAATGAATTTTCCTTCCCAAGCCATCAACCCCGTTACTCACAGGATACTACCCCTTCATTACCTGCTCCTCGCCTTCCTCCAACAAGTCCCTCACCAGTTACAAGAGCACGATCTGCTAATACGGCCGATGCAGACTCCTCTCCAGTCGAGAGTTCTCCCTCTGGGAGCTTCCTTGGAAGGAAACCAAGCCTTATTCGCCAAGCTTCAGTTGCCGTGATGGAAAGTACGCCTGCATCGCCCCTCATGCCTCCTATCAGGCCATTCGCTGTAAGGGATAGGAGTGGCAGTTCTTCTAGTAAAGGAAGCGACGGCGCTAACTCCACCAAAAGCTTGGTTCTTCCGGGACTGAAAGATGCGGTAAAGGTAAAGCTTATCCTTATCATGTTTTCTTTCTTCCCGACTTCTCACCGATTCTGCCAGGTTCCATTTCTCACTTCTGAGCATCAAATGGGAATGACCGACTTACTCCCCCCATCTCCATCGACCATCGTTTCTAACTCTCACCCCCACATCCTTTCGCCCACTCCACTCGGTTCGCATAACCTGGGAATCCGTGGAGACGCGAATGCATCAACAATATCACTTCCTAGCACGAGAAGCAGTTCGCCGCCCCGCGCTGACAGGCGGGGTATATCTGGTTTCACAAAATTTTCTCATGCTACTTCGCTCTCGTTGACATCAGTGCCTGTGGAGTCCACGCTTGGCCCACCTATCCAACCACTCGACTTTGTATCCCTCACGGAGTCACAAGAGGCCACGAATTCTTACCTCGCTCGGACCGTAGATGATCTCACGAGATGGTTTTCCGCCATTGAAGTCGGCTTTGCGAACATGCTGGAGCAGTCAGGTGGCGACGCGATAGCGGAGGAGCAGGAGGAGACTCCGACAGAACAAGCCTCCTTCAACGCTATCAATAATGCAGACAGCAATGTTCATGTACAACCAAGGCGTGCCCTACCGACGGAACTTCATTGAAGATACATTCCCTTATTTCACGCATCGCCTTTCTAGTCATCTACTGGTACTCGTGGACCTTGTTCCTATACCTTGCCATTTCCTAGTGAACTGCGTCCTGACATCTATCCGAATTATCTATGGCGACTTCAGATATAGTTGTGCATGCTAAGGTATGTCGCAACAACCTCTACAGCCTCTTTCACGTCGCACTGATCGGTTCTGACATGAATTTCAGGGTTCGCTGGCTCCTCGTATGGTGCAGATATTCCAGTGAAATCTGATGTTCGCAGATGGCAGTGGTGCTAGAGCAATAGGAATTCGGCTCACCTTTAATCTCTCCAGCACGGGCTTTCTTGTACAACCCCTTAGGGTCACGTTCCTCTACAACCGAGAGAGGAGCATCGACAAAGACCTCGACAAAAGGCAGATTAGCCTTCTGGTGGAGTTCGCGAGCTATTTCCCGATCCGCACGGTAAGGAGATATAAAGGCAGTAACCGTGATACAACCTGCGTCTGCGAATAACTTTGAAACCTGGATAAATATTCTATCAGTCAGCTTAGATAAGTCGATGGTTGTCATGTCCTTGTACCTCTCCGATTCGTCTGATATTTTCGACTCGGGATTTCTCGTCGAAGCCGAGATCCCTATTCAACCCGAAGCGAACGTTGTCGCCATCGAGACGGTAGGAAAATTTATGCTGGTGCAAAAGATGTTGCTCGAGAGCACAAGCGATGGTAGACTGCGGATTCAGGCTGAGTGAAGGTTTGAGAAGACCACGGTGAAGTTGTACCAACCTTTCCGCTTCCGCTCAGACCAGTTAGCCAGATTGTAACACCTCTTTGTTCGAGAAATTCGAATCGCTCGGCGGCGCTGACAGAGCCTGACAATAGTCAGCGTTCTGCGGTGTCAGGCCCACTCCGGGTCCGAGACGTATGTGCATACCCTCATGAAATGTGATGTTAGTAGCCATGGTATAGAGATCCTGAGAGGAACTGAGGAATCATTCGACAGTGTCCTTATATGCTGGCTTCTGCTTGACTCAGCGTGATGGCTCTAGAGCTTGAGAAGACTGATCAGTACTGATCAACCGGTTGCACCCATTTTGAATGTGTCTAGTATGGGCAACTTCAAACTGTCAGAGCTTACCGGCGTACTAACGGCGTACCGGCCGAAATTGCCGATGCCACTTGGCAATCACAGAGCAACGTTCAAGTTGGACACTAAATACTACAGATGCCCAAGGCTAACCCACCGGAAAGTCCCCTAATCTCCAATGAAAAGTTGGTATCGTAACCAATAATAATCCGGTAAAACCCCAAGTATCACGAAGGAGAAGTGCATAGCCAAACAATCGACTTCTTCACTGCCTCAGTAACTTCCTCTGTGCTCAACGGTTGATCTGCTGGGGGACAGTGGATGAAAAGCACCTTAGTCGTCGGCTTATCGGTTTTTGGGACGGAACGTCTACTCTCTGCCAAGGAACAATAATAGATGAAGTCGCACAAATAATGCCCAGCATCTAGGGAAGAGTAAACTTGCTGCAAGGAAAAAAATGAAAAAAGAAGCACACAGATCAGGTGTTCACAAAGTAACGCGGTAAATGGCAAAAAATACGCTCACCTCGACGCCACATTTTTTTAAATGATGCACAAGTTTCTCGACGTCGACGTCGGTATAGATCTCTTCCGGAAATGATTCGTATCCCTTGCCAAATCCACGTTTCGGGGGTTCGCCGCCGTCAATAGGGCTTTCGATGTCATACCCCAATCGCGCCCTTTCCAACCGCTCCGCCGGTGAAGGTTCGGAAGGGATTCGACTCGCCTCGTCACGCGCAACACGGACGATGGGCGCATGGACATCCATTCGCGTCCTTCATATTATAACCGAATTTGTGACTAGTTCTTTCGATCCGCAGCGGTCCCCGACCAGCGACTCCTACGTGAAGAACAAGGTCATACCCGTTTGGTGGAGGGGGGAAGGCATTTTCTATCAGGGGGAGGACAGGGGGATGGGCGTGAAGACCCGGAACGATGGACAATACATCGTCGTATATAACGGGTACATTGAGTGATGTTATGCGAATTTCGCGGTGGGTTGTCGTCGGATAAGAGACTGGGATGGGGGTGGAGGAGGGATTTCGAGGGTCGTCGTGAGGCACTGGATCTGCTGGCACCTCAACATGCATGACGGTGTTGTGGAGGGGCTCGACGGCTAGCCAGGAAGGATTGACGACATGGCGCGAAAATGGCTGGACCAGGTAGAGGTCAGTGCAAGCAGGGTGGATGCAATAAAACAAGTACTGGATAAGGGGGACTCACACCAAAGCCAGTAACGAGAACAAAGTAAGGACGAGGCTCAGAGGCGGAGGGTGTGGTGTGCACTCCGTTGACGGCTGGCATGATGAGCCTGAATGAGAGAACCAAGCTAATGAGAACTCGCACCTGACAATGGTCGATACCTGAGAACTAGATTCTAAATCAGTACCATCCGGGCGAGGCCGGCCTGGATATTCGACTCTTAGCTTCAAACGCCGACGGTCGTTCTCATATCCTCTCCAATGTTGTCCTCGGCCCTGCGTACCTCCCTCGCCGCATCCACACACGGTCGGCGGGCGGCCTCTTCTATCGCACTCAAGTACTCCAACGCTCTCTACTCTGCAGCTCTCGCCAAGTCGCCCCAGGTGCTCTCCAAAGTACAGACCGAGCTCAACACCATCTCGAAATCCGTTGCCGAAACCCCCGAGCTGAACGCTTTTATCTCAAATCCGACGCTTTCAGCAAAGGAACGCGCCACTGGTCTCGCCTCACTCTATGCAAAGGCAGAGGGCCCAAGGAAGGAGCCAGTTTCCGACGTCACCAAAAACCTCTTTGTTGTCCTCTCAGAAAACGGCAGACTGAACGAGACCCCAGGCGTCATTGATGGCTTCAACGAGCTTGTTGCAAAATACAGGGGAGAGTTGGAGGTCATCGTCACCTCGGCCGCACCACTCCCAAAGGACGCTGCTGCCAAGCTCGAGTCAATTCTCAAGCAGTCGCAAGCCGCGCAACACGCCAAGTCCCTGAAAGTGGTCAACAAGGTTCGCGCTTTGGCATTGTCCAGCTCGGCCTTTATTCATCGTCATGCAGGTCAACTCCTCGCTCATGGGTGGGATTGTGGTAGACTTTGGCGACAAGAGCATTGACCTCAGCGTGTCGTCCCGCGTCAACAAACTGAACAATATCCTCCAAGGTAAGTATCGCCGCGCAGCAAGTTTACCATGCTCATACTCGTCATAGAATCAATATAAAGGGAAGGATGGTTGGAACGCTTGGTCGTGACGTATGAGAGGTCGTTGGCTGTCGCGACGCGATACGAGGTATAGAAAGTCGGATGTATACGTGCTATGTGCCCACTTGAACAGTCCTGTTCGGCACTGGGACAAGTACTGCGCCAGATGGCAGAGGCTAATAGACCTGCCCTCGTTTCGTGAACAAGTTGAGAGCCATTACATAAGTCAGAGCGAGCGCCGTGATCCGGAGAGCAGTCAAAGTTCAGCCCCTCGAAAGTGGGCTAGTTGGTTCTTCTCCTCGCGACGTTCTAGTTTTGAGTGTCGCACGTATGCGTCCTGGATAGACCCTTGGCAATAAACTGTCGTATGACTTCTGGTATGTCATTGGATCATCTGTCGGCCGCATCGACTGACCTCGTCCAGCTTCGGTAACTTGGTTGGTCCAGGCATTTCTTATCAGCATTAATGCAGCGATTTAGTTTCCGCCCACAGTCCCGCGTGTTCATGTTCTGTCCTCGAGCGGGATATCAACAACCACCTGGATAGCGGATGCTCGGAGCACAAATTGAGTACTGGCAAGTTGCCCGCCAAAGAGGAATCAAAAGGCAAATTTGCTCCGGTTTTCTCTCAGGCCAAAGGAAGTAGCTCGAAACCATCTCGCATATCGACCACCCTCCTTGAGGTGGGCTGTGAAGGGCCATCCAATAAGAAACGAAAAATTGAGGTCTCACCCCAAGCTGTGACGCAGCCCCTGTCTAATAGCCAAAAGCACACCAGCAAGCGAGCATTCGATGCAAGCGCAAAACTTAGCATGCCTCTGGCAGAAAGGCTTCGTCCACAGAGTCTTGATGAATTCGTCGGACAAAAGCATTTGACTGGACCCTGTTCACTGCTGAGGAGCCTGCTCGGATCTGGAAACCTGGGTGGAATCATATTTTGGGGCCCACCGGGGTGAGCGAGCATCGTTCACCTGAGGTATAGACTCATCTCAAGTCACCATAGTTGTGGAAAGACAACTCTTTCGAGACTCCTGGCCAGAGAAGCAAATTGCATTTTCAAGGAGCTGAGCGCCACCTCGTCAGGAATCAATGACGTTCGTAATATCTTTGAAGAAGCAAAGGGGTCTCTGGCGTTGGCAGGGAGGTATGCAGGTGACTTATACCACGATGTTCCATTGACTACATTGCTAGCAGGAAGACCATTCTGTTTTTGGATGAGATTCATCGCTTTAATAAATCTCAGCAAGTATGTTTCTATTCCTTATCAAGTGTGTTGATCTCATCGGATTTTAGGATATATTTCTGCCGTACATTGAGAAGGGCCAAATTCAGGTGATTCACCAGTTTCTGCACATTCACGCCTAAGTGATGGTTACCGTATACGTCCAGGTGATAGGTGCAACAACAGAAAACCCATCATTCAAGTTAACCGGAGCTCTCATGAGTCGTTGTCGGTCCGTGACATTAAATATCGATTTGCAACATCTGACGCCTATTTACTTAGAGTGTTCACGCTAGAACGCCTCACAGACGAGGAGATGCGAAGCATCATTTCTCGTGCAGTGGAGCGTCTCTCATGCATGGATGAGTCATCAGCTTTGCAACAGCCAACCAGTTCACAAGGTTCTGACCAGCCCTCCGCGACTCAAGGATCGGCAGGCTCGAGCAATATTGAAGAACCATATCCACCTTATCCCCAATTGACACCTCGCGTCATCGCATCTCTCATCTCTCTTTCCGCCGGGGACGCGCGAACAGCACTCTCTCTACTGGAGCTCGTCTTCGCGTCGAAGAACCACATCGAGGAGGAGGAGCTTCTTGTTTCATTGCGACAATCGGTGTCCTGCTCGTACGATCGGACGGGCGAGAGCCATTATGACATGATTTCTGCTCTTCACAAGTCTGTACGCGGTGGTCAAGGGAGTGCAGCGATGTATTGGCTGGCACGCATGCTGACTGCTGGCGAGGATCCTTTGTACATCGCCCGAAGGATGATTGTCTGTGCGAGCGAGGACATCGGACTCGCGGATAACCATGCGTTACCATTAGTGAGTACTTATACCCAACCTATTGTATAATTGTTAATGATAAATTCACACTCGTTAGGCAATCGCGACTTTGCATGCTTGTCAACAGGTCGGAATGCCGGAATGTCGTATTAATCTGGCCCATCTTGTTACTTATCTCTCTGAAGCCCCGAAGAGCACGCGCGCGTATGAAGCCTATAATTCAGCTGAGATAGCAGCAAAAATGGATCCCACCGCACCGGTCCCAATGGCGATGCGGAATGCACCTACAGCACTTATGAAAGACCTCGGGTATTCTGAAGGATACAGCTATAACCCTCATTATCTGTGAGTTCTCAATCGAAAATCGACTTGAATGTTCCTGATGTTCTCTCGAGACACCCTGTGCATAATGATTACCTACCTCCGGCCGTTCAAGGGGAGACGTTCCTGAAGGGGCCTGACGATATATCCAATAAGCTATGGGATGAGGATGCCCTCGTGAAGTGGGAGACGGAATGCAATGGAGGACGCCCTTGGTCTGGCCGTCCAGCTCTTCCCCCACTTCGTCAGAGGTCTCGATCAATCGCTTGAGTCACCAGACTAGATTGATGGGCTTTTGTCAGTGACAGCCCCTAGCTCGAGTATCGATAACTGCCGTGTATCAGCATACGACATTCTAATTTTGGTGCGCTATGATTGCCAGTAATCGCATTTCCGCGTGGCTCATGGGAAGGAACAAGACGATAAGCCGCGAAGCAACATCGAACCGGCCCGGTTGATTTGATCTGACTGGTTGCAATGGGCCTAGAATAGACTCAGGCTCTCAAGTCCACGTTGAACAATCTTGCTATCTATCTATTTATGGAGACCGTTTTCCTATGAGGCGATGAACGGGTTCCATGCTTTGGTCCATCTTATCTGGTGACATTGCTGACACCACATGCATTTGGTGCCTGTTGAGCATGGGGCCCGGATCAGCAAACGGAAAATGGCACGCAAACACTCCTTCTCGTTGCTAGGAATAGCACAAGACTAGCAGCCGTCTTCAGCCCTCGCAATCGGAACTCTCAAATGGTTCGCAAAATGTCGCCAAGCGATAACGCCACTCACATGGCTCAGCAGGCGGGGCCCGAGTAAAGCATGTAATTCTGACTCTTCCCTTGGTTGGGGTTATCATTTATATCGCATGCAATTTGTACCCTCCCTCACACCACAGTGCCCCCTCCCTCCAACATGGCTCACCCAGGAGGCATTACTGATACTCTTGAACATTCCCCTCACCGTGATAAGAAAGCTCCGAGCGTCAGCGACGAGAAAACCTATCACGAGAAGCATGATGTCGAGACCGCAACCACCGAAGCTGAGAGCGCTGACGCTGTCCTTCAAGACGAACGTGACATAGCGACCCATGTCATCTCTGTTTCGGATGACCCGAGCTTAAGCCCTTGGACTTTCCGCGCCTTCTTCATTGGTATCGGTCTTTCTGCCTTCGGAGGGGTACTTGGTGCGTGATAGCATTCCTGTGGAAGTCCTTACTTAAGATTTTCTACAGCTGAAATATATTATTTCAAACCGGTGGGTCAACTCTACTGTTATAACTACATTCTCTTATTGTTATCGCCAGCAAACTGTGCTCGTTTCCTTGATGTTTCTTGCTGTTGTATCGTACGTATTGGGGATCTTCATGGAAACCTTTATTCCTCGCCATCGCTACTTGAGGTGGTTGAACCCGGTAAATCATTTATCGTATTCGAGTTCCTCGACTGATCCTAAGCTCGTGTTGACAGGGGCCATTCAACAAGAAAGAGAATGCCTTTGTTGTCATCATGGCCAGCGCAGCAGCGAACTCCGCCCTTGGTACTGAAGTCCTCGCTGTCCAGCGTCTGTATTACAACATCACTCCTAATGCCGGCGCTTCGATTTTCCTCCTCTTTTCGAGTCAGCTATTTGGCTACGGAATCGGTGGAATGATGCGCTGTACGTGTCCATTCAGACACTTGACCCGGGATGTTTGACTTTATCGCACCTCTATAGCCATTCTACTGTACCCATCCAAGATGTTATATCCTTTAGTACTTCCCCTTATCTCGATGTTCGATGCCCTGTACGAAGGTGGGCACGCAGCAAGAAGAAAACTCAAGATGTTTTATTGCGTATTTGGCGCGTAGGTTGCTCTATGACAAGTTTGAGTGTATATCTCTCATGTTTCTGACTTGATATCGGACAGGATATTTGTCTGGGAACTTTTCCCCGAGTGGATTTTCCCATTACTCACTGGATTTTCTATTTTCTGTTTGGCAAACCCAAATAGCCCCGCGTTCTCTCGTATTTTCGGCGGTACCAACGGTAATGAAGGTCTTGGATTACTGTCTATATGCTTCGACTGGCAGGTAGGGGCCACTTGCAAATTTCTGTCTGTCTCGCAACTGACTGTTCGTTGCAGTATATCGCAAGTGGTGCTAATCCGATGACCATTCCCCTCAGAGCACAAGTAAGTTTGCGTTCACCGAACGACTTACGCAACTTTAACTTCCAATCAGGTATCCAACTTCATTGGGTACATCCTCTGCATGTAAGTCAACTTCTCGAATTTGCATACTGTGATGACATTGGGTCGGTTAGGGTCGTATTCGTTGCAGTGTATTATAACAACGTCTGGCAGGCACAGAACTTCCCATTCGTAGGTCTGATCCAACGAATCATTTAGCATGCATTGATTCCTCTTTCTTTGTCAGCTCTCACAACTACTTTACTATGAGAATGGCACCCAGTATAATCAGACGCTGATTCTCAATTCAAACTACGAGGTCGACCCAGCGTTGCTCGAGGAGCAAGGACTTCCTTGGTATTCCTCCACGTGGGTAGTCAACTTACTAGCCACGAATGTAGGACTTGCTGCGACGTTCACGCACCTTCTTCTCTGGAACACGGACGACCTTCGTACCGCGTGGACCTGGGCGAGCCCTCGGGCCCTCAGAGAGTCATGGAAGACATTCAATTGGAAGTTCTGGCAGACCGATGGTATGAGGGACGTGAATGAGAACAAGGAACTCGATCCTCATTATCTGGAGATGCTCAAAGTAAGTTATTGGAATCCATCCGGCAACAACTCTGACAAACAAAAAAGTATCCGGATGCACCAAATAGCTGGTATTTCGCAACATTCGTGTTGTCCGTCTTCATTGCTTTGGTCGTTATTTACAAGACGGACTCCACACTGCCCTGGTGAGTTGTATTTTAGTAGTCACGTTACAGGACCACTGAGTACTGAGTACTCAATCCTTATCTACAGGTGGGGCTTCGTAATTGCAGTATTACTGGCTGCGTTGTCTATTCTCTTCTTTGGTGCACTTTATGCCATTACAGGTTTGGGCTTTATCATACAACCGTACGTCACATATTCGCTCATTATATGACCACGACACTGACGGGGGAAAAGGTTTGTGCAAATGATTGGGGGTTTCCTACATCCTGGCAAGCCGATGGCGAACATGTACTTCGTGCTATACAGCTATAGTGAGATTCCATGGATCCATCAAACATCAAGCAAAGCTGAAGTGCTATTGGCAGATACCGTAACACAGGCACAATTGTTACTTCGGGATCTCAAGATCGCTCAATGTAGGTTCACGTTTTACTAGCTTCCGGAGTAGGTTTATCTCACCTTTGGCAGACGCGAAACTTCCTCCCCGTGCTGCATTTACGGCCCAGATCATTGGCACCCTCTTTGGAGCGGTACTGAACTTTAGTAAGGGGGATCAAGTTGTTATCCGAACCTAGCTAATAGTCATTTTGCCACAGTTTTGATGAATTCCATTGTTGACAACCAACGTGAGATTCTTCTCTCGATCCAAGGAACGAATATTTGGTCTGGTCAGCAACCGCAGCAATATAATTCTCAAGCTATCGCCTGGGGTGGCCTCAGTCATGAGCTATTTTCAGCAGGGCAGAGGTACCAGTGGGTACCATGGGCTTACCTGCTCGGTCTATTCGTCCCCATCCCATTCTGGGTTGCGCACCGCTTTTGGCCGAAGCTGCAGTTGGACTACCTTTACACACCAGTGATTGCGTATGTCTAGACTTCACTCGAGTCACTGTCGAGTGCTGAGACGCCACAGGTACTTCATCGGATGGCTTTGCGTAGGAATTAACTCATCGATCCTCTCTTACTTCGCGCTCGCCTTCCTTTCCCAGTGGTGGCTGCGCACACGCTATCCACGTTGGTTTGTTCAATACAACTACATTGTTGGAGCTGGTGAGTTCTGCCAGCTAGTCATGTTGCGTATGGAAGCTGAGAGTTGGAGCAGCACTGGATGGGGGGACCCAAGTAATGGTGTTCATTCTTTCCTTTGCAGTACAGGGTGCGGCAGGAACTTCCCACCTTTTTCCCAGTTGGTGGGGCGCGAACCAAGGTGGGAACTACGACCATTGTGCATACCTGACATAGTGAGCGCTCTTGTTGGTTAGTATATATCCAATCTCTACTCTGGCCCACATGCCTAGTAGTTTATGATAGTTCTTCGTTGTACGCACTCCACCAACTTGGAGCATTCAGTGCTAAGTAAGAGGCCGTCGGGACTCCAAACCGGAGCTATTGTTATTAAACAGAATGGCACAGCCACTATGGCAATTACGACAATCGTGGCAGGAAATTAATGCTAATTGGAGCCGCATCACACCATGATGTTGACAGTGAGGAGTCAATACATATTTTAGGTACCTCACTCGCCGCACCTTCAAGTCTCTTCGAACTCCCCGCCAGTTTCTGGAGAGAGAGGAGGGAGCCGGCTTATTTCGTTCTCGAGTGAAACTGTCATTTCGGGAACAACACCGTGGACTTCGTAACCACAGCCTTGAAAACAATAGCTGTGAGTACAATGGAAACAAGCATGCTTCCAACATGCAACTCAACTCCGTAAATTGTTATATTATCTCAGTGAGGGACCCGGCATCTCCGTGATTGCTGGCCCATCCATCCTTTCACTCCCTCCCCATTCAACCCACATGTTCGCCTGGATGCGACGTCTTGCTCCCCTATTATTTCTCATCCCTGCTGTTCAGGTTTCTGCTAGGGACGATTCGCTCTGTGAGTCTGCTGTAGCCCGCCGAACACGAATGCATCTCATGCAACGACTCTTATACTATTCTTCTTCCAGTCACTTCGTCTGTCACTTACTGTTCAGAACCCGATGCTCTCCTTATCCAACAATTCGATGTTGTCTATTTTCAGAAGAATTCGTCCATTTGGTTTAACATCTCTGCAGCAAGTGTCGTGAGTTTCACAGCCTACTTTTTTTTTACTTGGTTTCAATCCCATACTGTTTTTCTCGGCAGGAACCCAATGTCAGTGTGTCCGCCAACATCTTGTTGAATGACTATGGAGCGTATCCAGTCAACTTCACACTCGATCTTTGCTCTTTGTTCAATGGTGCATTATGTCCACTACCGACTTACAACTTTACTGGATCGGATTCCATCCCGATTCCCTCTTCTCTGGGCGTAAATGACATGATCCCGAGCATAACTTTTCAGATACCGGACCTTGAAGCGTGAGTTTCCAGTGGCCGATCCCCTAGCGCCGCTTCTCACCATCGTTTGGTAGTTATGCACAACTGACACTCACTGACGTGACTACTGGCGAGCTCAAGGCTTGCGTTCAGGCGACCTTGTCTAATGGATGGTCGGCTCATCAGGTCGCAGTCGAATGGACCACAGGCGCCATCGGTCTCCTTGCGCTACTTTCCGCAATTTGGTATTCGCAATCACCCGATACTCTGGCGCCATATCGTTTGTTCGACCTCTTCTATCTCTTCCAGTGGGCAGCTTCGACAGCCCTTCTGGATCTAAATTATTCATCGGTCTACATCGCTTTTGCGACGAACTTTTCATGGGCACTGGGTTTATTCCCGGCTTCGGCGACTTCCCCAATCCAACTTTCGATCAACAACATGCGCCATCTTACTGGAGGCAACATGGCGGATGCGAGTTCTAGTTCGGCGGTTGCTTTGGTCAATAGGGAAATGAGTCCTTATAATGCTGTGGTCACTTCCCTCACCAGTTATCTGACGACCAACTTTGCCTCGGAGACATTGGTGGCACTAAGAAATTTCACGACACCAGGATCAATATTGTCGGCTTTTCCTAGCAGTGTCCAGGAGCTAGATAACACCGGAACCGTCCCACTTGTCACTGCAACCTCCAATAATGTACTCCAGGCTGGTGTCCCCATCTACGTCGAGTATGTGGGAATCGCTACTGCCAACGCATTCATGACTATATTTTTGGTGGCATTGATACTCTTGGCAATCTTGTCAGCAACACTTGCGCTAGGTTACGGCGTTGTGGTGCTTGCTGATCAGCGGATGAAATCCACCGACCTCTTGCGCCGAAGGGAACTGTATCCAGCGTACGCGTACGCGTGGCTATTGCGTGTGGTGAGTGTGGAGTGGCTTTCTGACCTTAGAGATGTCTGTTTACACTTCTGAACTAGTGCTTCGTTGCCATCACCCCTGTCAGCATTTTCGCAATGTTTCAGTGGACGCTCAAAGACTCCTGGTTGTCAGTCTTGCTTTCCATTGTACTGTTTCTAGGGATGCTCGGTTTTCTGGGGTTTTCCATCTTCCACGTCGTTCGCCTCGCAATCCGTGCCACACCGTATGCACTACACACGCGGCCAAAAACCATCACCGCATATAGCCCTCTATTCGGTCTATACCTCCCAGAGAGGTATTTCGCAAGCATACCACTGCTTGTCGGCATCCTTCTAAAAGCTATGTTCACTGCTTTCGCCCAAGCGAATGGAGAGGTACAAGTCTTATGCATCCTGGTTATCGAGTGTGCGGTTCTCGCCTTCCTGCTGTTCCTCAAACCTCACAAGACGAAGGGAGCCGACATTCTCGCAACGTATTTGGCACTCACTCGTGTCATATGTACTGGTCTGCTCATCGCCTTTATTCAAAATCTCAATGTCACAGCCATTCCTCGCGTTGCGATCGGCATTGTCATAGCCGTCATCATCTCCATTGCTGTTGTCGTCATGTTTGTCAACATCCTTTTCAACCTGGGTTTGATAAAGGTGCCTGCAAGGTTTCGGCGACGTAAAGCTCCACCTTCCGATGCATCGACTCTAGAGAAGGGAGTAAATGGAGAAGACATTTCAGGACGGCCTATAAACCCGACGCCGGAAAGGAACATCCCACTAGATCCGAATGTCAACCAACCGTATCCAGAGAGCCCCTCAGATATTGCCACAGAAGAACGCAGTTCCTACTCCGAGGAGTCAGGCTCTACGACACTCGGTTCACTTCTGCCGCGCCGTTGGTCCTTCCAACCATCTGCTGCATCACATTCGCGCACACCTTCACAATCACAATATTCGTCGACAAGTGCATCGTCGCATCGACATTCTCACCCTCCTTCATCACTCCACCCGCAATCAGCATCACACAGTAGACACCCAACAATTGACGAACACGGACCCATTGCATTTTAGATGCCTTTCCACCTTATTATGGTACACCATCTTGTTTTCATGCACTGTTTAATGCATTCCTGAGTGACTGGTCCGCATTTCCTACATAGCTTTTTGCCTCCATCGTACTAAATCGTTACTGCATTTTTACGCTCGGACGGTTCGGATATCAAGTTGTATGTTACATAGTCACGCTGTAATTATTCCGGATAATTTGCATATGTTGATAGGTTGTGTTCAATATATAACTTCTCAATAGCCTTTTGTTACGTACATCAACGCGTTACGTGTTGTCACGTCACGCGTCTGATTTTCGACAGGAGCAAGTCGCGCGCGGGCAGGCTCATTGTCAACCATCCTCGAGGCTCCGGCAACTTCCAAAATGCCTGCAAAAAGCTCCTTGAGAGACAAGAACAAAAAGTTGACAGATTTTTTTACACAGAGGCCTTCCTCGCCTGTTCCAGCGTTGGCGACGTCCTCCAATCCTGCGACGACGATGTCCACGCCGCGGAGGAGGCCAGCGACGCGAGCTTTAACAGCTGCCGTAGATCGCGAGTCCTCCATGAATTCCAGTAAGCGGACATTCGGAATCGCGTCTTCTATCTCCTTATTCCCTCCAGGTGCGCCTCCACAGATGCGCAGCGCTTCGACGGCGACAACACGCAAGCGTGCTCGCTCACCATCTCCTCACCCTCCGCGCAAACTTAAGTCTCCAAGGAAGCCCACGAGGATACTACGGTCTGATCTGCGTTCCGACCCCCCGACGGGTGTCATACATATTACTCCGCCCTTCACCTCTCGCAATTCTGGGCCCCAGAGGTCGACACCGGCGCAAGTGCAGTCGAACAATACAGCATCTCCTTCGGATTCCGGCAAGCAAGTTGTTTGCAGTAGTCAGTCTGATGAGGCGGAGCTCGCTTTCCCCGTGCCTGAATCTCGTGACCACGGAAAGGTTGTAGAAGGTATCCGCGCGTGGAGGCGAAAGGCGTCCGAGTCTTCGAATTCCTCTTCACCGCGGGCACGTGAAAATGCCATGGAAGTGGATACACCTCCATCTTCTCCTAACCGTGGTTCACCCGTGGCATCTGCACAGAGCGCCTCCCACTACTTTGGCGCACCTAATCGCACTACGGCAGCGCCCAGGAGCAGCCCTGCTTTTCAGACGCCCATTGCTGCACCTGCATGTCTTCCGTCACCGCCCGACACAAACGAGCCTCCACCGCTTCCTGCTACTCCGGAACCAATCGATCCGGAAGCAAAAACAGCCAAACTTATTGCAGAAATCAAAGCCAGGGCGTATGCTGCCAACCAATCCAGTGATGACGATCAGCCTCTTACATTTCGTGAACTCGAAGACAGCGAAGACGATGACGACTTTATTGATAATCTCCCTCTGATTGGTAACGCAAAGGAGAAAAGGTAAGAGTTTCGGATTCTGGTCAGTTAATTATTGGATTTTAATACCCCTCAAGCTCCCTATTTTCTGAGCCACGAGCAATGAATGACATATTTTCTTCTCCGTTGTCAAGTGTGCCCCCGACCCCCAACGATGCAAACATCGGTCGTCGTACTCGCAGAACTCCGGATCATCTATCGCCTCCACCGCGAAGATCCGCGAGAGCTTGTAAACCTGCACCAGCTTATCGTTTACAAACAACAGTTGCAGAGTCATCAACTTCTGCTGGTGTGACGAAGCTAAGATCTTTTCTACCAAATCGCAAGAAATCAAAAGCGATGAACCCTCTGCATGCTCTTTTACGCGAGAAGGAGTTGGAGGACAAACGTGGTACTAGTTGCGCTGCCCTTCGTCTTGCGGAGGAAGCAATGAGGGAAGGTTCTCACGAGGCATCCATTGGCCCTGATGACGAATTCGGCACTATGAATCAATTATGCCTTGCAGATGAGCAAGCGGCTTGGAAGGCTGTTCGTGAATCCCGCAAGTCGAGCCCCGTTAGCTCCGGCGATGTGGAGGGCTTTACGGTTGGGGATCGCGAGTCCAAGATGTTGGGTGCCGTTGCCGGTGAAACTATCAACAAGATCCTTGCTGGCGACAAAGACAGCAAAAGACAAGAAAGGACCACAGACCAGAAAATGGCTTCGGGCGTTCCCTTGTGGATACAATCCTCAGACGAGGATATGGAGATTGATTCACCGTCAATTCCGCCCCTATCAGGTCATCCCATTCTTACTTGCTTAGACCGTTTGCTCAGAAGTGATGGTATGCGTCTTCCAAGGACCTAAATCTGGTCGTGAAGTTAATCATTGGTTACTCAGATGATTCACTTCTGGACTTGATTCTCCGTACTGGAGCCCTTGCTGCTATTCCGAGGGACATCCTATTATCAAACATCCCTCAACTCCTTACCATGGGTAGATTGTTCTCGTAAACTATCTCTTTGTAGCGCTGACCCTTTGGCAGCCCTCTTTGCGTCACCACAGGTTGCCGATGCTGTCTGCATCGCTCTTCGTGACCTGTGGGAATTGAACCCACGTAAGGTAGAAATGCCCTTCGCTGCCATCTTGTCCGCATTAGTTCGGTTAGGTGCAAGCCCCTCAATCCTCGAGGGACTTGGATTGACCACGGAACGCACTCAGAAGAAGCATATCACCCACGAAACCCTCTTGGAGTCCTCAAGAAGGCTTCTTGCGACGGTGAAGACCGCCGGTTGGTCAGTAGAACTTTTCCTTGATTTAATAACTAAATTGTTCATGGAATGCATCCCAGTGCTGGTGCTTTCTCTTCCGATGATGTAGCAAACGTGGTGTTGATCCTGGTTATCATGGGACTTGATCCATTGACTTTAAGCACACTCCGTACCCAGCTGAATACCACCATAGACGTCGTTTGCAATCACGCTGCAACGGATTACCTCGTGCGTGACGCTCTATTTCCCCCAGATGCTGCACAGAGCGTTGAACTTACTTCAGCTCCGCGATATCCACGAGAAAGTTCTAGGCTTTGCCAGACAACTAGTTCCTATCAACAAAGCTCGGCTGGTCTCGTTTTTCGCAAGTGGGAGTGGTCGGACCAGGTGCATTGCACGACATCTTGCTTACTGCCTCCTTGTTTCCGCGCCTAATACCTTCAGCGTATGTTTTCCCCATCTAACTAGTATCACACCCACTAGAACTCCACTCAGGAGCAGGCGCTTCAACTTGAACCACTCATCCTACTACTTACCCCTGATGCTGGATCCTGCGAGCTTTTCGACGTCTCAAACGAATCCACGGATTATGAAGAGCTTAGGCATCACGTTGATATCCTGTCTGTGGCTCTCATGGATATTGCGCCTTACGTTGAAGAAGAGCATGCTGCCATAAAGTCCGCTAGCAGCACCTTGGTGCAAGGGAGTCCAAACAGGCCTAAGAAACCACCAGTACCACCTCTCGAGCTCCTCCGCAGTGTCCTTGAGGTTCTACAGAGTAAAATTGGTGCGTGTCCACTTTACACTCCAACTGAGTATTTATGACTCTGGCTATCCCAGTTGACACTCGTGCTGCTCATCTTGATCGGTCGAGAGCGAAGGCTGCAATACAACGATTGACGATGCGTATCTGCTATGATCGTACGGCACTCATAGATACTCGTCCACGTCGACGAGCGTCTACTCTTAAAGCCTATTTTTCGCCACAGCGCCAATAGACCATAACGACACAGAAGGCAGGCATTCCCTTCCACGCATCCATGCATCGACAGCAATTCACGTTTTATGATTGTCCTTTTTGTTCGACTGTTATACTACTGTGCTCCCAGTATTCTCTTTCACAGCATGTGTCTTATTCCTAATACTCACTACCTTAATTCTCGAATACCCTGCTGGCAATTTATATAAAGTATTCAGTCAATTATACATACCTTCTGCAAATAGTATTCTACCTATTTGTTGGAAACCACGGTATTTCTCGCGTTGCTCGTCCATATGATCGTGAGTTACCTGTGAGTGGATTGTCCTTGCAAACTTTGAGTGGCTAAGCATGGACAGAGATTCAAGCACTTTCACACCCGCGTTGAGTACTTGCATTCGCTACAGCAAACAGAATCGCCATATTTGGGGAGAGGTTAACATTGCATCTGGATTACTCGATCCCATTACAAAGGGTTCCGTGGCGGAATGTGTATCCGACCTTGGACGGGAATCCACCGACCTGGAGTAGTTGACAGGCTAAATAAGATCTAGTTCGATATCCCATACAGGGCTTGGTTCGCGGTCTGGAGGTGAGGCCGGTGGGAGCGTTTCCTTCTGTTTCCCCTTGTCGTTCGCACCCACAAGTAATTCATTTGCTGGAGGGGCCGAATTGCCGGTTGGTGCCGGTGACACCTGGCTGCCAAGCGAGAAAACTGCGCTCGTGGACTGGTTGCGGAATGGCTTCTCGAAGGCATCTTTTATCCTTCTAACTTTAACCTGACCGAACCCTGGCAAAGCTTGCAATTTGTCGGAGGAGGCCCTGCTGATATCCGCAAAGCTCTACTCGTGGAATGTAAGACGTTGGTGAAAGAACTCGACCTCGAACGTACACCAAGGGACGTGCGCAGTGTTTCGACATCAGTCTTGTTGACTTTGTTGATACTAGTGAGCGCAGTGCGCAGCTGGGAATCGTAATCTTTGTCGACGCGCTCCTTGATGAGGTCTGGTGGCTTGTGTTCGAATTGCTTGAATGTTGCAATGTATTGACCAGCTTCATCATTGCTTTTGGAGGCGGGGTCAGAGTGAATGACTGCACGGGGCACGGGCGTACCTCCATGCGACGATGACAGTGAGATTGTTGATCAGACACACCTATGGCGATTGTCCATAACAGGTCACTAGAGAAGGACAGCACGTTACTTTGGTGAGTTCTCTGATCAGTTCTTGGTGTTCGGTCTGAGGAAGACGTGAATAAGAACCGAGAGGCTGTACAGAACATGCTTACGACGTCACACATGATGAGGAGTACTCTAAGATTGTAGGACTGTCCGAGTTTCTCGATTCGGGTGTGGACGTACTCGGGATGAAGTCGATGATACCTCAAACTGTGTGTCCATCAGAACACCACCACAGGTGTAGCAAAGAGAAGATATACCTGAGGAATAATATACACGTCGTACGGCCAACCTGAAAATCGGGGACGATGTCGCCAAATTCCTTACCCACATTGCGGATGCATTCGAGGACTGGGTTCAAGCGCTGCAATGACATGAGCAACTGCGGGTCCGAGTTGTGGGTGAGGAGCTCGCCTGGTTTGGGTTAATGACAATGTTATTTCCGACGCCAGGCTGTACCACAGGCGGCTTCTGCTTCTGTTTGATCGTGGTCGTCATTCAACGTTACAACTGCTTTGTGCCGATTTGTGCTGGTGCTTGGCGTTGTAGTACTATTTCGGGACTTGCTCGGGTTAGTGGCAGGACCCTGGAATACAAATAGCGAGCGACTTCGTTTCCCGCCTGAACCGTTCCACAGCCTCACTGGGGTCATGGACAAGCTTCCAACCTACACTCAGCCTGTGGTGATCGAGAGACCTCACCGCAGGAACGGGTTAGCACGCGTCCTCATCCTCTGTGGTGCTACTGTCGTAGTTTGGCTGTGCTCCGCTTCTCGCCACACATTTGTTGCCAAGGACTCTGTCAGGCTACCTCTCCATGCTGAAGAAACACTCCAGAAATGTAAAATGCTCCATGTGCAGCCTGGACCACCTCCTGATTTCGCGCGGAGAACCCAATCTGACCGCTTCGTCGACGGTACTCGCGCGACGTTGCTCAGGAACGCGTCGGTGTGGACTGGAGATCCTCTCCAACATGAGATTCACGGCGCAGACATCCTACTGGACAAGGGCATCATAAAGTTCCTAGGGCACGCCTCTGAAGAGATTTTGGCAGAGCACGGGAATTTTCTTACGGTCGATGTGGGCGGGAGTTGGATAACCCCAGGGTAATCTCTTCGCGTCCCTTCAATGTCGCGTCTCTGATGCTTTCGCGTCGCAGGATAGTCGATATGCATTCTCATCTTGGAATGGATAGCCTTCCTCAACTCAGTGGAAGTAGCGACACCAATTCACTCAAAGGTTATTTCTTCGTCAAGTCCTATTTTGCGCTGGGCTGACAGTTTCTAGGGCCAATCTTACCGTGGCTCCGCAGCCTGGATGGGCTCAACACACACGACAATTCATACCGGCTTTCTATATCCGGGGGTGTCACCACTGCCAATGTTCTACCTGGCTCAGCTAATGCAATCGGTCCAGCTATGTTCAGCTCATTGAATGAGAAACATACTTACTTGAAGTATAGGAGGACAAGCATTTGTTATCAAGCTACGCCCTACTGAAGAGCGATCTCCCACGTCTATGCTGCTTGAACCTCCTTATACCATCAATGACACTCGCGTCGACCCCACTTTGCCACCTCGCTGGAGACAGATGAAGTAAGGATTTCTCTTGGTGTAGTTGATATTTTCGTTCAACATTCGTCCTTAGACATGCATGTGGTGCGCCTCCCATGATGAACAGTTACTTTATAATTAACGATTCCTCTGAAACCGCTAGGAGAAAACCCCAGTACGTCCATCTTAAATGTAATGAAAACCCTGACCTATGATCTTCTTGTAGGCCGCGTATATGGAAATTCCCGCATGGATACCTTCTGGGCATTCCGTGAAGCGTAAGGATCGCGCACACCACCCGACTCGTTTCGTGACACATTTGCTAGTTATGATACCGCCCGCAAGATCAAAGAAAGTCAGGATGCATACTGTACGAAGGCCTTAGCTGGTGAATGGGATGGCCTTGATGATTTCCCCGGGGACCTTCGATGGGAGGCCCTTGTTGACGTCCTTAGAGGTCGCGTCAAGGTATCCGCCACCTTCAAGTGATCATGGTTCTTGCTAACTCTCAGCATTTCCCCAGATTCATACCCACTGCTATGAAGCAGTTGACCTTGATGACTTTGTTCGAGTGCGTTTAATGTTTGACTGAATGCTGGAAACAACTTAATTTGTGCACCAGCTTACAAACGAGTTTAAGTTCCCATTAGCCGCTTTCCACCATGCACACGAGGCCTACTTGGTTCCGGGAACCCTCAAGCGAGCCTACAGTATGTGTTCTTCGTTTCCGTGTACTACTTACATAGTTGCATTCAGATAACACGCCGGCTGCTGCTCTGTTCGCGACCAACGCTCGGTATAAGCGGGAAGCTTATCGGGGCTCTGAGTTTGCTCCACGCATTTTGGCTGAGAACGGCATTGATGTCGTGATGAAGGTGCTGAAAGCCGCTCCCCTGTTTCTCTACTTAGGACTGACTTATTCTCAGAGTGACCACCCTGTGTTGAACTCTCGTTACCTACTTTTTGAGGCCCAACAGGCCTATTTCTATGGTCTTTCCGCCAACCTCGCTCTGTCCGCTGTCACTTCTACTCCCGCCAAAGTTCTTGGTTTGGATCACCGTATCGGTTTTATCCGTGAAGGTATGTGTGGCCCCTTTTGGTCTAGATTTATCTTACTGACCGATCCATCTTTTGCACAGGATATGACGCAGGTGAGAGGGTTGCCAAGTCAACTGAACCTCTTATATTAACCTACCATCACAGACATTGTAATTTGGGATAGCCACCCACTGGCATTAGGCGCAACTCCCAAGCAAGTCTGGATTGATGGCATCGCTCAGATTGAAAACCCCTCCGTTTTGAAGAAACCCATTACATTCCAATCGCTCCCAACCACACCTAATTTCGAAAAGCAAGCGAAAGCAGCCATTGAATACCAGGGACTTCCACCTTTGACTCCGAGCCAGGCAACGGCCGATACCGTCGTGTTTACTAACGTTAGTAGTGTATATGAAAGGGGTTGGCCCACCATCCAGGAGGTATTTAGTGCTCGTGATGGCGAACCAGGAGTAGTCGTTGTACGAAAGGGTGAAATTGCATGCTTTGGATCACGGCACACTTGCATTGTATCCTTGGATCAGGAGTTCGAAACCTTTGACCTGCAAGGTGGCTCAATCTGGTGCCTTTCCTTTGTCGTCCAATCATAGCATTTATTCAAATATTTCTTTCAGTCCTGGTTTAGTGTCCTATGGGTCACCTCTGGGCCTGGAAGAGATCCAGGGGGAGCAGTCTACGCACGACGGCGCAGTGCTCGATCCCCTGTCGGGTGACGTTCCCAATGTTCTGGCGGGTCATGAGGTCATGCTAGCCGTTGATGGCTTGCAGTTTGCGGGTCGCGACACCCTGTCAGTTTTCTTTTTTCTTTTTTATGTTTGGCATGCTGAGACTTCAACAACTAGACTTGCCTACCATGCGGGCGTAACGTCAGCGATCACGCCTCCGACATCCAGTGGCTTAGTTGCTGGCTTAAGCACTGCATTCTCAACGGGCGCAGCACACGCATTAGAGGATGGCGCTGTCATTCAGGATATTGCCGCTCTGCACGTCAACATTGGGCATTCGGGATCACCCTCTGTGAGCAGTAAGATTACTGCCTTGCGTCACTTGTTGCTGGATGCTGCCGGCGGGACACCATTTGACCGTGTTGCCAAGGTAAGCTATAAAGTGATTTTCGACCCCGTCCCGTCTGATTCCAATCAAAGGGCGACATTCCGCTAGTTGTCGAAGCACAAAGTGCCGATATTATCGCGTCGTTGATTAAGCTCAAGAAGGAGGTTGAGGCCAATAAACTGTCGATCTCAAGCTGACGGTGGCTGGCGCTGCTGAAGCCCATTTACTGGCCAAAAATCTGGGCGAGGCGAACGTCGGCGTGATCGTAACACCATCTAGGCCATTTCCCGAGACATGGGAGAAGCAGAGGATGTAAGTCCCCAATATACTTGAGGTCTCCAAACTAAGAAAATGTTTTCAAGACTTCCTGGCCCACCTTTGACCCAAGACAGCGCAATCACTACTCTGCTTGGACACGATGTCAAGGTTGGCATTGGTATTATTGAGCAATGGAGCGCTCGCAATACCCGCTTTGACGCTGCATGGGTCAGTCTTCTGGCCTTTTTCTCTCTACCGGTCTATAACTTATCTCCTCTTGTAGGCTGCCCTCGAGAGTAATGGCCGAATCTCCAAATCTGAGGCACTCGCACTGGCGTCAACCAACTTGGAGGAGCTTCTCGGAGTACAACCCGCTGCCTCTTTGTCGGGAGACTTGGTCGCCACCCTTGGTGGCTCAATTCTTGACCTAGAAGCCAAAGTCGTGGGGATAATCTCTTCGCGCAGGCGCTCTGTGGAGTGGTTTTGAATACGCATCCCACAGAAATGAAAGCGGTAATATACAACAACTAGCACAGCAAGACGAGTAACAATCAAGAAAGGATGTGATGCACTATGTTTTAGGCGTTCCCAGTTGTTGTACATTGTCGCGTATCAGTGGAAGGGCTTTTATCATAATCTTGATTGGCTTGACTTCATCTGCAGAAGTAGCAGTACTACAATTCAGCGACAAGACAATATAAAAAGGCAAGTATCAAATACCGATTTGGACGACCTGCCCGTGTCGTTTGAGAATCTTGGAGTCTGGGGCAAAGGCCGAGTGCTGAGGATGTACGATGACTAAGGAGTTCTTTCGATACGTCAACACCTGTCGAGCCTCGAGAAAGAGACGATTACTTTTGAATACCATGCCCGGAGGTTCTCAGAATCCTTGGGTATCAGAGGTATCTTTCCCATTCCGACGACCTGGACTACGAGGTTGACGTATTTGATCATATTAGCTCCTGTTACACGTCGTCAGAGTAGCTGAACTCGCTTGCCAGACTCACGTACGTCTGACATTGATCATGTCCATCAAGGGCTGGCAGCCCAGACCGTGACCGATCAGAACGATACATGTCGCGCTCGACAATCTTCACAATAGGGAAAGTGAGTTAAAAAGATGATGTGAATCGACGTGCGTTCGTTTCGCTCACTGGATGTAGTTGTCCCAGACGTACGTCAAAAGATCTCTGGCTGGGTTTTCTGCAGCTTTCGGGCGCTATGAATGGCAAGATCAGTTCAGTCGAATACTATACTGTAGATCCTACCAGTGACGTGGCCAGTGCGTGAGTTGCAAATGGCCTAGGAAAGAGATTGACGTCGACGAGCGCGTACTTTTCACTCTTCACCCAAGCAATGAGGTCCTTCGAAAAATCGATCTGCAGGAGAGATTGGTTATGATAACACAGGAAGGGAAATGGAAATATACAAGGTATGAATGTTCCAGGTTGACGTCACACATAGGACTTCCGTCCAATTCTACGCGAAGGTTTCCACTGAAAGTCGGCCTTAGCGGGGCCCCGCGGAAGGCGAAAAATGTACAGACAATTCATGGACGAACATCACAACCGTCTTGTTCTCGAGCAAGTCCTCCCTTAAGCAACGTCATCATGCGAAAGACGAGTCATTTTCCAGAAAGAATACTTACGTGCACATCACCTGTGATCCGTAGCGTTCTTCATAGGGGGGGATCAAGGGAATTTGCAACATTGTATACTGCGAATATAGAAAGTGCTGCCTGTGTCCTTTAAGGATCTCCGGTATCGAAAAGGTAATTTCGTCCATTTCTGTACACAAGGCAGTAAACGGAATATCGTCGGATATGTGGTGAACATACCCTCGCGAGGTTCACAAGCTTTGGGATTGATGCTCTTCCAGTATTTACTCTGTTCGAGTGCGACTTGCCAGACGGTTTCTGTACCGGCTTCAGAGGCCATCATTGGAGGCAATTCGGGTGGAGCATCCCCAAGCAGAACGCGAACGACCGCCAGCGCAGAATTTGATATAGAGTCGAGGTTATAGCCACCCTTGTAATGAAATCAAAAGGGTTGTCAGAAGGGCACTAAGGAATCCTAGCTCTGGGCACACCTCCAAAGCGACTACCAGTTTACCACCAGCCAGACTTGCGAGCATATGGGTCATGTGCGCATACCCAGTAGGTGAGACGTGGCACTCGCCCAAATCATCACCATCCGCCGCGTCAAAACCAGCCGAAACTGTGGAGAAAGGTGTATGTTGTGAATGTGCTAACAGGGAAGCTTTTCCCGAACATACTGATCACCAGCTCAGGTGCAAACTCCAACGCAATTGGCATCACAATTTGCTGGAAGGTATGGATATAATCAGCATCTGACATCCCTTTCGTGGGCCACGGAACGTTGACAGAACTAGTGTCCGTCAGAAGCGTTCATGTGTCTAGTTGGGGACATACTAGCCAAGTCCGGGACCCTCTCCGCAGGAATCCAAACCGCCGAAAGGACCGCAAGGATAAAAGTGACCACGCTCGTAGCGATGTATGGAGATGTATAATACGGTTGGATCGTCGTTGAAGGCGCGCTGGGTTCCATTGCCTGATCAAAGTGAATAGTTCCGCGCAAAGGACGAAAGATGGATTTACCATGGTGCACATCCCTTTGGCAAAAACTAAGTGTCAAGAAAATCATGCATGGGATATAATCCATCGGCCTACCAATCCAGTATCAATATACGTTTGATTGGAGTCGATAACTGAACGACTTTTGCAGCAACGGCGACGTTGTTAAAGAAGCAAAAACCCATGTGCTCATCAGGCTCCGCGTGATGCCCAGGGGGTCGCACGATAGCAAAGGCCTTCTTAAGGTGACCCTGAGCCACTTTCAGACATGCCTCAATGACGCCGCCGCAGCTCAGTTTGGCGGCACGAGTGGTACCGTTCATAACATAGAGGGATAATGATTCGTAGTAACTTTCTGAGTCAGTGATGTCTTGCGCGGTCATCGCTGGAGGTATGAAGAGACTCGCGTTGTAAGTGTCGGGGTATTGTGAACAAGTCGAAGGAAACCGCAAACTTGAGCGCATTTCCGGCACTCACATTGAATGGCGAGGACCTTGTCCCAGTGCTCCTCGGTGTGTACAAGAAGCGCCTCGTTACGGTATACAGGACGAATCGGGATGAGTTTCATTTTTGAGATCAAGTTGGCACCTCGGATGGCCTCGAAGATCCTCGAGATACGGTCGGGTTGCTCAGGATGGCCATGCAGAGACGCGTGGATGAGCATGTCCATGGAATAGACATAACCGACCGCGAATTCTTTTAGCGTTTGGAAAGGCTCGGATTGTGCACGGGGCCTGGGTGGTGGACTTGGACGCTGTACGCGCACTGGAACGATTTGGGTCTCTTGAACATCGATGTCCATCGGTGCGCCGTCGAGCTGTCCGTTCATGTCTGTGTCCATGGCCACACCAACTTGAAAGCAGTGTAGCAACACTTGCTAGTCCAACCCTTGTTGAAACTCCGGCTTGTGCCAACTCTCAGGCTGTGCACATCATAACATCGTGCACGCGGCGATGCAAACCCGTCTCTGTGGGCGCTTGCTCCCTGGGCTGAGTGCATCGCCATAGTGATCGGCCAAAGTCGCTTCCTCAGGGCTGTACGGACCACAGTATAACCCCAGCACGACTCACCACCCGTCTTCGTGCAGCACCGCGTGCCGTAGGCCCGAAACATGACCGTCAACTTCAAAGCATGGCTATTCCATTCTAGCTCATTCTGTTGCTGTATACCAGTTCGCGCCGGATTCGTGCTGACATCCATACTGACATTTCTTCTTTCTGGAGCGATATCGGTCATCATATGGTTCGAGATATTCCGTAAGTTCCTGTCTTAAGTCGCCGACTCAGCCTAACCAGAATCGCCTAGATTCCTACCAGCTCTCCACCAATGAGCGGGTAGCTTTTATTTTGACTGGGATCCTCGAGACTATCTTGTTTTTGGTGTCTATCATTGGGTGCGCATGCCCCGCGAGGCTTCACGCACGAAATCACTTAGCCAGCTCCGTCTTACAGGTTTATCGGTGTTGTCGCACGCAAGCAGCTGTTCGTCATGCTCTACACCTATTTCCTCTACGTTCATTTCGCCCTCAATCTCGTCGTCGGCATATACTTCCTCGTGACCGTGGGCGCAAGTGATCGCCAACAGTTCGTCGACTACTGTGCAGCAGTGTTTGTGGACACTTCGGTGGAGTCGAGTTGCTTGGAGCTCATGACCGTCTCAATATACGTGTTCATAGCGATCGTTGCAGCACTGCTGCTTCTTGGAGTTATGTGGGTCTCGCTGTTCCCATGTTTTCGTGTTTGCTGACCCTCTGTCTACTGCCAAGATGGAGTACTAATCGCAACTCGATACGTATATCGCCTGCGCGTGCAGAAGCGAGACGACCGGTCACGACGTCTGGGCTATTTCCACGCACTCTCCAAGCCTGAAACACTGGGTTCAGGGCATACGCGCCAAGCGAGCGACAACATCGAGTTGCTCCATTCTCAAGAAAACACTGGCGACCCACATGACCTCGAAGATACTGTTATCGACATCGGACCGCCGAGGTATATGGCAGTGTCGACGCAAGATCGTGATCTGCCTCCCATTCCAGCGCCTAGCTCACCACTACTGTCGCCACCTTACTCCCCGTGGGACACGACATCCGGCCGTCGCATCCGTGCACTACCACCGCGCCCAGTGGGCAACACGGCATCACCCGTCATCTCACGAGCGTCCAGCCGTTCGCAGGAAGGAGAGGGAGCTGCTCGGCTACCAAATGCCCACGGGCCCTTGAACCATGCCTCGAGAGGGCGTGAGTCACAACCTCTGGACAGCGAGGATGGGCAACATTCTCAGGAGGTGTCGACAAATGCGCACTCCGCGTTGATAGCCCACGCGAAATACATGGAGTCCATGATATTTAATGATCCTTTACCTAATCGTTCCCAATCATCGCTACCATGATCCGGACATATTTTCATATTTCTGTTAGTACTAGTTCTTACGGACGCAGACTATGACTGGGTGTAATACATACTAGGTGACATGCCAACAGAGCCAAACAGCACCGGTCGGGCGCCAGCCGCAAACTCGACTTGGTCGTCGACGTGGAGGATATCTGGAAGAGACTTGGACGAGACGGCCGCAACGACGACGGACTCGCTGGACATTCTAGATGACATGCACAGGCGCCATGACATTCAACGACAACACGTTATTGACTCTGTTCGTGTCTTCCCTTCGCTGGTTCAGGCATACTCACGCCAATTAACTAGCTCGACAACCTTATCTTCCAGCTCTACACCCTCTCCTTCTTCCTATCACCCACCTTGCTGCCCCTTCTGTGCAGAGTTTCCAGCCAGTTCATCTTTTACAAGCCTCGCGAGCTCGATCCCAAGCTGTCCTTACGCATCTGGTTCCTCCTCCTCTGTGCCTCGAATGCCCCAAGTCTCTGGTCTCACGTCAGAGACGGCGCAACAGAAGGCCGCACCGTCATTCTCGACTTTGTCGGGATGGGTAAGCATCCCAACTTGATTTGCACCCGTCTGCCTGCTTACACCAGCACAGGATATCTGCCATCCAAGCTACACCTCGTATTGCTCGATACCCTCATCCTTTGTCTTCAGATGCTCCTCACTACCATCTCATTCGAGATCTCGCTACGCTTATCCTCCCTGTCCGGGCCCGAGTCCAGTGCTATCCCGTCGTCACCCGCGCTGTCCCCGCCATCGTCACCCACCCTGGAAATAGACCGCGACGATGAGGATGACCGAAAATATTCACACTACCGCACGCCCACAATGATCATAGACCTTCGCTTCCGTCACCTCGTAAACCGCCTGCGAAACCCCATTCTGCCCGTGTCTCCTGTGGACCTGACCCTCCCTCTGCCAAATACCACCCCAACACCTTTGTCTATGCACTTGAGGGCCATTTTCAGGCGACGAGAAGAGGCAAGACGCCGAATGCTGGACCAGTTGGACTCGGTAGAGACTGCCAACAGTCCAAGGACAGATGACGTAGGAAGGATACCGGGGAGCATGTCCACCGAGTAGATCGAGTAGCATTCTTCCTCCCTACTGAGTATATCTACTGTAATTTCCAGACTTGGCTCCTGCCATATCACCTAACTTTAAACGGTTTGTTACCAGTTGCGCTTCATCTAAGTTATGTGAGCGGGGGGGCGTGTACACTCTGCGGACGTACCGCTTGACGCAAACACTGCCCAAATTTCTCAAATTCATGTTTGCAGCAATCTTTGCGAACATCGCTGTATGTCGCAGCAATACACTTTCCGTATGCTGCCGCTTGTGACGAGCAAGTCGTGGTGGAGTGTAGAGCAAGGCGTTTCAAGGGGCTCGTTGGTTTTTGTGCAGACTGCATGGTGGTGGAGGAAGCTAGAAATGTGCAAGTCATTTACATTGAACTCCGTCAATGCGGCGGGCATGTCCAAGTTCTGAACCTCAATTCCAGCTTGAACCCAATTCATCTCCCTGTTTCTCGCCAAGCAGACCATGTTCAAGGTCTACCTTTTGGTCGCTTGTGTCTGTGTACTCATAGCCTCAGTCCTCTACATTTTCTATTTCAACCGTTTCCTCGCGGCCGTCGTTGGGCTATTCCTGAGAGTAAGGTACTGGAACAAGGGTGGATCCAGCATATGGATCCAGATTGGTGAGTCCTCGGTATTAAAATGAGCTCACGCATAGAAACCATCCAATGTTCTAGGGTCCATTCACTTTTCGATTCTCGCGGGCAGAATCCTCCTCAAAGATGTTCTATACCATTCAAGTAATCAGACCATCAAGGTCGTCAAAGCGCAGGTTTCTTGGAGGTATTGGCTGCGTGTTCCTGCCACCGAAGATGATCTGAATCGCGCTCATGTCGGCGGAGAGGAACGTGCGCCCACTCATTTCCTTGTCTTTTCTTTCATTGGAATTAGCTGATGGACGCCCTAGCAGTTGATCAGACGGATGCATTTCCTTCATGCCGCATCAAGGTTTCTGCCCAGGGATTCGAATGGTTTCTGTACAACAGGACTGCAGCATATGATCATATCCTTTCTCAGATGCAAGCCAAAGCACCGCCAGTTCCCGGTGAATCTGGACCTAGGCGCTACTCTTCCCGTGCCTCAGGCTTGGAGGGCAAGTCCAGTACTCTGCCTGCTGTCACTGTCTCCTAAACGTCCTGTCAGGTCGCTACCCTCCGTCTGCGTTAGCTAGCATCAAGGCACCCCCCATCATTCATGCCGCCATAAAATGGATTAAACGGCAGATGCCATACCTCGATCCCACAGACTTACTCCCAATATCCATCGAGGTCTTTAAATTGGTCATTGTCTGCGGTAATTCATCAACGCCGAGCCTCATGGTTTCTGAGTGCCATAGGGCAGATGGCACTTTTGGGATCGTACGGGTATGATGCCAAATGCCTATCAAGTTTGTATTCTACACTTCGCTGATATTCGACCTAGGCAAGATCTAAGTGTGACCTCTACAAACAGCTCTTGAACTTCAAGTTCCAGAATACTCTTATCCATCTTGTAGAAAACGAACACTACCAGAGATCTATGACCGGGGTGGGCCACACCATTCGAGCACAAGCAGAGACATCCATGTCAGTAGTTAATATTCGGATCTACCGTAACCGTCATCTGACACATTGCAGCTACGCCGATCGCATCCCGCTAAATTATTTGTCTTTCGAAGTATTCCTGAAAGTATGGAGGGGAATTAGGTTGTACTCTACGTTGTTTTCTCCCAACCATTTAGCATCCAGTGGGTTCAAGGGAAGATCATTCATGTTCGGCGCAAAGAGTTGGGATGAAAACAAATTTGTCGGCGGCGATTTCACGAAACTCGAATATGCAATCGAGCGTCGAATTGTAGAAGCCCCAATGCTGGAACTCTCTTATTACGTGGACGTTGTCGGTGAAGTCCCCGCCGAGCTTGATGGACCAAAGGGAATGGGTTTGGAGTCGTATGACATTGGGAACGGTGATTTACCTCCTGAATGGGGAATCGACCTGGTCATTCGCAATGGTGCGATACGGTACGGTCCGTGGGCAGACCGACAGCGGTGAGATTCTTGTCATTTATATAGCAATTGGCTTCCTAACGATTGGTCGAAGGGCTCACCTTCAGCGAACTTTTTTCCCTCCCACCTTCCATGACATGGAGGTATCCCAGCGTCTGGAGCCCGGGGATAAACGAATATGGACCGCGATGAAGATCTTTGTTGAATTGCGCGAACAGACCACATTGAATCTCCCATTCCGTGAAGCGTCAAAGAACTGGCAGTGGGACGGTATTGCGGATATCCCAAAAATTCGGATACGAGAACATGCTTCCCTTCATGTCGCCGCTGGAGATCCCTCTTCAATCAGCTTTCTTATTCCAATGATCATAGGACCAGATGGGTACGAGAGTCGACTGGAAGTGCATCTTGACACCATCGAGGTCACATCGAGTTTGAATGACATCAAAGTTATTACCGCAGAATCTTGTCGAGTGAGTTGGCCTGAAAGCACGCCCTATGTACTTCGTCTTGACTATGTATAGGTTTCTGCAGCGCTCCCTGCCCCCCTCAGGTGGAATGCGGAACGTCGATGGTTGTTTTCTGTCTCCTTACGGCAGCCAGTCATCTTTCTTCTGAGGGATCATATCAATATGATTACCGATCTTTCTCGTGATTGGGTCAGCGGCGAACCCACGGAATGGCATCATTTTGTGCCAACGATATACTCATTGGAGATTCACTTGCATCATTTCGACCTAAACCTATATGCCAACGATCAGAATGTCATCGACAAGCCCTTGATCAAAGATGAGAACAGTGCGCATATCTGCCTTCTGGGGATCTTATTTTCTCAACGGCCTACTGTTAGCTATGGTTAACTTACGAGCCCCTCGGCTTTGGGCAATAACGACGATCCCGTCGAACGTGTATCTCCCGGAAGCTACAACCATCTCCTTCGCAGTTGATGTCCCAGACCTCTCCGTCTGCATGTGCTTGCCCAAGTGGAACACTCGGTTTCTTTATAGCCAGGGCAAGGAGCATCGCGTTTTACAGGCAGGCAAATTCCGTATTGATGGCACCTTCCATTACTGGGCAGAAGTTCACCCAGACAATATCGAGCAGCTTAAAGTTGCGGTCTCGGTACGTCGCTTATCTTTAAGATTCTTTCATGTTCACGTTCATGAATAGGTTGGTGGTGTCGCCATGAATACAATGAGCTGGGCGATCAGATATTTTATGGTCCTACGGGATAATTACTTTGGCTCGTTCACCCACTTCTCTACCTTGACGGAGTATCTGGAGAAACGGAGCAGAGGCGAAGTCGGTGATCCTATCGAAAAAAAGTGGCGGCCAGAAAAGGTGAGTACGCACCGCAAGGATTGAATTGTCCCCTCAAGTGAGGAACAGACAAACATGTTCCAAGTTGAATTAGCCTTAATGGTTCAACATGGATCTCTGCTACTTCCTGCGGGTTTACCTGGCTTTGAAAAACATGCGAGCATGGCAACCGCAAAGGACATCGGCACTTCGCTGTACCTTGCATTCCCTGAGTTACAACTCGATTTTCGTTTGCATGACTATTTTATGGGTAAGCAGCGGCTGGAGTGGTCACCGGCGAGCATCTCATATTACTGTAGAAATGTCGCTCAACGTTGGTGAGCTCAAAGGATGTATCGTGGAAACATGTCCGGAAGATGGGTTCTTCCGCAATAGAAGGGAACGCTTCAAGGAGACCCTTGTAGTCGATGGTGGGTGGTTATCAGATCATCTCAAGATACAAGCCAATTTGTTCTAGGTATCGATATCACCGCCAATAGACTTTTCGGACCGCCACCACGTACACGCACGTACGTATGCGTATGGGAAATTGCCTTGGGCCATGTAAAAACACTTATAACGCCATTGGAAGGCCGTGCTCTACTCGCGGTTGTTGACGTGTTCCGAATACACTTCACGGACGTCGCGAATGCTCCTGCAGATGAATTCAGTGTACCTCTTGATCCAGATCGTGAGTGAGATATTTGTCGGGGTGACTCTTCTGACGATCATCTTAGTGACATACGTGAAGCTTTCCTTGAGGGCTTTGAATGCCACTTGCCTTGCTGGAGCGGCTGCCGTCGATTTGGACGTACCCAGAGGACTTACTCTGCTTACCAACGACTTGCGGGGTCAGTTTTGCGGCAAGTTCCTCACTCTGAGGCTACCTCTTGTCTCTGTGAAGGGCTTGGTCACTTTAGACACTTCCCAGAGTGCGTGGTCTGAAGCTGCCGCCATGGACTTCGACATCGCGCTCGACTCGTTCACTCGTCCCAAGACGAGGCACAATTCTCAGGGCACATTCTTGCATGAACAAGACCTTTTGACTCAGAGAGCTCAGTACTTGCTCAGTCAACTCACAGAAGCTCGAGCTGGCTTTTGGGGCAAACCATACTCCTCGGGGTCGACTGGACGTCGCCCGCCCCACTGCGTACATCGGAACGATCTTTACCTTCCGCCGCTTATCATCCCACGGTTCAGCCGCCTACAGCATTCCAGTATTCAGCGGCAGCAGCAATATCCTAGCCCTATCCCTCGTTGGTCAGAGCTCTCCCACCTGTCTGAATCAGACGGGGAAAATATATCTGAAGCGGACAGGGACGCACGTTTGGCACGAAGTCGCATCTTTCAACCAACCCCAGCAAGCAATGTAGACCCTGAGCTATCGATGTCGGACGACGAATCGGATGACACCGATTTGACAGACGGGGGATCGTCGGACAGCGAGTTGTCCACCAGTCCTGGTGGGTAGTAAGACAATATACCAGAGTGACCTGACCATCCCCATCCCCACAGAAGAGAATACCCTCCTCCGCCATTACGATCGTTTCACTAAGCGTTACAGGGCGCGCTGGCGGGACGACATAACAAGCCGAGAAGGCTCGCCTTTTGTCATATCGAGGGTACGTACGATCACCCAGAATATTAGTGTCCTTGATTAGAAGGTGTGCTAGGACCCACCTGCCTCCAGTCGCCAGTGGCCTGAAAACGTCTCGAAACCATCGTCCTTGATCCCTCCGCGCAAGGCGGAATTATCCACTGGTACTGATTCAGGATCCATGGTTCGCATTCAATGTATCCACGGTCTCGAAATTTTTGTCACTCCACTCTTACTTGTTCTCTTGTCTCGCCTCAAGGAAGAAAGTGAACAACATGTAATGTGATTTTTGTCTTGGATTGACATCCTGACTCAACTCTGGCGCAGGTACTCAGCGCAGAGCTAATTTTGGATGTCGCTCTTGCACAGCAATTGTCCAATTTCGTATCTTCAGAGAAAGCCGTCTCCTCGCCATCCACCGCTCTCGATATTTTGGTTCATTCTGCGCGTGTTCGGATATTAGAGCAAACCCTCCTGAACAAGGGCAGCACCGGGCCATCATCGGTGGCTAGTGGCTTTGAAGACAGGGCCGTCGATGTCGTCTTGTACGGCTCTCTTGCTAATTTGCATCTTCAGAGCACTTCACAGCCGCAACCTACTACGGTGTCTGTCCAAGCGACTTTGGATGAACTCTTCATGGGGCTACGCAGGCTATCACCCTCCACGGGCGTTAGTCTTGATTCTCCAGAGCCAGAGTTCTGCTTGTCGACGTACGCCCTTCAGGCGAGCCATTCGCGGAGCCATGTCGACATTTCCGCCGGTAATCTCACAGTCCAGATGGGACCATCAGACCCGCAATATATAGCTTCTCTACTCCTCGCGGTAAAGAATCGCGCAGGGATGTTGTCGAATGTTTATCAAGAGCGGAAGACCAGGCTCACCACATCATTACTCGACCTTGTGCGGCGTATTCTCTGGCTCACGAGAGACAACGCTCTTGTAGATCCTCTTTCCATCATACAGCCTTCGTTTCTAGTTCAGCGAGGACTCCCGCATGCTGTGCGGACAAACGGCCCACTCAAATTTTTGTTTCACCTTCGCCAATGTTTGCAACAATGTGATCCGACCTCAGACTCCGAACGGTGGAATGGAGACCAAGAAATGCGGCAGCTCATAAAATCTCGTTTGGCCAATCTTATGGTAGACTTGGATACGCTCGACGAGATGGATGCCAATCCGTGGGATGTGTTATTCCCGCCTAAAATTCCAAGCCCTGCGAAGTCCTCTTCCGTCCCACCATCCGTGACCTGTGGAATAGGAACCATGCGCTTGACTATATTGTCGGCCTCCTCGAAGTCTGACAGTTACATCACGAGTTCCATGCTGCGATTTCAATATCAATCCAGCCCGTTTGTTCAGTTCCACTCGACATCTCACATTTCACATCCTACACAGATGATTCAACAAATCGTTATACTTGGCGTTGCCGACGTTTCGCTGGTTGCCTCCCCTCACATCGTCGACTTTGCACAGGGTGCAATTCGTGTTCATTCGCATTGGCAGAACGATACCACCTCTGACGGTCACCTTGCTCAGGTTACCCGTCCACCATCCCAAACCATCTTGGTAGCCCATGTTGGAAGCATGGACATTCATGCTGGAGCAGAGAATCTCACTTTCGAGGTTATAGGTTCTTCGCTAGATTTTTCCTCCTCCTCTCTCGCCCGCCTTGACATTGGGGCGGAATCTGCAAGCGGCTTCTTCGCATTCGGCGATATCCACGTCCGAGCCCGATCCAAGGGAGCCGACATGGGTATCTCTGAGCAGGACATCCTGGCATCACTGGCTTTAGCAAACGGGAGAATTGACGCAGCCCAGCGCCATGATCTAGCATCAAAAACACTTCGGTTCATGTTCGGACTTGAAGAGATTTTGGTCAGCGTTCCGCGCAGCGCCATCCGACTGTACCGCTTCGTAGAAGAGTGGCGAGCCGACTTCCTGCCTCGCGTCGAGGCCACGGCAGAGACCCTTCTCTCAGAATTGAAACGGAATAGCATGTCGACGGTATCTAAGCCCTCATTGGCACGCAGCGCCGAACGGCTTTCCACTGTCCTACATGTTAACGGACGCGTTGCCAGACTAGGTGTCACACTCCAAGTGATGAGGGGAACGTGGCTGTCTTGGACCGTAGAAGATACGACTGGATTCGTTTCCTCTTCGCCCACTTCACCCTCAAAACGAACGTACGATTTCGGTCTACAACTGGGATCGCAGGGATTCACCGTAACCTCCAAGTCCCGCAGCATGGTGGATTCCACAGGATCTCCCCGAGTCAAGTTTATCCTTCCTGCTCTCACTTTGACCGGACATCAAAAAAAGGGTGTTATCGAGCTACTTGCTGCCCTAGACTTCGTGAACATCATGTTCAAACCCACGCACATGGACACCCTCCTTGCGGTGCAGCAAAAGTTTGGCCAAGACTTTACAGACTTGCTGGATTTAATCCAAGAAACTCGTGAGAAGCACTCCGCCGTCTCTGACCCCAAACGAGCAACCGGAACACTCGGCAAGTTCATCGCGCACGTTAACGTCAAGGGTTTCAGGTTGGGCTTGGAGGGTCCCTCGTCTGTGTTCCATCTGGAATGCCAAGATGTCTGGGGAGACATTGCCAAAGAGGATGATAAATTGGAATGGAAAGTCCAGCTCCGTAATCTCGCACTATCACTGGCGCCATGCACACGTGTGGCCTCCCATGAGTATGGGTTCGACCTCAATGAGAAGTCCGCATTCGTGGTCATCGACATCACCACATCGGCGAATGATGGGGTGCTGAAAGTTTCTGTTCCAAAAATTCATGCCGTCATGCAACCAAGCTCAATCGGCGAGCTCGGTGACTTCATGGATTACCATCAGGTATGGATCCTTCCACGCCATGGATCATATCTAACGATCTCTAGGCTGAGTTGCTCGCCCGAAGGCAACAAAGAGCTGCGGAATTGGAAGCATTTAAGGAGAAAACTAGAAGCATTCTGAGGACTTTTGAAACGCAAGCCCCAAGTTTCAATGCAGAGAAACCATCGTGGCTAAGCAAGCACATCGTATTAGTGGAGATAGAGCGAATAGGGGTGGCCTTTCCCCTTAGCATTGAATCAGAGCGTTGGATTGTCACACTGGCCTAGTCAAGGTCTAGCATCCATCCGCGCGTTCTTATTCTCTGTACGACGGATCAGGTTCAGTTCTCAAAAGGGAGAAGCTGGCCAGATGAACACCAGAGAATTTTCTTTCCAGTTCGTTAACAGGTAGGCCGTCCTTGCTTATATGTGATCGCAAGCTGAACCGCCTGCAGATTTAGACAGCATATAGCCACGGATTTCAATGCAGATAGCCATCAAACTCGCAATCGCTTGGTTTACCCCCAGATGAAGGCCCAACTTCGTTCAGACACAACACTCTCCAAGCGCCAGATCTGGATCACTGCCAATATTACTGGTTTTCTTCTGGACCTCGATTCTTCTATCTCAGATTGTGTTTTCTCTCTTATTGACGTCTATCGTGGAGGGAGAGAAAGGATGGAGCGTCTCGCTAGTAACATTCCTCAAAGGGCAGCACCTCAACCCCCAGAGCCGCTGCCAGTCGCAACTACTCTGGCCGACGAGCAGCCGAGTACGAATGTCTTTGCGGCCATTGTTTTTGAAAGCGGAGAAATCCGTGTGCATAGCGAAGGGGGACATCGGAGGGCGACGTCTTCTGCATTTTCAGACGATCTTGATGATTCCCTACCAATGACAGACACGGAGCTAATTAGACTGCCAATCGTGTCCGCATGGATAGAGTATCGGGCATCCTCAACCGTCAACGCTACCCCTCGGCCAGTGCAACCATCCATTTTGATCTTCAAGGCCAAGATACATTCTAGTCAGAACACTCTTCAGGCCCACTCTACTACCATTTGTCTCAGACATCACCGATTTCGTGCAGACGCGCATGCGCACGACCACCCGCCCCGACGAGCTTTCCAATCCTTCGGTAGTATTTGAGGGCAGCGGCCCGGTACCCTCCTCACCTCCTGCGGCACCAGATCTTCAGAAGACCTCCAGACTACAGATCAACTTTTCTCTCCGCATCGACCAATCGACCCTCGAGTTTACGTGTCAACCTGATGTCAACGTCCTGGCTGCCTTGCGGTGGGAGAGTGGAGGGTTTGTAGTGAGCATCTCTCCTGGTGCAAATAGGGTTACCTTCACTGGGTCTGTCGATGGCCTCACTGCGGGTCTAAAGCATGGGTTCTTGAGTGAAGATTGTGTTAACCTAGCTGCCCGTAACCTTGCGTTTTCGTTGGCGTTCGCCAAGACCGAAGATTCTGTCAGGAACATTGACAACATGGTATCCTTGGTCGTAAGCACTGACATGTCAGGTGGTGTACGGTTTTCACGCCTCCAGGACATGCTGTGCTTCAGAGCCGTGTGGTTGGACCGCATTCCGCTCATCGCCTCGGAGCCTGCATCTCCAGAGGCGTCTGGGATTAGAGTCGCAGCTGCACCACGCGTCGCTAGTCCCGTGGCCAAACAAGAAGTCACCACAGCGATCATCATCCGCATACGTTCAATTGAGGTCAATGTTGACCTTGGCCAATCTATTAGCAACGTCACGCTCAACTTGGACGACACCCTCATCCGTACAAGATTTTCGGAGAGATCTCGAGAGCTATCTCTATCGGTTGTGGATGTTGCCATATTCGCGAAAGGGAACATATCCGGCCATATCGCCGTAGCAGACTGCATGTTCCACACCACCAGTAGAAGTGGGGATGCTCTTCTCTCGGAATCTACCTCCGCAAGGTTGTTGGAACTCACCTTGACCAGTGGTCCTTTGAGCGCTGAGTTGGAGTCGGAGCATCAACGTTTGCTGGTTTACCGGTCAGCTCTCATGTCACATCGCGGAAAACATAATTGACTTCCATTGCAGTGCGGACCCGATCCAGGTGGACATTCATGACGATTGGTCTCTCATCTCTTCAACAACTGGAGACAACCGGCCACTTCTCCTTGTATTCACTGTTCATGGCAAAGAAATCATCGCCTTGGCTACAATATCTACCATCCCCAAGCTCATGCTCTATGTCAACAAATTCAAAACAAACATTGCCATTCAACGCGCTGGAGCTAGTCGAGAATCAGAGGTCTTTCGCGCTACTCAGGGCCCTAGACCGGACAAGCCACTCACGGAGGTGGCTTCCGCTTTCTTCCAGTCTGCAAAGACTAAGTTCAAAGAAGCAGAGACAGACTTATCCCGCCTGGTTCGCCAACAAATGGGCTTTAGGCTCGAGATGCTCAGACTCATCCTATTCCCTCGCTCGATGGCGGATACCGAGCTTGCGCAGTTCATTTGTCGTGACGTGCACGCCAGTCTCAACCGGACCGTGCTGGACAGTCTGCCCTCTCGCAGAGAAGTTCACCTGTCATTCACTTCTCTGGATATTTCCAAGTTCAGTCAGCATCAGTCACTTCTGCCGTCGACCGCCACCGTCTCGCACGATCCATCTTGGGTATCATCACTCTTCAAGAACCCACTCGAGTCAAATATCGTTGGTCTACCCTCTATGAAGATGCTGATGATCACCGAACAGTCCGTTAAAGACCTCGCCGTCCTCTTGGTGTATGATTTCTACAGTACATTTCAAGGAGGAGACAAGAGCCCAGAGGATATCTACATCACACTCAACATGGGGCTATACGCATGGCTCACGGGGCTGCGGAAGAATTTGTCGAGAGAGCTGGAACAGGCACAGGGATCAACGAGCACACAGCTGAGCAGTCCTCCTGGACCATCTTCGAGGAAAAGGGGCGTGGGATCTGGTATTGAGGTATTATCGGGGTCCACAGCACCACACGCAGAGGACAACACTGTTTCGCCATTACTAACGAAGAACCAGGTCGGAGCAAGTGTATCCTCTGTTCCTGGTGATGATGGTACTTTGGTGATGGACCCTACTTCCTCAGCCAGACGGTCGACGCAACCGCACGAAGGAGAGGGAGCTCCCGGTTCGTTGGGCGGACCTGGGAAACTGACATTGGTATACGAACCTAGAGAAAGGAAGATACAGCGGTTGACGATGCGTCAGCTGGGAGAAGCCACACCAGATGTGATGCACCCCTTCTTCAAGAAGTCGGGGTTTAACCTCGAGGATTCGCTACCCCAATATGTCCATGAATACGCAACGATGCCATTGGAGGAGATCATGGAGGCGCTCCTGACTTTGTACAGCCGGCAGCTGAGGTCGGACATGTCGGCCATGTCGGCAAGAGGCTACTAGGCACACTTTAGTCCTCGCTTTACTCTACTTATCTTATACCCCAACGTCAATTCGCTCATTCAGGATTGCGATTATTTAAATTTCACAGAGTAGTAAGATGTTCTTACTAATTAGAAGTTGAAGTGTCAACTCTGGTTCTCTCAGGCGGAAAGTGTATCATTGGATAAATAAGCGAACAACCTATCTACCAGAAGGTCCACCTGCGCCTACATTGAAGACACTCAGCAACGCGAAACATCCATAGAGCAGACCGACAGGATATGCGACCAGCAACCGCTGCTCCGACATGCGCAGCACCGCTACAAAAATTCCCGATGCAGAGAATGTGCACCATATGATTGAGAGCAGAGAAAGCAGGTAACCAACGAGTCCACTAGGTGTACATATCCAGTGAGCAGATGTACACGAACAAGACGAGAAGCACATACTCGAGCGTCCAAACTACGCTTACTGAACCGACACCGACCATTGGGAGTAAGCAATAGCCCAAAACAGACACGACGCGGTAAACGTCGATGCCTTTGTCAGACATGAGGTTGAGGAGGGTGTATATCGACACCGACCCCAGCAAGCCGAAACCATAGATGTAGCCAAACTGTGGTTTTCCGGACTATCGAGTCTTGTAAGTCGGCTGGCCGTACGGTTGAAGGTGAGACCACTGACCAAAAGTAATAGCATCCCAAACAAGAAGAAGAAGAGGAGAGGACCTGCGAGGTCGGCGTCGTCCATGATATGCTCGTCCACTTGCTGGAGTGGGTTAAGGACGGTCATGGATTTGACTCGTATATGCGAAAAGTTGATGCCGAGTTCTGCGGGCATGGTTTGGAACGAAAACCCAAGAGTGGATAGGTCGCCTCACCTTCTAGTAATGGGGGCTCGCCTTCGAATCCACCGGTGCCAAAGGCAGTCCACCAACCGCCGGGCTGCTGAATGGTACCACCGTACGCCTGGGCGACGCTTGCAGATGGCACTGAGGCTGAAGTGCCCATGTTGCCTTCTAAACTTGAACGCGAACCAGGATAGAATTGGCCCTGGTCCGAGCCTGCGGCGTAGAACTGGAGGGGTACATTTTGCTGGGCGTGCATTGGATAGTAAGGATTGTGAGAGGAGGACGCGCCATAATGGTTGTTCGAGTCTTGCCACATCACGACAGGTATGCCAGTAGACGGGACTCTGAACGAGACGGACGCGGTCGTGGTCGTGGTCGTGGTCGTGTCGTGTCGTGGTTCGGCGAATCGGCACTTGCCGCGACCCTCCTGCGTGCACACTTGAATCACGATGGCAAGTCCCCTCCTCGCTCCTGCTCTGTTTCTCACTGACACCACAGACAGCCGCAGGTATTTTGGATGCGATCGCAAGGCTTTTATACAATCTGATCTACGCGTTGCAGAACGAATACATCGAGGAACATATCAAACGGCATGGCAGACGACTAGACTACTACGAACGGAAGTATGTATATCCCTGGCCGATCAATCTAATCTGACCTCTCCAGGCGTAAGAGGGAGGCCCGTGCCGCTCACAAGTCGTCCGCCGTTGCCCAAACGACGTTCGGTCTAAAGGCGAAAATCCTGCATGCAAAGCGTTACTCAGAAAAAGTCCAGCTCAAGAAGTCACTCAAAGCACACGACGAACGCAACGTCAAGCAGGCAGATTCTTCCACCGTCCCAGATGATGCCCTTCCTACCTACCTTCTCGACCGCGAGGGCCAAAAAGATGCCAAGGCACTTTCATCGGCTATCAAACAGAAGCGCAAAGACAAGGCTGCAAAATACTCTGTACCACTGCCCAAGGTTCGGGGCATTGCTGAAGATGAAACGTTCAAGGTCGTCAAGACCGGCAAGAATAAGAGCAAATCGTGGAAGCGAATGGTGACAAAAGCCACCTTTGTCGGCGAGGGTTTTACACGAAAGCCCGTCAAGATGGAACGGTTCATTAGACCTATGGCTCTGCGATACAAAAAAGCCAACGTTACTCATCGTGAGCGCATGCAGTGTTTATCTGGCGTCGTTGTTCAATAGCTTCCATAGCCGACTTAAAAGCAACGTTCCAGTTGCAGATATTAGCTGTCAAGAAAAACCCCCAATCACCGATGTATACCCAGCTTGGTGTTTTGACCAAGGGGACAGTGATTGAAGTCAACATCTCAGAGCTGGGAATGGTTACGACTGGAGGCAAGGTTGTGTTCGGCAAGTACGCACAAATAACCAACAATCCAGAGAATGATGGTTGTGTGAACGCGGTACTTCGTGAGTTTCCCTACTCTTCCCGCAGTTGTGCCTCCCTGACGCCCATGGGCTACAGTCGTATAGAGCCGCTACAATGTATTGAGTGTTTCCCTGCGATCGCGATCACCATTAGATGTATGTAGCCTAGCAAGCGTAATGTTGTTGTGGACTGTTTTGCCAAGGTCTACTTGGATTCGATCCATGTCGACATCAAACTCGCCCGCACCGAACTCACACCCTGCATCGCCAGCACCACGCCATGCGGTTACCCCACTCGAGCGTCAGCGCTCGCAACTGGAACGGCTCCTCAAGGACCCTAGTAAACCAGCCTTTGTCCCCCCTGCACCAAAGGAAAAGACAATACGTGCTGCACGAGAGATGATGAAGAACGTGCAGGGCTCGAGTGCTGGCGCAGGAAGTGGCGAGTTCCACGTTTACAAAGCGGGCAGGAGACGAGAGTATGAGAGGCTCAAGATCATGGAGGAGGAGGCCAGAAAAGTAAGTGCTATACGCCTCCGTGATGTCTTCCCCCAATAAGCTCTCGTATCATCTCATAGGAAACAGAAACAGAGGAGTTTGAGCGACGGCGCAAAGAAGCCGAAGACCTCGCAAATGCAAAGACTGCCAAAAACCGCGCAAAAAGGCAGAAGAAGAAGGAGCGCGCAAAGGTCAAGTCTTCGGATAAAGCTGGCGCGGGCGAAGGGCAATCTGGCACTTCTGGTGTGCCGTTGAAGAAACGCAGACTGGTTAACGGGAAGGAGCTCGTGTTCAGGAAACCGGGAGAGGAGACTGACGAAGAGGATGAGGATGGTCCTAGTCCTGAGGCGAGCGCCCATGAGGAACACGGCCCCGCTGACAGCGACGAGCTTGTCCCCCAGCCGACCGAGACACCCCGCATAGCAACGGAACCGAGGATTGCCATTCACGAAGATGATTGACCATCTTCGAGCCTCGCTGGACATACCACCAAGGTGAAGGTCATGTAATTACTCACAGCTGTATTCTGCATTCAACAAGTAGCGCAGCTCCGTCTCCCAAGCAACCAGCATCAGTTAAATTGAACTCTAGATGTTCCATTCACGGGACTGAGAGTCGATAACCATCCGAGAGGCGGATGAACCGCCGGTGGCCATCGTATTAATTGGCTCGCACGATTGTCAGGCTTCCAGGTATCCATTCACTGGCAAGCCAGACTTTGTGTCGCTGTTCCGGTTACTACACTCCGGGCGAATGTGGCTCCTTGCAAAGCTGATTCACAAGATACTTCCGAAGGGTGTCCCGCATGATCTTCCTTGGCCGAGATTCGGCCCTGTGATATCTCGCAAACTGCTCCTATACTACTACGTTTTAAACGCATTGATATTCAATGCGACTCGACGCAATAACCCACCATCCCCGGAACTACCACCTAGCCTGAAAGCTATATGGTTTAGGATGAGAAGTCAAGCATTTTGCCCGTCCGTATGTCTATAATGGCGTTGAATCAACCTACATGTTTTGTTGGGGTGCCGGTGAGACTTGAATCTGGCCCAGAGGAACTTTGCGCCACCTTTCGGAGCAGACTCGTGCCAAATCTCGTGACAATATTACTGAGACGAATGACAAACGGTAGGCTGTGCTCCTCAATACTCCACTTGTGTCATGGCGAAACGACGCGGCAGCACCAAAGCTAAGAAACCTGCGAACGCACGCTCCCAATCGCTAGTCGAAGATGTGAGCGAGGACTACGTCTCCGGCAGCGACAACGAAGACATGGAATCTTTACATAGCGACGCGCTCGACGAGGCGTATGATGACGCAGAAAAGACCAAGAAACACCGACGCGTCCCCTCGAAACGCGCACAAAACCCCAAACACAAGCCGGCTACGCGCAGTACTGATTCCAAAGGTGCACCAGAGAAGAGGACGCCCGTGCGGAAGAAGCGCAAGGTGGCCGAGGATACCGCCGAGGACGAACACGAGAGCGATGTCGAGCTCAAGGATGGCCAGGAGGTGGTTGGTAAAGTTGTCGAGGCTCCAACGACTGGATGGGGTGCGTATATTGTTCCATCGAGAACCCTCTTTGCAACTCACGGGTCATTCGATAGCGCCCGAAGGCCAGATATCTCAGCATACGCTGGATTTCCTGACGCACATGCAAGACCCGGCATGCAACGATCGCGGCTGGTGAGCATATACACTCCTCGTGGCACCCTCGCCCCACCACGAACTGTGCTCGGTTTCTAGGTTCAAACTTCATGGTATAGCACCTCGTCGCTGTTGCTGCTATTGTGACCGTCACTTACAGTGCTTGTTTACAACCCAGAGCCGGTCTATCGTCAATGCGAGAAGGAATTCAAGAGTTTCGTGGAGGCCTTCACCGCAATGCTGACCGTAGTCGACTCCCAGATCCCACCGTTACCTCCAAAGGACGTTATTCACCGGATTTACCGCGATGTCCGTGTAACTCCATCCGTGCATGTCCTCGCACTGAGCGAGACTTAGATTCGTTTCAGCAACGACAAGACACCCTACAAGACTGGATTCTCTGCCAGTTTTTCGAGAAGCGGAAGAAAAGGGATATTTGCTTTTTGTGCGTTTCTGTGAGACACCCGCTTTGGCAGTTCGTCTGACATGCACCCCTTGAGATCATATGTGAGTGTTGTTTGTGTGGACGTTCTACCTTGCCTGAGTCCTGTGCGAAATCAGAATGAGTGAGTTTGTTCCCCTTGGTCAATGACGGGTCTCCAAGTTCATGCTTTACGCACAGTCAAACCCGGAGACGAGAGCGTGCTTGCTGCTGGGGCATGGTGTCCAGCAAAGAACGAGCTCAACATGATAAGGTAGATCTTCCGCGCTTCCCCGATAAATCTTATGGTTAGTAATCCCCTGACCTTGTACAAGGGATCACATAAAGCATTCCTCGGACCGTCTTCGCGAGATCATCTCGGAGCCAGAGTTCGTGGCACATTTCGGCGAGCCACGCCCACACCCAAAGGGAAAGCGTCAGAATATATTTGGTGCTGAAGATGAACTGAAGACAGCACCCAAGGGAGTGGACAAGAATCATGAGTAGGCTCTATCGATTTTCCGCCACTGACATCACTTACTGGTATTTGGAACTCAGGGACATTGACCTTCTCAAATGTCGCTCTCTGGCGGTCCTGCGACGGTGCGTTCCGAGGTGATCTCCTGGTCGATTGGTTGTGTTGATTTGTTCCCCGTGTTGCTCACCAACAGGTTCCCCGACGATCAGGTGCTGACAGGGACGTTCATGCAGGAACTTGAAAAGGTCGCAAGGATTCTCCGGCCCTTTGTTCACTGGTGAGGAAATACCTATCGAATGTGCTTTCCGAGAGCTCATTGCATTCTTTGATCGAAAGTCTGAACGACATGATGACATTGCCAGTGCAAAATGATTCCAGCGATGATGATGCACATGAGTGAAATTGTCGTGACTCGAGAATCAAGCGTGAATGTTGATCTACAAAGTGTGTCGATATATTTGAGCAATCCATGCTCTTGCGATCGCTGGCAAACTACACGAACAAAAATGACGAAGAGCATAATATACAAACTCGGGGATGTCAATCAGGGAGCGATCAACGCATTGACCAGTGTTACCAGCACACATCAGGCACAACGCTCTTTACGATCTGCAAATTGGACTCTATCCAACTGCATTTCGTTCACCCTCGTCCCAGTCTTAGACTACAGTCGACTTGTCGGTGTAGATCGGGAGGTCTCCGTATCTGACTCCGCCCTTGAGATCTTTCGACCAGTGGGCCATCCTTGAGTCCCTGTAAGGAGGCAATGCATCGTCGCCGGCGGCGATGTACTGAATGTCAAGATTATCAGTACATCGTGCACAGAACGGCCCAAGATAAAGCATCCTTACTGGGGGCAAATAGCTATCGCGATCGAAATGGCTCCTCCTGGTCGAGGGGACGGTGACCGTTAACACCTGTTGGAAAAAAAAAGGTAGGTTGGTCGACGGTCGACGGCACTATGGTACGCACGACAGCATCCCTGAACAACCCGGGGGCGGTGGCCTTCCAGACAGGCGCGGCTCCGTACGAGGCGGCAGAGAGAGCATCTGCTCTGGTCCATTGATCCGCCAGCCTCATCACACGTATTTTTCCCTGAGCATTGCGGAGCAATAGCAATAAGACGTGCTAAAAACGTAGGAGGGCAGGGAGGGACACGTACCAGGTACTTCCAGACAACCATCGGCGCGGACAAGACGACCCACGTTACGACCGCAACCGCGAAACAGCTGAACCGGGCAAACCATACTTGACTATCTATGGCGTCGTCGGTGGTGGTGCTCTCCAGCGATTGGAGGGTGACGTAGTAGGTCGTGATGGGGACCAAAAAGGTCAGCCTTTTTGCGCGCGAGATATCATATCAGGGTCTATGCTGGAATACGGGGTGGGGACGTACGCCATGATGACGATCAAATAGGCTCTTTCAAAGGTGGGCCGGCGGTACTTGGAAGCTAAGCGGGCGAGGGTCGACACACGGATCTCCCATGTGTTGGGTGAGACCTGTGGAAGGAGGCGATGTCAATTCGTCCAAGGAAAGAGACAGCGATCGATGACGCACGTAATCCCTCAATTCGAAGGGGAACGTGGGGGGACTTGCGAGTGAGACAATTCCTGGTCAAAATTCAGTTCTCCAGGTAAGAGCAAGAGATAAGCAGATCGCCTCACCACTACAACGTCGGTGGTAGCTCGTTTGGGGTCAACCGAGAGAGGGACGCTCATGGCGGAGGTGCTGCACAGGTGAGAAACGGGTTTCGTTTGATTTGTGAGTAGAGAGTGGAGTTGTCAATGAAGGCACACGTTCGAGGGAGGACCAGCTCCAAGTACTCTGTTGGGTCTTGTCAGAGATAAGGATAGGAACGCACTGCAGGCGCCGGGGTGGCTTATAAGTCGATTCGCAGGAAAATTGTTGGATTGCCTGTGAATCGGGACTCGGAGAAACTTTGGCGACATGACAACGGTCTAGTTGGTAACAAGTTCGGCGCCTTGGCATAAGTTTCGCCTTGATTTCATCTGACCGCAGCCGCGGAAAGTCAGAATACAAGCTCATGCAAATTATACCATTCTCTGCCACTGACACATATATACGGTGACCCATCATGATACGGACTCGGAATGTTCATTGTCGATAACTACACTGGTACACGATGAAATAAACCACATGTTAAAAGTCATTCTTTCTTAAGCTGGGCGATCGGCAGGCGGTATATGGGCAAAGTGAAGTATTTCCGAATCCCTCCCCATCGTCCCTCGTCTCCTGGGCCGTCCGGTCCAACCTCGACATCGTGCCATTCGACCTTGGCTCCAATTTCAGAAAGGTGACAATCGGACACGCAAGTGTAGACATCGTAGAACAGAGCATCTAGATTCTTTGGTGAGCACCCTAGAAACTCAGGGAGAGATGACTTGGACGCACTCGTTGCGCCTAATCCGTTGAAAAAACTAAATCGAGCGTCAGGCCCGTCCAGGAGATCTGGTAGACGCTTGAAGAGTTTGTGCAGCTCTGCAATTATGTTGTGGACCACACCTCGTCTAAAGACACTGAACTCACCGTTATAGTGTTCCGCGAATGTGTCGGTGTAGACGACATCAAACTTGCCCAGTCCGAGGAACTCGTCGCTGGAGAGAACGTCTTGCCACTTGCCTTTCAGAATCTTCACGCCCGCCTTCTCGTGCCAACTCTCTTCCTCCATATGAGCGAGCACGTCGGGGTGTGCCTCGACAATGGCATGGTGAGAGGGAGGTTTGGAGAGGGATTGGAACATGGCGTCGATCTTGACAAATGTTACACGCGGTCACGAAGAACGGAACGGAATTCACGAACGATACCCAGACCAAATCCGATATTGAGGACCTTTAGTCCAGCGTCCAGCTTTGGGTGGCTCAAGCAAAGTTCGTCGACTGTTTTGCGCACTGGGCAGTCGTTTGCAACACGCACGCCGTCGGACAGAGTCAAACTACTTACTGATTTCACGTTCCCATCCCATCATGACGCCTACTTCTGTACCATCTTCGAGTTTCAGAAGGCATATCTCTTGACCATTGGTATCTTTGGTGTATTGTAAGGGGGAGGTCAGGAAAGCATCCGTGGATCCGACCGGTGAGGGATCGTCTTGACGGATCAACAAGGAGGAAGGCGCTTCAGCCAGTGATGACCTTGAAGAGACGAGTGTAAGAAGCAACTCTGTCAGAGTTTCAATGAAGATGAACGGGATACAGTTGTGCATGAAGCACCTGCACGGATGCCAGTGTCACGGATAAGGGTATAACACGCGCTGTTGTTCATGGACAGGGAGATGTCGCCAGCGGTATTTCCGAGGTTGTCCACTGATGGGCACGGGATGTAAGGGTGGGAGAGGAAAGGACAGGGAGGACTCGCCTTCGTTCCACACTGCGCCTTCGTCCAGGAGGAGCTTTACAAGCTGGTCATTGCCGACATATGCGGCGGCGTGCAAAGGAGAGGTTCCTTCGTTGTCCTGGAACCAGAGTGGAGCGCCTGCGTCGATGAGGTCTCGAATGTTGTCCATGGGTTCCTTTTCAAGGATCGCCTGGATCAACGTTGTTCCGAGTTCTGTGATTGCGTTTATTTCTTCCATATCCTCGACATCCTGGGTTATCTGAACGTCATCTGGGTCGTCTGAGATGATCTCGGTCATTGGGGGTGGTGGTCCTGTTGTGGATCAAGGACAAGTATACTCTATTGTCAAGGAGCACAGAAAGCAGGTTCAATGGACTAACTCTCTGGCGAGATTGGACAAATGATTGAACGGCGTATCTCAAATTACATAATTGAGTGTTGGGCTTGATTAGCTACGGTCATGTCGGAATACTGGGTGTCACACAAACGGTATCACTGCAAGTACTGCAACATCTACATCGCGGACGACAAGCCATCGCGACAACAGCACGAGAATGGGCTGCGACACAAAGGGAACGTGGAACGGTTCGTGAGGGGGCTGTACAAGGAAGGAGAAAAGCGAGTAAGGGAGAGGGAGGAGGAGAAGGGGATCATGGCGAGCGTTGGCAAGGTGCGTTTGCTAGATGGGTGTTGGCACGCGACTGAGGATCGAGGACAGGCTGCGGAAGCGGCGTATGCGCTGGATGTCGCGTCGGGGCGGGCAGGAGCGGGTTCATCGAGTCGGCAAGGGAGGGAGTCCGCAGCTGCACCAAAGTCGAAGCCGAAGCCGGGGAAACCGTCTGATCCGTATGCAAACTATAGCACGCCAGCGTCGTTGGGGTACATAGACCCGGATGCAGAGGCGGCGCAGCAGAGGATGGAGACGGGCACGCCGGGGGCATGGACGGTGGTGGCGGAGGTGGGGGAGAAACGAGGGGCAGCAGAGGCGGAGGTGGGAGAGGACGACGGGCGGGCATGCAAGCTACAGAGAAAGACGGTCGGGGTCGGGCTGGGCGAGATTTACGACCCGGCCAAGATCGAACCGAGCGAGCCAGTTCAGTTCCGCAAACGGAAGGCCCGCGGTAAGCCAGTCGAGTAGACACGTTGTACGTTTCAGACATACGATGGGTGTTGAGCTCAGCAGAAGCGCGACAGATCCTTGCTCGTTGCTCGACAAGGTCCCTGTACAGTACAGGCTGTACAAGAGGAGGTTCTCTGGCCTGCTCGGCTTCGTGCGCCTCTCTCGCGTTCTTTGCGGCGCTTCTCATCACAGCCCAGGTGATCCTCGGCTTCATAACTGGCATGCCATGGGCCTGGTTCGGTCCAATCGCCACACAAGGTATCTTGGGTCTCTTATCCTGACCCTCGGGCTCATCACCCCACCCGTAGCTGCGACCGAATTTGACATCACCGTGGACCAAGTCAATTGGCTGGGCAACGTCATGTCTTGTGTATTTATCCCCGCGTCGCTCCTTGTCCCTATCGTCTGCTCCCGCTTCGGCGTCATCCGTTGTGTATGGCCCCGCATCCGTCCTTCCGTCGATCCCTCATCCCTTCTTTAGGCTCAAATTGGCACTCTCTTGTCCCTCGTCTCGGGATGGATTCGCTATGCTGGCACTTCTACCTCTCTTTCCCCCCAATCTGCCTATGTCCTTCTTATGTTTGGTCAGGTAATTCTCTTCCCCATCACTTCTCCTCACCTCCACCCACTTTCTCCGCTCCAAAGATATTTGCTGCTGTCGCACAACCCGTGTTCCAGGTCCTCGGTCCCATGTATTCTGAAAGATGGTTCGATCTCAAGGGCCGTACTACCGCAACCATGCTCATCGCGATCGGTACCTGCATTCCCCTCCCCCTCCCCCTCCTTCTCATTCGCCCTTCTCTGTAGCCAATCCAATAGGCGGCGCAATCGGCCAGCTGCTCTCTCCCCTTGTCGGATCCGTCCGTCAATCTGTCAGTCATCTCCCCACCCTTCCTTCCATCGCCTCACCTTCCACTTAGGTTTTGATTTTAGCAATCATCTCCACTGCTGCTATACCTGCCGTTCTCTTCATCGCCGATGCACCCCCTACCCCTCCCAGTGAGCCTCGAATCATTTCCCTCCCTTCCTAATTCATTCCTCGTTTTCCTAGCTTATGCTGGTTCCAAACCTCCTCATTCCCTGAAATCTCTCTGCCGCGCCGTCTTGGGTTGGTCGGTTCCACAAGATGCGTCCATGACCTTTCATGAACGCCTCGACTTTGTCATCGTCACCGCCCTTTTTGGAGTTTTCGTTGGCGCTACAAATACTTTCAGTGTATTATCAGCCCAGTGGCTTGTAAGTTCCCTCTCCCTACTCTTGGTATCACCATTCAACTCCCCAATCGCCCCCCACCAGGAGCCAGTGGGATATTCGGACACGACCGCTGGAATAATGGGTGCATCATTGCTACTTTCGGGCATCATCGCTTCAGCCGTCACTGCACCGTTGTTCGACCGAGTCTTCACCCACAAGCTTGGCATCACTCTCAAGACCCTCGTCCCACTCGTAGCAGTTGCTTGGTTCTCCTTGATCTGGGCTGGTAGGCCTCCTTTTTCCTACCTCGATACCACCCTGACCCTCGCAAGTCCGCCCAAATAACGCACCCGCGCTATATGTCATTTTCGCTGTCATCGGTATATGCTCTATGGGGATGCTCCCTATCGCTTTGGAGCTCGGAGTTGAGTTGACGAGGAATGCAGATGCGAGCGCGGCCCTGTTATGGTGCAGGTGGGCATACTATTCACATCGCACTTCAGCTGCACTCACGCATCACAGTGGGAACCTGTTTGCTATCATCCTCATCCTCGGTGTGTTTGCTCTCTTCCCTTGGTTTGTTGCACTGATCCACGTATTTCAGGGGAGGGTGCCCTTCGTGCCTCCTCAACCGCAAACCCGCCATACAACATGAACAATGCTCTTATCTTACATGGGACAATCGTTATGGTTTTTGCAGTCCTCGTATTCTTTCTACGCGCGCGACAAGCCCGTCGAGAGTTGGATGAGTCTATGACAGCAGAAAATGCTATCCCCATGGTCTCCGATCTCAGTACCGATGGAAAACTTGAAGGAATAACGGAGGCAGTCGAGTCCGTGAAGGACCTCTCGTGATGGACGTCTGGACAAGGAGCTCGATATATGGGGCGGATGGGGAGGAACGGCGGTCATCTATAGATCTCCTACTGCGTGGGATCTGAACTTGACTCGCCAGGCATACCAACTTATTCCGTACTTGTGCACATATCTACCTTTACTTATGCTGCTCACATTAGCTTAGCCTGCCAAGGAAATGTTTTTTATAGGGTGGACCAACGCCCAGGGGAGTGTTACTGCCTTCACTGCTCGCTCTCTTTCTTAAATCCTTGAAAATACTTTTCCCTGAAGTCCTTGTGGGCTGGAGCACGCAAACCTCCCGCATCATTGATGCCAGCAGAATCGAACGTAGATGGTGGATAGCTCGCAGTCGTCGCCTTGCGGATCGTGATGAGCTACGAGCATCAAATCAGTCCGTGTGGCTGCCAAGGCAGTTCGCGATACCCACCCGCCTACCCCAACTTCCGAACCCTTGCACGGAATTTGCCACGAGTTCCATCCCCTCGCAGAGCGCAGCTTGAACATCCACCTCCTCGTACGTCTCTGTCACTGTGGGAAGGAAAAACACGAGTAATCCGCGGGGTTTGAGTTGGTAACGAGCAAAGAGAATGAGATCGGCGATCAAAGCGGAGAGTTCGTAGGGCTTCGTTGGGGGGATGTACGGCTCATTTGGGTCCCTGAAACACATCGATAGGGGAAGTCGTGGGTCAGATCTGAGGAACTTACGGTCGAGGGATCTGGGGGAGTGGTCTGTCATCACGACGTTTTTTGCGTCCGAGACGCTTGGCGCCAGCCCTTACGCCGTCTGTTCCGTGCTTCAGACGGTCGCTCGTTCCACGGGGTTAGGGGGACGTACACGGTGGGTCGGTGATAATAGCATCAAAGAGCCCGCCACATCTCCAGGGGTGGCGTGTGACGTCGAACGTGCAGAGATCTATGATCCGCTGCGCAACCCCGTATTGAGCAGCCGCGCGGATGATACCTGGGGTTTTACCTTTGGAACGACGTCCGTTAGGGCAGTTGTATCCGTAGTGGACAAGGGTCAGGACGCAACCTTTTCCACGCATTTGCCGACCATCAATGTCAGACCCGTACACGTGTGCTCCAAAATATGCTGTCGTCTGGTCACGATGTTGCGTCATGCGCGTTGCTTGTGCAGCCATGCATCAAGTAGTACGCACGTAGGCCATGCTTCCAGTTCCGATGAAGGGGTCATACACGAGTTTCCCTGGTGCGGCCTACCACCATAGGTCGACCTGGTGATCCCTTGTGACGACACGAGACGGCTCACCTGCGTCTGGTTTGCCATCAACAATGATATCTCCGCTTCCATGCTCGTATTCCCAAAGTATGCTCTCTTTTTCACGTCAAACATCCTGATGAGGGACCGCGCAGTGCCCTCCGCGACCTGCCAGGTGGGCATGACATGGTGCTAGACGGACAGAGGGAGCGGTCAAACGAAAACGTACCAACCTCCCGAAATAAGCTTGCTTGAATTCACCGTCCACGTTCCGGCGTCCGTCAGGTCGGCGGTCATCCTCGTCTAAAGCCAAGTGCCAGCGCAGGCGTCAGCCACGACCGCGTCATCGTCTTCTTCCAGCGCCGCACGACACGCACATTCTTCAAACACCCCGAGCGTGATCTCTGGGTTTTTCATCTCGATTTTACCCAAAAAGCCCATGTAGGAAAAGCTTTCGATCACATTGCGCTGCCGACGTTGAGAGAGCCCGTGGTTATACCCGATCACGGTAAATTTGAAGGAGGTATCTGGGATATAGCGTTCCCAGAGTGACCGAGCGCGTCTGTTCGCTTCGTGTAACTCATCGTAGGTCGACCCCTGTGCGTAGAATTCGTAGATCGACCTGGTGAGGGTCAGCGACAACGTCGGGGACAATCTGGGTCTTTTGCGCGTACTTGATCAATATACATCTGCTTACGAGAAGCTTCGCGTGTTCCCCTTCTTCGAGCTGGAGAATCATGAATGGTCGCTTGACGGCGTTGGCGAGGTCTTTGGTGGTATAGTGGTCGAATCCGATCCGGAAGCCATGGAGCTCTGCTATTGACCTGAGCTCTGGGATGCGGAACTCCTCGTGTGCTTGAGCAAAGACGAAGAGGTAGTCGTAAGGTGCCATCTCCACTAGTGATTCAGACCGTCGCGAGTTTCCAAACTCGGAGCGCGTCACTGGCAACTTGAACAGGTTTCCGCAACGCACGTCGAATGCGTAATGTCTACCACCCCGAGTCTGGGACACCTCGTGCAGGCCGTCGTGAGCTCTATCGACGAGGATAGCCGTAAGCCTTCGACCCTCGATCAGGTTGCCAGTGCTGATCTGTACGCCTGCGGAAAAGTCGAGGAGGGAGTCGACAAGTTGCGTGCGCTGTTCCCGGACACGACGCTCTTGGCTGCGCTGGACCTTGTCGACCGCGAGAGTGGTGTGTCTCCCTTGTCATCGCAACACGTTCGCGACTGACGTCGTTCTGCAGTGCTCAAGTACCGGACCCCATGGGGGAGATGCCACTACGAAGTCCTTGGGTCCACCGCGACGTACAGCGTCTTCCCCCGTCTGGGTTGGTCGCCGCACATATCTTGCTATTGCACCTGCCCTGCTTTCGCGTTTGCAGTCCTGATGAGCGAGTCCCATCTGATGGTAGGCCTGCATGTTTTGTACCGCGCATCCTGCACATGATCGAGATCTACCGCCTGGCAGTGCAAGCATGTCCTCGCCGTCTGTCTCGCAGAGCAACTCTCGAAATGCATCGAACATCCCATGGACGACAACGATCTCCTCGCGAGGCTCACGTCCCATGTTCAATAAGAACGTCTCTGGAAGACGCAAAGTATGGATATAAGTATCAAACTAAGCCTGCACCGAACCCGACCCAGGCTACTCTATCATTATAAACAAATAGAATATAACATATTTAACCTTGGTAGTCCCCACAGCGCACTGTGGCATGGTGTAGCAATGACTAGACCAAGCCCTCTATCTCTTGATTGGACGAGCGTCCTCTGTCACTTCGTCCTTCTTGATCCTCCCTCTAAGAAGTGATGCATATTGTTCCAACTCCTTGACTAGAGTCACGACCTCGCCTTTGGTCGGGATCATACTCATCGCCATGTTATCGTCCTCTAGTTCGTCGTCAGAGCTCTCATCGTCGGTCGGATCCTCCATATCTACGTCCGAGTCCAGGGGCTGCGCACGGAACCCAGAAGGGGCACTGACACTCTGGTCAAGCATCTGTTCCGAGATGTCCTCAAGGCCGGCCTTGAAGTGGACCCAAGACGCCAGCTTCATAATTTCCTCGGGCTCCCAGAATCCCCACCACTGTTCTTCGGCGTCATCTTCGTCATCATCATCTTCGTCCTCATCACTATCATCTTCATCCTCAACGAGGGTACGTTCTGCGATCGGAGGTCTCTTTCCCCAGACGGCGACAAACCAGGACCACTTTCCGAGAGTACTACGGTCTTCCTCAGACGGTACCAGAGGCTTGCGACGAGATCTTGATTTGTGGGTACGTCCCTGAGAACAGGATTGAAGCAGGTCTAGAGCGTCTTCACGTTCGTTCATCCCCGGCGTGAGAGCCCAGTATATACGCCCTTCTATATCTCTCCCCATCGGCGAGATTCGAGGAATGTTTGCGTACGAAGCCACTTTCAGCGCGTCGTCGATAGTTGCCGCGATGCGCTTGTGGTAATCTGTCCTCGACTTGTCCAGCTACAAATTCGTGTCAACACGATTCTCTAGTGGAAGGAATAGGTAATTACCCGTTTCCCCTTTTCGCGCTCTTTTTCCTGCTCAAATCGCTCGTTCTCGATGCGGTGCGCTTCTCGCGCTTCCTTGACCCGTTCTTTAGACTCTTGGATTCCAGCTTCAAGTTCCTGTCTCACTGCTTCAGACTCGACAGCAGCGTCGACGATCGTAGAGATCACAGGAACAAGCTGAGCCGTACGGAGAACGTTGATACTCCCCGTGTTCAACTGATTGGCTCCGCTACGTGTCCGGATAATAAAAACGGACTCTGGAGGAGGCAAAGGATCCGGAAAAGAAAGAGGAAAACTAGTGGAAGTGGAGCGAGAAGACATGGATACATTCTCTAGCCTGTCACGGAGAGTCGCAAGAGCAGCCCACATTTTGTTGAGGTGTGCGCCACTTTCTTGTATTGATTTTACAGTAGCCTTCAGATGCTACAAGTTCGTCAGGATCAGTGATGGTGCATGCGTGTATACTGGGGGCTACCTTCTCACGACCTCCTTTGGCATCTATCATATTCAAGAGACCGAGAAGGAGTGACTTGACACACGTTTCACTGACCCACGGGACGAGATCGTCGTCCTCATCCCGAGTTCGCGACAACCTTATTTCATCTAGCTCATCCAGATGGCTACGGGAGAGCTCCAAGACAGAGGAGAATCTCAAGGCAAACTCGCGGATATTGATGCGTTCTTCGGCCTCGGTTTGTGATAGAACTGTACCCACAGATGTCCAGATAGGCTTTGCGAGCGGCTTTGGTTTCGAGCGAGCCTTGACTTTGGCCTTGGGTGCAGGCTTGGCTTTCGATTCTGTCGCTGACTTTGAAGACTGGGCAGCTTGCTTGGCCCCCCCTTTAACTGGAGCTGAGAGGGATTTATTTTTACCATCGTGCTTCGAAGCAACACCACCCATGGCCTGTTTCTGTTTAGTCTCCTTCTCACTCGGCTTATGTGCCATCGGACCCTAGAGAGCGGATGAGATGGATTATCGACCATGATGTTAAGGACTTACGGCTGCTTTAGGATCTTGACGCAGCACATCGGCAGGCCGAGGTGAGGCCGGATTGGCGTGCTGCATTCGCGAGATTCCTGGGAATACGTATTGGTTTGAATTTCGCTTATGAGGATGCACACGAACCCTGTTGGCCGCAAGCCCTTGGCCTTTCTGCACGCAACGCAGTTGCAGACATCATCGCATCGTGGGCACCTGATGCAAGTCATCATCGATCAGTAACATTCAACAGGATGGGATAGAATGGTCACCTGAAATGATAGCCCTCTCCGTGAACATGGTTAGCCTGATCTGTTTCGCCATCGGCGAGGATGTCTTCGAGAAGAAGACCGTAGCGATTCTTGAGGCATGGCTTGCAGTACTTGGCGTTGCACCTACGACCCTTGCGGTCTTTCGCGGTGCAACGGACTGTGACTGGGTGCGATGTAAGGGCATGGACTGCGGGCGGAGGGGGGTGAGACGAACCTGTAGCGTCGCGCTTCTTGTTGCACTGATGGCAGTAGACGAAGCCGTTGGGATACTCGTCAGTCGCGTTCGCGTCGGGTTCTTTGTGCTTCTTGGTTGCTGGCTTGTCGGCGACGGGGGTGTCAACATCGAGCTTTCGCTTGTTGTGGGCGTGTGCAGGTGGCGTGTAGGAGCTCATCTGAGACGCAGATGAACGAGACAACGCGTTTTCTTTGTGGCCCGTTGATGACACGTGCGGGAGATGCTTGAGTGGGGTCCGCGATGATGGCAGCTCGACGAACACCTGCGACAATGTCACTCTGCGCGCTGTGCCACCCATCGTCAACAACGTCCAGGCCGCTGTGCTCGTCGTGCTCGACGTTGTGCTCGACGCGTCCAGAGTCGAGTCCGCCGCTTTCATTGGAACGGTCACGTGACCACATTCATTTCCAGGCCTACCCTCAACAGAAAATCTTTCATAGACTCGGGCACTGTCCATTAAAACCATCTTCCATGTCTCACGCAGACCACACACGAGACCCTTGGTAATGAGCCCTCCGTCTCCAAAACACCACTAACCACCATCCCAGCCCATGGGTAATCCTCAATGACTTTGGTGGTGCCTTTGCAATGGGTGCCGTCGGCGGTGGCATATGGCACGGCGTAAAGGGTGCTCGAAATTCTCCACGCGTATGCGTCCCAATCCCTCTTCCGTCACTCCCTGACCCCTCTTCATAGGGTGAGCGTCTTGTGGGTGCCATCTCCACGATAAAAGCACGAGCGCCTGTGACGGGGGGGAACTTTGGGGTCTGGGGCGGCATGTTCTCGACATTCGACTGCGCAGTCAAGGGATGGCGGCAAAAGGAGGATGCTTGGAATGCCATCATCTCTGGTTTCATGACCGGCGGTTGTTTAGCTGCTCGCAGTGAGTCCCGCTGGCTTATGCCCGCCCGTGTTTTCCCGCTTGCAACCACACTTACCATCATCTCTGCGAATTCGGACCATTCGCTCATGCATTGCCAGGCGGTCCAAAATCTGCTTTAGGTTCGGCCATTGCTTGTGGCATTCTACTTGGTGTTTTCGAGGGTGTAGGTGTCCTACTTTCTCGTGTCTTCAGTGAGGGCACGCGACCACAACTGCCTCCATGTACGTCTCTTTCCTTTTTTATGACACCCTACCCAAGACAGCCCCCCAGTACCAGAAAACATGGCGCCACAGCCTTCACCCGCCACCCACTAGACGTTATATACTTTACCTTGCTTTATTACCCCCATCTCAATGTATAATCGCATTCAATGCATGGATACTTCGGCCAATGACAAGGCGCGTATATTCACCTGCAAAAAGTTGGCTCCGCGTTATTGGGATCATGCTCGGGTTGCAAATTTTCGGTTTACTTGCTTCCTGTAGGGTTTGATATCAGGCTGATGGTGGTAATACTCTTCCAGTCAAGTTTGCAACCGGAAGCTCCTGCCAGTGAGTTTGTTCCTCCCATTGACACTGTAAAAGTTGTGCTTTCCTTGGTATCTCAACGAGCTCATGTCAAATGTACGCGACGCAACGTCGACCGTCCTTCCAACTTGGTCTTCCCTGATGTTGCAGACAAGCGCAACCAATTCCGAGCCTCATCATATGCATGCTCTCCCAGTTTCGAAGTCAGGTGTCGGAGGCCCCCGGACAATGGACCTCGTTCATAGTACAAGACCACATATCGGGGCATATAATCCTTCTACCCTCGAGCACGCATTCGAGTATGCGGACGATTGCGGAGACCTCGTGGTTCACGGGCGTCGTTTGGCAATCGACCAAGTCCCGAGCGTTGGTCAGAACCCTGTGCTGCGTCGTCAGTCGACGAAGCAGCTAATACATCGATTCGAATCCATGACCGGTGTGGCAGAGACGGTTCAACAAGTTCAAGTTAAGAGATATTCTGGTTCCACTCGCGCATCCTCGGAGAACGACTCGCGCGACATGCACCGTCCTTTTCTCACCGCTGCTCCCCACAAGAGCAAGAGAAGATCTTTGAGCAACTCCTTGCGAAACTTCATGTCCGTCTTCAAGAAGAAGAAAGACAAGGAGTCAGAGGACGATGACTATGTTTCACCTTATCACGCTCCCGAACCAAATATCGCCGCACCAGAGGAACCCGCGTCTCCCCCAAAGCCCAACATGGTCTCGCGTCCCTCGTGGAAAGAAATAGCCCCGTCCCCCAATAGAACCGGGTCCGTGCTCTCTGGCTCTCTCCTTTACCTCTCACGGCCGCCGTCTCATCTTCCTGTCTGGATGTCATGCACGGTGGCATTATACGACTCCCACTTGCTACTTACTTGGTATACTATGCGCGACACCCCTTCTAGTCACATCATCCAGTTAGACGGATTTATGGGCGTACGCTCTCTCAATGAGCGAGTATCACGACCCGACACTGAAGGTGATCTGAAGACCTTCGAGTTGACCTTTGAGGGTCGACCGAAAGAAACATTTGCTGCGACTTCTAGTCAGGACCGTGCACGATGGGTTGGTGCGATTTGGTGCGGTCCAGTGCCTGCTCCTCGTTCCTGGATCTCACTTCAATGCAGGGATGCTGTCCTCAGTTCTCAAGGCAGAAGTGAAGCTGTGCATACGTCGAAGCGCAGTGGGACCCTTACTATCAGAACAGATGTTACCCCTGAACATAGAGAAATCGAGCAATGCCTACAATCCCTTTCATCCCCGGAAGAGGCAGACTCTGAATATACATCTTCCAGCGCACAGAAAACCCCTTCGACCCTGACTGCTCTCCAGCGGACCCCGCCACCCACACCAGTTGCCAAGTCACCGCGCCACACTCTTTCTCCATTGTCTCTCTCTCCACCTCGCCCCCCATCTCAAATTTCCAACCCCTCTCGGTCCAAAAGCCCCTCTATCGCCAACCTTGGAATGATGTCCGTAGTCACGCAACGCCTTGCCCAAATCGAGCGCTCGGAAATTGCAAGCCCAGCATCGAGTACTGTCAGTTCGTCAAGTGTTGGTACCGCTCTCCGGCGTGCGCAAACTACCCACACGACGCACCAAGGACGTCCATTTGCAGAGATTGAGAAACTCAGGGGAGAGAATACGGGAGGGAGCTGGAGCAGGGTCGTCGAGACACCTTCCACAGACGCTTCTATCGTAATTCCGCTTCCCAACCCGCCGAACGTACCGCTTTCTGAGACCGCTTCTGTGCGAAGTGCATTTAGGAGGAATCGTGCAGAGCGCTTGTCATCACTTGTACCGACACCGCCAAGTTCGCCCACGAAAACATCCACGTCACTTGCAACACCAGTAGCTATTTTACGCACCAGGCTCTCAGAGCCCGTGATCCGAGAACACGTCGAGAACCCGCCGACGTCCCCGCTCGCCTTTGGCGTGGAAACCCAGTTAGTGCCCCTGGCAGAGCTAATCAAGGATACCGCTGCAAAGCACTACGACCAAACGGCAGGACTGGGCGAACAGATCATTTCACTTCAACGAGACATTCATACTCTCCCAAAAGAAATACAGGTGTTATTGGGACAAGTGGTGGCGACGGCGGCAAAACGAACATCCGATTCAAATCGCCACGCCGACAACGCGAGTTTGCAGAACATCTTGACTAACCTCGAAGGGCTGAGGAAGCAAATCCTAGCCAACTCGGAAAATCCACACATGGATTCATTAGTGAAGATGTTCGAGGACTTGCAGACGCGACTCGCAACACTAGCCCCAATTCTTATCGAAAAGCTGGTGTCTATCGAACAAGGCCAGACACAGCTACAGCTACAGGCTACACGAGGGGCCGAGCAGTCTCTGACATGTGTGAGAACTACGAGTGATGTTCCACGCTCGACCGAGAGTGAGAGTCGGTTCCGGGACGCGTCCCACCACACCTCTGTCGATTTATCAGATATACACTCGAAACTTGACGAACTTGCATCCGTATACAAATCCGGTACTGCCACGGCTTCCATGGGAAAGGAGGTCCAGGACGAATCCTCGTCACAAACTGCAGATGCTGATTCAGAAAAGGTCTGCTATTTCCGTTGGAAAGCTTTACTTCGCTTTTACCCCACTTTCTTAGCTCCAAGTAATCTTGGATCATCTCAGGTTGGACGAAGAGCAACGGAAGCTCCAACTCAACCAACAAGCTGACAGTGTTCGTTACCTCAATGAATTGAATTTAGTATGTATCACTCTCGACTCCGGCCTTTCTGTGACCTATTAATTCTTTTATAACCTCCATAGTGGCTCGAGGCCTTTGTGAATGGCGGCACTGTTCATATCCAATCAGTAGCTGCCAACGTTGAACAGCTCTGTTCTCACCTTGGCATCTCCTCGGAGATTGACGCCGCGGATGGACAGCCCTCTAGCCAAGGAATGCTCGGCGAAATCAGACATCTTGTATCATCCGTCCAGACCAAAGCTTTGGGTGAAGGTCAACTGCAGGTGTCCGTCGATGAACTGATGAATGCGGTCAGAAAACACATGAAGAACGGTAGTGAACAACGAACCGCGCTCGGTAGGCACAGAGTTTTAGTCGTCCGTGCTGATTCGAAGCTATAGTTGGGGTTGCAGTGACAGATTCCGTGCTCGAGATCATCAATCGGCAGCGACACGAGCAAGAACAAATGCTCCGCGCCCTCTCAACCGGTAGGCACCCAGTGCTCAACTCGAGATGCTCTCATCCTCTTGACGTTTTCCCGCAGAGCTCACGAACGAGATTCGCGGAGAAAGACTGCGATTCGTGGAGGCCATGAAGGAGGCAACGGCTATCAATGTCCAAGGTAACCGAATAGTGAGTACAAGAGAGCTCGTCGCTAACAGGGCGTAGCGCATGTCGAGCATTTCAAAGCAGAACTGAGCCGAGAAGTGGCTGCGATGACCCAGGATGTCGGAAGACTCCACCAGGAAAAACAAGTGATTGAGCAGCAAATCGCGGATTTGTTTGCATTTTATTCGAAGCAGAAACAAGAGACAGAGGTTCGTCTCCCCTGTGCTGAGTACGGTCCGGGTGGGAAAAACTTGGCGTTGTTTGATCCACAGAATAACACACGACGTAACGCACCTCCAAGGTCAGCGGGATTCAGTAATTTGCAGAACTTGCCCACGTCGACAACGAGGCGACCGCGGCGACCATTGCCGCACCCTGTTTTCCAGAGGAAGGATTGAGGCGATGGTGGACCGAGAAGCTGCAGAATATCTGCGATGTGGAAAACTCGAAAATCCGAGGGTGCTGTATTACTATGAGTCGGATACCGTCTATATCTAATCCCCCCAGCTTGAAGAGTTCCACTGTTTAAAGAGCGTGATGTTATCGTGAGAGCGAGAGAAACTCCCTCGCGTCTTCCCATCCCATCCTTTCTCGCTCTTTCCCAAGTAGTGCACCTCTGCGCACTTCCTCAACATCAATGACATTCCAATCATGGTACTGGGTGACCAGCCCGTCCTTTATTCCCTGTTTGATCTCCTCGGGTGGATCCTCGGGGTGAGGAGCAAGGCTCGGCATGAGAGCATCACTCCCATGTTCTCCAGCCGGTGTCATGTCCACATTCCCGGCACTGCGAGACACGGTGTCTGATAGAATCGTATCCGCGACCGCGTATGCATCCATCATTGTCGTGGCCAGTACACCTTTGGCGCCATTTGCGCTCCACCCGGAAGCATACATGTTTCTCAGGGGAATGCCGGACTCTGATAAAATACGACCTCCGCGTGCCCGGAGATGGTGGGAGGAGGAGTCGAAGAATGCCGTGGTTGGGTCTACATGGAAGCCAAGCGACGTGACAGCGAGGGAAATAGCGAGCGTGGAAGTCTGGTCTGTTGAGATTGCGCGGCTAGTGGAAGAATCAAGGATGGTGTGTGCGAGGGTGAGCTCGGCAGAGTCGGGAGATGAACGGGACGGCGTAAGAGCAGTAGGCATGCGATAGAAATCGAGAGACCAAGTCTTTCGGGTGCTTCCAAACTGACATTGGGAACCTTTGTGAAAAAGATCCAAGGTGCGGCGTTGTTGGCGAGACAGGGCTGTCCCCTCCGGGAAAGTGAGGAGGGAAGGGTCCAGAGGGACCATGGAAGCATCCGGGAGGTGCATCATCTCGCGCAGTTCTTTGTTCGTGAAAGCTGCTTCTAGCGGACCGCGTCTACCGATGATGGAGACGTGCTGGAGAGTGGAGCGGGAGAGGACATCGAGAACATGTTCGGGGACATCGTATTTCTTGAGAACGGAGGGAGGTGTGAGAAGCATACGAGCGATGTCGAGAGAGACGTTTCCATTGCCTATGAGAGTGAGGTGGGTGATCTTGTCAAGGGCGGGTGCGGGTGGATTGGAGGGATGTTGGGTGTACCAATGCACGAGGGAGAGTGCGGAAATGCAATGCGAGGACGGGGGTATGGCTGGGTGGAGTGTCGGAAGGGTGCATCCGGTTGCAAACAGGAGGTGTGTGTAGTTCTGGAAGAGGGACGAGAGGGGGAGGGGGAGCGGGTGTGGGATCGAGGTGGGCGACGCGCTGCCGACGTGGACGTTGCCAAAGAAGCGGAAACGCGGGTCAGCAGCGGTCTGGTCGAACTTGTGCGTGCAATTCTTGGGTGTTGTGAGCAGATGTAGACGAACTCGTTGTGGACGTACCTTGACCTCTGGGTGGTCCGGCGCAACACCATAGCGCACGAGGCCGTGCGGTGCCCAGAGACGGTCGAATATGTGCACCCTCAGCGACGGCGACGGCGGGTCGAGCGACAGCAACCGCGAGGCCACGTAGAACGCAGAGGGCCCACCGCCGACGATGGCGAGCTTGACTAGTGGTGGCATGGGACTTGGACCCGTCCACCCATGCAGGCGACACTCAGCGCCGCCGCACTCAAACGTACGTCCTCGACTCATTCCCTCCTCAGGTACACGCTCATTCAGCGAGAAGCTTTCATCAGAGCCCTGACATGCCTCTCGCGATACGGCGATGACCTCGTCCTGTACGCAGACACCCGGCACTTCACACTGAGCGCGACAAACTCCTCGCTCTCTGCATATTGTCGCTTCAAGTATGGAAGGATGTTCTTTTCGAGATATCGCGTAGGCGGTGGCGCGAACGAGGCAGGCCCGTCGACTGGCAGCCCCAGCGAACCCCAAGATGTAAAAGGACAGCTACTCGCAAAGGTGTGTTCCGTGTGCACTCAGTTCGCATATGCACCGATCCGGTGATCGTAGACACTGCTGTCAATATTCAAGCACAGGACCATCGAAAAGACAGTTGAACGGTGCGAGCTGGTCATCATAGATGGCCCGTTGGGCGACCAGTCCCAGGAAGACGAGGACACACTGGAAAGTAGGCTCATCGTACGCTTACACTGCAAACATGGTAAGCATCATTTCCTATCACCAATAACGTCCAAACTGTCATATATTCCGCCAGGTATCGTAAAAACCCATCGTTTACCCCTGCTTATACCTACCTCTCTCCTCTCGCCCGGTGTCCCGGAGTCCGAGAACGAATCAAGGCTCACCATCGGCCCAAGAGCTATCAAAGACATCACAGAGCACTTCCCTAGCGGCCGTGGCGTGAAAAACGACCCTCAGCTTGTGTGGACATTTGGAGATACAGATGTTGATGTGAAAAGTCTCGAGTCATCCATCGATACAAAGGGTTAGTGCTATCTGCAAATTGCATCCCAGGCCCGTAATACGCTCCCAGGCAGAGCACAGCTGGCCACAGAACTCACCATCAGCGCCGACGAGTTCGATGTGTACGACATAGCCCAGCCACCTATTACCATCGCCTTCCATCTGCGAGAGTTCAACGTCTGTTCTGCTCCCTGCCTGCATTGTGGCATCAAAGCTAATTGAAGTATTTGTGTTAGGCTACGATCGCATTTGCTGAATCCATGGCTTCAGCACTGGAGCTCCGTTTTACGGACCCTGCTGCACCACTTTTTATCGACATCGAAGGCGATGAATCAGACGGTCTTTTCGTGATATCCACATCACAATTCCAGGGAACGTCATCCAATTCAAACACGAACACTCGGAGTTCATCTACACCTAAACCACAACAACCGGGTGGACAGAAAAGACCGCATCCGGACAACGAGGCACGGGTATCCTTCAATGCGTCAGGTTCAGGCAGGGGAAGTGAGACGCCACGCGTGGAGAAGGTCAAGAGGTCGATGAAGGCGGTACAAAGGACGGAGGCTCCTGTGGCGACGAGTTTAAGCAGGGAAACCTCGACAGTGATAAAAGACGAACACATGATGCCACCGCCGTCGCTCATCCCTAATCCTGACCGGACGCAGGGAAGTGGTTTCTTGGTATTTCATGCTTCACAGGACGGAGATTTTGGTGCCATGGACGACTTGGATGCAGTCGGTGTCGGTGACGAAGCAGGTATGAGGGATAGAAACACCGGAGATGGCAAAACCAATGGCCGTGACAGTTTTGCTCCTTCTCACTCGCACGATCCCCTCTTCTATCCACAGTTGTCACAAATTGTTCCGCCTCCGGTCCCCTTGGCACGCGAACGGCCCACGCAAACTCAACGATCCAAAACCCCGCTCTTCTTGCCATTGTCACAGCTCTCCCAGCAAGATGAACAAGCCATTAAAGGGTCGGGGTTAGGTATAGAATATATGAACCGGGAGGAGTTAGAGGCCATGCTAGAGGGAGACGGAGAGGAAGTTGAATTTGACATCACGAAAGATACGGAACCAGGGCCCGGTTTCTCGAACGAAGGGGAAGATGGTGGAGAGAGTTTGGACCTCTTCGAAGACGAATTTGGACCTACACAAGATGGAGACAAGGATGGCAGGAAGGTAAGCTTATTTTGCTTGTTCCTCCGCATTTTGCGCGTATCCAAGACAGATTTTTAGGCGTTCCAGCCATTGTTTGAAGATTAACAAGTTGGTGGGTGACCCGTTCTATTCACTTGTTGACTCGGGCGTATGTGCACAGTTTGTAATTATTGGTATGTACCCTCATGCGTCGAACCGGTTTTCTGCTTGCGTCCCGTGAAATCAACGTTTCGAACACTAAGTACACAGCTTATGAGTCCATATTTACATTACTAAGGCGTTGTTTTGGAGGCTTGGCTTTGATGGGTAAGCGTATGATCCGGGAAATCCCGCAGTGGCAGTGAGTTATGTTGGCAGTTGCACATGACAGCACATGACCACAAAACTGAAAGTTTGACTTCACAGCAGCTCCAACAGATGATGTGTGGCAGTGACTGGGGTCTTGCTACTGCCATTGGTCTCTCAGAAGTTGATTTGCAACTCCAACAGCAATCTTTTGCAGGTTACATCAGCAGTTGGGAAGGAGCTGTTGAACAAATTCCAGCAAACATTTGAACTTCCAGATGAACCATAGCTTTTGGCTGTCAAAACTTATAAGTGTAGGCCTTCATCCACTTTCACACCAGTATCTCAATTGTTTTGGCAGGCATGGACTCAGACAACAAAAATCTACCTCAGATTGTTGAGAATTCTGGTATTTCTAATCTTATCTTTCATTTCCTGATACCAGATTCTAGATCGGTCTTTGACCTTGTTCTTACGCTATTCCATATTACTCATCACATATAGATAAGTTCTTTCTTATCTCATGGTCTAGACTATGACATCATCCTTATCTGGTGTTTCATGATGTCATAAGATGTGATACACGTTTTACTATACGTTTCACATTCTCTTACATGTTTCATACTTGAAACATCTTCTATTTCCACTGTGTTTCATATCTGAAACAGGTTTCAGGGTTAGTGTATAACACTATATAAGACCAGGCCTTAAGCCTGTCTTCCCTATCGACTTTATTAGTCAATCCAATTCTTCGCTCCTTACTCTCACTCAGAACCACTTGAGCATTAGTCTCCCAGCTATTGCTCTCTTCTGAAGAAACTTTGTTACCATCCATAACCAATCAGTGAGTTATCTCCCACTGATACCATAATCCCTTCTTGCCCCTGCGTAATCGGAATATCTATCGTCCCGATACAAGAAGGGATTATGGTATCAGTGGGAGATAACTCACTGATTGGTTATGGATGGTAACAAAGTTTCTTCAGAGGAGAGCAATAGCTGGAAGACTAATGCTCAAGTGGTTCTGAGTGAGAGTAAGGAGCGAAGAATTGGATTGACTAATAAAGTCGATAGGGAAGACGGGCTTAAGGCCTGGTCTTATATAGTGTTATACACTAACCCTGAAACCTGTTTCAGATATGAAACACAGTGGAAATAGAAGATGTTTCAAGTATGAAACATGTAAGAGAATGTGAAACGTATAGTAAAACGTGTATCACATCTTATGACATCATGAAACACCAGATAAGGATGATGTCATAGTCTAGACCATGAGATAAGAAAGAACTTATCTATATGTGATGAGTAATATGGAATAGCGTAAGAACAAGGTCAAAGACCGATCTAGAATCTGGTATCAGGAAATGAAAGATAAGATTAGAAATACCAGAATTCTCAACATCTTGCCCCTGCGTAATTGGGATATCTATCGTCCCGATAGGTTATGAGCCCTGCTTGAACAGAGGACGTCATCATACTAGTACCGATGCCTCTTGAGTTCTTACGTTATGGTTCATGAATGGTTTCTGGATTCGTCATGGTGATCGCTATGATTGCCGCAGCATTTAATTATGCTATGACACCTCCACTGAGAGAGGAAGACAGACTCGTAGAGTTCGCTGCTACTTCTGGAAGGTTGACTCTTCGTTGCGAACGCGATGAGTTTCAACTTCATCTTGGAACACGGATTCCATTGCATTATGCAACACTTAACGTCGTTCTTCGTTTAGAACCATGTGAGTTAGAATCCGCTCCAGAAGAGCAAGACCCCCATCTTCCTTCTACACCTGCTACCCCTTTGCATGAACGTGCTCGTGCTACGGCACAGTCCAATAACCTGGTACACCCCAGTGTCCCATTCTATCTGCCTTGCCTGGTCTGCTCTAGAGGATTAGAGAGAGGCCAATACTGCGACCACTTGGAGATTGAAAGACGAGTTTTGCGATTAGGACCAGATAGACCTATACAGGATCATCTGCATTGCCCCTTTCGTTTTTTTCAAACAATATGAGGACACGGTATTCTTTCTTCGGATCAGGTTGAACTAGATTCCCTGAACGAAACATCCCTTCCTTCTTACCAACAGTCGACTTCTTCCACTCTCCAATCTCAGTCGACTCTACCCATGTTAGAGATCAACGAACCAGAAGGTACCTCCTACTTCGAGCTCCTTTCTGGATATCGATCCTCTTCCACACCTCCTACACCTCCGTCCACTCCAGACTTACCACCTCCCTCGTATAACTCCTCTTCATCCTCCAATGCCTACTTTGATGCTCCCGATACCCCAGAACCCTTTGATCTCCGACAGAGAGAACTTCGCTTATGCCAAGTTCGTGAATCCCATGGACGTGGAGCTCTTCGAGCTACCCGCGGACCCCGTAACAGAAGAGGGACTCACCCCTCGCGAGATCATGGAACTGCGATTCGCATGGTTCCAGAAGCCTCGGGTTCTAGGAACCACCGAGAAGAGAACGTGGAACGCATACGTGACCGACGACGAAACAGGCGAAGTCACCAACAAGACTCTCGTGCACACCTATCAGATGGACAAGCTTGTCCCTCTGACAGAAGCTGAGTTGTGCAATGCCGACCGTGTGGTCTTACCTATTCAGATTAGATCATGCAAGACCCGATTAAAGTCTTTGACTTTGATCAATAGTTTCATGTTTAAATGTGAAACAATCGGCTCTGCATATGAAGGCGCTGGTTGGGCTTTCCCCACCGAGCATTATTTAGACACCCTTCCAACTCGAGTCCATTTTCAAGGATTCGAAACTATTCATCGTGCCCACTTCCCTCCTACCCACGCTCCTCATCTCGAGCTTGAATGCTCACTCGAGCCAAATTGGCTACCTCCTGCACAAGTCATGGCAGATGACTGGGGTTTTGTTCAGTGAACAGAACCACCATATTTATCCTCATGGAACGACTCCTTCGATGACCATTTTTGTTCTCTCTACCGCCGCGACCCTGCTTATAAGGTTCACCGCCGCATACAGAGACTAATCAAGTCCACTACATCTAATGATGAACGTGACGCGATTTATAAAGGCCTCAGATCAGGCCCTGAATGAAGAAGGCATCGAAGAGCTGCTCAGGAAGGAGAAGAACGTAGAAGGTTTCTCCGACATCGTTGAATACCTTGGACGAACTTTTATTCCTCCTTCATGGCCACTTTCATATGAAGAACTTCTGTATAACTCTGATTTAAATCCTTGTTTCTTAAACTTTTTAATGATTAACAGTTTACCTTCCTCTTCATTGCAAGTTCCCTATTTTTCTTGTGATACATCTCATATCTGTATACAGGAAGGCACCTTTACCAATAAGTATATTGGTAACCCACATTATTTTGTGGAGACGTGTTTCGACTTGTTTGAATCACATGCCTTCTTGCCGATGTCTAAACCACATCGAGACTATGCACCGATCACTGAGAAACGTACCAAGAAGCAACAAACAGAATACTGGCGTTTACAGAACAAAAGGATTATCAGATCTTCTATGATCGTTCCAGGATATCCACCAGGAAATATTGGACTTATTTGCTCCCCTACTTCTTTTTGCCTGCTTTCACATATCATTGAATCTTGTTTTATTGACGATGCCTTTTCAGATCTCCTCTAAACAGAAATGGCACTCCCTACCACTGAAGTCAAGTTTGACGCTTCTTTCGTCACCAAAATCCCTACCCTCGTTGGACAGTCGAACTACGACATTTGGAGCATTCGCATCCGATCCACTCTATCCTCATATTCCATATGGGAATTCATTGACGGCACTCTCACTTATGCCGGTCTACCTGCTGGTGTTGACCTGGCAGAACGCCAAGCAAAGTGGAAGTTGCTAGACAAATGAATCTTGGGCCTTATGGCTTCTATTATCAATGACTCTCTCCTTACACACATCACCTATGAGTGGGCGGATCTTAACGCCTTCCCATCTGTTGCTAGAGCTTTATGGGAACATCTCCGAGCTCTCTTTGGGACCGTTGGTCTCACCGGACAATTCCTGCTCTTCAGTCAAGCATCACACTCACATATTCGACCCCAACACGCCAACAAGGACATTAGTCGCCTCTCATCCCTCTTCGAACAGCTTACCCAAGCTGGTTTGAATTTTTCCCAAAATTTTAGAGCCATGTTGCTCTTATCATCCCTTCCAAATGAATACCACCAACTCGCTTCTACTATTACCCAAACCGTTGAAGTTGCAAACTTCAATATGGAGACCGTTACAACACGGATACTCATGGAGATGAATCTTCGCGCTACGCGCTGACCACTTCATGCCTGGATTTCTCATGCTGAGTCCTCCAGAGACGCACAGATTAACAGAACCAACGTCATAAAGCGTGGTCCTCCACAACAAAACGCTTGGAGGAACCAGACCCCTTCTTATCAGAAACCACAACAGACGTATGGACAACAGTCCTCAAATTTCCAACAACCTTCTGCCGGCTTTACGCCGAGACCATCTGGCTCCAACCAGAATCAGAAAGGTAGAGGAAAAGGTCCTGCTAAATCTAAGCAGCCTGGCCGCAACCAAAAGAAAGAATGGTTCAATGCATGCCATAATGCCAAGGGTAAAGGCAAAGCTGCTAACGAAGTATCCTTTGCAAACGAGTTCATTGTAAGGAACTGAAGTTCCTTGTGGTCGTATCCTATCATTCCACCGACTTCCACATCTCTCCTAATCATATTCCGATGAATCCTAGCCCAACCCAATTCAATCCTAGTCCAACCCGATCCAATCCTAGTCCAACCCGATCCAATCCAATGCAACCCGACATTATCTGTCTGTTTCCGGATCTCCGCACGTGCAAGATCTATCCGGATCTTTGTTTTTCATTCGGATTGATTTCTTTTGGTTTCATTGAGCTTTCATATCACTTTGACATAGGCCTAGACCCTTTCATAGCATTCCGCATGGTTTCTGTTTACCCGTGAAGGGACGATGTTCTTTTTCTTTTTCTTTGACGTACTTGGTTACCGATTGATATTTCCCTTATTAGGAAGAGTCTTGGGTGTTCCCTTGACTATAAAACCCCTGTAGTGCGATGGATAATACATCTTTCGCCCGTGTGCACTGATCACCCATTTCCTTGCTGCAAAGCCGTGTCTTTGCGAACCTCGTCACTTTTCCACTCATATCTGGTCCTCGTCCTTGACCGGATCTCTCTTATCTCATCACCATCTCATCAAATCTGCTCCGGGTTCTTGGATTCCAACATCGAACGTATATTCCTACTCCCTTCTATCTCTACTTCACTTTCCGGATCTTTTTCTCATCATTTTTCCGGATCGGATTCGTCCGGGTTTAGCCCCTATCTTTCCGGATTCCTTTCCGGATAGTGTAGTCAGGTCCTTCGCCCCCACCAACCTCTTTAGGGTCCCTGGGACGAACCTATTCGTACCCTTCTTTCTTATTTTCTAGTATCCCTCTTGCTATTGCAGTACAGAGAGGACTGGTGTTTTACATCGTGCTGGATGATGATGATCTCGCCCACAGGTTTATAGATCACCTTGGAGAACACGAGATCGGGGAGATTTAGGAAGTTGAAATGGACGACTCCACTTCCACAAAAGCCAATGCTGGCTGGGATGAAGAAAACGGGATGAATGTAGCTGGGTCGCCTCAAACGCCCTTTCGATATGGTTCCTTCAGAGAATGCCCCTTCTAAAGGAACAAACACTACATCGGGACAGACGAAGAAGAAGAAAGAGAAGAAGAAGAAGCTTTCCTTCACTCTTGGTGGACTCGCCAGTTCATCATCTCATTTCAACAACGTTGATTTGTTGAATGAGAGTCATATTCAGACCGTACTTCCTATCATGCCTGAGGCGTTGACCGTGGCTATACCATGAGACCCTGGAGTACAGTTACCTTATCCCTCCTGCCAAGTGTTGGATGGATATGACCACGATGACGAGTACTATTTGTATTCTGGCGATGGATATGATGCCTTTTACGATTATCACGGCGCTTTTGTGCTAGGAGGGGATACTGATAAGTCATTCGCCTGACACCACTGGATGATCGACAGTGGTTGCACTGATCACTTATCACCATTTAAAAGTGACTTTGCACATCTAGGCTCCCAGGTTCGATCGGCTGTAGTTGCCAATGGCGAACGGGTTCCTATGTATGGTCCTGGCAAGATTATTGTTAAACAGAAAGCTTCTGGCCAAGAACCTCTTGTTCTTGATGAAGTATGGTATGCTCCGCATGCAGGTCACCGACTCTTATCGGTTCCTACGCTTACTAGCCAAGGCTATAAGTGTACCATCAGTGATAAAGAATCCAGAATCTGGGACACAAGTGATCGTCTGGTGATCCGGGCATCTGCCTCATCTCTGGATAATAACCTTCATTGGTTTCAGTCATCTCCGATTACTCCGATGAAAGGATGTATCATGTCACTTGTTAAGGACGACTCCTACGATTTATGGCACCACCGTCTTGGACATCCTTCCAAGAATGCTCTTCGCCACGCTCCACTTCATGTTTCAGGTATGCCCACTGTCACACTCCCAGATACCGACTCTCCCTGCAAAGGCTGTGCCCTTGGGAAGATGCATGATCGCCCCTATCCTGCTTCAGGAAAACGTGCTACTCGTCCTTTCGGGCTTGTACATTCAGATCTTGTTGGTCCTATGTTGACGGAATCTCGATACCACGCACGTTATGTTCTCACATTCATTGATGATTACTCTGGTTTTGCAGTAGTTGCATTTTTATGCACCAAGGATGTTGTCTCACGACACTTCCAATCGATGGTTTCTTGGGCTGAAACCTTTACTGGTCACTCGCTCACCTCTGTATGTTCAGACCAAGGGGGGGAATTTATGGCTGGGACGTTACAATCATTCTTTCAGTTCAGAGGCATTATGCATCAAACCTCTGTTCCCCACACTCCCCAACAAAACGGTCGTGCAGAGAGGTTCAATTGAACTTTGCTTGAGAAAGCTGAAGCCATTCGCCAACATGCATGTATGCCTAGATCATTCTGGCAAGATGCTGTTGAGACTGCATTACACATCTATAACAGACAACCTATGTGTCATCATGAATGGAAAACACCTAGTGAGCAATTTACTGGAGACAAACCTGATGTTTCATACTTTAGGATCTTTGGGACTCGTGCCTATGTCTTTATACCTCCAGAACAGCAACAAGACAAACTCTCTCTCAAATCTGAGGAGATGATCTTTATTGGGTATGAACCGAATACCAAAGGCTACCGCTTCTGGTCTAAAGAGCGACAACAAATGTTCATTTCTACAAACACCATTTTCGATGAAAAAGTCTTTCCTTATTGTTCCAGAGACATTGTGGATGAACCTACCCCTATTTCAATCGACACGGATTATGCCGATGAAGCTGCCGATGAAAATGCCGATGAAGACAACCCATACGACCACTTAAAGGACGATACTCGACCAAGGGATCCGGAACCCTCTCGAGATGTTTTTATACCCGTACCTATAGGATTAGGTCAACAACCCAATCAACCACGTCAACCTCATGATGGGCAATCACGAGGATATACCACTCCATCTATTACTCCTTGGGAACCACCTCCAGAACGAGATCCACTTTCACCTTTCTTCTTGGATTCCCTGGATTCTTTTCATGATCCACCATCCTATCATACATCACCTCTTCGACCTGCTTCTAAGCATGTCACCCCTGACACTGGTCATCGGAGTTCTATTGCAGATCGACATCAACACAAACGCTATATGATCACAGATTCGCCTCCTGAACCAGAGAGACAATCAGGCATTACGCCTCAAGTCTGGTTACCACCTCATCACCACCCTGATGAGTCCCTACCTGAATTTAGATCTCGACCTCACCAGCATCACCCTACTAGGGATGAACGCTCATCTACACGAGCACCTGCTAATCAACGACGATCCTCTCGTGTTCCCATATCAAGGATTCTTCCTGATAATACCTATGGGAATAGACCACCAATCGACATCGAGAGAGATATGTCTAGAGGCCTTGATACTATCCAGGAGGAGATAGATGTCACTCCAACCAACGAAGATGATGATCTTGGACAGATGTACTCTTTCAAGTGAATGAGATCACTGTTTAATGCTGCAGTTGGATCAGGTTCTATTCCTAAACAATATCGAGATGTGCTAAAGCTCTCGAAACAGGAACAGGAACTATGGTATATTGTGATGAAGGAGGAGATACAGTCACTTCACGATCGCAAGGTATGGACGTTGGTAGACCTACCAAAGGGTCGTAAACCCGTCAAAGGGAGATGGGTATATGCAGTGAAATCCGACGGTTGCAAGAAAGCCCGATTCGTCGCTAAAGGATTCACACAGGTCTTCGGAATAGACTATGAAGAAACCTTCTCTCCAGTAGCAAGGTTTGAAACCTTCCGACTTCTTATTGCTCTAGCTGCGCTTCATGATTGGGAAATCGAAGCCCTAGATGTCAAAACTGCCTTTCTCTTTGGCGAGCTGGATGAGGAAATTTACCTCGAACAACCAGAAGGATTTGTAGTAAAGGGTCAGGAGAAAAAGGTTTGTCGCTTGAGAAAAGCGATATATGGTTTGAAGCAAGCTGCGCTTCAATGGAACAAGCAGCTACACAAGTCTCTCCTGGAGATGGGATTTCTCAGATGCAAGTCTGACCCAGGGACTTATTTCAAGATCATTGGTGACGAGATTATTATTCTCCTTATTTATGTTGATGATGCACTTTTTATGGGAAGCAACAAAGCACAAGTCCTCACTCATAAAGCTTCATTCATGAAACGATGGGAATCAAGAGATCTTGGTCAAGCCACTGAGTACCTAGGTATGAGGATTACAAGAGATCGCAAAAAGCGAACTATCTCTTTGGATCAAATCCGCTATGCGGAGAAAGTCGTTTTACGATTTGGCCAAGAGAACTGCAAGCCAGTCTCTGTACCTCTTCCTACCAGATATAATCTGAGACCAAACTCTGACCAAAATCAGTTGAACCCTGCTCTTCGCAGTCGTTATCAGTCAGTCATCGGATCACTATTATACATCATGCTGGATACCAGACCGGACTTAGCCTACTCTGTCATTAAAATGTCTCAGTTCTCTTCCAATCCTATGGAAGAACATTTGCAAAAGGCGCTCTATATCGTGCGCTATCTATCATCCTCCCCAGATCTTTACATCTTGTATTCTGGACATGGAGATCAAAACGGCTTATGTGCCTATTCTGATACAGATTGGGCTGGAGACGTTGAAACATCATGTTCTACCACCGGCTATGCCATCTTTTTAGGCAATGGTATCATATCCTGGCTATCAAGGCGACAACTTTGAGTTACGCTCTCTTCCACCGAAGCGGAATACTGTGGAATGACCGAGGTTGCTAAACAACTTTGCTGGATCCGTAATGTCTATGAAGAATTACGATTTAAGATAGGTCCACTACCACTCTGTGTCGACAATCAGGGTGTTATATTCCTTGCTTCCAATTCTGCACAAGAAGGTCGTACCAAACATGTTCGCATGACCGACCACTATATTCGTGAATCTGTGGAGTTTGGAGAAATCCGACTTTACTACGTTCCCACAGATCAGCAATTCGCTAATATCTTCACGAAGAATCTTGGAAAGCAGAAGTTTGAGGATGGAAGAAAAGCTCTTTGACTCATCACCTTTCATTCCTAACATGGACAGTGAGGAGGAGTGTTGAGAATTCTGGTATTTCTAATCTTATCTTTCATTTCCTGATACCAGATTCTAGATCGGTCTTTGACCTTGTTCTTATGCTATTCCATATTACTCATCACATATAGATAAGTTCTTTCTTATCTCATGGTCTAGACTATGACATCATCCTTATCTGGTGTTTCATGATGTCATAAGATGTGATACACGTTTTACTATACGTTTCACATTCTCTTACATGTTTCATACTTGAAACATCTTCTATTTCCACTGTGTTTCATATCTGAAACAGGTTTCAGGGTTAGTGTATAACACTATATAAGACCAGGCCTTAAGCCTGTCTTCCCTATCGACTTTATTAGTCAATCCAATTCTTCGCTCCTTACTCTCACTCAGAACCACTTGAGCATTAGTCTCCCAGCTATTGCTCTCCTCTGAAGAAACTTTGTTACCATCCATAACCAATCAGTGAGTTATCTCCCACTGATACCATAATCCCTTCTTGCCCCTGCGTAATCGGGATATCTATCGTCCCGATACAGATCCCTATCTCAAACCTTGAGACCCAGAAGAAACTCAATCTAATGCATAAGCAAACCAACCCTCACCCATAGTTGTGATCATAGAGTTCTCAGCATACTCCAGATTGTGACAGCTCCACCCAGCATGACATGACTAAAATATGATTATATAACAATTATGTCATCATTACACATGATTACATAATCATAGTAATTATTATAATAGTGTTGATTTCAGAATAAAAAACATATTTTGGATTTGACAGATGACAAACTATGACAGACTGTGACAGGCTATTCAAAATGTCCCAATGTCCAATTATAGCAAATTGATTAGTAAAATGTATCTCCTTGTTTTGATTTTAATCCTAATCAAAGTGTACCAAAAGTGTAGTAATTGTGGCGCATTTTTGATAGTTAAAGTATAAATATAAACAAATAATGTAGTGACTGGAGTGTAGCCAAAGTGTAAACAAAGTGTAGCAAATGTGGTGCATTTTTGATAATCAAAGTATAGGCAAATTGGGGTAAACAATGTGGTGGTTAGAGTGTAGCAAAAGTGTAGATAAAGTGTAGTAAATAATGTGGTGGCTGAAGTGTAGCAAATGTAGTGCATTTTTGGTAATCAGAGTGTAGACAAAGTGTAGTAAATAGTGTGGTGGCTAGAGTGTAGAAAAAGTACTGACAAAGTGTAGTAAAGTGTAGTAACTTTGCTACACTTTGTCCACATCATTATTTACTACACTTTGTTTCCACTTTTGCTACACTCTAGCCACCACACTATTTACTACACTTTGTCTACACTTTGATTACCAAAGATGCGCTACATTTGCTACACTTTTGACTATCAATAAGTTAGTGGAGAACAGTGGGGTTTTGTGAGCATTGCGACACTTTTCTCAGGTATTTCGGGAGGTTCATTCTTTTTGTTCTTTTCACTTGATTCGCTCAATTCACTTGATTCGGGTATTTGGATGTAGATAGCCATGTATATTTCCTTTTTCATTGACAAAAACCATGTGGCTTGGCTGGCTAAATTTTCTCCCACCATCCTCCATTAGGGGTACAGCTACAGTCCGCATTTGGTGTTTGTTGTACGCGCGTTATTCGTTGGGCGACTACACACACCACAATTCCTCTCACTCTGCATTCTGCATTGATACAACCTTTTCACATTGCCATATCTGCCCCATTCTTTTATTTTGAGCCTGAGAGCACTCTTTGTGAGTATAATACAATGATTTGATATTCTGGCTGTTGTCTGATAAGAGATCTCCATCACTGATAAGAACTTTTCCTGGTGGTATGTGCTTTTTTGCTGTTTTGTGGGCTAATAAACCTCATGCTATCTGTAGGCCATTCAAAAACTGTGTGAAAGTATAAGTTTTTGGATTATGAAACACCAAGGCCTACCTGAGGCTGAGATGGGTGTTTAACTAGTAAACCTGGTGGTCAGGCACAGATGGATCGATGGGAGAACTCCAAGAGGACAAGACTGGGGAGATCAGTCGCAGTCTACTTGGGGGTTTATATACTATCTAGGGTTTGTACATGTTTGGTACTATACAGTATCTATATAAGGTAGATAGCAGTACATATGAGTCATATGGGAGTCATGACGAGTCATAGGGCAGTGTGCGGCTGTGGCATGAGTCATAGATAAGGGGGTGACTCATAGATACGAGATAAGAGATAAGTCATGTGGCATGGCTGTGTATGGCTATACACATGCCAGCCAAGAAGTGACGTGAGCATGGGCACATGATGTCATGTGATCAAATAGTCATGTGTTCATGGTTGAACGAGTGGTAAGGAGTTCAAGTGTGATAGGGGCTATTTAGCGAAATGCTTTGTAGAAAGCCCAGAAAAATATGGATAAATATGGAATAAATAGGGGCAAATACCAGCAGTCGTAACACTACCCCCCTCCTATAAGTCAACTTCCAGGTGACTAAAGGGAAGGTGATCCAAAGGCGTCTCCACGGACAGAAGTCCAAAATCGGTGAAGGAAGCGAGGAACTCAGCCTGTGCCAAGCGAATGTGATGAGGGGCACCAGGATTAGTACAATGAAAGAGTGTAATAGCTGCCTGAGCTTTTGTCAAGTGATCCAATGGTTTCCAAGTATGATCTTCCTCAGTATATCCTTTCCAATGAACTAGATATTCAAGGTGTTTTCCCTTGAAACGTGAATCAACAATGTGATTGACTTCATATTCTTCCTCTCGTTCCTCTATGACCAGCACAGGCCTGGGTTTAAAGGAAGGTTGACCATCAAGGTGTTCCTTGTAGGGGCAGATACGAGAGACGTTAACAACAGGATGGATTCTCATGGTCTTCAGTAAGCACAGCTTAACCACATTACTACCCATCAAATCAATGATGATATAAGGTCCAATCCAGCATTCCATTAATTTTTTAGAAGCACGAGTCAGTTTAAGATTGGTCATTGAAAGTCAGATGTCATCTCCAATGGCGTATTCAGGAGCATCAGACTGGTGATGATCCGCCTGATCTTTCATACAAGCTTGTGCTTTGACGAGGTTATTTTTTGTTTGAGTAAGCATATCTTGCATCTCAGATGCGAAGGTATCAGCAACCAGTGCTTTTACGATATGCTGTTCAAATTCCATTTTAGAAATGTAGGACCTGGTAATCTCAAAGGGAGACTTCTTTATGGAAGTTTGTTTCTTTGAGTTATATGAGAATTGTGCCATGGGGAGCCAGTCAGCCCATGAATCCTGTTTTTCAGCAGTGAAGAGTTGCAAGTACTATTGGAGATCACGATTCATATGTTCTGTTTGTCTGTCTGTTTGTGGATGAAATGCAGTGGACAACTTCAGCTGGATACCGAGTCGTTTGCATAAATCCTTCATAACCTGCGATGCAAATTGCGGGCCATGATCCGAGACAATGGAATGTGGAATGTCGTGGGTTTTCCAGACATTATGTAAATATAGGCAAGCTGTATCCATAGCTGTGACCGTTTTGTTGCACGGGATGAATTCAACTTCTTTTGAGAATCAATCAATGATTACGAGAATGGAGTCAAAGCTGTTGGATAGGGGAAGATCTGTGGTAAAGTCCACGGTAATATCAATCCAAGGCATATTAGGAATGTCTAATAGTATGAGTTTGCCTGCCAGGGCAATATTAGTTCCTTTGAAGCATGCACACCTTGCACAGCGAGGTACATAGTCCTTGACTAGGGTTGGCAATCCAGGCCAAGTGTAGCTTCGTTGGATAAGTTCTAGTGTCTTGTCTACACCAGGATGTCCAGCAACCAGTGTGTCATGATGGAGCTTAAGTATTTCCATGCGAAGATCTTGATCTTCGGGAACGTAAATATGTCCATGGGAATCTTTTCACAATGTGCTTTCATTACCTTCAAGAGTGATGTGATGTGCCTTTTGTAGCTTTGCTATCTCTGACTTTTTAAGTAGATGTGTGGTTTGTTTGATACGATCAAGTATTGCGTCTGAATCGGTAGTCATGGTGACAATCGTTGAGATGATACTCTCAGGTGAAATTATGATTACACCCCTGTTATTATCATCAATACCAATAGCATGATCTTCTCGTCAAGATAAGGCATCAGCCTTTCCTATTGTTGCTCCTGGCTTGTGAAGCCATAGGCAGTCAAACCTGCTCAAATAGAGAGACCACCGAGCTTGTCTACGATTAAGATCTTGTTGTTTCATAAACCATTGTAGATTGGCACGATCATTCCAAATTTCGAACTGGTGGCGAGCTCCTTCAAGGTAGTGATGCCATTGTTCTAGACTGTGGATAACTGAGAGCATTTCTTTATCTGCTACAGGGTAATTCCGTCCTTCTTTCGTCATGGAATGTGATGAGAATGCAACAGGATGCCATTTGCCATCCTTTTCTATAGAGAGCACTGCTCCTGTGGCGTAATCAGATGCATCCGTTTCCAGACGGAAGTGTGCATTATTATCTGCATATGCTAAGATAGGGGCAGTGGTTAACGCTTGTTTTAAAGTGTCAAATACCTTCTGATGAGTTTCATTCCAGATGAAAGGCTCGTCCTTCTTTGTCAAATCCGTCAGAGATCTAGCAATCTGTGCGTAGTCTTTGATGAATCATCGATAGAAGTTTGCTAAACCTAAGAAGCTTCTAACACCTTTTACATTTGTGGATACTGGCCATTCCTGAATGGCTTGGACTTTTGAGTTGTCCATTTTGGTACCATCACGAGAAATGTACATGCCAAGGAATTCTACTTCCTGGGCACTGAAGGTGCACTTTTCTGGTTTGGCGAAAAAGTCGTTATCTTCTAAGCATTGTAGTACTTTTAGTACAAGTTGTTCATGGATTTTGACGTCAAGGAATTTCATAAATATCATGATGTCATCGATGTAGACTTCGACTTCCGGCATATCAGCAAAGATTTCACTCATCATGGTTTGGAAGGTGGCGGGGGAGTTGCAGAGGCCAAAGTACATGACAAGGGGCTCATAACTTCCTCAATGACAAACGAATGCTGTTTTCCATTCGTCACCTTCTTTTATTTGTACGTTGTTGTATCTCCAACGTAAATCTATTTTGGTAAACCATTTAGACCCTTGCAACTTATTGATAAGGTGTGAAATGAGTGGAAGTGGATAGTTGTTTTTAATGGTATGCTCGTTGAGATAATGGTAATCTTGTACCATGCGCTTGTGACCATCTTTCTTTGGAACAAAGAATACAGGAGATGTTTGTGGGGATTTAGAAGAACGAATATATCCTTTCTTTAGTTGATCCTCAATAAAGTCCATGACTTCTTGTTGTTTTGTGACTGAAAGGGGAATTAAACGACCTTTCTTAGCCACAAATGATTCTTTTAAGTCAATAGTGTGGTCCCAAGGTTTTCTTAACGGCATTCATTCAGAATTCTTCTTCGTAAATGTCTTTAGGAAGGAATGGTAGATTTTTGGTACTAAATCTTCTACCGAATCCTTCTTTGGTTGTTCGTCTACTTCTGCATCTATTTTTATGGTATGGATGCAATGAAGAGCCTCTTGCTCATTGTTCCATATGTTTTCCATCCATGATGTATGACAGAGAGAAGCACATTGCTCAGAGCAATGTGTCATGCAAACTTCTCCTGTTGTCCAATCTATATCGGGGTTGTGCTGCTTTAGCCATGTATACCCAAGAATCATTTGATTCCTTCTGAGGTCCGTAACTTCAGCTTTTAGTTGTTCGGCATGACTCTGATAGTTAGCAATTATATCCGCACTATGAGTAATGGAACCTGCAGAGTTCCGTGTACCGTCTACATTGTAAACTGGAATTGGTTGTTCCAATTTTGTCAATGGAAGACGTAAGTGTCATGTGAACTTAGTGTCTATATAAATAGTATTAGCTCCAGAATCTAAGAGAGCTGTCACAGGGTTAATGGATTCTTTTCGGTTTGTGGGGGCAATAGAAATATCCAGGTTAATTTCTCTAGGGTTCAAAGAAAATACCCGTCGTTTCTCGAATGGTTCTGGGGTTTGCAAAGGGAAAGTGAAATTAAGCATTGGTTTAGAGCCCCAACTGAGCTCTAGTCCTGCTAGAGCCCCCACTTGGCTATGAGTCAAGTCTGTATTATTACTTCATAAGTTAGTAGAATAAAAGTCAGTAACAAGAGATGCAATATCAGAATGAACACCCAGATTGTTCACTCCAAATCTCCTTTTCCCTTTCTGGAGACTGGTTCATCATCCGATTCTTCTTCGGATGGGATGTAATCTGGAAACTCTTCTTCTTCTTCCAGAAGGGCTTGCAGACGACGTGCTCGGGAACAATCCTTGTGATGTTTTCCTTGATGCCACTTACACCGATCACATTTAGTCGACTGTTTTCGACAGTCCTTGATTCAATGATCTAATCCTCTACAGTTAAAACATCCCTGAGTCCCTCTAGACTTTGTGTTTTTGAATTTTCTGACTTTCTTAGATGTGGTGGCAGCAACAAGTTCTTCATCATCAGAGGATTCATTCTCCGAGTTATATCTGTATTGAAGAGCATTAATATCCATTGCCATTGGATCTCGATATGATGATTTCCAAGGTAGGTTGGACCAGTTAGATGAGGACATGTGTGCAGACTTTCTTCATCGAAGGAAGCCAATCAATTCTGTCCATTGTCTGACTGCGACAACCGAGTTAAGGTATTCCTCAATATCATCAGTTCGATCTTCATTACGAATAATTTCTTCGCAAATAGATGGAAGCATGTTTTGTTCCAGAATGTTGATCGCGTGCGTAACACCAATCTTTGATTCCTGGTAGTATCTTCGGAACAGATCTACAAAATCACAGGCTCTCATCTTTTCAGATTGTTTCAGATTCCAAAGCTTTTCCAATGCCCAGTCTGGCTTTGTAGTCGGATGGAATTGAACTTGGATTTCTGATTCTAGTTCTGTCCACGTGTAGATACATTCTTTCTCTAGACAGGGGTGGGCGAATATGAGTGCGCGTGGCCCAGTCATACGAGAGAGAACGGTGACAACAGTGTCATACGATTGTGGGCGAATGGCATCAGAATTCAAAGCAAGCCATGTTTTCATCTTCAGCCACCAGTCTTTGAACTTCCTGAGTTCGCCTTTAAATTCACCGGGATCGGTGAATACCTCAACCTTCTTCAAAGGTCTAGGTGCACCTGATGCTGGTAGGACTGCTATCTGAGCATTTGCCTGATCCAATTCGTGTTGTAGTACTACCGCTGTTTGTTGTAACCCAGCAGAATGACTTGTCATTAAGCCAAGCTGCGAAGCTACAAATGCAAAGCGTTCATCTTTCCCATGTATAGCATACAGATCCACAAGGAACTGCATTGAGCTGAAGTGAACTGGATTGAATGCCATGCTGTCTATTTCTTTTGTTTTCTAAAGCATCTTGCCTATTTTCTGATGGAAGCGTAAGCTGTGGGAAGGAAACCTGCCTTCCATTTGTTTGATGCTGTGATGTGTTGTTGGAAGTGCTTCTTTTGTGCTTCTGACAACTTCTTGTGACGTTGGACTAGATCAAACTTCCTATTGGGGAAATTTATTATCTGATCCAACTTCCCAAATTACTGCTCCATTTTCCTGTTTGTTAGGAGGAGTAATAAGACCTGGCGGGTCTTCGGTTGGAGTGGAGGAAGTGTCCTCCAGTGGTGCATTGTACGTGTACCTGTTGGTTTCCAGAAACTAATTCTGAAAGTGTTGAGAAAAGTAACGACCTGCCATGTTGGTGAGTCGTGCCACAGATATGTTACGAAATAACCACTCAACCCAATCTAAAGAATCGTTGTTTCCTGGGATACTGCTCCATTTTCCTGTTCATTAGGAGGAGTAATAAGACCTGGCGGGTCTTCAGTTGGAGTGGAGGGAGTGTCCTCCAGTGGTGCGTTGTATGCATACCCGTCAGTTTTCAGAAACTGATTCTGAAAGTGTTGAGAAAAGTAACGACCTGCCACGTCAGCGAGTCGTGCCACAGATATGTTATGAAATAACCACTCAACCCAATCTAAAGAATCATTGTTTCCTGGGATAGGATCCCAAGGGTCGTCAACATAATTTTGACTGTTTTCAGGACCTGTGTCCCAATTTGGGTTTGGTTCCCAATCTTCTTCTGCGTCCCAGTCAGCGACGTTGTCCCAACCACGAACTACTTGTGGTGCGTCTGGATCTTGATTTGGGCCAACAAGCCTGTTCATTTCCAGGGCATTGCAGATGATAAAGGACCAGCAAGTCCACTGAGCAATGACTTCTTTTCTAATTTCAATGGCAACCGGTGCCTTGTTTGGAACTTGTTGAATAACAAGAAAGAGAACAAATGTGAGAATAAGGGTTGCAATATAAGCAACAAATAAAATAGTAACAGTGAAGATCCACATCTGTTTTTGGATTTTCTAATCTCTTTTGTTTTCGGGGATGGAACGGAAAAGTCTGCAAATGATAAAGGCGGTTCTTTACCTAAATCGTCTGATTCTTTCACGACGAGATACCAGTTCTCGTGGTGGTTCGAAGTAAGATCCTTCTGATTCTAATTCGTCTAACATGTTAAGGTAGTTGTTCTGATCCTGAAGATTTTGCTCTGACAGAGCAAGGATGCCACGGGTAGCATCGTGTGGACGTTCTATTGGTTTCCACAACCTTCATTCTTGTTCATTCTTGAGACGTGCTACTACTGTCTCAATGAACTCTTGGTAGATGATACAGGACTGTTGTGTGCGATCTACGGGAATTACTTTGTCTAACGCTTGGAGACGGTAGAGTTTGTCTCTGTAGTGTGCTTCTACTAGTGAGATGACTTGGTTTTGAAACGGTGTGTACTCCATTTGAATATCTTGTCCTTGTCTTTGTTTGAGAGTACCTCCTGGTGAGTTGAGGAGTGTACTTGTCCTTGTTTCTGAAGAACTTCGACGAGACTGTTCACTCGACGATGAAAGTCGTTCTTTGGTAATGGATATGCTGCTAACTGAACAATCAGCTGGCGTATTAGCCGGCGTTGGTGGAAGCGTTTGATAACCAGGGAGACGAGCCCTGTCGTAAGGAGGGGCAGAGTCTATAGTTATCTCTGGGATCTGGATCTGGATCCTTTGCTCCAGGATTTCAATCTCTTCTGGAGACTCGACAAATGAGTTTGAAGCCGTGACTGCTTCCAGGGTAGCTGGCTGAGCTTGGAAGTGCAACCAATGTGAAGGTGAAGTAAAGTGTTTGGAAATACTTCCAAATGAGGAAGAGGAAGAATCTGTTTGTGGTGATGGATTAGTTGGGCGGAGAATAAAAGCTCCTTGCCTCCTGACTGGCCTTCTTACTACTGGGAATCCAAAGGCAGTTTCTCTTCTAAGAGGGTGTGGTAACAGTGCTGGTTCTTCAGGAAGATTCGGAAGTACCCGAAGTGGTTGTTCAAATTCTTCTCTTCTTACGAAGATACCTGCTTCTTGTCCAAACGGGACTAATGGTTGCAATACCACGAAGAACCTCAAGTTTCTATTTACTCCTCTAATCCTAGCGATAATGCGCAGGTACTCTAAGCGATCCTTGGGGGTGAAGAGTTCCAAGCCTAATATGTATCCCTGGAATAGGAGTGCGACCTCTATACCACCGACGAGGCACATGATAAGTGTTAGGAGAAATAGCAAGAGTCTCCTACTCAATCCTATCGAGACCTTGTAACCTGTTCTCGACTCTGTCTTGCGCTCTAAGTACACGGGTCCAATTCTGATCTCGTTGAAGCTGAGCAGCAGCCTGGTTATGAGCTAGTTCAACTGCCGTGTCAAGTACTGCGTTGACCTCCGACTGAAGGTCAACCTCAACACGAACTGCACTGACTGCAGGGATAAGGGTATTCTCTGAGTCGCCAGTTTCAGTAACCGGATAAATGGGGGGGTCCGCAAGGAGGATGTGGTTCCAGTCTATAGGAACAGGGAGTGGAGTTGGTAAGCGAACTGGTGTGATGGGTATGTATACCGAGCCTTCTTGGTGTGAGCTGGGGTATGGGGAGTATCAGACTGAAGAGGCCCGACTACTGATTAAGGAAGTGAATGCCCCTCTGGGCAGTGACCGAGTCACGTAGGAGGAAAGGGAAGTGTTCTGATCTTCTACCAAAACTCCTCTGATGGCTTCTGCAATAGCATAGAACTGCACTTCATCCACATGGTACTGAATAGAGTCCTCGGCCTGCGAGGGGACGTAGTCATTAGAGTCAACTGAGCCTTCCTTTATGGGGTACTCTCCCTGCTCCTGCAAGATGGAGAAGGTGGACATTACTTGTCCATTAGCTACTCTACCCTGACTATGAGGGTGGGCATCTTTTCCCTCTTTGATACTTTGTTCGACACCTCCCAAGGGAGACTCCTCGAACTTCACCTCCTGGTTCTCTACCTTTAGAGCCAGGGCTGGAGAGGGAAGCCTGACCACTGATAGGTCTTCTTCGTTCTTTACGACGATGGACACTGTGGTACCAGACTGATCAGTGTTGTTTTAAGGCCACTGCCTCATCCACCTACTCCTTGATATCCGAAGGGTGCTGCCTCCATTATCCTACAGTGGGGTATTAAACTGTACCCAAGTCAATGGCAAAGGACCTGACCCCGATGACACAAAGGGACCTACTCCTACACTTTTTGACCATTGGCTACACAGGCGAGCAGCTAGCTAGGCCGCAGGCCATTAGTAGTCTTGTCCTAATGAAACACCAAGGCCTACCTGAGGCTAAGATGGGTATTTAACTAGTAAACCTGGTGGTCAGGCGCAGATGGGTCGATGGGAGAACTCCAAGAGGACAAGACTGGGGAGACCAGTCACAGTTTACTTGGGGGTTTATATACTATCTAGGGTTTGTACATGTTTGATACTATATAGTATCTATATAAGGTAGATAGCAGTGCATACAAGTCATACGGGAGTCATGATGAGTCATAGGGCAGTGCGCAGCTGCAGCATGAGTCATAAGGAATCATGGTGAGTCAAAGATAAGCATAGCCATAGGACATGAGGCATAGGGCTGTGCGCAGGAGTCGGCATGAGTCATAGATAAGGGGGTGACTCATAGATACGAGATAAGAGATAAGTCATGTGGCATGGCTGTGTATGGCTATACACATGCCAGCCAAGAAGTGACATGAGCATGGGCACATGTTGTCATGTGATCAAATAGTCATGTGTTCATGGTTGAACGAGTGGTAAGGAGTTCAAGTATAATAGGGGCTATTTAGCGAAATGCTTTGTAGAAAGCCCAGAAAAATATGGATAAATATGGAATAAATAGGGGCAAATACCAGCGGTTGTAACACTAACTACCACCTTGAACTAACTTTTCTTTTCTATGCCTATTCCAAATTTTTGGAAAAACCCTGGTGCTTCATGCATCGAATCTTTTGTTTGCTGGTGATCAGTTTTCTGTTTCATACCTGTACAATACAATGCACCCCAATACAAGTTAACCTCACTGTGTTACCTATACCTGCCGATATGCCGCTACCTTCTTATTTATTAGTCCTGCAGTTACTTCCGTGTTCTCCATATGAAATACTTATCACACGGCTTAGCGCAACTACAGTATACCAATACCCACGTACCTATATAACTACTTCCAATAAATGTAGTGCTGGTGATCCTCTTTTCTAAAGCTTGGAAATAAGTACCTTAAAGGGAAAATCAGAGCAAGCTATGGATACAGCTTGTCTATATTTACATAATGTCTGAAAAAACCACGGCATTCCACAATCCATCATCTCTAATTGTGGCCCACAATTTGCATTCGCAGGTCATGAAGGATTTATGCAAATGACTTGGTATCCAACAGAAGTTGTCCACTGCATTTCATCCACAAATAGATGGACAAACAGAATGTATGAATCACAATCTACAACAATATCTATGACTCTTTACTGCTGAAAAACAGGATTCATGAGCTGACTGGCTTCCCATGGCTCAATTCTCATACAACTCAAAGAAACAAACTTCGGTCAAGAAGTCTCCCTTTGAAATTACTAGGTCCTACATTTCTAAAATGGGATTTGAACAGCATGAAGTAAAAGCACTGGTTGCTTATACCTTCACATCTGAGATGCAAGACACACTTACCCAAACTAAAGATAACCTTATCAAAGCACAAGCTCATATGAAAGATCAGGCGAATCATCACCGGTCTGACACCCCTGAATACTTCATTGGAGATGAAGTCTGGCTTTCAACAGCAAATCTTAAATTAACTTGTGCTTCTAAAAAACTAATGGAATGCTGGATTGGATCTTATACCATTATTGATCTGGTTGGCAGCAACACGGTGTAAAACACCAGTCCTCTCTGTACTGCAATAGCAAGAGGGATACTAGAAAATAAGAAAGAAGGGTACGAATAGGTTCGTCCCAGGGACCCTAAAGAGGTTGGTGGGGGCGAAGGACCTGACTACACTATCCGGAAAGGAATCCGGAAAGATAGGGGCTAAACCCGGACGAATCCGATCCGGAAAAATGATGAGAAAAAGATCCGGAAAGTGAAGTAGAGATAGAAGGGAGTAGGAATATACGTTCGATGTTGGAATCCAAGAACCCGGAGCAGATTTGATGAGATGGTGATGAGATAAGAGAGATCCGGTCAAGGACGAGGACCAGATATGAGTGGAAAAGTGACGAGGTTCGCAAAGACACGGCTTTGCAGCAAGGAAATGGGTGATCAGTGCACACGGGCGAAAGATGTATTATCCATCGCACTACAGGGGTTTTATAGTCAAGGGAACACCCAAGACTCTTCCTAATAAGGGAAATATCAATCGGTAACCAAGTACGTCAAAGAAAAAGAAAAAGAACATCGTCCCTTCACGGGTAAACAGAAACCATGCGGAATGCTATGAAAGGGTCTAGGCCTATGTCAAAGTGATATGAAAGCTCAATGAAACCAAAAGAAATCAATCCGAATGAAAAACAAAGATCCGGATAGATCTTGCACGTGCGGAGATCCGGAAACAGACAGATAATGTCGGGTTGCATTGGATTGGATCGGGTTGGACTAGGATTGGATCGGGTTGGACTAGGATTGAATTGGGTTGGGCTAGGATTCATCGGAATATGATTAGGAGAGATGTGGAAGTCGGTGGAATGATAGGATACGACCACAAGGAACTTCAGTTCCTTACAACGGTTAAGCTGCACTTACTGAAAACAATGAGAATCCATCCTGTAGTCAATATCTCTCATGTCTGCCCCTACAGGGAACATCTTGATGATCAACCTTTGTTTAAACCTGGACCTGTGCTGGTCACAGAGAAATGAGATGAAGAATATGAAGTAGATCACATCATTGATTCTCGTTTCAAGGGAAAACACCTTGAATATCTGATCCATTGGAATGGATATGTAGAGGAAGATCGTACTTGGGAACCATTGGATCACTTAACCAAAGCTCAAGCCACTATCACACTCTTTCATCATACTCACCCCAGTGCCCCTTGTAAAATCTGCTTGGCTCAGGCTGAGTTCCTCGCCTCCTTTACTGATTTTGACCTTTCGTCCTTGGGGACGCACATGGCTTACCTCCCGTTTAGTCACCTGGAAGTTGACTTATAGGAGGGGGGTAGTGTTACAACAGCTGGTATTTACCCTTATTTTTCTATAATTATTCCTATTCTTCTTGGCTTTCTTACAAAGCTTTTCACTAAATAGCTCCTATCACACTTGAACTCCTTAACCACTCATTCAACTATGAACACATGACTATTTGGTCACATGTAATCACATGACATCACATGACATCACATGCTCACACTCATGTCACTTCTTCATGAGCCTCGCTGGCATGTATACAGCCATGCATAGCCACATCTCATATTATCTCTCATGCCTCTTATCTCTTATCTCTTATCTATGAGTCACTTCCTTATCTATGATTCAGGCAGACTCATGTGCCCAGCCCTATGCCTTATGCCCTATGGCTATGCTTATTTCTAACTCACCATGATTCCTTATGACTCATGCCACAGCTTCACATTGCCTCATGGCTATGCTCAGATCCACTTATGACTCATTATGACTTACCTATGACTCATATGCACTGCTATCTATCATATATAAATACTGTATAGTATCAAACATGTACAAATCCTAGATAGTATATAAACCCCCAGGTAGACTGTGACTGGCCCCCCAGTCTTGTCCTCCTGGAGTTCTCCCATTGACCCATTTGTGCTTGACCAATAGGTTTACTAGTTAAACAACCAGTCCAGCCTCAGGTAGGCCCTGGTGTTTCAGGTGGTGTAAGACTTGCCAGCCTCTGCCTGGTCAAAGTGGATGGGGACAGTGTCTTCATCATTCATTTGGATGAGTACAGCAGGCTTGATGGGCTGGTGAAGGTGATTGAGGAGCAAAGATGAATCATCTACCATCATGTCCTCATAAAAGGATACATCCAGGCCAAAGGTGGCTGAGAAGAATGACAAAAGTTGGTGAACCAGAAAGTTGCACTTGTGACTCTTGTAAGAGGAAAGGTGAGAAGGTCTGGAGGTGCCAAAGTCATAGTTACCAGCATTGATGATGGGAGTGTAAGTGAGTTTACTATTTGCAACCCTATCAAAACATCTTATGGTCTCGATTGTGGGAGTGATTTCCAATAGACAAGTGAGGAAGATCACATTCTTGGTCTGGGGGAAGGCAAGTGGGCTGTAGTGGGCCTCACCAGTGGTGTGGGCGAGTTGGTGAGGGTTGACGACGGAAAGGCCAGCTTTGACAATGGCGGGGTCAATGATTATAGCATTGAAGAAGGTGAAGGAAGTGGTGACCATGTTAACATGTATATTTCGTGGCATTGGGCACAAGTGTCTTGCTTCACTTGTCCTTGTGCAGAGCACTAACCTCAAGTAATCTTCTTCTTCTTCTACTGGGGACCTCCCTACTGCTGCTGAAACTGGGGGTCCACAGGCTTGCACTTGATGGTGGAGATCTTTCATATGTGATTGTTGTGCTTGGGCTTACATTTCAAAATGTACTGCTGCCAAGTGATGAGTGTCATATGCTTGATCTTGTCCAAGGTGGGAAGCATAGTCACTTCTCCAGCCTTTTCCTTTTCTTTCATGGATGAGGTGGTGGGGGCGCCAGGTGCATCAGAGATGGACATGTTCAGCAACTGTGTGAATACATCCATGTACTGTGGGAGTTTCGCAAGTACAATTAGTGACTGTAAAGTTGCAAAGATCTTGTTGAAATAAGTGTGCAGCAAGTCAAAATGCTCATGCAGTTTTAAGAACATAGCTTGGGGGTGCTGGTCCTTGGAGATGGTGATGTCCATCATTGCTTTAAACTCCAAGTATTTAGGGGGTAGAGGGGACAGAGAATTTGGCCTCGAAGGCTGTCCAAATGTTCTTGGTAGAGTCCAAGTTGTAAAATGGATAGATGAGGATGGAAGTCATCTTAAGGACCATGGTGCCAAGTGCCTTTTCATTGGCATTATGCCAATCATTGATACAGGACTGGTTCAGGATCCTGTTGCATCAATCTTTGAGGACATAGTGAAAATGAGATTTGGCCTAGGACAAGGAGGCATCAGTAAACTTTTAACAATGAGAAAGACAAAAAGAAGGGATATAGATATGTACATTACAATGCTCTCAGAGCCTTGGACTGGTGAAATATAGTCTCCTGCTATGTTCAGGACCTGATTGCATGTATCCAAGTATAAAGACACATAGGACATGACATATTGCATGTGTTCAAGCATAAAAATGCATAGAACATGACTTACCAGGCTGAAGAGCATGAAATGCATCTAAGGGTGGGAGCAGGGTAAACTGAGTGATGGTGGTGAGCTAGTTGCATAGCATAATCACCAGAGCTCATAACCTGTCGGAAGCATGCAGTATGCAGTTATATACTTGGCTTACCTGCTGTGGGTGGTAACTCAGAAATGATAGCAGTAGCTGATCAAGAGTGAATTAGAACTCAGATGCCTGAGTCCAAAAGCTATATATGCTACATGAAGTGTATGTGAACTAACTACTATAAATAAACTACTATCATATAATACGAGTTCATTTAACATATATGTACTTCCACAGCACGCTGACCTTCTGATGGCTGCAATTTGACTTTACTTACAAGACTTCTTTGGCGATGAACAACCCTGACAATGTGTGTCCTCCCCATAATATGTCAATATGACTAATAGTATTATTTAATAGTTTGTCACCCCTTGATCCATCCTAGCAATGTAAATATCATAGTTCCTAGTGGCCATGAACTTTGCCAATACAATGGATTTGTGTATATCCAACCTGATGAGGAAAATATAGGACCATTCTATCTTATCACCTAGGGCAAATTGATCAGAGTTTTTTCCTATTGGTGAGTCACACTAATTTGTTTGATACCTTGAGTTAATTTGTTGCTAGAGTTAATGTAGCACCTCTTGTGATAGGAGTTAAGCATTCCATGTATGAAAAAGTGCAGTTTGCAGACCTTGATTGCCTTCTTATTCAAGTTGCGATTGGTGACAACATCATATAATACTTGAATTAGTTCTAATTCTTTCTGCATTTTACATGACTAGTTACTCAAATTGAAGCACATGTTCCATGATAATTTGATGTACTTTGATCTCTCAGGCTGTCTACAGGCTCCATGCTCACTCCTGCACTAGCAACTGGTCTGATATCATGATGAATGGTACCCCACAACAAAGGTAGTTCAGCAAGGTAGATCTAATTATATAACATCCAGTCCAATATATATCATTCTGTATGTCTGGTAGGACACTGATATTGACTCGGACCTCCTAATGTAGATAGTTGTGTGTTTGATGGTCCAGTGAAATGACTCTAGAGCATAGCTCCCTTAGGTTGCCAAAAGTAACTTGAACTAAGATAGAAGCAATGAGTGAGTAGGTTTTGTCAGGTCAAGTAAGAGTCCTTCTTATAGTGCTTAGAGGAAAACACCAAGAGAACTAGACTAGAGTTTTCTGACACTGACATCAAGCCTTAAGTACCTACTGAAGGTATGTACATGTTGTGACCATATCTAATAATCTGGGAATGAAAGGGAAAAGAGCATAGGATAAAATGGAAGTGAAATATGTAAGGCCAACATGCAGTGTGGCAGAATGGAAATAAATCATGAAACATATGTCAAATGCATGTAACAAGGAATGGAAGAGAAGCATGATCAAATATTTTTGTGAGATGGTGAAACATAAAGGTGTGAAATGGAGAAGATGAGAAGCCTTGTGCATGAAATGGAGTGAAGAGGTGGAGAATGACTATGGTGCATGAAATAAGGGCAGGGGATAACAGGATAAGATAAAAGATTAGATTGTTTGTTGGTATCCATAGAAAATATTAAGTTCAACAAACATAGGGGTACAAGAATATACTGATCATAACACTATTCCCTTTCTAGGGATCAACTTCCAGGTAATTCAAGAGTGGCATCTTGTATTCAATATAATTTATGTATGGGTTAAATAACTTCTTGATTTGGGCAAAGGTCATGGACAGTTTTTGTGGAGTGTTTAGGTGAAGGATGTGGAATTTGTGGATGGTATCTTGTGTACCAGATAGATTCCTGAGTGGTTTTCATGTACATTCTGTCTCTTCAAAGCCTTTCCAATATACTAGGTATTCAAGGTGGCATCCTTTCAATTGGGAATCAACCAAATAATCTACTTCGTGGACTTCTTCATGATCTTCAGTGATATCAACTGGGCCAGGCCAGATGATGGGTTGACTGGGCAATCATTCCTAGTAGGTTTTGACATGAGAGATGTTTACAATGTCATGGATTTTCATTCCCCTGGAAAATCTAAGCTTGATTGCATTAGAGCCCATGAGTTCTTGAATAGGGAAGGGGCCTAGCCACCATTTCATTAACTTCTTGGATTGGTACATCAAGCACAGGTTATCTGTGTCTAACCAGATCTTATCTCTGATCTGATAATGTGGAGTCTCAGACTGGTGTTTGTCTGCTTGAGCTTTCATGTGCTCTTGGGACACCTTCAGACTATTTCTTGTTTCTTCCAAAGTCTTGCTTATCAAATCAGCAAACTCCACAGCAGCTGGCACTTTGAAGACAAGTGATTCCACACCCATATGGGGGACATACATACAAACATGTGACTTTGAAAGGGGTTTTCTTGGAAGATGTCAAGATCTTTGAGTTATATGAAAATTGTGTGATCGGAAGCCAGTCCAACCATTCTTCTTGCTTCTCTACACAGAATATATGGAGATACTGCTGGAGATCTTGGTTCATTCATTCTGTTTGTCTGTCTTTTTGCAGATGGTGTACAGTTGATAATTTAAACTTAATTCTAAGGCATTTGCAAACATCTTGCATAACCTGGGAGGTGAACTGTAGTCTGTGGTCTGATACAATTGACTGGGGTAAGCTGTGGTTCTTTCAAATGTAGTGCAAGTATAATTTAGTGGTGTCTAGCACTGTGACTGTCTTGTTGCATGAAATAAATATGATTTCTTTGGAGAACTGATTTACAATGACAAGAATGGAGTCAAAGCTGCCAGAAGAGGGAAGATCAGTAGTGAAATCAGTGGAGATGTCCTGCCAGGGACCTTTTGGAATAGGGAGAGGAATTAATATACCTGCTGGAGCTTTGTTACCTCCTTTCATGCATACACAGTGATCACATCAAGTGACATAATCTTTCACATAAATGGTCATGTTGGGCCATCAATAACTTCTCCTGAAAAGTTCTATGGTCTTTTCATAACTGGGGTGACCAGCAACTGGTGAGTCATGACATGTTTTCATAATAGATAGGCAAATGGTTTTATTATCAGGAATGAAGACTTTTCCTTCTTGGTTGCATAGAACTTCATCAACATGGCATACTCTGTGCTTCTTGCATAGGTCCTTAATTTCACACTCTTTGAACACACATAGCTTCTTCTTAATGAAATATAAGATTTGTTCACCTTCATCATGGATTGCAACCAGTAGGGTTCATATCCATTCTGGTGAAATCATTGTGATTTCTTCATTATCATATTCTATGCCAACTATGTGGTCTTCTCTCCTAGAGAGTGCATCGGCTTTAACATTGGTAGTGCTGGACTTGTAGATGAATTGATAATTGAACTGTAAGAGCCATTGTCATCATCAGGCTTGTTGGCAATTCAGGTTCTGTGACTTCATAAAATACTGCAAGTTAGTGTGGTCATTCCAGATTTCAAACTGGTGATGAGAGCCTTCCAAATAGTGCTGCAAGATTTCCAATGCTTGAATAATGCTCAACATCTCTTTATTGGCAATGGGATAGTTTCATTTGACAGGCATCATACTATGACTGGAAAAGGCAACTGGGTGTCACTTGTCTTCTTTTAATATGCTTAATATAGCCCCTGTGACATAGTCAGAAGCATCAGTTTCTAAATGGAATTGACAATCAATGTCCAGGAAAGCTGTTACGCAAAGTGTACACAAAGGAAGGTCTTGAGGGTTTACTTCTCTGGAGGTACTCACGAAGAGACTCAACATCAGAGCAAGTACGAAGATCAAAGGTTCTTGAAGAATGTGGCATGAAAGCCTGAGTCAATCAGACATCAGGGATTTACGAGGGAGACAAAGGACGAAGGACTGAGTCAATCGGACTGCAGGATTCAAGAGTACGCTATGATTATGTAGAACAAGAATGAAGACTACAGGTACATGACAGGTAGGTATATGTACTATGGGATGCATCATCTTGGAATAGAAAAGAAGGTAAGAGAACGATGATGTAATCATATGCGTCATGTGCAGTAACACAAGGGGAGAGATAGGAACTATGAGGCCGACGTAAGAGAATTGGCCGAGGAGATAGTCATCCATAGAACAAGAAGGAAAAGATCAAAGAAGTACAAATGTAGAGTGAAAAGGGCTAATCAGTAAAAGGCCCGCATCCCATATCATTCATGAGAGACCAAGGAAGAGGTGTACTCGTCAAGGGAAGAGGAAAAGGTAGAGACGAGGGAAAAGGAGAAAAACTGTAACATTATCCCCTTCGTACAATCAAACTCCAGGTTCAATAAATAGTCCATCAGATAGTCGCTGTAAAGATGATAAGGGGCCTGAAGAAGACTAGGAGGTGGGAACCACTAGTCCTGGGCCAGAAAAGGGGGGTAGGGGAGCGAGTATATTCACCCCAAAAGGGACTCTGTAAAGCGGGTGAGTGAAAGATAGAAGTCCGGGGACTTACTCGACTAGTCCGACGCTAGTCCAGAGGATGTCCGAGGGAAATGTGGGAAGTCCAGGAGTCCGGAGGGAGGTAGAAGATGACGAGGAAACATTGAGTTCGTGGTGAGCGTTGACGGTGGGCGGTGACGGTGACGGTACGGTGGTGACAAGAGGTTCGAGCAGTTCGTGAATCCAACCAAAAGTATTTTCTAACTTTAAGGTACATGGCTTTATAGTCCGGGCATACCTGGGACTCGCACTACGACCGATAGAGTAATATATGTCAAGGGAAAACGGAAATGAAATGAAAAGGCACGAAACGGATCAAAACTCTAAATGACAGAAGTTAAATCTAAGAAGGGAAGCCGTCGGGCCCGAAAGGCCCAATCAGTCTTCGGCGGTACGAAGAACATAAGTAGGAGATCAGAATAATAGGGAAAGTTGATAAAATAAGATTGGAAGGAACAGACCGGTGTAATGAACTCATATGTGAAAGTCCGTGTCGACCACGTTAGACCGAGGCGTCCAGACTAATAGTCCGTGATCCGGTCTTCGGCGGAAGCATCCGGTCTAGGTAGGAAAGTCTGGAAGGTAATATCAGAGCAACGGGGAGACGGTAGAATGTGTCTAAAAAGGGGGATACGACCACAGAGACGTACCAGTCTCTACATCCGCGGGGGACTTAGCTGCTGACTGTCCCCAGTCAGACCCAACCTGCTGACGTAAGTTGGTTGACAATGCAGAGTTGGAAACGTGTAGCGAGCTGGTTGGCGTATATAACTTGCCCGCACGGTCTTACTCCGCTCAACTTCTCTTCCCTTTCCACTCTTCCATGCCTCAGTTCCAGTCCAGATTCGACTCCGTCCGACTCAACGAGGCCGGCATGGCGCACCGACAAGCCGTCCGCCGCCATTTCAGGGAGGCAACGGACTGACTGAAGGCGGTAGCCAAGACCGTGCCGGACGACAGGGAGAACCTCCAGGAGGAGCAAAACGAATGGGTGATGGAGTTCGGGCAGGCAATGGTAAGTAGAATGGTGGTTTCATTAGTCCGGGGCTGCTAACCGATGTCGGTCAGGATCGGTGAGACACGGCACAACAGGAGGCGGTTGACCTCGGGCTCGATACCGTGCTCGAGGACGAGCTGGTCGCCTTTATCGTGGAGGTCGAGCGAACACAAGCGGAGTGGATAGTAAGGAAGAACGCCGTCCCGCCCCCTCCGGCCATAGCCGAAATCCCTCTGCCGACACAGGGGTCGGTCGTGGACGTGGCGGAGGTCGAGCGGGTGGTAGCACTGGTGGCTGGAGTGAGGGCGGTGTCATCGGATGCGCCGTCGGTGACGTCCTCGGCACTCAAGGTGAGTAGGGGCCAGTCCTGTAACGGAACCGGTCTAACGGTCGGACTAGCGAGGACGCACGGACGATGAGGAGGAGGAAGGTGAAGATGCGGCTGCGCCGAAGAAGAAGGCTGCACTGGTGTCCACTTGGCAGCCGAAGCTGCTTGGTGCCGCAAACGCCTGCGAGGCATGCAAGAGGGCCGGGGTGGCAGCGGAGTGCGCGAGGGGGACCGGTAAGGCATGCGTGCGCTGCAACCGGCTCAAGACCGGGTGCACTCTTGCGCATGGCAGACGCGGAGCACAGAAACTCGCCGGGGAGTCGATGGTGGTGGAGGTGACGAAGGGTAAGTGGCTTTGTTTAGTACCAGGATCACCTACTGACTTCGTTTCAGGCAGCGGGACAGCGCGGACCTCGGCCAAGGCGGGGCCTAGCAAGAGAGCGGCCTCACCGATCGAGGTCGACGAGGATGAGGACGACGACGTGGAGGAAGCGGAGCCGACACCGGTCAAGGGCAAGGGGAAGCAGCGTGCCGTGGCGAAAAAGCCGGCAGGCAAATCGGCTGTCCAGAAGGCGCGAGATGGGCTCGTGAGGCGCCTCGGCATTCTCCACTCCCACCTCTACCAAGTCTGGGCTAACATCAAGGCCTTGGAGGTGGAGCATGGGGAGGTGATGGTGGAGCTGGACGAGATCGTCCAAGAGCTGACCAAACTGGACGTGTAGGTAGTCCGGTGGTCCATGGTAGTCTGGTGTAGTTCGCTCCGCTCGCTCGTCTTGTACATAGTCCGTGTAATGTGTCATACTGTCCGGTCTTCGATAAGCGAAAAGAAAAGGGAAAGAATAAGGAGACTAATGTGTAGAGAAAGAAACTTAGTAGGTAAAAGTAAAAGAGTGGGGAAACCGATGCGGGATGCCGCCCGACTTGTCTTCTTCGGTCTTCTATCGGCTTCTATGCCTACCGGTCTTCCTCGGCGGTGTTCAGTGGGAGCAGTCTATGGTAAGTAAGGTGTGCGGTGTCCCGGGGCGCGTTAGAAACGAAGGGTTATAGTCCGAGTATATGGTAGGACACGTGAGAAGGTGAGAGAGGGGCTTTTTTGTTTTATACTTTTTGTTTTTACGATGTTTTTCTGAGTGTTTTGTTTAAACGGACTACGTATAGCGGAATGTCTGTGGTAGAGAGTTTTTAGCATAGGAGACGGAGAAACGGAGGTCACCGGACTAATCCTGGGGTAGAAACTGGGCTATAGTACGAGAGGGGGAAACGCTAGTCCGAGTCGTAGGACTCCGGCTCTTCTTCGACAGGCTCGTCGACGTGTTCTTCTGCCATCCTGTCGAGGTCTGCGTCGGTGATTCCTGTCAGGTCAGTTGTGCGAATGGAGGAGGAAAGACGGGGGTAGTAAGGGATAAGACGGAACGCAGCGTAACGCAGCCGGGAGACCGCCCCGTCCAACTCTGCCAGGAGGTACGAGCCTCCAGTAGTCCGGCGAAGGACCACCATCGGGCTGAGGTACTGGGGCTTCGTCTTCCGGTTCAGCTCCTTTTCGATGCGGGTATTTCGGACTAAGACAAGACTTCCCGCACGGAAGTCGAAGTCTTTGATTCGGTTCTTGAAAGCAGCCTTGAAGTGCTTAATAGACTCGAAACGAGCCTTGAGGACACGCTCCCGAATGGATTCCAAGTCCTCCTGACGTTTTTGTAGCTGGCGAGCGCGCCAAGCCATTAGTCTGGACGAGGAGAGGGGATCGGTATCTGGGGGTGGAACGAGGAATGTTGCCTCGGCAATGTCAAAGGGGAATAGGGGTTCTACGCCGTGCACCATGAAGTAAGGGGACAGACCGGTAGACTGTTGTATGGTTACACGCTCGGCCCAAAAGACCGAGTGAGCGGCGGTATGCCAGTGAGACTCCCCCCCGGGGTTACTTTTGATGATGGCCTCCCGGACATCAAGGTGACACCATTCGACCACACCGTTCGCCTGAGAGTTGTAGGAGGAGATGCGGATGTGCCGAATCTTGTACCGGGCAGCTAGGACATCCAAGGCCTGAATAAAAGTGGGACCATTGTCAGTGACGATCTCAGCCAAAGGGCCCCAGCGACAGAGGATATCCTCGAAAATAAAGGAGGCGAGGGCGGCGCCGTTCTCCGAACGCAGCAGCCGCCACTCGGGGTAGGAGGTCAAGGCACAGCGGGCCTGAACAATGTACCGGTAGCTGGCAGACCGGGGCATCACCATTGTGTCGAGGTGTGCCTTCCGAAACAGGCCACCGACTACCAGTGACCTGCACGAAACCAGTTTCATGCATGCACATAGCAAAGCAGTGACCCGAGAAGTGGAATCCACACAGCTTCCTGTGGACAATACCCCTTGATACCATAGGGAACGATAGCCCCTATCATGAGCTACATACTCCTATTTTTCCAGATTTTTCCACCTACTGGTTATTGAGATATTCATTAATCTCTCTAGTCAAATCCTTACACTTACACATTTGTACATAGCGAACTATTTCCTTGATTTCTCTTTATTTATCTGATTACTTAGCTAAGTGCCAGTGAGACGAAGTGATCATGTGACCATTAGCTACCATGTGACCTTGTCCCCATTAGTCTGTACAGCCCTGCACAGCATAGCCAGCCTCTTTGGCAGAGCATTCCAAATTTGGACTCCTTTGCTCAAAGTGCTTCCCCTTAGTGTGCCTGAGTTTGACAGCTTGTGCCTGGCATTAGTAAGTCAATGTGCCTTAATTTATAAGCCACCAAGCCCTCTGATTGGCTAGCATAGCCTCCTGTATTTATGTATATAAAGGGGAGCATTCTGGCCTGCAGAAAGCATCTCATCTTCTACCTCAGATAATATCATCTGATAAGAGATCCCCTGGGAAGCCTAATAAGACCTAATAAGGCAAGGTACCCCAGAGTGAAGTAAATAGGGCTTTAGAACTACTACTAGGCTATTAGAACTTGTACCTAAATAAAGGACAAGTATCTAAGACTATCCTTTTGGGAGAAACCCCTTTTTGGGCAACAAAAGGCATCTGGTCCCTATTAGTAAGCAACCTAAGCGTCCTGTAGTACCAAATAAGGGCTACACTTCACCTCTCTAAGCCAAACTTGCTACCCCTTAGTTGAGACAATAAGATTGAGTTATAGTAACCCTTCTAAGTTCACTAAGTGTATCGTCAAGTTAGCTACCAACCAGCGACTGAGCATCTTGCCATCACTAGGACAACCTACCTATAGGACTCCTACCACTATCTTGTCTAGACTTACTATCCTAAGGGATCAGCCTAAGTCTACACCTCCAACCTTTAGTTTAGCTCCTTAGTACACAAGAAGACCGAGTTTGCTATAACCGGCTGAGTGACTAAGCGACCTGACACGACCATCTGCTTACCTAAGCACCACTTCTGGACGCAATATTCCCAGGAGTTTCCTACACTGGATCCATTAGCATTAGGCGAGACCTAGGCCAAGTTGCTAAATCGCCCACCTCTCGTACTATCAAAGTACAACTTTCCACAGGTTACTAGGCAACCTATTGCCATTAACTTGAGCCCATTAGGTGTGTAATTCACCTAGAATCCCCTTTACTAACCAGACTTTAGGCTGAAACGATCTTTAACAACCAATCTGTAAACTTACGTGGAGGATTGGCGAACAAACCACGGCTCCTGGTACACTAAATTTCCCCCTTTTCTATTTGGACTATATCCATTACTCCTAACCCCGCCAAGGGTAGACTACTCATACCTCCCTTGAGCAAAGTGTTCTAGCCCGTGGAGATAAGACACGTTGTCTGGGGACCACCGATTTTTGGTTGGTTCTTCGTCGTCTTGTCTAGAAGGAAGACAGTGGGCAGTTGAGCTTGTTCGAGATAGCGATCACGATCAGCCATGGGTAAGGAGAGATAGATGCGATGAAAGGTGGGGTAGATGATGGAGGGGGAGAGACGTTCAACGTATTGGTGGAAACTATAAAGATGGAGAATAGTTAAAACTCACCGGGGAAGTTCGGCCAGGTGAAGGCAAAGAGGAGCACTGAATTCTGTGGGAAGGTCACTAGGGGCCGCTTGAAAGTGATAAAGTTGGGTGATGGATACCTCATGGAAGAGGCGGACTAGTTCTTGAGTGACAACGTCTTCATCATATAGAGGGAGGGCCTCGACGACATGGAGGAGAACGGGGTTCGCAAGAATGGCGGCGTAAAGTGAATGGGTGGCGAAGATGGGTAGCAAGGTAGGCGAGACACGCCTGGAATGAAGCGGGGAAGAAAGTAAAGAAGAAGAAGGAGACAAAGAAGGCGCAGCAAAAGAAGAAACAAATGACATATTGGTTATTGAGGAAGAGGAAATCGTCAAAGAACATAGATCGGGGGGGTACTTCATGAAGAGACGCTGCTTCCTGAGTAGAGAGGAGGGAGAAAAGAATGGGGAATCAAGACAAAAGATGAGTCCATTTATAAGAAGAGAGGATGGTGGGAGCATGATGGAGATTACTTTCGGGTTCCCACGTATTTTCAGCAGAAGAGTATCCTTTCCATGTGGTCAGGTACAGACGGCGACCTTGAGATCCTTTATGAGATACGATATGATCGACTTCATACTCTTCTTCGGTATCAGTGAGGTCCGGCGGAGGTCGGGGAAAGGAAGGACCATGTGCTTCAGTTTGGCGATAAGGTGATAAGAGAGTGGCATGGAATACGTTGTGAATTTTCCATGTGGGAGGTAGACAGAGATGATAGGTGAGGGGAGATAGGACATGAGAAATCTCGAACGGTCCATGACGTTTGGGGGCGAGCTTGCGGGAAGGGTATCCGAGATGGAGATAAGTGGCTTCAAGCCACACCTTATCGCCTACTTTCCAGGGGGAAAACTTGCGTGAAGAACGGGATATTATGATCCGACAAGCAGACTTGTGTGCAGCGAGGGCTTCTTTTCGGGCATGGTCAAGGAAAGATAGGCGGTTGTCTAAAACGGGAATGAAGGTTTTTCCAAGAGTGGGGTATGTACACGGTTCGTAACCATAGAGAAGGGAGAAAGGAGAAACTTTAGTGGAACTGTGGGGGACGGAGTTGTGGATAAACTCAGCAGAAGTTAGGAATTTAGCCCAATTATGTGAGTTATGAGTGCAAAAGATACAAAGATAGGTTTCGATCTCTTGATTGGCCCGTTCAGTTTGTCCATCGGTTTGGGGGTGATAGGCAGTGGAGAGGCGGACATTGTATTTGAGAAGACGAGCCAGTTAAGGAAAACGCTTACCAGACAACCAATCTTATCTTCATGGGTAGTAAACCTTTAGCGAGATGAAGAGAGTACTCTTCCCTGGTCGAGTTGGTACTAGAAATAAGTATCAATCTCGTAGAAAGGGGTTGACTATCAGGCACATGGTTTGTTCGTCAATTGTCAACGAGGTTGAGGGTGATTGGGGGTTCAGCAAACTGTTGAGGGTCTGGATTTCAGCTGGGGTGGTGTACAAATTGTACACTGGATAGTTGGGGGAGTGGTCTAGACAACTTCTTGGGTTGCTAGAAGGGTACTCTGTAGTGACTAGGGTTACTTCCCTAAGATGCCAATTAGCTCCAGTCGATTAGGAATGCTCAATTGGGTAGGTAGCGTAAATACGCTTCACTTTCGCTTACTGATTCACACACGTCACTTAGTCACACAGAACAGCTTTTCCTAAACTGAATCTATTATGTACTAAGGAGTTGGCAATCAGCTTAAATGTGCTCGACTCGACCCCTTTCCCAGGGTACTAATGAACTATTAGGTCTCCCTACTAGCTGGGGATCTATTCCCTTTAGTTGCCCGCTCTGGGGTTTTCTCCCTAAAGGTGTCCTAACTGTCCCTATCCTAAGGGATACAGTATACTCCTAACTTGGGTCTAAGTAGTTCTATTTATAGCGTGGGAATTACTCTACACAGCCTCACTGTTTGTTTGTAGAGGGGTGCACTTGTGAGCACTCGTTGGTTGAGATTTACTCAAGTAGGAACCTTTTTTCCTAAAAGAGGGAACCTGCCAAATGGGGCTGAATCGCGCTCCTTATATAGTAGTTTACATGTGGCTGTGCTACCTTCGGTTCCGAGGTGGCTGTGCCAAGATATGACTCATACTGACTCATACTGACTCACTTTGACTCAACCTGTCAGAAAATGACTTGCAATGAGCTAAAAATAGCCTTTGGCTTGGCAATGACTCATACTGACTCATGCTGACTCATTATGACTCATTATGACTCATGCTGTGCAGGTCACATGATCATTCTGCTAGTCTAGGGGCAGTGCTTTGGCTAGTCCTCATTTGACTCACTTTGACTCATATTGACTCATTATGACTCATGCTGTGCAAGGTCACATGATCTGAGTCAGGTGATTCGCAACTGAGGTCACATGCTCCAATTGCTTCTCTGACACTTGGCTAAGTACTCAAGGATAAAAGAGATATTAAGAAAATGGTTTGCTAAGTAGTTGTAGGTAGTAATAAAAGTATGTTGGAAGAAATCATTTTGTTTCTCCACAACCTGTGAATGAACAAATAAGGAAAAATAGGGATACATACTAGACACTATGGTCTATATGTCCCTCAATTAGCTAAGCATTTGGACCGTGGGAATATAGTAAAAACTCAAATCTCGGGTCAAATGTCTAGCATCACATATACAATAACTATGTATCCGCATCCAAACAGTTTGGTGCAGGTCAATGGTCAGAGATGATGGAGTCATAGAGACTGAAACGTTTGAAAACAAAGTCAAAAAAGAGTTGGGCGATGCCCTTTGCGTCGACGGTTTTTGAGCAAGGAGCAAGAATTACCCCCTTTGTAAGGTCATGGTCGACCACGACCATCAAAGAGTCAAAACCATTGGAGAGGGGAAGATTGGTGACGAGATCGACAGAGAGTTGATGGAACGGAAGAGACAAGGAGGAAGAAATGGGGAGAAGAGGTGGAGTGTCGGGTGGGTAAGGATTTTGTTTTGTTGGCAAATGGAATAACCAGCAACAAAATGGGAAATGAAGAAAGAAAGACCAGGTCACCAAAAGTCACGCTCCAGAAGAGCTTTAGTATGAAAACGTCCCAAGTGACCAGAAAGCAGGGAAGAATGAATAGAATGGAGTAACACAGAGCGAGAAGACGGGGGAACGTACATACGATCACGGAAATAAAGGTGGCCATTATCAAAAGACCAGTCCGAAAGAGAGAAGTGAGGAAACAAGGGTGAGCCGTCATCAAGATTGGCGAGGGCACGAAGAACAAGGGAATCAAAAGATGAAGAGTCCTTGATATGAGAAGCTAAGGTAAGGTCCAAGGCATTAATAACTACAGGGTCAGGGATGATAGAAGAGTCAATATTGTCTTGGGAAGTGTCAACAGGGTCGCGATGAGAGAGAGCATCGGCAGGGGCCATCTGGGTGCCGGGAAGGACTTTCCAAAGAATGTCGAAGTCCTGTAGGAAGAGAGACCAGTGGGCTTGTCGTCAGGAAAGTTTACAAGGGTCCTTGAGGTAGGAGAGGTTCTTATGATCTGTGATCACAGTGATAGGATGGGTGGTACCGAGGATATAATGGCGCCATTCGGAGAGGGCGAGGATGACAGTGAGGAATTCACGGTCATAAATGTCATAATTACGTTCGGCAAGAGTGAACATGTGGAAGAAATAAGTGCAGGGGTGAAGGTCTCCGTTGGTATCAGTTTGAAGAAGGACTGTGCCTATGGCGAGAAGGGAGGCGTCAGTCATTATGGAGAAAGGACGAGTGATATCGGGAATGGCTAGGACGGGAGTGGTGGAAAAGGTAGTTTTAAGGGACTCAAAGGCATGTTGTTGGAGAGGGGTCCAAAGCCAAGGTTGGTCCTTCTGGGTGAGCAAGGTCAAGGGAGCGATGGTGTGAAAGAAGTTGGGAATGAACTTCCGATAGAAGTTGGTGAATCCAAGGAAGGAACGGATGCCCTTGACGGAAGTAGGAGGTTGCCAGTCATGAATAGCAGCAGTTTTGATGGGATCCATCTGGACTTGTCCTTGGCCAATGATCATACCGAGGAATTCGATGCAAGGAGTGTCAAAGGTGCATTTAGATATTTTAAGGGACAGGTTGTGCTCACGAAGATGGAGGAGAACACGTCGAGTATGTTCATGGTGGAGAGTGAGATCACCGTTAGTATGAATTCTGAGATCATCCATGTAAACTTCGAGCCATCCTTCAGCAATCATGTCGGCAAAGACATGGTTCATAAAAGCCTGGAAGGTGGGAGGGGCGTTACAGAAACCAAAGAACATAACGGTGGGTTCGAAGAGTCCAAAGGGAGTAACAAACGTGGCTTTCCATTGGTCACCTTCTTTGATCCGAACATTGTTGTATTCCCAACAGATGTCGAATTTAGTGAACCAGGTGGAGTTCTTCATCCAGTCGATGAGAGGAGGGATTAGGGGAAGTGGGTATGTGTTGTAGACAGTGTGGGAGTTCAAATATCGATAGTCCTAACAAGGGCAGAGAGAACCATTTTTTTTAGGGACAAAAAAGAAAGGTGCAGCTTGAGGAGATTTCGACGGGATGGTACATCCAGTCTTAAGGTGTTCATCAATAAAAGCTTGGCACGTGTCTTGCTCTTTCGGGTTCAGAGGGTAAACCTTGGCGATTTTCGGAACGAAAGAAGGTTTAAGTTCTATGGTGTGATCAAATGAACGATGTGGGGGGAGCTGATTATAAGTTTTTTCGGAAAAGACATCTTCAAAGTCTTTGCACCAAGGAGGAAGCGAGGTTTCGAGTGGTATATTTTCTTGTGCCAGTTTGGTGGACAGAGTGATCTTGTTGATCGATTCGCTTTGGGGGTGGTACTCACTAGGAGACGCATCAACCCCATCGGGATATCATTCAGCAAATAAGGAGGAGATCTCTTGATCAACATCAAGGTCGAGGAGGCAAAGGAGATAACGTCAGGGAGGCTCTTCTACAGGGGGAGAGCTAAAGGGAATGCAAGGAAAGGAGAGGGTGTGGGAGGCCCAGTCAATCCGAGGATTTCAAGATTTTAACCAAGGCATGCCTAAAATGATTTGTTTCTGTTTGAGAGAAACAACCATGAGTTCTAGATGTTCGGGTCATTTGGCGATGTGGACGAGGGGTTTGACTTTCCAGAGAATGGTGCCTTTTTTGTTCAAGGTTCCGTTGACATTGTAGGCCTCGACAGGCTGAGGGAGTCGTTGCATAGGGAAGTTCATATGGGAGAGGAGTCCGAGGTCCATGAAATTTCCGGTAGTGCCAGAATCGATGAGGGTGGTGGTTATGACGGTTTGGTTGCCGACTTGTAGTTTTACGGGGAAACAAAGAGTTCGTTCATTTCGCAGTGCTACAAGTACATGGTGAATATCGAGGGAAGAAGACATCGGTGTGACTCCCCGGTTCAAAAATCCTGATTAATGTTTAACACTGAGACTTCTTCTTTAGTGGGTACAGAGTCCTCGTAACACATCTGGAGGACTTGGAGGATCTCTCCTTCATCCTTTTCCTGGGTCTTGAGGGAGTTAACGAAGGAAGAGAGGTCAGAGGGGGTCGTAGTGGTGGCGGGGATAGAAGAAGTCGTGGCGGCGGGGGTGGAAGAAGTAGTGTTCGTGGCGCGAATGTTTTGGGAATGTGTGGTTGGAGGGCGAGATGGGCGAGTGAAAGGATTCTTGCATTGGTTGGCGTTATATCCCGTATTGTGGCAATGGAAACATCAGCCTTCACGAATGCACTTGGCGCGTTCCTGGGGGTTGAGTTTTGAGATCGCAACAGTGTCTACATCCATGGCATTAGGATCACGGGAGGAAGATGGACAAGAGAATTTGGAAGGCCTACCGCCTTTCAAGGCCAGGATGCGCATTTTCTGCGCATGAAACGTTTTGGCTTTCTTGATCCACTCCTTAATGGTTGTGGGGATGGTTGCCATAGAGAGGATCATTGTTGCGAGTTGTTGATCAAGCCCCAAAGAGAATTGGTCGATGAGGGTGATGTTGTCGGTGATACCTGAGCGGGTGGCAAGGTTCTGAAAATCGGTGATATATTTTTGGAATCTGTCATCATGGACTCCATCAGGATGATGGAAGGACTTCTGCATGAGTTTCAAAAGTTCGTGGCGGGCGGTGGCTTTGGTGTCGAAGGGGAAGAAGGTGGACTCAAAGTTCTCGGTGAACTTATCAAAGGTTAGGTCTAGGGGATCGGCGTGAATGTCAGCTATCTTATCATACCACATCTCGGAGAAGGAGACTCCTTGTCCTTGACTCATCTTGTTGAGTGTGGTCATGATTCGTTGGGAGTCGATGGTGTAAATATTTTTGTTGATAGCAAAGTATGCACGCATGGCTTTAATCCATCACGTTGCATTGGAAGGTTCTCCAGAAAAGTCAGTGGGGAGAGCCGCTTTCAACTCAGTAGGTGTGCAGGACATGGGGATAGGGATATTTTCACTGGGGGTTTGAGGAGGTACTGGGGTACAAGGAGGTGTAGGGGCTCGAGGTTGTTGAGAGGTTCCGGGTGCTCGAGGGGGTACAGGAACTAAGGCCTGGTAAGGGTTCACAGTGGCACGAGGGGGTTCAGTGGGTTCAGGGTCTTGGAAGTCAATGTCAATGTCAGAGGATCCTTCCTCATCAGGTGGCAGCCCATAGGCACATCGAAGGGCACGGTTGGAAATCTTTCCAACGGTGAGGGTGTCCTGCTCCTAAATAGAAGGGACAAAAGATAATTCTCGTTCTTTTGTTACGCGAAGTGTACACAAAGGAAGGTCTCGAGGGTTTACTTCTCTGGAGGTACTCACGAAAAGACTCAATGTCAGAGCAAGTATGAAGATCAAAGGTTCTCAAAGGACATGGCACGAAAGCCTGAGTCAATCAGACGTCAGGGATTTACAAGGGAGACAAAGGACGAAGGACTGAGTCAATCGGACTGCAGGATTCAAGAGTATGCTATGATTGCATAGAACAAGAATGGAGACTACAGGTACACAACAGGTAGGTATATGTACTATGGGACGCATTATCTTGGAATAGAAAAGAAGGTAAGAGAACGATGATGTAATCGTACACGTCATGCTCAGTAACATGAGGGGAGAGATAGGAACTATAAGGCCGATGTAAGAGAATCGGCCGAGAAGATAGTCGTCCATAGAACAAAAAGGAAAAGATCAAAGAAGTACAAATGTAGAGTGAAAAGGGCTAATCAGTAAAAGGCCTGCATCCCATATCGTCCGCAAGAGACCAAGGAAGAGGTGTACTCATCGAGGGAAGAGGAAAAGGTAGAGACAAGGGAAAAGGAGAAAAACTGTAACAAAAGCCAATACAAGTGCTGTGGTGAAACGTTCTTTGAATATGTCAAATACATTTTATTGTGCTTCCTTCCATGCAAAGGGTTCATCCTTCTTTAATAGATTATTTAATGGACATGCAAATTGAGCATATAGTCCTTGATGAACCTTGAATAGAAGTTGGCAAGTTCAAGGAAACTGCAGACTTTTTTAACTGTCTTTGATTCTGGCCATTTCAAGATGGCTTTGATCTTTAAGTTGACCATTCTAATTCCATTGACACCAACCATCGTGCTGAGGAACTTGACTTCCTTCTTAAAGAAGAAATGTTTTTTTTTGGTTTTATGAAAAGATTATTTTCTTTTATGTAATCTCTGCAGTACTTTGTGTATGATTCTATCATGTTCATCTTGGTCATCTGTTTTGGTAAATATTATGAGGTCATCAATGTAGACCATGATTATGTCTTCCATATTGGTAAATATTTCATTCATCATGGCTTGGAAAGTGCCAGGGGAATTGCATAGTCCAAAGTACATGACTAGGAGTTTGAATACTCCTTTGTAGCAGATGAAAGCATCCTTTCATTCATCACCTTTCTTAATACGAATGTTGTTGTAGCCTCATCAAAGATCCATCTTCATAAATAGCTTAGCTCCTTTTAGTTTATCCACTAATTGAAAAATTAAGGGCAGCAGGTAGTTGTTCTTTATGGTGTGTTCGTTTAGATAGTGGTAGTCTTGTACCATGCACTTTTTGCTGTCTTTCTTAGGAATGAAGAATATCAGTGAGGTTTGAGGAGATTTGGAGGAACAGATATATCCTTTAGCCAGCTGATCATCTAGAAAAGTGGCAACTTCCTTCTGTTCTTGTGTGGATAAAGAGATGATATAACCTTTCTTGAGTTCAAACATGTTTTTTAGATTGATGACATGATTCCATGGTTTTCTTATTGGCATCCTTTCAGATTTGGCTTTGCTGAACATCTTTAGATAGTCATAATATTGTGGGGGAATGAGCTGCTCTGCCACTACATCTATTTTTGACTTGTCCTCTAGGGCATGGATCATGGCATGGACTTGGTATTGGATATTCCTCTTCTTCCTTTTCAATCATGTGAATGAAGACCAGCTTTTTTTGGAAGATGTGACAGTACATTGAACAATGTGTCACTCATACTGAGCCCTTGACTCAATCTATTTCTGGGTTGTGGCATTTCAGCCAAGAGAATCTGAGGATCAAAGCATTCTTTCCAAGATCTGTTACTTCAGCCATAACCTTTTCACAATGACCCTAATACTCGATCATAAGGTCCTACTGAGTGTGTAATATTCCCTATAGAATTCTTTGTTCCATCTACACTGAAGATGGGGATGGCATGTCATAACTTAGAAAGTGGTAGCTTGAGCTTCTTCACCCAAGATCTGTCAATAAAGATTGCATTTGCACCACTGTCAAGCAGGACATTGACTTTCATAAGGGAGTGGTGTGTACTCAGGGGGGCTACTTGGATTGGCAACATAATTTCCTACATAGCTATTGATGTTATATATAAAAACTTCACTTTTTGAGATTTCGGAAAGATAATTGAAAAATAAGTTTTTGGGAGTTTTTCTTTCTTTCTTTGGGAAAGGAGAGTCAAGCACGGGTTTAATGTACCTGCTGTGCTCACTAGGAGGCACCCCTGATGTATAAGTAATTGAAGAAATGCCAGTCGAGTTGTCATCATCTGACTTCTCAACTGGCAAGGGGAAATACTTATTGTGAAAAAAACCCTCAGAACATCCAAATATGTTTCTTGAGTTTAGGCTTTTCCTGACTTGTTTTGAATAGCCTCCTGATCCTTGAACCAGGCAGCAGCCTTTTCGAAATTCATACCTTTTTATTAAGGCTAAGAAGTCTCGACCTTTTATCTTTCCTTTTGAGATCTTTTGGACCTCATGTTCATCGACACTGCTTGTGGTACTTTTTCTGTTATTTCAGGACGTCTTTACTTTGTGTGTGTTATGGCCACCTCCTTTCTTGCAGCCTTTCTTGTGTTGGTCCCCAAGCCATTTGCAGAAGGGGCAAGCAATGATGGGCTTTGAATAATTCTTGGTAAAATGTCCTTCTTTGCTGCAATTGTAGCAGTCTTTGTTTGCAGCTCTGATGTCCATGGCATTTGGATCTTTCTTTGAATAATGTGGTGCTGAAATGCACTTCTGAGTCCTACCCCTGATGAAATCAAGGGACTCCTGAACAGTATCTACCTTTCTGATTTCTTGAAGGTAAGTAGCCAGCAGATTGCAACAATTTCCTTCTTTGAAGATTTGGGCAATGATAGATGCCCTTGTGTTCTTTTCCAACATATTGACTGCATGTGAAGCATCAATGTTGACTTGGCAATAAAGTGCTTCCCATCGAATGATGAAGTCATCGGTGGGTGAATCTCCTTGGTAGCATTTTGTCAATTGGGCATGTGCCCAGTCTTTCTGGTTAGTACTCCTGAAGAGTCCTTCCAGTTCATCAACAAGGGTGGTCCAGTCATACTGCTTCCCTTGCATGAGCCTTGTTTGGGCAAAGCCACCTGCCCCGAATCCCTTTAAGCATGAGAGGATAGTGACTACTGTCTCATAGGAATCTGAGGCAATGGTGTCCAAGTTTACAGAAAGCCAAGCTTTCATCTTGGCCTACCATTCTTCAAACTTTGCTTTTGACCCATCATACTCTCCTAGATCTGCAAATACTTCTATACATCTTGATGTTCCCAGGCCTGGTGCTGCTGCACCTACTTTGGCTCTGGCCACAAAGAGTGCCATCACATCAGTGGTCAGGATATTGTTGTTCTGCATGAGTACATTCACTTCATTGGTAAGGTTTCATATATTTGCCATTCTTTCATTAAATTCTTGGAGAACAGCTGAAATCTTATCCTCCTATGGGATTGTAGCATCAAAAAAAATTTGATTGATTTCTGCAGACATGATGATGTAAGAGAAAGGGTAGCTTCTCTACTTGGTACAGTAGTGTTCTGGTTTGCATAGAAAGTGAGGGGGTCTTAGACTAATTCTGGAATATTCAGGGTTGCCAGCCCTGTCTCTGGTAATCTGGCAATAAGAAACCATTCTCCTTTTAACCAGCTTTTTAATTTCTGGTCTTACTTCTTCCTCATCACCTTCTTTCCTTTTAAGAGATGGCCCCACTATGGGAGATGGAGTAAGGATACTAAGTGGGGATAACTCTTGCTTGTTTCCAGATTGCAGTTCTTCTTTAGAGATTAACAATAGGCTTTGCAATGTGGGACAAGTGTAGACAAATAAGATATTGTCCCTTGGACTGAACACTAGGTCATTTGAATCAATGGATAGATCATCTGCCTTCCAGTGCTGGAATGCTCTCATTATGGATGAGTCGTCTGGACCTTCCAATCTGAGAACAAGTGTAACCGTCACTACTTGGTCTATCTCTTCATCTAATGTATAGTGAAAGTTGGACAGTTGTAAGTCCACCTCTAATAGCCTTAAGAACTACATAGCAGCTAAGAGTAAATATGATGATGGGGTCCTTTCCATGCCCTATGAGCCTGCCAATTCTGCTGGTGAGGCTATTTGCTCTCTTACTAGTTCTGGCTCATGCTACTTCTACCAAGGCCACATATAAAGGATTAGCAGGGCTGACTTGACCCACATTATGGGAAAAGAAGTGAAGGGAACAATGGAAGGTGATCAGCACTGGCTCTACCATAAGCTAGATACAAGTGATCCTTTATGGAAATGTACTTGTACATGTAAGATGAGTTGCATTAAGGTTGGCAAGGTAAGGGTAAGATATGGAGTCTAGTTCTAATGAAACAACTCTAGACCGTAGCTCCTTTAGGTTGCCAAAAGTAACTTGAACTGAGATAGGAGCAATGAGTGAGTAGGCTTTGTCAGATCAAGTAAGAGTTCTTCTTATAGTGCTTAGGGGAAAACACCAAGAGAAACTAGATTGGAGTTCTCTGATGGAATTGAGCCTTATATACATATTGTGACCATATCTAACAATCTGGGAATGAAAGGGGAAAGGGCATAGGGTGAAACAGAAGTGAAACATGTGAGGCCAACACATAGTGTGGCAGAATGGAAATGAATTATGAAACATATGTGAAATGTATATAACAAGGAATGAAAAAGAAGCATAATCAAATGCTTCTGTGAGATAGTGAAACATAAATGTGTGAAACAGAGAAGATGAGAAGCCTTGTGCATGAAACGGAGTGAAAAGGTGGAGAACAACTATGATGTACGAGATAAGGGCAGGGGATAACAAAATAAGATAAAAGATTAGATTGTCTGTTGGTATCCATAGAAAACATTAAGTCCAACAAACATAGGGGTACAAGAATATATTAATCATAACATCCAGTGTGAGTTGTTGCAACTTCTTTCTGGCAATAAGTATAACCTTTCAACACTATAAGTGATTGAGCCTGGATTTTAAGGACTTACTGTAACATATTATAAATACTTGAAATTCATCTGAGATATAGAGTAATATTAAGTTTGAGTAAATCTCCTACCACCACGCATGAAACTCATCTAAAATGATACTAAAGTTATTACAGCCATTCCAACCTCACCATACTTCTCCCATTTCTCACCTTCCTTACCTGCACCACAATCCTGCTGATGAACTGCTGATGGCATGTCCCAAAAAATATGTAAATTCAGAGGAGAGAGTACTAGCTGCTTGGAGTTATTGAATAAAGTACTATGCAAAATATATCCTCACACAAAGCTAAAATCTCACCACTCACATATATTCTGAAGAAACCAGGGACCAATTAACAGGAAACATGCCAAGAAATACAAAGCATTCACTGAATTTGTTATTCCATGCTGTCTTGGTTGCTCACTCACAGTCTTGTAGAGAAATGCAACAGGCTGCCAAATCCATGCCCATGGGTGAGCCATTTTCAAAATACCACACATTACTATCATGGTGGTCAGTACTCTCTTGAACTTTTGTCACTGATTCTCATTACTGCTTTAGCTCAGGACAACCTATGGGAGTGAAAAACTTTACATCAGTTTGATGAGTTTGCAAGTGCAGTTGTCATTGTTCTATGCTAATCAGAATCTTATAGGGCCTCTGTAGAGTCTGAGCCTGCTAATTCAGAGTCCAATATCGAGGTGACATTCAAGACTATCATTGGACCATCTCTTCGCCAGCAAATGCAGGTTCTTTGTGAAGTGCGACTTTGCCTCAAGCAATTACAAAGAGATTCCACAACACACTATCTGACATTGAAGAACTCTAAAAATGATTGAAGAGGATCACTTCTACATCCAACTGGTAGGAAGATGCTTTAGAGCATCCACTCTCAAAGACAATCCACATGATCATAAAGGTATTAGAAAATCTACTTCTTAGTTCTATGGAAGATGACTAATCTATGTGAATTATTGCATAAGGGCCTTTTGCTATATCAGGTTACTTCTGATATTGTGTTATAGTATAAGTATTGAGATTTCTATCATTAAAAGAACTATGCAAAATGGGGGCCAAATCTATAGTCGGACTTGGGTAAAAAGTTACACTTCTTGATATGAAGACTGAATCTCTAGATGCTCTAGATCTACTGGGAAAAACTTTCCAACTATATACCTATAGTCTTCCAGGAAGTCTAACACATGATAGAATCTATCTTTATTCCACTAAAGCATGTTTGTTGAATGCTTATCAAATGTACATGCCATCTATAAAACCCTTGATAACCTCAATTAGATGCATTCTATCTCCTCTTGAGTGTACTCATTATACCATGTTTCCTAAGGATTTGACTTGAAGTCTTGGATGCATCTTCCCAAAACATACTCCTTATATCATACTTCCTACCATCTTTATATGTATGCCTTATCTTCCATTAGTGATCATCTCTGATGCTTCTGACTTCATAGTCACTCTTTTTTTGTGTTCTATGTGTTGGTCCATATAAATAAATTAGTGTAAGTGTTGTAAAATACTACCATGCACTCATGTTGAAATCGAGAAGATGCCTCAGGAATGGACTATAGAGGAGCAAAAGAAGTTCCTTCAAGACGAGCTGACTACATTCAAGCATATCAATGGCTGAAACTATATCAAACATTGGTCAATCCTCTATCAAAAATGGTTTTAAAAGTGGCCAGAGCGCAATAACATAGTTTCTGGTGCTCCAGAATTCATCATCCTGACATCTGAGCAATAGAAGGCTCTTTCAAAGGCCATTGAACAATGTCAGGTCCAACTTCAGTGCTGGATGCATTGGCACACTGGAGCAGGGGACTATCAATTGAAAAGTATACTCAAATACTTACTACCATACCCATATCCAGCTGAGGATCAGAAAAGGATTGTCAATTGCTGAAGTCAATCAGAAGATCCAGGAGATGTTTGAGAATGAGTCTCTTGAAATCAAGAAGAGGATCCAGAAGATCAGCAATATACAAAGAAGAGATAAGAAGAAATGAACTGACATCACAGATAACCTTGGATCAGACATTTATGAAAGTGTGGCAGAGACTGATTCAGTGACACTCTGCAGGTAAGAGTTCTATCATTAACTTTGAAATATACTGATCCCATTCCACATAGCAACATCCAATAGTGTGGATCTGCACTTCAGCATATAATTAACCATTTGGCATGACAGACCAGGTGAAAAATGAAAATCTCTATTTTGATGGGCAGTTCTGATCTGCTAGATGTCAATGGAGGGAATATCATCACAAGGTCAATTTGATTGCAGCATGAAACTGGTCAACTCACTTATTAATGTGTAACACTAGTCTACATAGTAGCAAGACAATGAATAGCCACAACTTCACTGAAGTATATCCAAACTTTGACATTAAAATTGTGAAGGCATTCAGTAAATTTCTACACTGTGTCTATGATATGTCCATGTTCAAGGTCTTGCAAGCAAGTCTTACTGGTGGATGATAGAGAACAAAGAGTCAACATCTAACTTTGTACAGCTGTGCACTTTCAAGAACAAGATCTCTAAAGCAGACAAGCAGGGGGGAGATGATGAGATCGTTGATAATGATGGTGAAGAGCATGATAACAAGTTAATGACAATGATAGTAATGATAGAATGAACAACAATAACAAGGATGTCAACAGGTATGGGAATGGAAATGCAACTGCATTGTGAAACCCTTGCTAACCACCAATATTTATAGTGTCCCCCCCTTATCCAAGGCTACAGCTTCTGTTGTTGATATTGCAAGAACTACAGGTGCTAGTGCTGATCTTGTAATGAATTCTATGGCATGTTTTGCAACACCTCCCCCCTGTCTTGCAACATCTGTTGTGTCACACATTGCAACAACTACAGGTGCTAGCGCTAATCTCGCAATCCCTTCTATGATGCATTTTGTAACACTTCCCACCCCCCATCTTGCAACATCCGTTGTGCCACATATTGCAGTAAATATGGGTGCTAGCATTGATCTTGCAATTCCCACAATATATTTTACAACACCTTCCACTCATCTTACAATACCATTGTCCAGCTCTGGTTTCAAATTTACAGTGTCTTCTATCTCACTTGCAATACCTCCCATCTCCCATCTTGCCAAATCCAATCTTTTAAGCAATTCCCACAATATATTTTACAACATCTCCCACCCATCTCACAATACCATTGTCCAGCTCTGATTCTGAATTTACAGCATCTTCTACCTCACTTGCAATATCTCCCACCTCCCATCTTGCTGAACTCAATCTTTTCAAGGATCTCATCCTTGACCCTGGCCCATTTATGAACTTCATGAACAACCACTCTTGCTCTGACTCTGAGTCTTGAAATGACTCATTCTTGGCATCACTGGGCACTTTGACAATACCAGATTCCACAATTGACCAGAATGTCCTTATGCCACCTGGTTTAGATTTTGATTTCTTATGCAGCATACAGAGCACATTGCTTGGTGTCACTCAACCACACAGACTCAGATTTGGAGCCACATTTGTGACTTCAGACTTTAACTCTGATTCATTCATAGTGTTTGACAACTTAAATTCAGGCACCATGAATCAGTTCAATTTCAATAGTATAGCAACTCCATTTGGGTCTCTAGCTTTGCAACCAGTGAGTGACCAGCACACTACTTCTCTGCCAACCCTTCCTGTGCCTCTGCCTGTTGATGGCAGCAGCAAAGCCACACCCAACTCACCTATGCATCCAAAAAGAAAGCCAAAACTGTCACTGTGTGCACAACAAGACAACATGATTGGAAAAGAGAACCCACCAGCCACCAAGTCAGATACTACCACACATGCAAAGAGCAAGAGAAAGAAAAGACTTGGTAATTGTTCAGCTGATCAGGAAGCTACAGCAAATGGTACATATAAAAGCAAGTAAGTACACAGTTTCTGATGAGTGATTATCTCCTGATGAGAGTGATAGAAAATCTGAGCTCACATAGATATGTCACTCAATGTATTTGATATCTTACTTTGCTTTGGAGCCTTTGGTATCTTGTATATTACTTGCTGCTTATCTACTTTGTAGCACCTGATGACTCATATGTTTACTCATTTATGAAGAAGCCTATCTGACTTGGGTTCTCTCGAATGTGCAAGTAAGGTATAATGGTGTACTAGTGTCAACTTTCAATGCATATTGAAATATGCAATATGGGGGAGGCAATCTATAAAATAGAGGAAACAGATGCACAGGACATGTTGAGATAGGAAGTGAGCACACAAAATGTATTGCAAAAAATTGAAGTGGGGGAGTAGGTACATCCTGCAATACATGGAATCTGGGGAAGCAAGATGTATTAAAGTTGACACATCTTGCAATGTGCGGACTATGGGTAATGAGCACATACATGTTATGTGACATATAAGATGGAGAGCAGGAATATGGGACACATTGCAACATGTATGATATTTGAGGCCTGAGGTGAGGGGGAGTATGGATGAATTGTACAATATGTGGGGTGGGGGGGGTGCAAGCCCATCTTGTGATATGTAATGAGGTGGCAGGAACATGGGATATGCAAGTTGCAAGACAAATTGTGCAATACATAATACATCACATATCACACAAGTTGTCTTGTAATGCATGATGCATACATAATAAGAGAGCAGAAACATATGACATGTTGCAATATTTGAGGAGAGAATTAGTACACAAGATCTGTTGCAAGAAGTGGAGGAGTCAGTGTGTTATGCAATACATGCAAGGTTTGGGCACACAGCAAATGTTGCAAGATGCAGGGAGGCATTGCAAGAGATGGAGGAGTGAGTGCACGATACCACACATTTTGCACAGTTGTGGTGGGATATCTTGCAAGCATACAGTATTACCAAGAGCAACTTGCAAATTCATGTGGTCATGTTTCCTGACTGTCTATTCTGCAATATATACCAACCTCTTATTACAGTTGCTTCCTGCAACAATTTGTCTCTACCAGCTCTTTTTGAGCAGAACAATATGAAACATAATTAATAAAAGAACAGAGATAGAGAACAAATGGGCCAAGAATATTTTGGTGCAGGTTAGATGGACTGCAGCAGGTCAGCAAATGATGGCACTGGCAGTTTCTCAGCAAGTGGTATCAGGGGAGGGGCTGTACATAGGACTCAGATAAAGTAAATATCTGCCATGAAATTGTTGAAATTACTAAAGGAGGTGTAGGAGAGTACAAAGTGGATGTGTGCAATGGCACCCTGGAAGTGGGCATGATATGCCTGAGGAGTACTGTACCATTTCAATCAATTCATCTGTTACACATCACACAGACCTCAGAATGACGAAAATTCTGAAGTTGTCATGTGTCACAGGCCTGACTGACAAATTTTTTTGGTGAATGTAAATTACCCAGTACAAAAATGGAATTCAGTGAAAAAGGATAGCATAGGTTTGAATTATTCTCCTACAGGCCAATCAGGGCTTGGATAACAATGGAAGTCCCTACTTGTACACTGTAATGGTGTTATCTAAGGGCTATCAATTATCATGACTCAGCCAGAAGTGGTGGAAGTAGAGCATGTTTGCTTTGCATTGACGTTTTCCATGTCCCAGCCGTCTGTCAACCTCAACTTCCCTTGCACATCAGAAAAAAAGGTTTGTAGCTGTAGCACCCATAGCACTATCTCGTCACTATGTTGTCACTATACATACCACATATTCTATATAGGCTATTGTAAACTACTGTAGTAGCATCCAGAAATCAGCCATGCTATAGTGTGCTATGTAATGTTCTCATTGTACAAGTGAACTACATATGTTGTATAATTAGTGTAAAGGATCATCACACATATACATTTAGAGGGTTGATACCAAGACTATTTAACAAGTTTACATTAGAGCACATTGAGTAATGTGGCTGGCATTGTCTCTCCATGAACAAACTTGCACAGTGTACAGCACATAGAGCTACAATTTACTCGTCAGCATTAGATCCACTCTCTGGAAATCAAATCTCACCACCCACCCATCCATCCATCCACACCTATGTTGTCATCCATATATACTGATGCACAGGTTGACATTAAGATTTCTGAAAGGCAAACAATTCAATTAGCTCTATGATGATAGCAAATGACAACCATACCACATTATTGTGCAACCTATACCATTTAAATGTGTGAAGATCAATGTATCTATTAAGATAAAAGCATAACCTTGGATCTATCAAGGGTTGACAGCTCCATGTGGAAATGAAAGGATGAGGTGACATTGTTGTACAATCTGATCAATTGGAATGACTTCTGCATTGGAATCTGCTGCCTAGTCGAGCAGCTGAGGCAAAACATATTGAAATAGTTGTCATACATCTGCATGGGCTTGAACCAATGGACATAAACAAGTGGTTGGTGGTATGTTCCAAGGTACAAAGGGAGCGTGAAGAAAATCCACACTTCTGCCACATGCAAGCCTATGAATATATTTAGTTTGAAAGTAGTTGCAATAAATCACTCACTGTATAGTGTTTCTCAATCTGATAAGTTTACACAGTCTGTTGTGAGGACCATGTCAAATCTTGCCAAAGTGGAGGGTTTGTAGGTGCCATTCAGGCACAGCAGGTGTGCATGAATTCTCGAGTGATCTTTAGATGGCACATGTTCATTGGGTGGTAGTAACAGTACTAGCTTAGTAAAGACATCAAAGTAATCATGGATAGTTGGTGTACAGAATTGGCATTCATGGTTTATTGTTCCTAGAAAATCCTTGGGGGTGGGGAGGAAGGACACCACATCATGATATTGTTCCAAATACAGCATGAGTGCATGGATAGATGATGCATATGGCCCACACTCATTATTCCTGAAGTCCCTAATAAGGGAAGTGATATCAGTGGTACTATTGTACCAAATGAGATACTGGTTGAATCAGATGATTGCTTCTTGGCAATTCAGCCATTTGGTCATCTGGATCATATAGTTTTTCCAGCTGGTGGCTGTGTAGGCTTTCTTGGCATAGTCAATGTGAAGATGCTCCAAACTTCCAGTATTAACCCCATCCAGGCTTTCGAGGTTCTTGATCATATTGATATAGTGAAGGAGAGAGTGGACTTTTGGGATGTTAAAGTGCTCATGGAGATCTAGCTTGATAAAAACATCCTTAGCATCATAAAAGTCATCCAAAGCTTGCGATAAAGCTTGGATAGTTTTGTTTGTATGAGATTGATACTACACAAGACAAATAAAATCAGTTAAACTATGAGCAGCTCAGAGAACGTGGGGTTCAGTGGTGATACCGATGAGGCCACCAATGAAAATCCATTAAAGTTGCTTGTGATCAGGACTGGTCCACTGTCTGATTTGTGAGATGCTATCGTTGAAATGTCAAAGGCCTAAAAAGATAGGCATGGCATGAAACTGAGCATCAAAGTCATCTGAACTAGCAATGGTGATGCACCATTTTTTCAGGTAGTCCTTGAAGAGTCCTTGGTGAAGCTGATGTAAGATGTCAGAAGAAATGCAGATGAATATGTCGGTATAAGGGAGATCAGTCCAGAAGGGTGAGAAAACAGGCTGAAGGCCTTCAGTGATGAATGACGGGGGATACTGGCCAGTGGCTTGCACATGAAGTGTTTGTTTGGTTTGTGTTTGGTTGTAGAGTGTGAATTCCTGGTTCGTTCCTCATTGGTTTGCAGGCATGATGCACTTTGGACAGTGATTCTCAGTGCAGCAGACTATGAGACACTGCTCAGGGTGGTCTCCAATGTAGACTGTGAGAATTGGAAAGACTTGTTGAATCTGCACATCCATGCACATCATCTCCACACTATTTCAGCCTGCAGCCATAAGAGACTGTAGTAGCTACCTCATGCAGTAGTGGAAAAGTCAGTAGCCAGTGATGAAGTTGTCCTCAAACAAGGCGAGCTTTAAGACCAGTAAGTACTCCAGCAAAACAGCACTGTGCTGGGATGGCTCATGCTGTACTTGCTTGGACAGGTTACCAATGCTGAGATAGACTAGTCAAGTAGTTTTGTTGCCCTTAAAGTGAGACAGATGGATCTTGTCTGATGCTATAATCACTGGCGTGATGGTAGCACCAAATGGTAAACATTCCTTCATATCAGGTTAGGTACATATCTGTGACAATGGTGGTCTGCTCACTTGGGTTTGCCACCATCAATCCCCTGTCCACATCTCATCATATCAGCATGTGTGTCCTTCTTGATCCATATAAACCTTCTTTGGTGCATATGCCATGCTGTCGTCAAATGTAGGGTTATCTATTAACTCTCGAATGCAGGCGATAGGATCTCTCATCCACAGCTCAAGCTCCTCTGAGTTGGTGTTGCTAACAAGTGGACCACCTGATACATTGCTTTTAATCAGATCGAGATCACTATACATTTGAATCATTCAGTAGGTTCATTCCAGCCCAGTGAGCAACTGATCAATGAGTTTCAAGAAGATATGACTGCTGCTAAAGGTGGGATGCATGTGATTCTTTGTTTTCCTGAAGGTCATTTTAGTCCCTTTCAGGTAGACATGCATATTCTACCACTTACAATAGGAAGCTTCAGAAATTTGTCAGTTGCATGCTGGTTTACAATTTTAATCAGCCATTATGCCAGCTCTCATTCATTGTGATTTGCAAACAGTGCATATATTCCTTTTTTGGTGCTGTCCTGAAATATCTTCATCTATTTGAAAGAGGTTGCATGGGTGCCAAGAACATCAACAGCAGCATGCAAGAAAAACTCCTGGGCAAACCAGAGAAAAAGGAGTTTGCCTCCATTCACTTCTTGTGCCCTACCATCTCCACCACCTGTCAGATTGACTTCACACAAGGTGTTCATGTGGTCTTCTTCAATATGGTGAGCTGTTTGTTCCATGGATGCTCCTCTCTCAAGTGCTAAGCTGCCATTCTCAGATACAGTATATGTGGGTGCTTGTTTGAGATGAGCATCTCACTTCTACTATGCATAGCATTGCTAGGAGTGCACAGTGTGTCGGTACAAAGCTCTGGCAGTCATGAAGGTTTGTTTACAACACTTGCACAAATTGTATTGATGCTGGCTCCTTTCAGAAGGTATAACAGATGTTAGGAGAGGAAGAGTGGGGCAAGGGCCAAATTCAGTGGACTTGTCATACTATTTTCCAATACTGTACCCTTCCTCAACCATAGCTTCTGTGCTATTGTGATTTCCTTGGTGATCTTGACCACATAACAGAATCAGTAAGTAAAAATTTCGTCATTCCAAATATTGATTACTTGTACTAATATGTAGGTCCATCTGCACCTAACCTTTAAGCTCTCTATTCCACAACTGCACTCAGTCTGACCTGATGACCTGCATGAAACTTGTTTCATGCATGCACATAGCAAAGCAGTCACCTGAGAAGTGGAATTTCCACAGCCCTCTGTGGACCACACCCTTTGATACCATAGGAAAGGATAGCTCCTATCATGAGCTACATACCCCTATTTTTCCAGATTTTTCCACCTACTGGTTATTGAGATATTGATTAATCTCTCTAGTCAAACTCTTACACTTGCACATTTGTACATAGCAAACTATTTCTTTGATTTCTCTTTATTTATCTGATTACTTAGCTAAGTGCCAGTGAGACGAAGTGATCATGTGACCCTTAGCTACCATGTGACCTTGTCCCCATTAGTCTGTACAGCCCTGCACAGCATAGCCAGCCTCTTTGGCAGAGCATTCCAGATTTGGACTCCTTTGCTCAAAGTGCTTTCCCTTAGTGTGCCTGGGTTTGACAGCTTGTGCCTGGCATTAGTAGGCGATTGTGCCTTAATTTATAAGCCACCAAGCCCTCTGATTGGCTAGCACAGCCTCCTGTATTTATGTATATAAAGAGGAGTATTTTGGCCTGCAGAGGGAATCTCAGCTTCTACCTCAGATAATCTCATCTGATAAGAGATCCCCTGGGAAACCTCATAAGACCTAATAAGGCAGGGTACCCCAGAGCGAAGTAAATAGGAGTTTAGAACTACTACTAGGCTATTAGAACTTGTACCTAAATAAAGGACAAGTACCTAAGACTTATCCTTTTGGGAGAAACCTCCTTTTTTGGGCAACAAAAGGCATCTGGTCCCTATTAGTAAGCAACCTAAGCATCCTGTAGTACCAAATAAGGGCTACACTTTGCCTTTCTAAGCCAAACTTGCCCGCTCCTTAGATAAGATAATAAGATTGAGTTACATAACCTTTCTGAGTCTACTAAGTGTACCGTCAAGTTAACTACCAACCAAGAACTAAGCATCTTGACATCTCGACATCCCAGCATATTGCCAGATTACTCCACCATCTTGACATCTAAACTTCTTACCATCTAGATGTCATATTCCTAGGGCAAGCTGTTATCCATTTGATTAGCATCCCTAAACAAACCCTTGCTAGGTTACTACCCTAAGGGGTTTTGCAAGTTTCCTATACACAAATCATTAGCGTTAGGCAAGACATAGGCCAAGTTCCTAAATCACCCACCTCTCGTACTATCCAAGTACAAGCTTTCACAGTTGCTAGCCAACCTATTGCCATTAACTTGACCCCATTAGGTGTGTGATTCACCTAGGATCACCTTTACTAACCAGACTTTAGGCTGAAACCATCTTTAACAACCAATCTGTAAACTTATGTGGAGGATTGGCGAACAAACCACAGCTCCTGGTACACTATATCTCCTCTTTTACCTGGAACTATTTTCATTACCTCTAACTCCACCAAGGGTAGACTTCTTGTACTTCCCTTAAGCAAAGTGTTCTAGCCTGTGGAGACAAGACATGTTGTCTGGGGACCACCATTTTTTTTTTTGGTTGGTTCTTCATCGTCTTGTCTAGAAGGAAGACAACTGGAGACCGCTGCAAGGGGATGTTGAAGATAATCTCAGCTCCCCTACTATAACTCACACAATCAGACCCATAACCCATTTACCTATACATCCAACACCTACCATATCCCAACCATGATTACAGGAGGACTTTCACATCTTGGACCACATATGTTACCTAGCAGATGTAGCAGAGATGCACCTGAGACCTTTAAAGGTCACTACACCCACGTCAAATATTTTCTCCGCCAATACGACTGGGTACTCACCCAATGTCAAATTACCTCAGACCAAGAGAAATGTGAAGGAATCACTAACTATTGCTCTACCTCTGTCACTCGCCTAATCAAGTCCCTTGATGAATACAAGGCCAATGATTGGAGTGCACTAAGAAAGCAGATACTTACTCTATACGATGCAGAGTGAGATGAAGCTTGCTATTGCCTTGAGGATCTATGAAGATTGGTCAGAAAGTCTGCCCATAAGGAACTCAAGACCCTAGAACATTGGAAGTTTTACATTCATCACTATACTGTCATGGCACAATGGTTGAAAGCCAAGAGAGTCATTACTGACAATGACTATAATACGTACTTCTGGTTAGAAATTCCAGAACCCTTCCAGACCAAGCTAGAAACCTACCTCTTAGCTAGGATCCCAAACAAGGACCTATCCAAACCCTATACAGTGAAAGAAGTCAACACTGTAGTGGATCAGCTACTGCACTGTAACCGCTTTGATAAGCCACTACACGGAGCGAAACATAGAACTAGGATTGTTAGCTCAAGTTCAGAAAGTGAGTGAAAGTGAGACTAACAGTAGCAGCTCAAGCGAAGACTCTGACTCTGACTACAAGCTCAAGAGAGAGAAGATCTCCTCTCATAGTAAACCTAGCAAAGAAAAGAAAAAGTCAGGAAGTGACCCATTTGCAGGCAAGACCAAGGATCAGAAGAAAGTACTCACCCCTAAGAGATCCCAGCCAGATTTAGATGCACTTGTCAATGACTTAAGTAGGCTAAGTATTAGTGATTCAGCATATGCTAGAACCTACTTCAAGGCCTTAGCACTAGATCTCCTAGTTGCACAGGTGTTTGATAAGCCCTCAAGAACTTATGGATTGACTAGAAATACTCCTACTACTAGGGATACAAGGGAACCTACTATTACAAGTACTACACCTAGGGCTATGTATACTACAGAGAAGTAATGATAATCCTACCTCAAGACAGGCAAGGCCCCCTGCCATACCATCCTACACCTGCTATGGATGTGGGAGTCACAACCACAGCCTAAGGGATTGCCCTCCAATACTGGAACTCCTGGAACAAAGGAAGTTAATATATGACAATAGTGGAAGACTTACCTTACCTGATGGACCTCTGAGAAGAGAGAGAGGAGACTTTCTACTGGACAACTACTACAGAATGGCTAGTCAGCAAACATCTAATACCCAAGTTAGAACCTCCCACCTGGTTATGGTTGAGCCAGCAAAGTACCAGCGTGGGTCGGCCAACTATGTGGTATCAATAATGAGTGACCAAGAGGAAGAGTATGATGAAGAAGAAACTTGGTACATACTTGAAGAAGTTCTTGATGATCAAAATGATCGTGAGATTTATGCCACCGAACGGACACTCAAAGGGACGACTACCATGTGCAAGCAGACCATGGACGGAGTAGTTATACCCTGAGTGTGCCCAATGGGAGCACAACCTGTGGGGAAAGGACAAAACGAAGTTGTAATAAATGAAGCACTTACTAGGGATAATTCCCCATGCAAGAGCATGCCGATGGTCCTGCACAAGAATCAACAAGCTTGAAGAAATGACCCTAAGACAGGAAATAACAATGTTAGCTACAATCAGATGTGATCGGGACCACCTCCCAAATGGAATGAACAAAGGAACAACTTACCTGATAATGTACCCAACCCGTTGAGTGCACGATTTGAACGCACACCCAATAATGCCAATATATGGCGACCGAATAATCAGAACATGCAAAGCAATAAAGAAATACTTACCTCACGACAAAGTCCCCTAGTGACGGGAGGGACTGGCCAGCAGCTGTGCACGATATGCAACAACTGTCCCATGAACAATCAGAATGGGGATGTACCCATGGGAGATGATATGAGGAGACAAAATGCCAGCGGAAGTAAAGGGAATGATACGATGCACCAGAAGCTTAAAGGGGACAGCCGAGGTGACATTGAAAGTCTGTGAGAAGGCACCAAGCCACTAGGCATGCGGTGTCTTCCTTCTAGACAAGACGACAAAGAACCAACCAAAAAAACAGTGGTCCCCAGACAACATGTCTTGTCTCCACAGGCTAGAACACTTTGCTCAAGGGAAGTACAAGAAGTCTACCCTTGGCGGAATTAGAGGTAATGAAAATAGTTCCAGGTAAAAGAGGAGATATAGTGTACCAGGAGCTGTGGTTTGTTCGCCAATCCTCCACATAAGTTTACAGATTGGTTGTTAAAGATGGTTTCAGCCTAAAGTCTGGTTAGTAAAGGTGATCCTAGGTGAATCACACACCTAATGGGGTCAAGTTAATGGCAATAGGTTGGCTAGCAACTGTGAAAGCTTGTACTTGGATAGTACGAGAGGTGGGTGATTTAGGAACTTGGCCTATGTCTTGCCTAACGCTAATGATTTGTGTATAGGAAACTTGCAAAACCCCTTAGGGTAGTAACCTAGCAAGGGTTTGCTTAGGGATGCTAATCAAATGGATAACAGCTTGCCCTAGGAATATGACATCTAGATGGCAAGAAGTTTAGATGTCAAGATGGTGGAGTAATCTGGCAATATGCTGGGATGTCGAAATGTCAAGATGCTTAGTTCTTGGTTGGTAGTTAACTTGACGGTACACTTAGTAGACTCAGAAAGGTTATGTAACTCAATCTTATTATCTTATCTAAGGAGCGGGCAAGTTTGGCTTAGAAAGGCAAAGTGTAGCCCTTATTTGGTACTACAGGATGCTTAGGTTGCTTACTAATAGGGACCAGATGCCTTTTGTTGCCCAAAAAAAGGAGGTTTCTCCCAAAAGGATAATCTTAGGTACTTGTTCTTTATTTAGGTACAAGTTCTAATAGCCTAGTAGTAGTTCTAAACTCCTATTTACTTCACTCTGGGGTACCCTGCCTTATTAGGTCTTATGAGGTTTCCCAGGGGATCTCTTATCAGATGAGATTATCTGAGGTAGAAGCTGAGATTCCCTCTGCAGGCCAAAATACTCCTCTTTATATACATAAATACTGAAACAACCCTAGAGCGTAGCTTCCTTAGGTTGCCAGAAGATAGCCGTAGACTTGTAGTCGGAGTAAGAAGAGGCTTGTCAGGCCAATAGAGTCCTTCTTATAGTGCTTTAGGGGAAAACACCAAGAGAACTAGACTGGAGTTCTCTGGCGTCGGCATCGAGCCTTAAGTACCTACTAGAGGTATGTACATGTTGTGACCGTATCTAATGATCCGGGTTCCAATGGGGAAAAGGGGCATAGGGTAGACAGGAGTGAAAGACATAAGGCCAACACGCAGTGTGGCGGAATGGAAGAGAAGCGGAACATGAGGAAAACATATGTACCAAAGAATGGAAGGGAAGCGTGATCGAACGCTTCTGTGAAGAAGTGAAACATAGGTCGGAATGGAGATGTGAAAACGGAGAGGGTAGGAAGCCTCATGCGTGAAACGGAAGTAAGGGAGTGACGAGAGGATTAATACGCACGAGGGAGGGCGAGTGTGTGAGTATGGGAAGATAAGATTAGATTGTCTGTTTGTTGTTCGTGGAAAACATTAAGTCCAACGATTATAGGGGTACGGGAATATACCGATCGTAACACTACCCCCCTTCTAGGGATCGACTTCCAGGCGATTCAAGAGTGGTGACTTTGCTTCGGTATAATTCACGTAGGGGTTAAATAACTTTTCGAATTCGGCGAAGGCCATAGACAGTTTTCGTGGGGCGTTCGGGTGGAGGATGTGGAATTCGCGGATGGCGTCCTGAGCGCCAGAAAGATTCCCGAGTGGTTCCCATGTACGATCTGTCTCGTCAAAGCCTTTCCAATGCACCAAATATTCGAGACGGCGTCCCTTCAATCGGGAGTCCACCAAATAATCTACTTCGTGAACTTCGTCGTGATCCTCGGTAATATCAACCGGCCCTGGCTGAATGACGGGTTGTCCAGGCAACCGTTCCTTGTAAGGTTTTATTCGAGAGATGTTTACGACGTCATGGATTTTCATTCCCCTGGGAAGTCTAAGTTTTACCGCGTTGGGGCCCATGAGTTCTAAAATAGGGAAGGGGCCTAGCCACCGTTCCGTTAACTTCTTGGATTGGCGCGTCAAGCGCAGGTTATCTGTGGCTAACCAGACCTTGTCTCCGACCTTGTATTGTGGAGCTTCGGACCGGTGTTTGTCCGCTTGAGCTTTCATTCGCTCTTGGGATGCTATTAGATTATTTCTTGTTTCCTCCAAGGTCTTACGCATTTCGTTGGTAAACTCCCTAGCAGCTGGTGCTTTGGAGACACGTTGTTCCACACCCATGTGGGGGACATACGAACGTGTGACCTCGAATGGAGTTTTCTTTGAAGATGCCGAGATCTTCGAGTTATATGAGAATTGGGCGATCGGAAGCCAGTCCAACCATTCTTCCTGCTTTTCGGCGCAGAACATGCGGAGATACTGCTGGAGATCTCGATTCATGTGCTCTGTTTGCCCGTCTGTCTGCGGGTGATGTGCAGTGGATAATTTAGACTTAATTCCGAGGCGAACGCAAACATCTTGCATGACCTGGGAAGCGAACTGTGGTCCACGGTCCGATACAATCGAACGGGGGAGGCCATGGTTTTTCCAAACGTGGTGTAAATATAACTTAGCTGTATCCAGCGCTGTGACTGTTTTGTTGCACGGGATAAATACGGTTTCCTTAGAGAACCGATCTACAACGACGAGGATGGAGTCGAAGCCGCCAGAGGAGGGAAGATCGGTAGTGAAATCGGCGGATACGTCCTGCCAGGGACCTTCTGGAATAGGAAGTGGGACAAGTGTGCCTGCCGGGGCACGGTTACCTCCTTTCATGCGTGCACAGCGATCGCATCGAGCGACATATTCTTTGACGTAAACGGTCATGTTGGGCCACCAGTAGCTTCTCCTGAGAAGTTCTATGGTCTTTTCATAACCAGGGTGACCGGCGACTGGAGAGTCGTGACATGTTTTCATAATAGATAAGCAAATGGTTTCATCATCAGGGACGAAGATTTTTCCTTCTTGGTTGCGTAAAACTTCGTCAACACGGCATACTCCGTGCTTCTTGTATAGTTCCTGGATTTCGCTTTCTTTGAGCCCATGTAACTTCTTCTTAATGGAATGTAAGATTTGTTCGCCTTCATCGTGGATTGCGACCGGGATGGTCCGTATCCGCTCCGGCGGAATCATCGTGATTCCTTCGTTATCATGTTCTATACCAACTGCGTGGTCTTCTCTCCTGGAGAGTGCATCGGCTTTGACGTTAGTTGCTCCAGGCTTATAAACGAAGACATAGTTGAATCGTGATAGCCATTGCCACCAACGGGCTTGCCGACGATTCAAGTTCTGTGACTGCATAAAATATTTCAAGTTGGCGTGATCGTTCCAGATCTCAAATGAATGCCGAGAGCCTTCCAGGTAGTGGCGCCATATCTCCAATGCTTGTATAATGCTTAGCATCTCCTTGTCGGCAATGGGGTAATTTCGTTCCGTGGGCGTCATACTGTGACTGGAAAAGGCAACGGGATGCCACTTGTCTTCTTTTAATATTGATAACACAGCCCCTGTGGCATAGTCGGAGGCGTCGGTTTCAAGGCGGAATTGACAATCAATGTCCGGGAATGCCAATATGGGTGCTGTAGTGAAACGTTTTTTGAGCGTGTCAAACGCAACTTGTTGTGCTTCTTTCCACACGAAGGGTTCGTCTTTCTTTAATAAATCATTCAAGGGACGAGCGTGCTGCGCGTAGTCCTTGATGAACCTTCGGTAAAAATTGGCAAGTCCGAGGAAACTGCGGACTCCTTTGACGTTCTTTGGTTCTGGCCATTCCAGGATGGCTTTGACTTTTGAATCGTCCATTCTAATTCCGTCGACACCGACCATCATGCCAAGAAATTCGACTTCCTTCTTCGAGAAGAGACACTTTTCTGGTTTAACAAAGAGATCATTTTCTTCCAATCTCCGCAATACTTCGCGCACAATTCTGTCGTGTTCGTCTTGGTCGTCTGTCTTGGTGAATATCATAAGGTCGTCAATGTAGACCACGACTACGTCTTCCATATTGGCGAATATCTCATTCATCATGGCTTGGAAAGTGCCGGGGGAGTTGCACAGCCCGAAGTACATGACTAGGGGTTCGAATGCTCCTTTGTAGCAGACGAAAGCGGCCTTCCATTCATCGCCTTCTTTGATACGGACGTTGTTGTAGCCCCATCGGAGATCCATTTTCGTAAATAGTTTAGCTCCCTTGAGTTTATCGACTAATTGGGAAATTAAGGGGAGTGGGTAATTGTTCTTTACTGTGTGTTCATTTAGATAGCGGTAATCCTGTACCATGCACTTCTTGCCGTCTTTTTTTAGGGATGAAGAATACTGGTGAGGTTTGAGGGGATTTGGAGGGACGAATATATCCTTTTGTCAGCTGATCATCTAGAAAAGCGGCGACTTCCTCCTGTTCTTGTGGGGATAGAGGGATAATGCGACCTTTCTTGGGTTCGAATGTGTCTTTTAGGTCGATTGCGTGATCCCACGGTTTTCTTATCGGCATTCTTTCGGACTCGGCTTTGCTGAACACTTTTAGATAATCGTGATATTGTGGGGGAACGAGTTGCTCTGCCACCGTGTCCGTCTTTGACTTGTCCTCTAGGGCGCGGATAGTGGCGTGGACTTGATACTGGATGTCTTCCTCTTCCTTTTCAATCATACGAACGAAGACCGGCTTATCTTGGAGGGCGCGACAGTGCCTAGGGCAACGTGTCATTCGTACTAAGCCCTTGACCCAATCTATTTCCGGGTTGTGGCATTTCAGCCAAGAGAATCCGAGGATTAGGGCGTTCTTCCCGAGGTCCGTGACTTCCGCTGTGACTTTCTCACGGTGACCCTGGTACTCGATCATAAGGTCCACTGAGTGCGTAATGTTCCCTGCGGAGTTCTTTGTTCCGTCAACATTAAAAACGGGGATTGCATGTCATAGTTTAGATAGGGGGAGTTTGAGCTTCTCCGCCCAAGATCTGTCAATGAAAATTGTGTTTGCGCCGCTGTCAAGCAGCGCGTCGACTTTTGTGAGGGAGTGGCGTGCGCTCAGAGGCGCGACTTGGATTGATAACATAATTTCCCGTGTAGGGCGTAAACTTCATACAAATGAGTCTTCTGGGATTTCGGGGGAGGAGGTGACTGAAGGATGAAGTCTAGGAGACCTCGTTTCTTTTGGGAAAGGGGAATCAAGCACAGGTTTAACGTCCCTGCCGTGCTCCGAAGGAGGCACCCCTGACGTGTAGGTAAATGGAAAACCATCGGCTGAGTCATCATTGTCTGACTCCTCAACCGACAGGGGGGAATACTTATTCGAGAAAGAACCCTTGGAACACCCAGATTCGTTCCGCGGGCTCAGACTTTTCCCGACTTCTTTTGCATAGCCTCCTGATCCTTGAACCAGGCGGCCGCCTCATCGAAGCTCATGCCTTGTATGGACTTTGAAAAGTCCTGTGTCTTACCTTTTCCTTTTGAGGTCTGTCGAACCTCACGTTCATCTTCCGTGGTGCTTTTTCCGTCATCCCAGGACGTGTTGACTTCTCGTGCATCACGGCCGCTTTTCTTGCAGTCCTTTTTGTGCTGTCCACCGAGCCACTTGCAAAGGGGGCAGGCGACAATCGGCTTTTTGCAGTTTTTGGTAAAGTGGCCCTCCTGACCACAATTGTAGCAGCCTTTGTTGACTGCGCTTACGTCCATTGCGTTAGGGTCTCGCCTTGTCTGCGGAGCCCCTTGGTGTTTCTGTGTTCTTCCCCTGATGAAGTCAAGGGATTCTTGGGCCGTCCCGACCCTTCTAATTTCCTGGAGGTAGAGAGCCGGGGAGGCTCGACGATTTCCTTCTCTGAATATTTGAGCGATGATCGCTCCTCGTGTGTTCTTTTCTAATAACTCTACCGCATGCGAGGGGTCGATAGCTGCTTGGTGATAGAGTGCTTCCCAGCAGATGATGAAGTCATCTGTGGGGGAGTCTCCTTGATAACATTTGTTTAATTGGGCGCGTGCCCAGTCTTTTTGGTTGGTGCTCCTAAAGAGCCCTTCCAGTTCGTCGACTAATGTGGCCCAGTCGTAGGCCCTTCCTTGTTGTAAGCGTGTTTGGGCGAACCCGCCCGCCTTAGTACCCTTAAGGCGTGAAAGTACTGCAACTACTGCCTCGTAAGAGGCGGGGGTGATGGTGTTTGTGTTGATTTCTAGCCATGCCTTCATCTTTGCCCACCATTCCTCGAATTTGGCCTTGGACCCGTCATATTCTCCGGGGTCTGCAAATACTTCCACTCTTCGTGATGTTCCTCCTCCTGGTGGTGCTGGTGCTCCTGCTGGTGCTGCCGCAGTGAGCGCATTTACTTGTGTTTGGAGACGGTTGTTAGCCGTCGTGAGCTGTGTAACTTGATTTGTGACCGCCTGGAGGTCAGTCATTCTGTCGTTGAATTCTGCCAAGATGGCGGTAATCTTATCTTCCCATGGAATGGTTCCATCGGCAAGGATCTGGTTGATATGTTGCAACATTGCGAAGGGAAGGTTTTCCTACTTAGTACGGTAGCGTTCTGGTTTACGTAGGGACTTTGGTGCGCATAGGGTAATTCGAGAGTAGAGGGGATCGCCTTCCCGATCTCTCGTAATCTGACGATGTGCTATTTTCTTTCGCTTAGCCGGCTTCTTTGATTTCGGCTGTGGTTCTTCCTCAACACGTTCCTTCCTTTTGCGGCTATACTCCGCGATTGGGGACGGTGTGAGGGGACTTAGTGGGGACAGGAGATTTTGTGGGCCTCCGAATTGCGGTTCTTCTTCGGAGGGAAACAATCGGCTGATTGTTTCGAGGGAGGGACGAGAGAGGGCGCGTAAGTTTGTATCCGAGTGGGACATGACGAGGTCGTTCGGATCTATGGAAAGATCGTCCGCCAGCGAGTGCTGGGATACTCTCTCTGTGGATAAGTCGTCTGGGCCGCCCGATCTGAGGGCGGTTGCTACTGCTACTGCTTGGTCGATTTCCTCGTCTGAGGCGAATCGGAAATCTGAAGGCCGTAAGTCGGCTTCTAACAATCTTAAAAATAGTGTAGCAGCGTCTGGCGATTCCTGTCGTGGTGGCGATGGGTTTCTTTCCACGCCCTGTGAGCCTGCCGATTCCGCTGGCGAGGCTGTTCGCTCTCTTACTGGTTCCGGCTCAACTTCTGCCGAGGCCGCGTACAAAGGGTTAGAAGGGCCAACTTGACCTGAGTTAGAGGGGAAGGAGCGAAGGGAACGATGGAAGACGATCGGCACTGGCTCTACCGTAAGCTCCTAGTGCAAGCGATCCTTTGTAGTGGACGCACTTGTGAGGGTGGCGTCGAGGTTGGCAAGGTAAGGGTTTTGTAGAGTCTAGTTCTAATGAAACAACCCTAGAGCGTAGCTTCCTTAGGTTGCCAGAAGATAGCCGTAGACTTGTAGTCGGAGTAAGAAGAGGCTTGTCAGGCCAATAGAGTCCTTCTTATAGTGCTTTAGGGGAAAACACCAAGAGAACTAGACTGGAGTTCTCTGGCGTCGGCATCGAGCCTTAAGTACCTACTAGAGGTATGTACATGTTGTGACCGTATCTAATGATCCAGGTTCCAATGGGGAAAAGGGGCATAGGGTAGACAGGAGTGAAAGACATAAGGCCAACATGCAGTGTGGCGGAATGGAAGAGAAGCGGAACATGAGGAAAACATATGTACCAAAGAATGGAAGGGAAGCGTGATCAAACGCTTCTGTGAAGAAGTGAAACATAGGTCGGAATGGAGATGTGAAAACGGAGAGGGTAGGAAGCCTCATGCGTGAAACGGAAGTAAGGGAGTGACGAGAGGATTAATACGCACGAGGGAGGGCGAGTGTGTGAGTATGGGAAGATAAGATTAGATTGTCTGTTTGTTGTTCGTGGAAAACATTAAGTCCAACGATTATAGGGGTACGGGAATATACCGATCGTAACAAATACAGGAGGCTGTGCTAGCCAATCAGAGGGCTTGGTGGCTTATAAATTAAGGCACAATCACCTACTAATGCCAGGCACAAGCTGTCAAACCCAGGCACACTAAGGGAAAGCACTTTGAGCAAAGGAGTCCAAATCTGGAATGCTCTGCCAAAGAGGCTGGCTATGCTGTGCAGGGCTGTACAGACTAATGGGGACAAGGTCACATGGTAGCTAAGGGTCACATGATCACTTCGTCTCACTGGCACTTAGCTAAGTAATCAGATAAATAAAGAGAAATCAAAGAAATAGTTTGCTATGTACAAATGTGCAAGTGTAAGAGTTTGACTAGAGAGATTAATCAATATCTCAATAACCAGTAGGTGGAAAAATCTGGAAAAATAGGGGTATGTAGCTCATGATAGGGGCTATCCTTTCCTATGGTATCAAAAGGTGTGGTCCACAGGGGGCTGTGGAAATTCCACTTCTCAGGTGACTGCTTTGCTATGTGCATGCATGAAACAAGTTTCATGCAGGTCATCAGTGAACTGAGTTGTTGATGCTGACCAATATGAAAGACATGCTTACTAAGATCCTGGGAACAACTATCAACCTGACAGCTGGTGAGATCTTCGGCACATCCTGAGAGCTGTGTTCAGCGCTATCAGACCAAATAAGGATAAGGAATGTGCCACAAGTAACACACGTGGCATCACACCATGTGACAGTGACCCAAAATCACGGCCCACTTGTCAAAGTCCCTGTCAATATTGGACAAGAAAGCATACCAGCTATAGTAGATTCAGGAAGCAAAATAAACATAGTACGAAGAGACATATGGGAACGACTACGAGTACCAATGGACATGAACACGAGTATGACACTTCTGGATGCAAGCAGTGGAACAAGTACCCTAAGAGGACTAATTTCCAAAATGGAAATAACGATCGGAGCTTTGACAACAATGAGTAACTTCTGGGTGTCTGACGATTGCCCACCAGCTATTCTACTTGGCTGTTCTTGGCAACAAGAGAATCTAGTATCTATTGAAGAAAAACCTAAGAGAACCTATCTACGTTTCATCTACGAAAAGGATGGTGAAACAGGCGAAATGGTAATATTAGCACTTCTGGGTGATGCCGACGTTACTAAGCTAATGGGTGGCTTAGTCACACAGTATGCCACTAATGCGACATACCTAGGAACGGTAGTAACGGAAGCACCATGAGAATTACCCAAAGAGATAACCAAGTGTCACCTGTCACAAATATTGAGCCGTGCCACATCTGAAAGTACAGGCCACAGAAAGTATGATACGGCGAACAACATAGAGTACGAGCAGTATAAATTAGGAGGGAACATGGTCATTCGAGTGTAGAAAACAATGACCTCAACAAAGAGTCCTCTTGAGGATGCCTACTTCCAATTATTCCAACCCGATCCTGCTATTACTAAGTATGGCACTGCCACTCCTTCATATGATAACACTTGCCTCACCCCTATCTCTTCACTCGTTCACGTTGTGATAGGCAATTGCCACACTGATCTCATTGCACTTAATTCGGCGTAGTACGCTACCATTTTGCCAGTAATTGACTATGTTGAGGCTGCTGTCAATATGGCCTACATAATTCCCACGTCACTGCCACCTGTCAACCACCAAGTTGACATCCCTCACCTAATTTTGCCGATGTCACAATTGCCGGATGATGGGTGTAAGATTCGATCGCCCTTACCTTTTATGGTATTCACGAGATGTGAGGTCAAGAAACCATTCCTCCCCTACTATTACCAGAACCTCGAGGAATTACTCCGCTCCTCGAAGGATACCATCCCCTTTCCCACTCCTCCTCCCACTGCCAATGGCATAATCACAGCCCCCACCCATAACCTGGGTGAACTCCAACAACATACTGCCCTATTTCGGGAAGCAAATTGGGTAAAACAAGAAGAGAGTGATGGTAAAATACCCACTCCCTCCCTTACTCTGGTGACCTACAAATATCCCCTCGCAGCACCACCTTCGCCAACCCAGGTGATTGATGGAGAACGGTGCAAAGTATAGCCTGGCGCTGTTACTCTGCCCCAATTCGGATGAAAGACGTATGTACCTCTGCTCCCCTCTCCCAATCTTAGTGCTGCCAAGAAATCGGCAAGCAACGATGACTCCAGTGATGGCTGGACCAGCTCCAAGGACAAGTATGCTTTGTGCTACTTGTCCGATTCAGAATATCCTCCCGTACACACCAATCCCAAGGAGATCAAGCATACCACCCAGAGGCAAAGAACTTTCAATCTAGGGTATGTACATGACTTTAATCCTAGCGAGATGCAAGACTGTCCTGCCTCTCGATTTCTTGCCCTCCCCTTCCTCGGAGAAAAGAATTACTTCAATGGGACGAGCTGCTATCAGCTGCCCCACGTGTTCACCACTCACCTCCCCGCTCTCCTTGAGCTGCTGATCGACTACGTCCCCCCTTCCTTTAACGGGACATTCCGTAATTTATACCTCAACACCACCCTTTTCCTTGCCTCTGTAGTATATGGAGATCTCATGGCCCTCCAGCGCAAGTTGTGCAACACGGGAGGAGTGATTCGCAGCAAGAATTTATCTCACTTCCCACCTAACATTTATTTCGGCAGGCTTGCAGCTTACAAGCTGCACGTTTACTGTGCCGAGGGAGATTACCGCCAGTGTCTCCCCGAGCTCAGATGGCTGCGCCATGACCTCCAAAGCCTCCTTCACACCATACATGCCATCCTACCTCCCCAGCTCACCGCAGAGTATAATTCTCCTGAGGTACTAGTTTTTTTACTCGACAGCACGACAGTCACCCCCGCCTATATAACATGAGGAAGTTTTTTTCAGCACTGTGCTCCCTCCACCAATCCCCTCCTTATTATCAAGGAGATGGGATTTTTACGCAGCGCCAGTGGCCTCATTCACTACCACGGCGAACCCTGTCTTGCCACACTGATTGATGGCATTTTACAGATCTTTCTCCCTGACAAAGATCTCATTATACAACTACTCGCTGGCTTGTACCTCAAGGACCCGAAGTGCTGGAGAGCTCCTGCCTCATCTGAGCACTGTGTTATCTACCACAAAGCTGAAAACCTCCGCCTCAAGCAAAAATCATTCTTCAGGAAGTATGGTAATCATATTACCATCACCCCACCTTTCATGCCATGCACTTCAATCCCACAGATCTCTATCTAAGTTTACTTCCTCAGACCTGATTGATTTATTCGTTATCTATTTGGCTTGCTTTACTAACTACTGCCTCGAACTAACTTGTCTTTTCTATCCTAATTTCAAATTTTTGGAAAAACCTGGTGCTTTGAGCATCAAATCTTTCATTCACTAATGAATACCTTTCTGCTTCGGACCTGTATGATACAATGCAGTCCCATACAAATTAATCCCACTGTACTATTTATACTCACTGATATGCCACTACCTTTTATTTATTAGTCCCATTCTTACTTCTTTCTTACCTCCCATATGAAATACTTACCGCACTGTTGAGCACAAGAATACCAATACCCGCATACTGTATGACTACCTCCAAATGAATGTAGTGCTGGTTATCCACTTGCTTAAAGCTCGAAAATAAGTACCTAGAGGGAAAATTAGAGCAAGCTAGAGGATACTACCAACTATGGCCTACTAAATACTAACCCAGTATTCTAACTAGAAGCCCATTGCTCCCAGAGGACTAGCAAGTGTCCAAGAGCATGCCTATCTATCAGATCTAACCCAATCTCAATGTAACATAATTATCTTATTCCCTGGTTACCAAATATGACCATGAGAAGATCCCGTACCCAAATCCAGCAATGACATCGTGCCCTTGTCAAAGCCGCAGATCAGCGGTTCTAAATCAGGAAAAACTCACCAATACCATGCATAACTTCATTTTGCTTAGCATTTGCTTAATGCTTGCACCCTAGTTCGCTACGCACATGAGGCAAGTCATGTGTAGACCTAGGACCTGTGACTAACAAAGTATATAAACCATGCCCATGCACGATGGCTCTTCAGGTGGACCCCACCCCTACCATCATGAATACGCTGGCAATGGTATGCTCTCCCCTTCCCCTCTCCTCTCACACTGATAATAACAAACAATATATGACTGACAACAGACGTCCCCCAAGGCCTTGAGGAAGCTTTGGTGAGCGACCTGCTAGAGTATGACCCCAGATGGCCCCTACGTTTCTGAGACCACCCACTACTATGCGATGGTAGTCTTTCGGAGTCCACCCCCCCCCATCCCCTACTATACCAAATTGGCTATGAAGCACCCCCCCCCCCCTGTTTCCACATACCCCTACCCTACCATATCCCGCATGTATCCATAGAGCTCCCCCCCTTGTTTTTCCTTTTGTTACTTGATGAATGATGGAGATACCAGAGACCATAGCAGTGTGATGCAAACAGCTCAACACCACTAAGGGATTTTCCGTTCCCTGTGGAAATATCTAAGTAACCACAGCACGAAGACTACGACGATCCAACCTCTCTCTAATTAGAAGAAGGTCAACTATTCTCTTGCTACAAATGCAAGACTAGACCAGTCCCTAGGCTACTATAGCACGAGCGAAACCTCAGTAAAACTAGGCCAGTACCTATACCATATATGATTCTGTGCCTCAGCTTGGCATCAGCATGAGGCTGCTGTAAGACCATTGCTGATTGCTGATCACACTATCACATACTATGATAAGTGCAGTCCTAGAGCTCACGAAAAGCTCGCTGCAAATCCTACAATGAATAAGCCTGCTACCAAATAGCAGCACCTGACCAGCTAATTGCCCTGGCATTCCTGTGTGACTGTAAGACCAATATAGGCATAGCTACAGTTTCTATCAAAGTGCCATCTAATGTAAAGATTGCACATATGCCACACCACTCGCATATCTAGGCAACCGATAAGCCTACTCATTCCATAAGCCTGCAACCGGATACAGCAGAATAGCCACTACTAGAAGCCATGGTAATCATATGCAATTATCCAACTAGGCCCTACTATACACTCCCCCGTAATCTAGATTCAAGAACAATAGGACACTTAACCCAATCAGCTGAGCATTATAAGGCCGAAATCTACAGTGCTTATAAGCGAGTTGATAAGCAAATCAAGCCTGTGTCACAACCCATTCCACCTGAATTCAAGGTCACACGTACTATATCCTGTGATCCCCTATCCACTCTGAAACCCCTCGATGCTTACTTTCCCAATCCTACACCGACAGCTAAGTTTACTCAGGAACACATTGACAAGCTTATAAAGCAGTTTGAAAGTCATGAATTCTTGTTGCCTGAGGAACAGCAACTATTTATCCACATCCTCATTCAAAATGAAGCAGCTATTGCTTTCATCAATGAAGAGCGAGGAACTCTAAAGGAGTCATACTTCAGCCCCTATAAGATACCATTCATTCTGCACCAACCATGGCAAGAAAGAGGCATACCCATTGTACCTGCCTTTCAAGAGAGAGTTATAGAACTACTCCAACTCAAAATGAAGGCTGGTGTCTATGAACCTTGCCAATCACCTTACCGATCCAAGTGGTTTACCACATGGGATCCCATTAAGGACAAACTACGAATTGTACACGACCTACAACCCTTGAACGCTGTCACCATCAAAGAAACATCCCTTCCTCCAAACTTGGACCAATTCATAGATCAGTTCCTAGGAGGGAAATGCTTCACAGTATTAGATCTATATTGGGGATTTGATGCCAGAAAGATGGATGAAGCTAGCCATGACATGATAGCATTTCACAGCCCCCTTGGACTACTACGAATTACATCATTACCCACAGGATTCACTAATGCCCCCTCTGAATTCCAAGAGTGTATGGTGTTCATCTTTCAAGACAAAATTGTGAAACAGGTAATGAATGTCTTTATCGATGATGTCCCAATATGAGGACCCACCACTACATACCCTGACCAACATGGCAATCCTGCTGTCTTACCAAAAAGGCCTGGGATTTGACAATACATTTGGGAACATGCAGTTGACCTGAATCGAATCCTTCACCACTTAGCTGAAGCAGGAGGGACTTTCTCAGGAAAGAAGCTACAAATATGTCAACCCACAGTCACAATTCTAGGACAGGAGGTAGGAGTTGAAGGACACAAACCTGACAAGAGAAGAGTCAAGACAATTACGGATTGGCCTGCCTTTCGTAATGTTAAGGAAGCCCACCAATTTATGGGACTATATGGAACTGTCCGCATATGGATCCCCAATTACTCACAGATTGCATCTAGTATAACCTGCCTTTGGTGGAAAGATGCAGAATTTTTCTGGGGCGAAGACCAACAAGACGCCTTCAATACTTAAAACATTATATTACCACCACACCTGTGTTGCTACCTATTAACTATACTTGTGGTAGAGCCATCATCTTGTCAGTAGACTCAAGCTACATGGGGGTAGGTATGATTCTGTCCCAATTAGATGAGCAAGGCAAACATCAACCATCACGCTATGGGTCACTCTCTTTTACGAAAACAGAAGCCATCTATTCTCAGCTGAAATTGGAACTATATGGGTTATTCTGAGCCCTACGAGAGTTCTGCTTGTACATTGTTGGCGCCAAGAACCTTATTGTGGAAGTTGATGCCAAATATATCCATGGAATGTTGAATACATCAGAGCTCCAACCAAATGTAGTAATCAATAAATGGATTCAAGGAATCCTTCTGTTTGACTTTACCCTAGTCCATATATCTGCTACACAATTCAAAGGACCTGATGCATTGTCCAGAAGACCCTGAGAAGATGAAGAGAAAGTAGTAGAAACCTATGATGACAGTTGGTTAGATGAGCTAGCACTATTCTATGGTGACTATGAACCATCCCTACATCGAAACAATGGCATTCAGACTGGAATGTCTACCATCCCAGAAGTACAAGTACTTACAGCTATCAGACACCAACAGTCAACCCTTAGGAGGATATATGAATACCTCACTACATCCGAGCCTGAGCCAGTTACCCAAGAATTCCTTAAGAAGGTTGTGAAATACTTTGCCAAAGCAGGACAGTTGTTTAAATGCACTAAATCTGGACATCCTCTTTTAGTTATCTTTGACCAAGACAAGCAGAATGAACTTATAACACAAGCTCATGAGTCACTTGGTCACCATAGAGAAAGAGCAACCTGGGAAAACCTGTGCCACCGATTCTATTGGCTACAAATGTATCAGAATATATGACATCATGTCAAGTCCTGTTATGAGTGTCAAATATGGAACACTACCAAAGTTCACATCCCTATTGTTACACCACCCCCTTCCACTATCTTCACCAAAGTCCACATAGATATAATGCACATGCCTACTGCCCAAGGTTTTCACTACATAGTTCTTGCAAGAGATGACCTTTCCAAATACGCAGAAGGCAAGGCTTTGCGAAAGGCCACTGCAAGTACAGTAGCAAAGTTTGTGTTGGAAGATCTGATCCTCCGCTATGGATGCATAGGATGAATAGTAACTGACAATGGCCCTGAATTCAAGGGAGCCCTCTCAGAATTGCTTCGTCAGCACCATATCCCTCAAGTATTCATTTCACCATATAACTCCCAAGCCAATGGAGTAGTGGAGCAAGGACACTTCACAATAAGAGAAGCACTAATCAAAGCTTGCGAGGGCCAAATCCAATTATGGCCAAACAAGCTAAGAGCTGCCTTATTTGCAGACAATATCACCATACAAAAATCTATGGGATATTCAGCATATTTTCTATTACATGGAGTTGACCCTGTGGTATCCTTTGACCTGTGGGAATCTACATTCCAAGTGGAAGGATTTCATCAAGGCATGTCCCATGAGGAACTATTAGCCTTACGTATACAGCAAATAGAATGACGTGACGAAGACATAGCCAAGGCTATAGAAATATTATGAGAAGCCCACCTTAGCTCCAAGAAGCAATTTGAAAAATACTTCGAAACAAGATTAGTCAAAGAAAGTTACTCTTCTGGAGACTTAGTTTTAGTCTGAAACACTGCCATTGGGAAGGAACTAAACTGGGGGACTAAGCCAAGATACCTTGGACCTTACATAGTACTGCAACAAACCTTAGGAAGCAATTATGTATTAACTGAGTTGAACGAAGCAGAGCTTCACCAGCCAGTAGCTGCCTTCCAACTCATCCCTTATATTCAATGAGACATCCTGAGATATTTGTCCCACTCCGACCCTGAAGCAGAACCCAATTCTGATACACAATATTCTAAACCATCTACAGATGCAGAATCCTCCAAGCGAGAACTCAATAAACTAACCCCTTTATGCAACAAACCCCTTAAGTAGGTCAGGTCTGCAACAGCCAATATTGATACCTCTGATCAGAGCGAGTCAGATGGATAATACCCTATCAAGAAGTTACTCTGAGTCAACTAAAGAGCAGTGGAAGCAATATTTTCGCAAGCAACAACTTAGCATACGTAACAAACTTAGAACTATTACATACCACTGGGTGGCACACCTATTTACGAAACACCCCACATGAGTTTACCACCCCACCTTTGGTCTCACGCTAATTACTACTGATCCCGATAGCATTGCAACTACCACTGCATTACCTTGGATTAACCTGGAAGAAACTATTATAATTCCTTCTAACACTAACTGTACTGAGTGTGTTGCTGCATGCAACCAGGTACAATGTGTAAATCAAGAACACCTAGAATCCCAAGCACTAAAGGAACTTACCCTGAAGGTGCTTGATAGTACCTTAACTACTCCTGACAATTATGACACAGCTTCAGGGACAGAACTCAATTCAGGACAACATGAATCCAGAGCCAAGTTCACAAGGACAGCTACCCTCGATACCTGCTGAAATGAAGGTACCATCACAAGAAATGGAAATGGATCCCCCTCCATCCTACCGGCAGCGCAATATATTACCACATGTACAGCAACTGCGCCTGAGACACACCTTAGAGAACCACCACAGATGGCAGGAGCTATTCAGGATCCACTGCCGATATCAACATATAGAAGGCCATCTCTACCAAGCCACTCTCCTCCAGCTAGCTAGGGAGTATCAGGGCGAACAATATATTCCAGCAATTTGCCTGATGTGCGATCTTCTCCATCATATAATGAAGATGATTGGAGCCCGTTTGATCCCACCATATTAGACCTATTTGAATCTCCCACCAATCTCATGCTGACACCAGATATTTAAACAAATCCTTTAATATACCATTTTACCACATCTTTCAGCATCCCACCCCATCCTGTATCCTGCCATCAATCCAGCCATCACCATGTCTATTAACACCCAGCTTGCAGTTTGGCATGATATTGCAAATGGCACCTTCCTTTACATATGCTGCATTGATCAAAATAATGGTTACGCGCTTGGCTACCAATACAACCATCCTCCCTACCTACATACCAATGTATCTTTATACTCACATCCTGGACAGTGCCCTGAAATAGTCAGGTGCATGACATGCATCCTCTGGCGTTGAAAGGATTGTGTAAATGTCGAGATTCAGCCATCCCTCACCTACTATAGCAAAGAATTCCACTCCAAGCCATACCACCTGCATATACCAATCGGGTGGTTAGGACTTTCCCCTCTTCAATCTTTTGTATATTAGTTATATCTTTACAGTCACCCCACATGCTGTGTCAAAAAGCTTGACACCAGTGACTCCCTGCACTATTTTTCATATGTTGTTATAGTTCCCCTTTGGAGGGAGAACACAAATACTCTGTCCCCGAACATCCTCTCCTAGACACATCGATACCATTACTACCTTACACTTAGGTAGTATTGCAGTATAGAAATGGCCTCCCCCCAAACTAGAACAGCTGAACTTGAAGCAGAGGAATGAAGTATTCTGAATCTAATGGAGCATCGCAATCTTTGTAATGCAATGATTGAACTACTACATAGTCGATTGGTTGATCACGCACTCAGTCATGTGGATCATCCAGATCTGCATTACCATGCAACAGTACATATCCATACTGAAGCAGGATGAGAGCAAGGCACCCCATGGGCTGAGTGGCACTGTGACCATTGCCAACTCATATTTCAATATGCCCAAGGATTTAACCACAACTACAACCGAGCGTATATCTTAATGTGCCAACTCGATCCTATACTATTCCCTCCACGTGAGGATCACACCCAGCTGATCAACATGCTAGAGGACCCATTTTCCCGAGTTGAGTCAGCAACTCTCACAGGAGTCCTTCATGAATTGAGTTAGAGACAAGCATCCCCTGAATCGGTTAAGAGAGTATCATCACCCCTTACTGAGCCACAAAGAGAAGTTAATGGGACTACCCTCACTGACATCACCAACTTTATTGATCCTGCCAGCCTTTAAACACATGGACAATCGGGGACTATTGTTTTCCATTCCCTGCAGATGACCTGCACAAAACTTGTTTCATGCATGCACATAGCAAAGCAGTCACCTGAGAAGTGGAATTTCCACAGCCCCCTGTGGACCATACCCTTTGATACCATAGGAAAGGATAGCCCCTATCATGAGCTACATACCCCTATTTTTCCAGATTTTTCCACCTACTGGTTATTGAGATATTGATTAATCTCTCTAGTCAAACTCTTACACTTGCACATTTGTACATAGCAAACTATTTCTTTGATTTCTCTTTATTTATCTGATTACTTAGCTAAGTGCCAGTGAGACGAAGTGATCATGTGACCCTTAGCTACCATGTGACCTTGTCCCCATTAGTCTGTACAGCCCTGCACAGCATAGCCAGCCTCTTTGGCAGAGCATTCCAGATTTGGACTCCTTTGCTCAAAGTGCTTTTCCTTAGTGTGCCTGGGTTTGACAGCTTGCGCCTGGCATTAGTAGGCGATTGTGCCTTAATTTATAAGCCACCAAGCCCTCTGATTGGCTAGCACAGCCTCCTGTATTTATGTATATAAAGAGGAGTATTTTGGCCTGCAGAGGGAATCTCATCTAATAAGAGATCCCCTGGGAAACCTAATAAGATCTAATAAGGCAGGGTACCCCAGAGCGAAGTAAATAGGAGTTTAGAACTACTACTAGGCTATTAGGACTTGTACTTAAATAAAGAACAAGTACCTAAGACTATTCTTTTGGAAGAAACCCCTTTTTGGGCAACAAAAGGCATCTGGTCCCTATTAGTAAGCAACCTAAGCATCCTGTAGTACCAAATAAGGGCTACACTTCGCCTTTCTAAGCCAAACTTGCCTGCTCCTTAGATAAGATAATAAGATTGAGTTACATAACCTTTCTGAGTCTACTAAGTGTACCGTCAAATTAACTACCAACCAAGAACTAAGCATCTTGACATCTTGACATCCCAGCATATTGCCAGATTACTCCACCATCTTGACATCTAAACTTCTTGCCATCTAGATGTCATATTCCTAGGGCAAGCTGTTATCCGTTTGATTAGCATTCCTAAACAAACCCTTGCTAGGTTACTACCCTAAGGGGTTTTGCGAGTTTCCTATACACAAATCATTAGTATTAGGCAAGACATAGGCCAAGTTCCTAAATTGCCCACCTCTCATACTATCCAAGTACAAGCTTTCACAGTTGCTAGCCAACCTATTGCCATTAACTTGACCCCATTAGGTGTGTGATTCACCTAGGATCACCTTTACTAACCAGACTTTAGGCTGAAACCATCTTTAACAACCAATCTATAAACTTACATGGAGGATTGGCGAACAAACCACGGCTCCTGGTACACTATATCTCCCCTTTTACCTGAAACTATTTCCATTACCTCTCACTCTGCCAAGGGTAGACTTCTTGTACTCCCTTTGAGCAAAGTGTTCTAGCCTGTGGAGACAAGACACATTGTCTGGGGACCACCGATTTTTTTTGGTTGGTTCTTCGTCATCTTGTCTAGAAGGAAGATAACAGATAACAATGTTGTGTAGAAAGAAACAAGAAACCATGTGCAAAGGTACGAATCGCCCTATAGTCGCGTATGACGACCCTTCAATGGAATGAAGTAAAAATGATCTAGAATGATCCAGATGGAAGTAAGTACCACCAGTGATCAGGTGTACAAATAGAGAAATGGGATGAAGTAAGAATGACGTACGAAAACGAATAGAGCTAGTTACATCATGTTAGTCATCGACTGGCCTTGCCCGGGTTAGGACGGACGATCAGGAACAATGGAATGAAAGGCGAAAACGTACTTATGAAGGTCGGGTCCACTTGGATGGACACAGGGTAGGACGGGAATATTGCTGGACACATTGGACAACCTAGAGGATGCTGGAAAAGGGGGAAAAACTCTGAATGCGGATGTAGAGAGCCTCCAGCTCCTACATCCCCAGGGTACTTTGATTCTAACTGTCCCCAGTCAGTCACGACCTTGTTGACTGCTGAGTTCAAAAACTGTGGACAATAGCGTGAGTTTGCATAAAACACGGCCATTCACCAACCCGTTCGCCCCTCATATTCCATCCCCACTTCTGTCCCTCAATGTCTCTTACTTCCTTCAAAGATATCCTCGCACTCAGCAAGGCTCCCTCGGCCGACCCTGCCAAGTCGGATGCCATCAAGGAAGTCGCGGAACTGAAGATTCAGTTGGATGGCATGTTGCAGTTGGTCCCTGACGATCAAGACGACCTAGCGGAAGATCAAGAGATGTGGTATGCAAGGTGGCAGAAACTTTTGGTAAGTCCCATTTCAGTTTCAGTGGCGGCGTCAGGATACTGATGTCAGATACAGAATCAAGTTCATACTTCCTTCCAACATGCAAAGAAACATGGCGTGGATACTGCCCTCGAGGCAGACCTCCTCACCTGGATGCAAGGGGTGAACGCCCTCTCACATTGGTGGCTGGGCGTGGCAGTGATCCGGAAGCGGCAAGAAGAGGAATGAGCGGAAACAGTGGCACGAGCTGCAAAGGCAGCGCTTGCTCAGGCGGCAAAGGCAGCAGGCTTGGGTGAGCAGGAGCAGACTCCCATGGCAGAGCAGGCAGTTGGGTCAGCTGCATCCGGCCTGGTTCAAGAGTTGGCCAACGAGCCGCCCACGACCGAGTCGCCCAGTGAGGAGCACGAGTCCATGTCTAGTGCAGGTCAGAAGCGGAAGGTAAGTATGGCCTTGGCATAAATAGACTAGAAGCTGACACCATATAGCATGTCTTCAGCCAGATGGTGGTAGACGAGGAAGAGGACGATGGGGACGACATCATCGAGATCATGGCCCCGAAGCTGTCAAAAGCACAAACCAGCTCGAAGATGGTCACACACACCCCTCCGTGCGACCTGTGCCAGCGAGGTGGCAGGACATGCACCGGAATCCCAGGTCACACCTGTGACTCGTGCGTTCAGCTCAAGACAAAGTGCAGAAAATCCAAGGGGAAGGCAGGAAAGGTGAAGAAGGACACGGCTCTCATTGCAGGTCCTAAGGTAAAGGGGAAGGAGAAGGTCCAGCCAAGGCTGGGTAAGAGTTCAGCTTCCAAACCTGTAAGTCCACTCTAATCCTTTTTTTAGTACGCAATAACGCCCGTGTGGTGATTCCCGTGCATAAGGCACTGGTCACCTTGTCCTCCTGAGTAGAGGCTGACCTTCCTGATTTCCTCGGGTTCTCCCTGTCATCCAAGCCCGATTCTGACCATGAGGATGATGACGCGACGCCCCACAAGAAGGCAAAACTTGCAGATCTGGCTTGGAACGCAGCCATCGAAACTATGAAGCTAGCACTGCTGACTATGTGGACGAAGATGCACGGAATGCTTGGTTTCCTAACCAAGCTGCAAGCCCATGCTAAGGTAGCCAAGACTTACATCGGCTCGCAGCAGCTGGAGATAGAGGAGATGGAGGCACTCTTGGAGGAATTGTAATGGTCGCCATCGTCTTCTTGTATATAGTGTAATCTGTAGCATACTTGTATTTTGTTCGAATTCCAATCGTATCCGTGTTCATGTCTGTGTCCGTGTCCGAGTGTGACCCCTAAGTAAAAGTGAAAAGGTAATATAAGAAGGTGATAGTGGCGGAAAGGAAATAGAAATAAGGTTGGAAACAACACCAGGTTGCGAGATGGCACTTGACTTCTCTTCCTCGATCATCTATCACATCTATTCTTGCATGGATACCCAAAGTCTCTACCGGATTGCACTTGGATGTTAGAAGGAAGTTGGTAACAACATGTGCGCGTCTCGTTGCATATTCAAAGATGAATGTCTATGTGGTAAATTCATTGAGACACTGACGGAGAAACGGAGATGGATATGTTTTTGTCTTTTTATCTTTTGTCTGTTTTTCTTTTTAGTTCAGTGAGAAAAATGGAGATGAAGTACTTCTATTTGTCAAGGCACAGGATAACTGGAGAGTGAGGTGTCACCAGACAAAAACCAGGGTGAAACAGAAGGCTCTGACTGAAATCCAGGATGGAACGGATAGGAATGAATAAGGTGAAATGGAATTGTCTGAGCTTTGTCACACTAGTCAACTTGGGCTGCGTCACCTTCATCTTCCTCATACTCGACATCTTCCTCAGAATCGTGGTTGTCTAGCTCCTTGTCATCCAATCCAGTTAGTTCCGTGACCAGGATGGCGATTTTTACCCTCGGGAAGTAAGGCAGCAACCGAAAGGCTGCATACCTGAGTCTTGAGATTGACCCGTCCAACTCTGCCAGTAGGTACAAACCCCTGGTAGTCCTTCAAAGAACAACCATTGGGCCCAAGTACCTCAGCTTCGTCTTCCGGTTCAACTCCTTCTTGACCTGAGTATTCCAAACCAAGACAAGACTACCCAGCTGGAAGTCATGGTCTCGGATCCAGTTCTTGAATTGCACCTCAAAATGCTTGATGGATGCAAACTATGATAGGAGTACTCTTTCCCAGATAATGGCTATATCTTCTACCTGTTTTTGGAGTTGGCAGGCACGCCAAGAGATGAGGTCAGATCTGGATGTGGGATCAGCATCCGGAGCAGGAACGAGAAAGGTTGCCTCTGCTAGATCAAATGGGAATAGAGGCTCGATGTCATGCACCATAAAGTATGGTGAAAGTCCGGTAGATTTTAAAATAGTTACCCGTTCTGCCCAGAAAACAGAGTGTACTGTGGATGACCAGTGAGCCTCTCCCCCCTGAGTACTTTTGACAATGGCCTCCCGGACATCGAAGTGACGCCGTTCAACCATGGTTCACCTGGAAGTTGTAGGGAGAGATCTGGATGTGACAGATGCCATACTGGTTGGCGAGTATATCAAGAGCCTGTATATATGCAGGACCATTGTCAGTAATGAGCTCGGCGACAGCTCTCCATCGGCAGAGAATGTCCTTGAAAATGAAAGATGTGAGCGCAGATGCATTCTCGGATCACAACATCTGCCACTCCGGATAAGCTGTAAGGGTGCACCAGGCCTGGACAATGAAGTGGTAACCACTGGATCATGGCATTACCATAGTATCAATGTGTGCCTTGTGAAACAAACCTCCTATGACCAGCACAGTAGGTGGAATGTGCAGCTTCTTCGTCTGCCAGATCTGGCACTCATGACAAGTCTTGGTGTACCATTTGACATCATCAACCAACATAGGCCACCAAAAATGTAGCAGGAGGTGAGTGCAAATGGAGAACACACCCTTGTGACCGGGGTCATTGTGGGTCTCTCGGATGAGTCCATACCAACATTCAATCAGAATGATGAGCTGATGCGTCCATGTGGTTCCCAACAGTATAAAGACCCATTAAGAAGGAAGAAGCAGATGGTGGCATTGATGAAGGAGGTGAACTCCATATCTGTGAGGTTAGGGGGGCGAACACAGGAATTGAGAAACTCGCGAATCCAGTCAACCCGAGCATCTTTAGTGACCGACTTTGGTGAATGCAGTAGCTCTGGGTCGCCATCATTGGACTCAGGTGAAGAGAGGAAAACGGAAACATATCGGGTAGGTGGGACATGGTTAGAGTACCTAGAGATGTTAGCCAACCTGCCGGGAAGAGACAGGTGATTGTTGAGCAGGGAAACAGAAAAAGAGTAGGCACTGTCCAACCAATCCTCAAAATCATCCATCTCGGGGAGGTCATTCTCGGATGGCAGGCGACGAGAGAGTTCATCTGCTCCAGTGTGATGGGTAGCAGGGATGTGAACGAGACGGAAGTTGAATAACAAAATACCTGCGATCCAGCGATTAATGGTCATGTTTGGCTGGAGGTCGGGATTATTGATCATCCCCTTGACATACTTGGCGTCCATTTCCACTGTCAAATTAGCAACCCTGAAGATAAAAATCCAAACAGCCCAAAGAGCCCGGAACAACCCATAGAGCTCGAGCTTGGCTTGGGAATACTGGCTCTTGACATCAGTCAGGGTCAATGATCTGAAGTGATTCAGGTATCATTTCCCGTTGTCCCCCTCCTGTGACAAAATATACCCGACTGTGATTAGGGAGGTATCGACAGCCAGAATCACTTCCCATCCGGATTCATAGTCCAAATGTCACAGTGCAGGGGAGAGGCAGATCGCATCCTTTAAATGCTACATTGTGACTCTGTGTGGCTCCTCCCATGCAAACAAAACCCCTTTCCGGGTCAAATTGACCAACGGCTGAGCAATGGATGCAAAGTCCTTGATGAAAATCTGAAGAACTCTGCACACACCTAGGAATCCACATACTTGAGTGATGTTCTGGCATTCTGGCCAGTCGCAGATTTTCTCCATCTTCTCGTCATGGGGGATGTGACTGTTAAAAGTGCACTTGTGGCCCACGATAGTAGCATCCAGTGCAGTGAGGACAAATTTCTTGGCAGACATGGTTAAGTTAACGAGCTTCAACTGCTGAAGTATCCAATGGACGTTCTGTAGATGCTCCCATATGAAACGGCGGATCCCCAAATTTTCCAGGATGGTCTCATAAGTACCATCTGGGTCCTGGTAGTGACTCACAACCCCTTTGACCGGGAGATCGTCGATGAACGGGTAGGTAAATTGTGGAATCTCGTCTTGGAGAATGAACGAGATGTTGGCCTGATATATTTGTATGGCATTGGTGTATCCCATCGGGATGGTGGTGAGATGGTGGGGACCCATGGGGCTGCTGAAGGTCGTCAAATCCTGGGAGTCTTGGTGGAGAGGTCTCTGGTCGTATCTGGCAAAAAGGTCCATCATCCCATATACTGCGTACCCGGCAAAGGACTCTGTGAAGTGTTCAACAAATGGGGGGATAGAGGAATCACAGATTGTGACGGCATTAAGGGGTTGTAGATCGTGGATGAGGCGAAGAGATTTACCGTCCCCTTTGAGGACGCAGAACCATTGGAAACGGTACGCGGATATGGACAGTTCATAGACCCTGGATGCGATCCGGTCTTTGATGATCTTTGCTGTTTCAGTCCACATAGTGGGGGGAACGGGAATGTTGTGTAGTACCCAGGGAGTGTGGGGCACCATTGGAATCTTCACGGGCGGAAAGTATCTCGGGTCCATTTGACCCCGCTCGAGTGGCGTCCAGGCAAAGGCCATCTCCTGCTCGTGCACAATCCAGCACACGAGCTTAAGTTCTTCCGGCCAAAGCCAGTTTGCAGGATCTAGATCAAGGGCATGAGCTCTTTCCTGCATAAAACGACTTCCAGGAATAAAATCTGGTGGATGCGTAGGTAATGGTATCATTCTGGCGAGTGGATCATCCAGCAATGATCATGTGACTCGGAACTCCTCATCCATGCGAGCGAGCACTGATCGGACCTTCTTCACCACCAGCTTGGATGCCAGTGCATGGGAATCAGTATCATAGGAATAAATGGAAGAAAAAGCGTCTGCAGCGTCTGGGTTCAAAATAGTTTGAGTAGAGGAAAGAAATGCATAGTCCAAAGAAGGTGGAAGCAGTCCAATAGACAATGGAGGTAAGTGCATATATGAAAAGGATGAAAAGGACGATGGTGCAAAATGTTCATCAGAAACGGACAGAAACGGATCCAGAATAGAAGAAACGGCAAGGCAATTATAATCTCCCCTGATGGTAGTCGGATCATCGAAGCCTAAAAACCCATCTCCATGACGGATTGGTGGTTATTGCACTGCTTATTTTCGCAGCAACATGGGCAGCCTTCCATCCATGATTAGGTCAACAACGTGAATTGTTTCCCGGTATTCGGGTCATGGAGAGTAATGGTCTGCAACCCATCTGGAAAGTCGTCAGTAGTAGCACTCATTAAACAGTGGAATGGTCGCCCCAGCAACAGATCAAAGTTGGTGCATGCCAAAATCTGCACCTGTACCATTACTTCACCTGCACCAAGATCCAATACAAGATTCTCTAGGACACTGATGGTGGTATTGATGCTGGTGTTTGCTGATGACATCCTCATTATATGGTCTGATCAGATTGGCAACCCGAGGTCCTCCCATATATGCTTGGGCATCGCGATAATCTCTGAACCTGAATTCAGGATGCCTCGGATGACTCGTCCTGAACTCCTGACCTTAGCATCTACTGCCTGAAGCGGTAGGCTGTGATGCGCAATGATGAGCCCTTCATCATTCCGGAGAACCTGGTCACCGAAGTCATGGCAAACTGTGTCTGGGTCTAAACCAGATAGCTCATTTACCTGTACAATGTTAGCAGACAGGTTGGTGACCCTCTTAACTGTGGTAAGATCTCAGAATTGCTTTCTGAACTCGGGAGATATGGCGAACAAGTCTTTCACCGGTACTGGAACAGTGGTGTCCAGTACCCAATCCAATACTCGTCGTGGCGCCGCCTTGTCCTCAAGCGGAAATGAGTATTTGAACTGTGTAGGGGGAGGAAATGGTTGGTTAGTATTTGGTACATGGAAGAGAGGGTTACTCTGATCTCCCGATTGAGTAATGGCAGATCTGGGTTGTGCTGATGATGATGAGGTGGTGGTTGTGTTGTGTTGTTCGATACGCAGGGCTGACATCGATGGCTCGGGGCAAGATGAGGATGATGGGGTCATGGGGACGGTCTTTTGAAGCTCGGAAGAAAGGAACTCCTCAGACATGGTGGCAGCTCTGGGATCCAGTCACTTCCGAGGTGGCATGTGAACACTGTTGAACCGGACACGTTTGCCCTTGTCCTTGGCTGCTCTATCTGCCTGAAAGCTGGCCCAAGCCTGGGCGAAGTAGGGTTTAAACCTGTCGTCAGTGTCATCCGGATCGCTTTCCTGTTCCTTAGTCAAGATAAACGCGGACGGGTTGATGTCCAATACTACGGGTGTTTCCGGGTATGAGGCGGAAAGGATGCCGGCTGTGACATGTGGTAGTGGGTCTCTGGCAAATGAGGTGGAAGCACTGGCAGAGGTTGATGGCTGTCCACCCTGACCGATACCTAATGTGTAGTCCACGGCATCTTTGAGGCACCTGCCTCCTGTCACTTGCGGGATCTCCAATCTGTCCGGCATGTAGAGTCAGCCATCCTGTTCTTGGACCACTTTCCCTGTGTTCAAATAGTCCATGCAGACCATGTATATATGGGTGAAATGTCCGGCTCCTGAGCAGAACTTGCAGAGTGGTGGTGGCCGGGTTGCCTGCATAGCTTCAACCTTGATATTGGTTGCTGGGTTGAACGTCGGGTTTGCTGGTGTGACATGTGGTGGCGGGCGAGGTGGTGCATAGGCAGGCTACTGTTGGTGAGGGGCGGCAAAGAGAGGTTGGGCAACAAAGCCAGGCTGAGCAGCTATGGCAGAAGGGAGCGATGAGCGGAAAGCTGATCCTGTTAGGAGGAACTCAGTGATGGTGATGACATCACTCATTGGATAGGGGTCATCCGGGTGGATATCTTGTTTGGTGATCAGTAAACATTCCCATACTTTTTGTTGTAGAGCAGATGGGAATCCGTTAAGGTAGAGCATATCACACTCCACCTCGGCTAGCTTCCGGTTAGCAATTAGTAATGCAGAGATTTTCTGGAATGCCTGGGTATACTCTCCGAGTTCATCCCTGTTCTGCATTTGCTTTGCTTGGTAGTCCTGGACGAGATATTGAATGTCAGCTCGACAATAGTGGTTTGTACCTTGACAACCCAGGTACAATTTTTTTATGGCTACAACAAATACATCCCAATCCGCAGGAGCAGCTGTTGCTTCTGGAAGAGTCTGCCACAATTCCACTTCATCTAGCACGGCATACCGAAGGGCTGCCTTTATTTTTCTCACTTCATTAAGGGCGGCAGCGTCGCCAAGGTATTGAGGGAGTTTGAAGGGGAACTTCCTGTCAAATTTCGGGGTGTTAGGGGTTCCGCAAAGTGGCATTTGGATCGGCTGTGCCATTGGTAATGGTGGGTTCTATTGAGGGTTAGCGGGTGGTATAACCGGGTTAGGATCAGGTAAGGCTGGAAAGAGTGGTAAAACAGGAGATAAAACTGAGGAGGAAGAAGAGGATGAAGTACGTAGTGAGGAAAGCTATTCTGAATGGGGTTCAGAAGGATGGGTACTGAAGTCAAAGAGAAAAGATAGAGAAGGAGATGGGGTCAGGTTAAGTAATGGAGATGAAAGCAGGGACGACTTGGAAGTGGAAAGGGATGTTAACGGAGAAAGGGGGACTGAAGTGGGCCAACGGTACTGGATGGAGAAAGGAGTTTGCTGCAGGGTTGAGTGGATGAAAGCACCCGGGATAAAGGGTGAGTCAGAAAGCGGGGAGACGGGAGAGTGAAACCAGTTGTGTTGAGCTCTTTCCGGGGTAACCGGGATAAGAAGCTCGGATTCTGTGAAAAGTTTGAGGCAGCAGAAATCAGCTAGGAGATCTTCGATCTCTAATCGCTCTGGAGTGGATCTAAGCGACCTTCTCATCAACCTGTCAAAACCCCTCGCGGTGGGCTCCAGTTGTATAACAGACGGTCAGTGTAGGGGGTGTCAAACCCTAAAGGAAGCTAGGGAAAAACTAGCAAGGACATAGGGTGGGTGTGAGCTGATACTCATTCCAAGGGGCCTGAGGTAGGTTAGTGGTGAGAAGGGTAAGCAAAGACTTTCCCATGGGTGAGACAGTCGATCTGGATGAACCTGGTCGAAATACAAAGATCCAGGTAGACAAAGTGTTTTTCTGGTCAAGGACGAGGACCAGATACGAGCGGGAAAGGTGATGAAGTTTTGGACAAGGTGGAGGAAAGACTTAGAATTGTAAGATCAAGCCGGAAAAAAGGTGCTGCATTCCCACAAAGGGTACAGATTTTATAGTCTGGGCAACACCCAAGACTTAGTACATATAAGATAACTACAGAAGGCGTGATCAAAGGCTGTGAAGAAAATAATCTTCGCTGTCACGGGTAACAATGTCATGTAGAAAGAAACAAGAAACCATGCACAAAGATATGAATCGCCCTGTAGTCACATACAGCGACCCTTCAATGGAATGAAGTAAAAATGATCTAGAATGATCTAGACGGAAGTAAGTGCTGCCAGTGATCAGGTGTACAAATAGGGAAATGGGATGAAGTAAGAATGATGTACGAAAACGAATAGAGCTAGTTACATCATGTTAGTCATCGACCGGCCATGCCTGGGTTAGGATAAACAATCGGGAACAACGGAACGAAAGGCAGAAATGTACTTATGAAGGTTGGGTCCACTTGGATGGACACAGAGTAGGACGGGAATATCGCTGAACACATTGGACAACTGGAAAAGGGGGAAAAACTCTGAATGTGGATGTAGAGAGCCTCCAGCTCCTACAACGATAAGAGGGATCATCATAGCAATGCTAGTGAACATGGCACCAAAGATCTTTGACATCAAAGCTTCAGATGGGTCATCATTCTGGTGCTTGGACTTCTTTCCATGAGAGTGGCTACACAATACAATGGGCTGGTCAGAACAGAAGGTCATGCATGCAGCTCAAAAGCTCTCAGAAAATTGGGAAAATGTCTATGAAAGGGCAATCCTTCAAATGGCATATGCAATTAAGGAGGAGGACATTCCTGCCATATTGTATGTCAACACTGATCAGACACAAATTGTGTATATACAAGGTTTAAGTCTTATCTGGACAAAGTGAGGGGCTAAACAGGTGACAATGATTGGCGAGGATGAAAAGCAAGCATTCACTACAATTGTTTTGGTCTCGTGTTCTGGGAAAATGTTGCCACTACAGCTGATTTATAAGGGGATAACATCAAAATCATGTCCCCAACCTACAGCTCTGTGCTATAATGAATGTCTCAGCCATGAATTCTGCTTTGAATGCTTAAAAACTGACACTATACATACTGGTCCACACAAGAGACAATGGAGTCCCTTGTAAATAATGTTATTGTGCCGTACTTTGAGGTCAAGAAGCATGTGCCAGGGCTTCCTTTATCACAGAAAATAATCTGGCAAATCATTATATGGTTAGTACACCACTCGGAAAAGTTTCAGTCATAGATCAAAATGTATCAGTTTTCAATCATCCTACAATACACGCCAGGAGGATGTACTGGTATCTTGCAGCCATGCAATGTTGGAATTCAATGGATCTTCAAGCATGCATTAAAATGATTGTATCATGAAGATGTTGTCAGGATGATGACTCACCAGATCAAGAGCGGGACAGAGGAGTTGGTCTTCAACAAGTGGTGTGGACAGTTGCATGACCTAAGCGTGAAGTGGATTATTGAAATATTTAGGTTTTATTATAACCTTATCTTATTTGGATCACTCTTTATGATTACTAATTCATTCTAGACCCATGATATCATTGTTCTAGACTGGTGACATCATTTTTATTCTTATCTTATGATGACATCATATTATATCATCATGGTAAAACATCACACCATTTTCTTGGCATATTGCACCATATCTTGCACACCTTCTGCCATTGACTACTTACTGCTGCACATTACACAGCCCTTCGTCCTTTATGGATAGTTTCACAATAGGTACAAACATAGCTATACTATATATAAACCCAGCTCCTTCAGAGCCCACAATCTAAGTTCTTTACTTTATAACCATGTTGTGAATAACTTCTAGCAACTAGCTTGCAAGTGCACTATAGCAAGTGAGTACTCTCCCTCATTGGGATTACCCTTTCACTGTTGCCTTTGCACCAAAGAGACCTAGCAATCTCTTTATGGATCTGAGATGCATCCAAGTCAGTAAACAAACTGACAATTGTCAAGAAGGTTAGATATGACAGTACAACAGAACATCAATACTTACCTGGTTTTGTCATAGGCCTTTGAGTTGACAGGTGTGTGACCTTAACCTTTCATTTGAGGACTTGACATCATATTCGATTCAAGAGATGCTGCATCAGTTAAAGTACACAAGACCAGAGTTTTGGAAAGAACTGGACAACAGAAGACAAGACATACCAGTAGATGTCAAAGTGAGCACTTTTGAGAATCAACAGACTGATGTTCAACATTGAGCCATGGTCGATGATGATAGTGCCATTTCAATCAGTCAAGTGGCAGCTAAAATGGTGCTTGATATTGTAGTAGATGATGTCAAATATGCCAGGGACCAAACTAGTGGAGTTGTAGCTATTAAAGAGGCTAAATCATTGGAATTCTGTGGGGGGGAGGCAATTGCATCAGGAAAAAGCACAAATGCTACTGTACATAGCACTTTGTAGCTCTTGTAGTCCCTGTAGAGTCCATAGACTTCCTCTCATTTTATAGTACTCTGTAGTCATTTCAAATCAAGAGACTCTATAATAGCAAACTGTAGCATGCCATGGTATTGTCTACAAATACTACATTGAACAATATAGCATCTTATAAGGATATACTATGCATCTATCAGCAACAACAGAACTTATGCCCTATTCCAACCATAGCCCTAATATACTCATCTGTTTCAACTTTCAATCTACTCATTGCCTGCCTCTTCGACATCCTGCAAGTCCAGATCTTGTGCATCTGTATCTGCTTCATCCATTGATGCGGTATCATCCTATATCTCTGAATTGTCACTTCTTTGCTCACACTCTTGATCAAATTCACTGATGATGTTATTAATCACTGCAGCAGATATAGTAACAGTGTTCACTGGTCAAATAATTGGTACACTGGCATGTAACCTACAATGAGTTAGTAATTGGATGTGGAGGTTAATATGTTCACCTACTTTCTATTGTTGTAGACCTCCTTCATGATTGTTAGTAGGATGTTCAGCATTTGGGTTTTCTTGTTAAAGAATTCCAGATTGTCTATGTGCACATTGTAAATGGGCAGGTAGGCTTCTTTAGTAAATGCAATCTGTTCATGTGACCTGGATGCCCATTTGTCAATGACACTCAACCTGGTCCATAATTGTCAGTATGATCTCTTGATGAGTGTTGGACTCCTATCACTGTGAGAGTCAAAGTGTATCCTACAATAGGAAATGGCCAATAATATTCAGGCCACTTATTCCTTCATCCTGTCTTGTTTTGGAATAGAACTTCATTGATGACCTACTGAATCCCTTTGTTTCTGTAAATGCTGACAAGGGGGGGGGGCAGAATTCCTGATGTTGGACAATGAGTGTAGACATAGGCTGCTGAGCATGTTTTGAAGCTGATTGAACTTACGTGGAATACAAATGCTGAGTTGGACTTCAGTGCTGTCACAAGGTTTCAGTTTGACTGTTGTGCAGTGGAACTAACACCTGACTCAAATCCAAATGTGGTTACAATGATCAAGTGAGCTTTTGTTTTGAATTGTCCACACAGATTGGAAGCTTACACTATAATCTGAATGATAGTTAATTTATCTCATGTTGGCCAAAGAAATCACTGGCCAGCTTTAGAATATCCTATATTGTGAGTAGTGGCAGCCTTCATAGTAGAACTGGCAGCTTAAGTCCCAAGCTATCTTCACCCACTCAATTTCTACATGTGGCTGAGGAAAAGGAATCTCCATGAGTAGAAGGGCATGATAGAATTGAATGACAAGTGTCAAGAATATAACGTGTGAGACCATCATAGTCACCAGCCTTTGAATGAGACTTCAGATCCCCCACTGGGAGCTGGCCTCTGTTGGAGTTCAGAACGAATTGGGCCTGCTGCATAGTTACTGTGCTGCCAGTAGACAGCCTAGAGATGTCTATCATTCAGCATTCACCCTTGGTCACTGCTGCTGTAATTTCTGCTGTGGCCTTTGCACCCATGGATGGCTCATCATCATTGCTCTCGAGGACATGGTGGACTCACTTTCTTGGGAGTGGCTGGTCTTCTTGGTGGTTCCTGTAACTCAAGTCAATGTAACTATTTGATGTAGTTCTTGTGACTTACTTTTTTTCCTGTATGAGTTCAGGAGTGAGCTTATGTAGCCTCTTGTATAGGGATGTAGTCTGTGGTAATATGGCTGGGAAAGAACAAGCAGTAGTCTCAGTTTGACACAATGGCTTGGGGCCATAAGTGTGGAGATGTGACAGTAGCTGTCCGAACATGTCAATCATATCCAGGAAGGCAATTCCTTTTCAGCAGATACCTCTACTTTTGTATTGTTGTCCAATCCTAGAACAGGAGAGATGATACTCTGATGTGTGACAAGTGGTGAGTTTAGGAGATTTGTGCAGGTCAGGGCTATACCATGGCCACCAGTTGGACAAGACATAAACTATGAAACTGAAAATAGGTAGTTACATGCCAGTGGAACAGTTGACAATATAAAGTGAGACATATCATATGGTCAACCACAGTTGGGACAACCTCAGCCATATCTTGCACTACAGTAGGTTGGGTCTTGAGGGGATCCTGTTGAGCTGCCTTTGCAGCTTGGTCATGCCTAAGAGTACACTCTTCATGCCTCTTTACTTTGGCAAGGGCATCTTGTTTGTGAGTGGCCTTGGCTTGCTCATGGTCCTCTGTGAAACAACCCTAGAGTATAGCTCCCTTAGGTTGCCAAAAGTAACTTGGACTGGATGGAGAGCGATAGGAGAATAGGCTTGTCAGGCCAAGTATGAGTCCTTCTTATAGTGCTTAGGGGAAGCATCAAGAGAACTAGATTGGAGTTCTCTAGGTGGTGACATCGAGCCTTAAGTACCTACTGGAGGTATGCACATGTTATGGATGTATCTAACGATCTGGGAATGAAAGGGAAAGAGGCATAGGGTAAACAGAAGTGAAACATGTGAGGTCAACATGTAGTGTGGCAGAATGGAAGGGAAGTGTAACATATGTGAAACATGTGTATCAAGGGAATGGAATAGAAGCGTGATCAAACACTTCCATGAAAAGGTGAAACATGAAGATGTGAAATAGGGAAGATGAGAAGTCTCGTACGTGAAATGAAGTGAAGAGGTGAGATGACTATGATGCACGAGATAAGGGCGAGTGATAACAAGATAAGATAAAAGATAAGATTGTCTGTTGTTATATGTGGAAAACATTAAGTCCAACAAACATGGGGGTACAAGAATATACCATTCATAATACTACCCCCCTTCTAGGGATTGACTTCTAGGTGATTCAAGAGTGGTGACTTGCACTTGGTATAATTCACTATGGATTAAATAATTTCTCGAACTGGACGAAGGCCATAGACAGTTTTCATGAGGCATTCAGGTGGAGAATGTGGAATTCACAAATGGTGTCCTGAGCACCAGAAAGATTCCCAAGTGGTTCCCATGTACAATCTGTCTCTTCAAAGCCTTTCCAATGTACCAGATATTTGAGGCAGCATCCCTTCAATTGGAAATCAACCAAATAATCTACTTTGTGAACTTCTTTGCAATCTTTGGTGATGTCAACCTAGCCTGGGCTGGACAACGGGCTGACCAAGCAGCCGTTCCTTGCAGGGTTTGACCCAAGAGATGTTTACCACATTATGGATTTTCATGCCCCTGGGAAGTCTAAGCTTAACCGTGTTAGGGCCTATGAGTTCCAAAATAGGGAAGGGGCCTAGCCACTGTTCCATTAACTTCTTAGATTGGTGCATCAAGCACAGGTTGTCTGTGGCTAACCAGACCTTATCTCTAACCTGATATTGCAGAGCCTTGGACTAGTGTTTGTCCACTTGAGCTTTCATTTGCTCTTGGGAGGCCTTTAAACTATTTCTTGTCTCCTCCAAAGTCTTGCTCATTAAATCAGCAAACTTTGTAGCAACAGGTGCTTTGGAGACATGTTGTTCCACACTCATATGAGGGACATATGAATGTGTGACTTTGAATGGGGTTTTCTTTGAAGATGCCGAGATCTTCAAGTTATATAAGAATTGGGCGATCAGAAGCCAGTCCGACCATTCTTCCTGCTTTTCTATACAGAACATGCAGAGATACTGCTGGAGATCTCTATTCATGTGCTCTGTTTGTCCATCTGTTTGTGGAATGGTATACAGTGGATAATTTAAACTTAATTCTGAGACGTCTGCAGACATCTTGCATAACCTGGGAAGCAAACTGCAGTCCACGGTCTGATACAATCGACCGGGGAAGTCCGTGGTTCTTCCAAATGTGATGCAAATATAATTTAGCAGTGTTCAGTGCTGTGGCTGTTTTGTTGCATGGGATAAATATGGTTTCTTTAGAGAACCGATCTACAACAACGAGGATGGAGTCAAAGCCACCAGAGGAGGGAAGATTGGTGGTGAAATTGGTGGAGATGTCCTGCCAGGGACTGTCTGGAATAGGGAGTGGGATTAATGTGCCTGCTGGGGCCTTGTTTCCTTCTTTCATGCATGCACAGCAGTCGCATCGAGCAACATACTCTTTTACATAAACGGTCATGTTGGGCCACCAGTAGCTTCTCCTGAGAAGTTCTATGGTCTTTTCATAACTGGGGTGACCTGTGACTGGGAAGTTGTGACATGTGTTCATAATAGATAAGTGAATGGGTTCGTCATCAGGGATAAAGACTTTTCCTTCTTGATTGTGTAATATTTCATCAACACAGCATACTCCATGCTTCTTGCATAGTTCCTTAATTTGCACTCTCTTTGAGCATATGTGTCTTCTTCTTAATTGAATATAGGATTTGTTTGCCTTCATCAGTGGATTGCGACCAGAATGGTCCATATCTGCTCCAGCGGAATCATCATGATTCCTTCATTGTCATGTTCTATGCCGACTGTGTGATTTTCTCTTCTAGAGAGTGTATCAGCTTTAATGTTAGTAGCTCCAGGCTTGTAGACAAATAGGTAGTTGAATCGCCAGAGCCATTGCCACCATCAGGCTTGTCTGTGATTCAGATTCTAGAGACTTCATAAAATATTGCAAGTTGGCGTGGTCATTCCAGATTTCAAACTGGTGATGAGAGCCTTTCAGATAGTGCTGCCAGAGCTCCAATGATTTGATAATGCTCAACATCTCTTTGTCGGCAATGGAGTAGTTGTGCTTGGCAGGGCATCATGCTGTGACTGGAAAAGGCAACTGAGTGCCACTTGTCTTCTTTTAATATAGATAGTACAGCCCCTGTGGCGTAATCGGAGGTGTCAGTTTCTAAGCAGAATTGACAATCAATGTCTGAGAAAGCCAACATGGGTGCTGTGGTGAAACGTTCTTTGAGCGTGTCAAACACGTTCTGCTGTGCTTCTTTCCATGCGAAGGGTTCATTCTTCTTTAATAGATCATTTAATGGATGTGCAAACTGAGCATAGTCCTTGATGAACCTTTGGTAGAAGTTAGCAAGGCCAAGGAAACTTCAGACTCCTTTGACTGTTTTCGGTTCTGGCCATTCCAAGATGGTACAGACCTTTGAGTCATCTATTCTTATTCCATCAATGCTGACCATCATGCCGAGGAACTCAACTTCCTTCTTCGAGAAGAAACACTTTTCGGGTTTGACGAAGAGATCATTTTCTTTTAATCTCCGCAATACTTTGCACACGATTCTATCGTGTTTGTCTTGATCATCTGTTTTGGTGAATATCATAAGGTCATCAATGTAGATCATGATTATGTCTTCCATATTGGCAAAGATTTCATTCATTATAGCTTGGAAAGTGCTGGGGGCATTGCATAGCCCGAAATACATGACTAGGGATTCAAATGCTCCTTTGTAGCAGATGAAAGCAGCCTTTCATTCATCGCCTTCTTTGATACGGATGTTGTTGTAGCCCCATCAGAGATCCATCTTTATAAATAGCTTTGCTCCTTTGACCTTATCCATAAGCTGCAAGATTAAGGGCAGCAAGTAGTTGTTCTTAACTGTGTGTTCATTTAGATAGCGATAATCCTGTACCATGTGCTTTTTGCCATCTTTTTTAGGGATGAAGAATACCGGTAAGGTTTGAGGGGATTTGGAGGGACAGATATATCCTTTAGCTAGCCGATCGTCTAGAAAAGTGGCAACTTCCTCCTGTTCTTGTGCAGATAGAGGGATAATACGACCTTTCTTGAGTTCAAATGTATCTTTTAGATCGATGGCATGATCTCATGGTTTTCTGATTGGCATTCTTTCAGATTTAGCTTTGCTGAACACCTTTAGATAATCATGATATTGTGGGGGAACGAGTTGTCTTCTGTCTTTTTCTTTTCCTCTAGGGCATGGATAGTTGCATGTACTTGGTATTGGATATCCTCTTCTTTCTTTTCGATCATATGGACAAAGACAGGTTTGTCTTGGAGGATGTGACAGTGCCTTGGGCAACATGTCATTCATACTATACCCTTGACCCAATCTATTTCTGGGTTGTGGTATTTAAGCCAAGAGAATCTAAGGATGAGAGCATTCTTTCTGAGGATCTGTTACTTTGGCTGTAACCTTTTTATGGTGACCCTGATACTCTATCATTAAATCCACCGAGTATGTGATGTTACCAGCAGAGTTCTTAGTTCTATCCACATTGTATACAGGAATGGCATGTCTTAATTTGTTGAGCAGAAGTTTCAAGTTCTCCATCCAAGATCTATTAATAAAAATCACGTTTGCACCACTGTCAAGCAAGCATCGACTTTTGAAATGGCATGACGTGTAGACAGGGGTGCAATTGCAATTGCCAGCATGATTTCCCTTGTCGGGTTGATATTACATACAAAAGCTTCTTTTAAGATTTTGGAAAGGGAGAGGGTAACTGAAGGATAAGGTTTCAATGGCTTTTCTTTCTTTGGTTTGGAGGAATTAAGCACAGGATTAATGTCCCTTACCAAGCTCACTAGGAGACTCCCCTGATGTGTAGGTAGATGGGGAAGATCCGGCTGAGTCATTATCCTCCAACTCCTCAATCGGAAGGGGAGAATACTTATTCAAGAAAGAACCCTTGGAACACCCAGATATGTTCCTTGGGTTTAGGCTTTTCCCAACTTGTTTTGAATAGCCTCCTGATCCTTGAATCAGATGGCAGCCTCTTCGAAACTCATACCTTTGATGGACTTTGAAAAGTCCTGCGTCTTTCCTTTTCCTTTTGAGGTTTTGCAGACCTCACATTCATTATCACTACTTGCGGTGCTTTTTGCATCATCTCAGGATGTGTTCACTTCGCTGTACTTGTCAGCTGTCTCCTTTTTTGCAGCCCTTCTTGTGCTGTCCTCCCAGCCACTTGCAGGGGTGACAGGCGATGATTGGCTTTGGACAATTCTTGGTAAAATGTCCTTCTTTGTCGCAATTGTAGCAGCCCTTAGTGATAGCTCTGATATTCATGGCATTCAGATCTTTTCTTTGTGGCGCCGAAGCGCGTTTCTGAGTTCTGCCCCTGATGAAATCAAGGGACTCTTGTGCCGTGCCGACCCTTCTAATCTCTTGGAGGTAGAGGGCGGGAGAAACTCAGCCATTGCCTTCTCTGAATATTTGGGCTATGATAGACCCTCATATGTTCTTCTCAAGTAGTTCGCATGCATACAAGGGGTCAATACTCGCTTGTTGGTAAAGTGCTTTCCATCAAATGATGAAGTCATCCATGGGTCCATCTCCTTGGTAGCATTTGCTTAACTGAGCTCAGTGCCCAGTCCTTTTGATTGGTGCTCCTAAAGAGCCCTTCCAGTTCATCTACCAGAGTTGGCCAGTCATACTGCCTTCCCTGAGCTAGCCTTGTTTGGGTGAAGCCACCCGCCTTAGCTCCTTTTAGATGTGAGAGGACAGAGACAACTGCCTCATAGAAGTTAGGAGTGATGGTGCCTGAGTTTATGGAGAGCCAGGCTTTCATTTTGGCCCACCATTCTTTAAACTTTGCTTTCGACCCATCATACTCTCCTAGATCTGTGAATACTTCTACTTGTCTTGATGTTTCTGCTACTGCTGCTGCTTCTCCAGCTCTTGCTGCAGGAGAGCACTATTACTTCTGTCGTTAGGCAATTGTTGTTGTTCGTGAGTATGGTTAATTCATTGCTGAGGGTGTTGAATTCTTGGAGGATGGCTATGATCTTGTCTTCCACGAGATGGTTTCCATTGCCTCAAAATCTGATTGATATGCATGGACATAATAGGAGGGGTTCTCTACTTGATACTGGTAGTGTTCTGGTTTTCATAGAGTCTGTGGAGCTTGTAATTCAATTCGCGTGAAATCCAGTGGGTTCTCTGCCTTTAGCCCTGCGGATCTGTTGGTAAGCTTTCTTCTTTTTTTTAACCAGCTTCTTTAATTTCAGTACTACTTCTTCTGATGCTTCATCATGTTTCTTCCTTTTGTGGCTAGATCCTGCAGGTGGTAATGGAGTGAGGAGATTTAGGAGTGATAGCTCTCTTACTTCTCCTGAATTTCAGTTCTTCTTTGGAGTGAAATAGACAGGATACTTCTTGGAGCAAGGGTCAAGAGTGAATGGCTAAGATATCGTCCCTTGGGCTGAATACTTAGGTCATTTGGATCGATGGAAAGATCGTCCGCTGCTGAGTGCTGGGATGCTCTCTCTGTGGATAAGTCATCTGGACCTCCCAATCTTAAGGCTAGAGTGACTGTGACTGCTTGGTCTATCTCTTCAGTCTGATGTATATTGAAAGTCGGATGGTTGTAAGTCCGCTTCTAAGAGCCTTAAAAACTATGTTGCAGCAGAGAGTAAATGTGGTAATGGCGGTGGAGTCTCTTCCACATCCTGTAGGCCTGCCAATTCCACTGGTGAGGCTGTTTGCTCTTAAAGCGTCCACTACTTCAGTCAGTACTAGGTCTGGCTACTTCTACTGAGGCCACGTACAAAGGGTTAGGTGGGCCAGATGGACCTGAAGTGGATGGAAAGAGAGAAGGGAATGATGGAAAGTGATCAGCACTAGCTCTATCATAAGCTAGGTGTGAGCGATCCTTCTTGTGATGATGTACTTGTGTCACATAAGAACAAGTTGCATCGAGGTTGGCAAGGTAAGGGTAAATGTGGAGTCTAGTTCTAATGAAACAACCCTAGAGTGTAGCTCCCCTAGGTTGCCAAAAGTAACTTGGACTGGATGAAGAGCGATAGGAGAATAGGCTTGTCAGGCCAAGTATAAGTCCTTCTTATCGTGCTTAGGGGAAGCACCAAGAGAACTAGACTGGAGTTCTCTGGTGGTGGCATCGAGCCTTAAGTACCTACTGAAGGTATACACATATTATGGATGTATCTAACGATCTGGGAATGAAAGGGGAAAGGGCATAGGGTGAAACGGAAGTGAAACATGTGAGGTCAACATGTAGTGTGGCAAAATGGAAGGGAAGTGTAACATATGTGAAACATGTATATCAAGGGAATGGAATAGAAGAGTGATCAAACACTTCCATGAAAAGGTGAAACATGAAGATGTGAAACAGGGAAGATGAGAAGTCTCATGCATGAAATGGAGTGAAGAGGTGAGATGACTATGATGCACGAGATAAGGGAGAGTGATAACGAGATAAGATAAAAGATAAGATTGTCTGTTGTTATACATGGAAAACATTAAGTCCAACAAACATGGGGGTACTGAGAATATACCGTTCGTAACACTCTGCCAAATGTCAATAGTTGAACAGTATAATTGTCCATGCTGCTTACCTCACATGGCCTGAACCTTTTCACTTGGGCAATGGATATGGGTGACATGGCCTCCAGACAAAGATCATGATGTCACCACAGCATTTTGTAGCTGCAGTGTTTCATCAGGAAGCTTGGCCATAATTTGTGATGGATTAAAAGGATCTGGAGTTAAAGATAGAGTAGAAAGAGAGAATCAATGAGGGAGGAACAGAGATTAGAAGAAAAAAAAGAGGAAAGCTTGAGAGTCAAAAGAGATACAAAAAAGAATCAAAGTGGTAATGAAAGTGTATAAAGAGTCTGAATAGAGACCAAAGGAAATGAGAGAGGTTGGCAGTGAGTGACAGTTGTGGTATGGAGTCCAAAGGGAATTAAGAACTATGAAAGAGTGAGCAGTAACTCACTTTTTAAATGCATCATCATTGAATGACTGCTTAAACAAAGACTGGGGACCTTGCTTAGCTTTGTTGACATGTCATGCAGGTCAATGATGCCAAGAGTGGTTGTTTGAAATGACAAACCTGAAGGGAACAAGATGTAAGGTAAAGGTCATTGTGCAGGGAAATACCTCACCTCTGATGGGGACCTAGAACCTGCAGGAAGATGAGTGGAATGAACAATAAGAACTGGGCTGTATGATAGGACCACAGGTCATGTTTCACATGATTGCTTCCTACAAGACAGCAGAACCATTCAGAAGTGGAAGTGGAGTAAATTGTTACTTACAGAGTCAAGCTTGGATTGATGTCGGCATTAGCACTAGGGCACAGAGGCACTGGTATCTTCCTTCTAGACAAGACTGATGAAGAACCAACCAAAAAAAAGAAATGGTGGTCCCCAGACAACGTGTCTTGTCTCCACAGGCTAGAACACTTTGCTCAAGGGAAGTACAAGAAGTCTACCCTTGGCAGAGTTAGAGGATAATGGAAATAGTTCCAGGTAAAAGGGGAGATATAGTGTACCAGGAGCCATGGTTTGTTCGCCAATCCTTCACGTAAGTTTACAGATTGGTTGTTAAAGATGGTTTCAGCCTAAAGTCTGGTTAGTAAAGGTGATCCTAGGTGAATCACACACCTAATGGGGTCAAGTCAATGGCAATAGGTTGGCTAGCAACTGTGAAAGCTTGTACTTGGATAGTACAAGAGGTGGGTGAATTTAGGAACTTGGCCTATGTCTTGCCTAACACTAATGATTTGTGTATAGGAAACTCGCAAAACCCCTTAGGGTAGTAACCTAGCAAGGGTTTGTTTAGGGATGCTAATCAAACGGATAACAGCTTGCCCTAGGAATATGACAGTCTAGATGGCAAGAAGTTTAGATGTCAAGATGGTGGAGTAATCTGGCAATATGCTGGGATGTCGAGATGTCAAGATGCTTAGTTCTTGGTTGGTAGTTAACTTGACGGTACACTTAGTAGACTCAGAAAGGTTATGTAACTCAATCTTATTATCTTATCTAAGGAGCAGGCAAGTTTGGCTTAGAAAGGCGAAGTGTAGCCCTTATTTGGTACTACAGGATGCTTAGGTTGCTTACTAATAGGGACCAGATGCCTTTTGTTGTCCAAAAAGGGGTTTCTTCCAAAAGAATAGTCTTAGGTACTTGTCCTTTATTTAGGTACAAGTCCTAATAGCCTAGTAGTAGTTCTAAACTCCTATTTACTTCGCTCTGGGGTACCCTGCCTTATTAGGTCTTATGAGGTTTCCCAGGGGATCTCTTATCAGATGAGATTCCCTCTGCAGGCCAAAATGCTTCCTCTTTATATACATAAATACAGGAGGCTGTGCTAGCCAATCAGAGGGCTTGGTGGCTTATAAATTAAGGCACAATCGCCTACTAATGCCAGGCACAAGCTGTCAAACCCAGGCACACTAAGGAAAAGCACTTTGAGCAAAGGAGTCCAAATCTGGAATGCTCTGCCAAAGAGGCTGGCTATGCTGTGCAGGGCTGTACAGACTAATGGGGACAAGGTCACATGGTAGCTAAGGGTCACATGATCACTTCGTCTCACTGGCACTTAGCTAAGTAATCAGATAAATAAAGAGAAATCAAAGAAATAGTTTGCTATGTACAAATGTGCAAGTGTAAGAGTTTGACTAGAGAGATTAATCAATATCTCAATAACCAGTAGGTGGAAAATCTGGAAAAATAGGGGTATGTAGCTCATGATAGGGGCTATCCTTTCCTATGGTATCAAAGGGTGTGGTCCACCGGGGGCTGTGGAAATTCCACTTCTTGGGTGACTGCTTTGCTATGTGCATGCATGAAACAAGTTTCATGCAGGTCACCGTGATAGTGAAGATTATTTTCTTCACAGCCTTTGATCATGCCTTCTGTAGTTACCTTATATGTACTAAGTCTTGGGTGTTGCCCAGACTATAAAATCTGTACTCTTTGTGGGAATGCAGCATCTTCTTTCTGGCTTGATCTTACAATTCTAAGTCTTTCCTCCACCTCGTCCAAAACTTTGTCACCTTTCCCGCTTATATCTGGTCCTCGTCCTTGACCAGAAAAACACTTTTTCTACCCAGATCTTTGTATTTTGACTGGGTTCATCCGGATCGACTGTCTCACCCACAGGAAAGTCTTCGCTTACCCTTCTCACCACTGACCTACCTCAGGCTCCTTGGGACGAGTATCAGCTCACACCCACCCTGTGTCCTTGCTAGTTTTTCCCTAGCTTCCTTTAGGGTTTGACACCCCCTATACTAACTGTCTGTTATACATCATCATCAAGGTGAGTGGCACGGATCTGTCATGCAGTGCATTTAACCAATCCATGATTGCCTTCTCGACAGCAGGGAAGGATATCTGTAACAAGGTTGAGTGACACAATTTTTGAGTAAATGAGCTGATGCCACACAAAGATTCCTCATCTCCCCTCCTTATTTTCCAAGCTGGGATCATTACTGTTGCTAGCCTTTTGCAATGCACGCACTGACCACTTAGGTTTTCCTTCATTGCAGTCAATCCAACCCTCCACTATTGTACGTGACAGCCCAGCAAAGGTGATGGGATTGTGCTGCTTAAGCAGTGATACAATCTGTGAGCTACTCATTTGCCATCTGATAGAGGGGTGGCATGCTGCATTGGTGATTTGACTCCAAAGAAATGATGTGTGCCAGTTATGGTAAGTCACTGGGCGAGGTTCATGTATCCACTTGCGGCCCTGAGGATGTTTTTTCTTTATATTGTTTCTCTTTGAACACTCAGTATGGTCGCAATAGCTCTGCAATTGATGATTCTGACTTGCTGCTAATATCTTCTAGTGAAGAACTGGGGTGCAGTCATCTGCACTTCATACCCCCTTGTAATCTGATGTCATGAGCAATCTCCACTGCATAGACTTTTTCACAATGCTTTCTTGCCCTACTTTTCTTGTGCTGCTCTTGCTTATCATACTTTGCCTCCATCTTCTGTGTTGATTCATAGTCCTCAAGGCTTTTGCTGATCATGGTATTCACCTTCTTGGTATGTGCTTGATAGTCCTCAGGTGAACTTTTCATAAACCATCTTATCAGTCCCACTGATTGACCTTCGACCTGGTTCATCAGTGCAACTTGAATAGCTGATCTGACACAGAGCTTTGTTGGTGGCTATGTAAGCTTTGATGTGGACTTGGATGGCTGTCCCATGGATGGTGGTTTTTCTATCAGGTGAGGTAAATCTTCCAATTTGTCACCTGAGCTGAAACTACCTGTAAAAAAGTGTTTTGTTGACAATAATGTTGTTGTCAAGGACACCATTTTGATTAGAACATCAGACCTGTCTGTAACTTCAGTACTCCAGTGGTGATACTGAATGCATGTTCTTGTGTGGTTAAAGTCATAGGAGGACTCAGGTGATGTTGCTGACACCTACATATGAGGTGAGTGATGTGTGCCATAACTAATGAGGTGACCTACATAATTCAAGTGATGTTGTCCAATTGCTAGGAAGATCTTCAACCTCTCATTATCAACACATTTGGCATCCATTGGTGGGTGCTCATCTGGCAGATAGAAGTGTGTGAGTGTACTGAGTGCAAGAATTCCACATGAAAATGAACCTCACTGGTAAGAGATTGCCAGTTCTCAGGTTGCAAATCAAGTCCCAGCATGATACTAAATCCACCACTAAATGATAGTGATGAATTTTATGTCCGGTCAGCTCCCAAGTGAGTCACCAATAGAATACATTGTTTCAAGAAGTCAATGACTGCAGCAATCCAGTGATTTTGATGGACATGTGTTATGAAGCCAACACTTGTATGTTAGCCTGACTGAAGTGCCTCTCCCAGGCTACTATTATGACTGCTGGTATTTACCCTTATTTTTCCTATATTTATCCTTATTTTTCTCAGCTTTCTACAAAGCTTTTCGCTAAATAGCCCCTATCACACTTGAACTCCTTACCACTCATTCAACTATGAACACATGACTATTTGATCATATGACATCACATGCCCATACTCACATCACTTCTTCACAAGCCTCACTGGCATGCACACAGCCATGCACAGCCACACCTCATGATATGCCTCATGTTCCTTATCTGTTATCTGTTATGTATCTATTATCTATGAGTCATTTTCTTATTTATATATGACTCATGCCTGACTCATGCACACAGCCCTATACCTCATGTCCTATGGCTATGCTTATCTCTGACTCACCATGACTCCTTATGACTCATGTCATAGCCTCAGCACTGCCCTATGGCTATGCTCAGGTCCCACTTATGACTTGTCATGACTTACCTATGACTCACATGCACTGCTATCTACCATGTATAGATACTATATAGTATCAAGCATGTACAAATCCCTAGATAGTATATAAACTCCCAGGTAGACTAGTGACTGGCTCCCCAGTCTTGTTCTCCTGGAGTTCTCTCATTGACCCATCTGCGCTTGACCAATAGGTTTACTAGTTAAACACTTGTCCAGCCTCAGATAGGCCCTGGTATTTCATTAGGACAAGACTACTAATGACCTGTGATCTAGCTAGCTGCTCATCTGTGTAGTCAACAGTAGAAAAGTGTAGAAGTAGGTCCTTTTGTGTTCATTGAGATCAGGTCCTTCGCCGTTGACTTGGGCACTAGTCTAATATCCCACTGTAGAATAATGGAGACAGTACTCTTCAGATATTAAGGAGTAGGTGGATGAGGCAGTGGTCATAAACTAACACTGATCGGCTGGGTATCATAGTGTTCATCATCATAAAGAACAAAGAAGACCTATCAGTGGTCAAGCTTCCCTCTCCAGCCCCAGCTTCTATAGTTAGAGAATCAGAAGGTGAAGTTCGAGGAGTCTCCCTTGGGAGGTGTCAAACAAAGTATCAAAAAGGCAAGAGATACCTGCCCTCATAGTCAGGGTAGAGTAGCTAACAGACAAGTAACATTCACCCTTCTCCACCTTGCAGGAGCAGGGAGAGTATCATATACTCTCTCAGACAAAGGAACGACCCTAATGACTATATACCCTCACTGGTAGAGGATGACTCCATCCAGTATCACATGAATGAAGCACAATATCACATCATTGCAGAAGCAATCAGAGGAGTCTTTGCAGAAGCCTGAAGTGCTTCCCTTTCCTCTTATGTGACTTGGTCACCACCCAGAGGGGCATTCACATCTTTAATCAGTAGTGGAGCTTCATCAGTTCGATACTTCCCATATCCCACATCATGCCAAGAAGGCTCAGTATATATCCCAGCGACATCTATTCACTCTCCAACTCTACTTCTGTTACGATTTCTTCTTTCTTTCTTGATTAACCCCTTTTTCTCGAATACTCTTTCACATTCTTGTACATTCTATGGTATTCTCCTGAGTTCCTTGACCTTCTCCACTTATCTCACTTCTTTTACCTCATCATATGCTTTTTCTTATCTTTCATCTCACGACCTTGCTTCTTAAACATTCTCTGGCTTTTCATCGCTTTCTTTTTGCTTTGTTATTTTTCTTTCCGAGTAGTATATGTATAAACTGAACATCTGTATGATGTCTCCCTAAGTTAGACCTCCTTAGGAATACATCTATCTTCATCTCCTTGAACTGCTCTCTAAGTCTTTGTCCTACTTTTGAGTGGACGCTCCCCTTGAAACCTTGAACTCTTGAACCTCTGATCGTTGAAACAATAATAGTCTAGAAACCTTGACTGTCTACACAACAGAACCTTGATCCTTTGAAAGACTAAGGATATGTACTATTTGGCCCTACCCAGACCAACCATAACAAAAGGTCTAACTTGTTTCAATTCTGCGACTATCACCATTATAGTTTGCCACCATTTTCCAACGAAATCCCTCAATCGCTGATTGGTTCAGATATTGATTCAACCAAGAAGAATCCTCTGACAGTTCTACTCCTGAAGAAAGAACTCCCACTGCAAACCCTGACTCCACCGACCTCCCATTCTTCTTGCTTGAAGAAGAACAGATTGACCAAGACCTCACCCACCAAACCTCTGCCACTCTAGTCCTCCCTCATCCTCCTACTCTCCCGTCTCCCCCCACTAATCCTCAATGATCCATCTTCCCACCTCTCCCACCTAATTCTTTCAACCCACTACTCCGGCCATCCCCAGCTATGGCTGCTCGTCCCACCGAACTCCATATTGGAATCCCCAAACATTATGATAGATCATATGATATTGCCATCCAATGGCTCCATTCCATTCAATTTTACCTCCACACCAATAAAACAGTCTACAACACTGACCCTAAGCGAATCACCTTCGCTCTCTCCTATATGACCAAGGGATCAGGCCCTTACTTGGAATGTCCACCTTTCAACAAAGGGCTATTACTGGAGCTGCTATTAACTTTGGAATGTGGGCCAATTTTTGCACCACTGTTCAAAACCTCCTTTGAACACCATGACCAAAAGAACAATGCCATCACTTGGTTGTCCACCAAATGAATGAATTCTCAGAAAAAAAATGAATGAATGATCTATTCCCCCTCCCTCACTGAATTCAACTCTAACTTCCAGAACAACATTGCCTTGTCTGGAATTACTGACCATGCCATCCTCATTGGATACTACTCCATTGCCATTCCCCCCCTTCTCATGTGACAAATCTCACTAAACTTGCCATGGCAGCTGAGTCTGCCAAACCAAAAATCTTCCTTCCATTCGAATACTCCCAATTCTCATCCATTTTCTCAAAGGAAAGCCACTGACCACATCCCCCCTTCCAGACCTTATGATCATGAAATCAACCTCTCCGACTCCTATACTCCTAAGATTGGAAAACTTTATCTCCTCTCCCTTAAAGAATGAACAGCTACCGAAGAGTTCCTTGACGAAAATCTTCACACTGGAAAAATCCATCCCTCAAACTCCCCCCAAGCCGCCCCCTTCTTCTTTGTGAAAAAGAAAGATGGAGGGCTTCATCCCTGCCAAGACTACCAATATCTGAACGAACATATCATTTGAGATGCCTACCCCCTTCCTCTCATTTCTGATCTCATTGATAAATTAAAAGACGCTAAGGTATTCACCAAGTTTGATGTACAATGGAATACAACAATGTCTGCATCAAAGATGGTCATCAATGGAAAGCTGCCTTTGTCACCCACAAAGGCCTCTTTGAGTCCACTATCATGTTCTTTGATCTCACCAATTCCCCAGCAACTTTCCAATGATTCATGAACAACTCCTTTTGCAATATGATCACCGAAGGATGGCTCATCATTTACATGGATGACCTCCTCATATTTTCTCCTGATGCCACTACCCACGAAGAATGGACTAAACGAGTTCTTCAATGAATAACTGAGTTAGACTTACACCTTAAACTCAAAAAGTGTAAGTTTACTGCCAAAGAAGTCGATTATCTGGGAATGATTGTCAAACTGGGACAACTTGCTATAGATCTTATCAAACTCGATGGGATTGCCAAATTGCCAACCACTATGAAGGTCAAGGACATATGCTCCTTCCTTGGTTTTGCCAACTTCTACTGCTGCTTCATCCCTGACTACTTGAATGTCACTCGCCCCCTAATCAACCTCACCAAGAAAAACCTTTAGTGGGATTGGTCCCCTGCCTGTCAAAAATCATTCAACTCCTTGAAATCCCTATTTCTATCAAAATCTATTCTCCATCTCCCAGACCTCTCCTCCCCTTTTGCAATTGCCACCAACGCCTCTAAATATGCTTCCGGTACTATCCTCCTCCAAACAGATATCAATGGGGACTGGCATCCCTGTTCCTACCTATTCCAGTCCTTTTCTCAAGCAGAATAAAACTATGATATCTATGACCGCAAACTCCTTGCCATCATCCACGCCCTGAAATCCTGGAGACATTATCTTCATGGTTCCCCTTTCCCCATTCAGGTCTTCACTGACCTATAAAAACCTTATCTATTTCTGACAACCACAAGCTCTCAACTGACGACAAGCTCGTTGGCTCCTTGATTTTTCTAATTTTGATCTCAAAATGATCCATGTTCCCGGGAACCTCTTAACCAGATCAGATGCCCTCTCCTGCCATCCAGACCTCCTCCCATCCTTTGATTTGGATAATGAGGGTGTCACCCTACTTCCACCCTCTCTCTTCGTTCATATTATTAATACCTCCCTCTCTGAATGAGTTCAATCTGCTTCTGCTGGCGACCCCCTTGTACTTCAAATGCTCCAATCTATGGATGGTTCTATTCCCCCTGCCTTTCCAACTGGCAACTTGATGCCAGCATCCTTACCTATAAAGGACGAGTCTATATCCCTGCTGACAATTCCCTCTGTCATGCGATTCTCGAGTGATGCCATGACCATGAAACTGCCGGTCACCCTGGTTATCTCAAAACCTGTCAACTCATCGCTGCTAAGTTCTGGTGGCCTGGTCTAGCCTCTTATGTGCGAAAATATGTTGAAGGTTATGCCATGTATCAACAGAATAAATCTAACATGCACCCCACCATTCCCCCTCTCACCCTGATTAAATCCTCGGCTTCTTGCCCCTTCCAACAGGTCTCTTGTGATCTCATCACTGACCTTCCTCCCTCCTCCAGCTTCGATTCTCTTTTGGTCATGGTCGACCATGGGCTTACTAAGGGAGTGATTCTCTGTCTCACTAAGAAAACTGTCACTGCCAAGGGAATTGCCTCCCACTTTTTCCTAAAAGTCTTCCTCTGCTTCAGACTTTATGACAAGATCATCTCAGATCATGGACCCCAATTCACCTCCACATTCGCTAGGGAACTTGGAAAACTCCTAAACTATAACCTTTCCCTCTCTACTGCTTACCACCCCCAGTGCGACAGAGAAACTGAACAAGTAAACCAAGAAGTGGAAATCTATTGTCACATCTTCTGCAGCACCAACTCTTCCTCTTGGTCCAAAAAGATCTCCCACGCCGAATTTGCACACAATCACCATCCCCACTCTGTCACAGAACAATCCCCCTTCTATCTCATGATGGGATATGAACCCCGTGCCCTTCCCTCAGTGATCTCTGATTCCTCTATTCTCACAATCGAATCTCACCTAAAGTCCCTCTCCGCTGCATGAGACGAAGCTCTTGCTTCCCACAAACTTGCTCGCCAAGTTATGGCCTTCCGTACCCACTGCAACTTCACTTCCTTCATCAAAGGAGACAAGGTCTGGCTCAAAGCCAGAAATCTCAAATGCTCTATCGCCAACTCAAAATTCGCTCCAAAATGCAAAGGTCCCTTTACCATCACAAAAGTCCTCTCTCCCATTGTCTATCAACTCCAACTCCTAAAACATGACATATTCACAACACGTTCCATGCTTTCCTTCTTTCCCCATATAAAGAAAACTCCATTCACAGAAAAAACTTCCCAGCACCACCCCCTGACCTTATCTCTGGCGAAGAAGAATACAAAATAGAAAAGATAATACATCATCGAGGAACTTGAACAAACCACTTCTTCTTGATCTGATGGAAAGGATATTTGACTGAAGAAGACTTCTGGATTCCAGAACAGAATTTGAACAATGCAAAGTCCACTCTTGCAGATTATAAGAAACTCCATCCCTCTGCTTTCTCTTCCCAACTCTTTTACCTACAAACTTTGAACATCTTGAAATCTTCTCCATTTACTATGACTTCCTCCCACTTTGATCTCCCTATTGCCTCTCCCCTCTCTAAATCCTTCTCTCTCATTCCTTTCCCCACTGTAACCACCACCTTCTTTCACCACAGAATCTCCTCCATAGATGTCCCTCTCCACATCCATCATACTTGAGACGACCTCCCTGATGCCAATGACCTTACCTGCCTTGTCAACACTATGCATGACCCTTGTTTGTCTGTCGCTATCGACTTCTTCCTAGACATAGACTCCCCTCTTTATGCCCTCTATCATGCCTTCCTTTGAAACTCATCCCTTGTCCAGCATACTGGACGTATTCATCACATCCAAAAAGACGTAGAAGGTTATCTCCTTGTAACCCTTTACCAGCTAGGAATGCTCAAATTTCTCAAGGACTTAGATTGCTATCTTTGCGAATTAGCTGCTACCACCTCCACCCCCACATTCACTCATTCGTCCTCCCCTGCATCCTTCCACTCCACTATGACTAGAGACCCACATTTAGCCTCCTCTTCCCCTTTTTCTCCTCTTGAAGAAGAAACTCTCTGAGCCATAGAATATGCCTGGCATGGGGACAGTAACCAGAACTTTACCCCCACAGATGCTTGTATATAATTCAACACTTATTGGACTGGAGGAAATGGGGGTTCACCTCTCGCATCTACCCATTCCCAATATCACGAAACATGTTTTTCTTGCCACTACCTCAGACATATTTGTCTTAACTGTCCAGTATATCAATGTTCCACCTGCCTCCGCTGGCACCCTGGTCATGCCATGAGGAATTGTCCCCTCTGTCAAATCACTCCTCTTTCCTCTCAACCATCCTCTTGAGGTTCCTCTCACCCCTCCTTCTGTGGATCTCATTCCTCGACCTCTTCTCGAAGGTCTCGCTGAATCCTTCCTATTCCTCATCGTCATCGTCATCGCTCTCCCTCTCCCTACTCCAGTAACATTGATGATTACTCTGATGGTGCAGTCACCAACATGACCAGTTCTCCCTGTGGTGGTTATCTAGATCTTTGAATTCTTATCTTTGTTGTGAACTTAATTCTAAATTGGAGGTAATGTTATGATTTCTTCTTTCTTTCTTGATTAACCCCTTTTTCTCGAATACTCTCTCACATTCTTGTACATTCTATGGTATTCTCCTGAATTCCTTGACCTTCTCCACTTATCTCACTTCTTTTACCTCATCATATAGTATGTTTTTTCTTATCTTTCATCTCATGACCTTGCTTTTTAAACATTTTCTGGCTTTCCATCGCTTTCTTTTTGCTTTATCATTCTTCTTTCCAAGTAGTATATAAACTGAACATCTGTATGATGTCTCCCTAAGTTAGACCTCCTTAGGAATACATCTATCTTCACCTCCTTGAACTGCTCTCTAAGTCTTTGTCCTACTTTTGAGTGGACACTCCCCTCGAAACCTTGAATCCTTGAACCTCTGACCATTGAAACAATGATGGTCTAGAAACTTTGACTGTCTACATGACAGAACCTTGACCCTTCGAAAGACTAAGGATACATTTGGCCCTACTCAGACCAACCATAACAGCTTCCTGTTCCAGTAGATTGAAACCACACCCTTTTAGCAGATTCACTCATTCACCTGGTTACCGAAACTGGTGACTCAAAGGATACCCTTATTCCTGAGGTTGGTGCAGTTCGTGTTGAGGTTGACCTTCAATCAGAGGTTGATGCAGTACTCGATCAGGCAGTTGAACTGGCTCATCACCAGGCTGTTGCTCAACTTCAATAAGATCAAAATTGGACCCACATACTTAGAGAGTGTGAGACAGAGTTGAGAACAGGTTACGAGGTCTCAATAGGATTCAGCAGGAGGCTATTGCTATTCCTACTCATACTAATCACTTGCCTTGTTAGTGGAATTGAGGTTGCACTCCTATTCCAGGGATACGTGTTAGGCTCGGAACTCTTTGCCTCCAAGGATCACTTAGAGTACTTGCACATTATTGTCAGGATTAGAGGAGTTAATAGAAATTTAAGGTTTTTTGTGGTACAACAACCATTAGTCTCCTTTGGACAAGAAGCAGGTATCTTCATAAGAAGAGAAGAATTTGAACAACCACTTTAAGTAGTCCCAAACCTTCCAGAAGAACCAGCATCACTACCACATCCTCTTAAAAGAGGATTTACAGAAGTAAGAAGGCCCATCAGAAAAGAAGGAGCTTTCATACTACATTTGACTAATCTGTCATTACAAACAGATTCTTCCTCTTCATTATTTGGCAGCCTTCTCAAACAATTCACTTTACCTTTGCACTGATTGCACCCATCAGCATAACCAGCTATCCCAGAAGCAGTCACGGCTACCAATTTGTTTACTGAATCTCTGGAAGAGATTGAAACTCCAGAATAAAGGATTGAGATAACCTTTGAGACAGCACCTCCTTATGACAGGGCTTGCCTGCCCAATTATCAAACACTTCCACCTATGCTGGCTAACACACCAGCTGATCATTTGGTTAGCAGCTCATCCATTATCAAAGATCACGAATCTTCATTAAGTACACAGTCTCATCGAGATTCTTCTCAAACAGGAGTACACACCTTAACTCATCAGGAGGTACTCTTGAACAAAGACAAGAACAAGGAACTCAAACGATGTACATGCTGTTTCAAAATCAAGTCATCTCATTGGCACAAGCATGCTTGAGAGATGAACTCTATCATCTACAAGCATTAGACAAAATTATTGCATCAGAATTCAATGAAAGATCAAAAGGATCTTACTTCAAAGTATCACAAGAACTGATTTTTTGTCATGAACGAGTCAAGAGATTCAGGCAAAGAACCACTTGAATCATTCGTAGGTTTTTCCATCCCACTACAGATAGCGAAAGTAATTAGAAAATCCAAAAATAAATGTAGTTTTTTACAGCTATCATTTTATTTGCCACTTATCTTGCTACTATTATTCTCGCATTCTTTCTCTATCTCATAGTTCAGGCCATACCTAAAGGACAGCCTATTGCAGTTGACATTAGAAAAGAAGTCATTGCACAATTGACCTGTTGGTTACTTATTATTTGCAATGCAGAAGAATTCAAGAAACTCTTGAAACCAGAACAAGATCCAGACCCTGCTGAAGTAGTTACTGGTTGGGATAACATCACCAACTAGGACACTGAAGAAGATTGGGCACCAAACCCTAACTGGAATACAGGACCCAAAGCAAACAAAAATCAGTCATTTCAAGAAGATCCCTGGAATTCTCTTCCAGGAAACTTTGATTTGGCAGAACTAATAGACTAGTTCTTTTATCATGTACCATTCACATGAATCAGTGATTTGGCAGGTCATTACTTTTCTCAGCACTTTCAGAATCAGTTTGTGGAAACTCATGGTTACACATACAACACATTTATAACCGAAGAAACTGATTCATCCTCAAGTATTGATTCACCACCAGGACTAATTACTCCTCTGAACAAAGAAGGAAATGGAGCAGTAGTTTGGGAAATTGGATCAAATGATGAATTTCCTCAATAAGAAATTCAATCTTGTCCAATGACACAAGAAGTTGTCTGAAGCACAAAAAAACACTTCCAGGCACACATTACTGCATCAAACAAATGGAAGGCAGATTTCCTTCCAATAGCCTATGCTTCTATTAAAAAACAGGCAAGACGCCTTAGGAAGCAAAAGAAATAGTCACAATGGCATTTAATCCACTACACTTCAACTCAACACAGTTCCTTGCAGATCTGTATGCCACACAAGGAGAAGATGAATGGTTTGCTTTTGTAGTCATGTAGCTTGGTCTAATGACAGGTCATTTTGCTGGACTACAACAAGCAGTAACAACTCTTCAACATGAGTTGGATCAGGCAAATGCTCAGCTAGCAGCCATCCCACCATCTGGTGCACCTAGACCTTCAAAGAAGGTCAAGGTATTCACTGACCCTGGCGAATTCAAAGGAGAACTTGAAAAGTTCGAAGATTGATGGTTAAAAATAAAAACATGGCTTATGCTGAACATCAAAGCAATTTATCCACAATCATATGATGCTGTAGTTGCTGTTCTCTCACAAATGACAGGACTACATGCACTCATATTCACTCACTCATGACTGGAAAAAGGTCCAATCTACACATGGACAGAATTGGAATCAGAAATCCAAACTCAATTCTGTCTGACTGAAAGCTGGATTGGACATTGAAGAAACTTTGGAATCTGAAACAATCCAAAAAGATGAGAGCTTGTGATTTTGTGGATATGTTCCACAGATATTACCAAGAATCGAAAATCGATGTGACGCATGCGATCAACATCCTTGAACAAAACATGCTCCCATCTATTTGAGAAGTAATCATCCATGATGGAGATTGGACAGATAATATTGAGGACTACCTCAACATGATCGCTGAAGTCGGACAACAATCAGAACTGATCGGATTTCTTCATAGAAGAAAATCTGGACATGCAGCTTCCAGTTGGTCCAATGCACCTCAAAAATCATCATATTGGAATCCAATGGCAATGGATGTCAATGCACTTCAATATGGATATGATTTAGAAAATGAGTTATCCAATGATGACAAACTTGTTGCCACCACCACATTCAAGAAAGTCAGAAAATTCAAAAACACAAAGTCTAGAATTACCCAAGGATGTTTTAACTGTTGAGGAATGGATCATCAAATCAAAAACTGTCGAAAAGCATCAACTAAATGTGATTAGTGTAAGTGGCATCAAGGAAAGCATCACAAGGATTGCTCTCGAGCACAACAACTCCGTGCTCTTCAAGAAGAAGAAGAAGAGTTTCCAGATTATATCCCATCCAAAGATGAATTGGATGATAAGGAAAAAGAAGATTCGGAGTGAACAATCTGGATATTCATTCTGATAATGTATCTCTTGTTACTAACTCTTATTCTACTAACTTGCCTAGTAATGACACACACTTGTCTCATAGCCAAGTGGGGTCTCTAGCAGGACTAGAGCTCAGTCAGGACTCTAAACTGATGCTTAATTCCACTTTCCCTTTGCAAATCCCAGAACTATTCAAAGAACAACAGATACGTTCTCTGAACCCTAGAGAAATTAACTTAGATATTTCTATTGCTTCCGCTAATTGAAAAGAATCTGTTAATCCCACTACAGCTCTCTTAGATTCTGGAACTAATGCTATTTATATAGACATGAAATTTGCACATGAGTTACACCTCCCCATGACAAAATTGGAATGACCAATTCCAGTTTACAATGTGGACAGTATATGGAACTCCACAGGTTCCATCACTCATAGTGTGAATATAATTGCTAACTATTAGGGTCATGCTGAACAACTAAAAGCTGAAGTTATGAACCTAGGAAAGAACCAAACAATTCTTGAGTATACATGGTTAAAGCAGCATAACCCTGATATAGATTGGAAAACAGGAGAAGTTCATATGACACATTACTCTGAGCAATGTGCCTCTCTCTGTCATACTCCATGGATCAATGATGTGTATGATGACGAATGAGAATCCCTTCATTGCATCCACACCATAAAAATAGAAACAGAAATCAATGAACAACCAAAGAAGGATTCAGCAGAAGACTTAGTACCTAATATCTATCACTCCTTCCTAAAGACATTCATGAAAAAGGATTCTGAACGGATGCCATTAAAAAAACCTTGGGATCATGCTATTGATTTGAAAGAATTATTTGTGGCAAAGAAGGGTCAACTCATTCCCCTTTCTGTCACAAAACAACAAGAAGTCACAGACTTTGTTGAGGACCAATTAAAGAAAGGATACATTTGTCCTTCTAAATCCCCACAAACGTCTTCCATATTCTTTGTTTCAAAGAAAGATGGTCGCAAGCATATGGTACAAGATTACTGTTATCTCAATGAGTATACTGTTAAGAACAACTACCCACTCCCACTCATTTTGCAGCTTGTTGACAAGTTGCAAGGATCTAAATGGTTTACCAAAATAGACTTACATTGGGGATACAACAACGTACATGTCAAAAAAGGTGACGAATGGAAAGCAGCATTCATTTGTCATCGAGGAAGTTATGAATCCGTTGTCATGTACTTTGGGCTCTGCAACTCTCCTGCCACCTTCCAAACCATGATGAGTGAAATCTTTGCTGATGTGCCAGAAGTTGAAGTCTACATTGATGACATCATGATCTTTACAAAATCTCTTGACATCAAAATTCATAAACAATTCATACTAAAAGTATTACAATGCTTAGAAGATAATGACCTCTTCACCAAATCAGAAAAATACACCTTCAGTATTCAAAAATAGAATTCCTTGGCATGTACGTTTCTTATGATGATATCAAGATGGACAACTCGAAAGTTCAAGCTGTTCAGGAATGGCTGGTACCTATAAATATTAAAGGTGTTAGAAGCTTTTTAGATTTAGCAAACTTCTACCAAAGGTTTATCAAAGACTATGCACAGATTGCTAGGTCTCTGACAGATCTGATGAAGAAGGATGAACTATTCATCTGGAATGAAACTTGTCAAAAGGCATTTGACACTTTAAAGCAAGCATTTACCACTGCACCTATACTCACATATGCAGATAATGATATGCAATTCCATCTGTAAACAGATGCATCTGATTACGCTACAGGAGCAGTGCTCTCTATAGAAAAAGATGGCAAATGGCATCCCGTCGCATTCTCATCACATTCTATGACTAAAGAAGAATAGAACTATCCTATAGCAGATAAAGAAATGCTTTTGGTTATCCGAAGTCTAGAACAATGACATCACTACCTTGAAGGAGCTTGCCACAAATTCAAAATTTGGAATGATCATGCCAATCTACAATGGTTTATGAAATGACAAGATCTTAATTGTAGACAAGCTCAGTGGTCTCTCTATTTGAGCAGGTTCAACCATCTATGGCTTCACAAGCCAGGAGCAACAATGGGAAAGGCTAATGCCTTATCTCAATGAGAAGATCATGCTATCGGTATCGATGATGATAACAGGGGTGTAATCGTAATTTCACCTGAGAGTATTGTCTCGATGATTGTTACAGTGACTATCAATTCAAAAGCACTACTTGATTGTATTAAACAAGCCACACATTTACTTAAAGAGTCAGAGATAGTGAAGCTACAAAAGGCACATCACATCACTCTTGAAGTCAATGAAGGTACATTGTGGAAAAATTCACATGGACGTATTTATGTTTCCAAAAATCAGGATCTTTGCATGGAAATACTTAGACTCCATCATGACACACTGATTGCAGGACATCCTGGTATAGACAAGACGTTAGATCTTATCCAACAAAGCTACACTTGGCCTGGATTGCTAACACTAGTCAAGGACTATGTATCTCGCAGTGCAAGATGTACATACTTCAAAGGATCTAATATTGCCCCGGCAGGCAACTCTTACCTTTAGATATTCCTAATATGCCTTGGGTTGATATCACTACAGACTTTACCATGGATCTTCCCTTGTTAAAAGGTTTTGACTCTATTCTCGTAATCATTAATCGATTCTCTAAAGAAGTTGAATTCATTCCGTGCAACAAAACGGTCATGGCTATGGATACAGCTCACCTATATTTACATAATGTTTGGAAAAACCATGGCATTCCACAATCCATCATCTCAAATCATGGTCCACAGTTCATATCGCAGGTCATAAAGGATCTATGCAAATGACTTAGTATCCAGCTGAAGTTATCCATTGTATTTCATCCACAAACAAATGGACAAATAGAACATACATATGAATCATGATCTACAATAATACCTATGGCTCTTTACTGCCGGAAAACAGGATTTATGGGCTGACTAGCTCCCCATGGCACAATTCTTATACAACTCAAAGAAGCAAGCTTCCACCAAAAAGTCTCCCTTTGACATCACTCACTCCTACATTCCTAAAATGGGATTTGAACAGTGTGAAGTAAAAGCACCGGTTGCTGATACCTTCGCATCTGAGATGCAAGACACGCTTACTCAAACTAAAAATAACCTTATCAAAGCACAAGCTCATATGAAAGATCAGGCAGATCATCACCAGTCTGACCCCTGAATACTCTATTGGAGATGAGGTCTGGCTTTCAATGGCAAATCTTAAACTAACTTGTACTTCTAAAAAATTAATAGAATGCTGGATTGGACCTTATATCATCATTGAGTTGATTGGTAGCAACACGGTAAAGCTACATTTGCCCAAAACTATGAGAATCCATCCTGTTGTAAATATCTCCCATGTCTGCCCCTACAAGGAACACCTTGATGGTCAGCCTTTCTTTAAATCTGGACCTGTGCTGGTCACAGAAGAATGAGAAGAAGAATATGAAGTAGATCACATTGTTGATTCACATTTCAAGGATAATCGCCTTGAATATCTAGTCCATTGGAAAGGATACACTGAGGAAGATCATACTTGGGAACCATTGGGTCACTTAACCAAAGCTCAGGCAGCTATTACACTCTTTCATTGTACTCATCCCAGTACCCCTCATAAAATTCACCTTGCTCAAGCTGAGTTCCTCGCCTCCTGTACTGATTTTGGCCTCCCGTTCATGGAGACACACATGGCTTATCTCCCCTTTAGTCACCTGGAAGTTGACTTATATGAGGTGGGTAGTGTTATGACTGCTGGTATTTACCCTTATTTTTCCTATATTTATCCTTATTTTTCTCAGCTTTCTACAAAGCTTTTCGCTAAATAGCCCCTATCACACTTGAACTCCTTACCACTCATTCAACTATGAACACGTGACTATTTGGTCACATGACATCACATGACATCATGTGCCCACACTCATGTCACTTCTTCACAAGCCTCACTGGCATGTGCACAGCCATGCACAGCCATGCCTTATGACATGCCTCATGTTCCTTATCTGTTATCTGTTATCTCTTATCTATGAGTCATTTCCTTATCTATGTATGCCTCATGTCCTATGGCTACAGTATGCTTATCTCTAACTCACCATGACTCCTTATGACTCATGTCACAGCCTCGCACTGCTTTATGGCTATGCTCGGTCCCACTTATGACTTGTCATGACTTACCTATGACTCACATGCACTGCTATCTACCATGTATAGATACTGTATAGTACCAAACATGTACAAACCCTAGATAGTATAGACTGTGACTGGCCCCCCAGTCTTGTCCTCCTGGAGTTCTTCCATTGACCCATCTGCGCTTGACCAATAGGTTTACTAGTTAAACACCTGTTCAGTCTCAGGTAGGCCCTAGTGTTTCAGCTATGAGCTTGGATAAATGAAATTGCATCCCTATATTGAGATTCTCCTGCCTTAGCAGCTGATTTCAGGTAACTGTAGAAATATGGGCTTTGGATTTCAACCTCAATGGTTCCTTTTTGTTGATGGATAGCATTTTGAAGCAGTTCAAGCATTTGTGCTTCATGGACATCAGATAACCATTCTTGTGTCATGTAAGCCATAAGGTGGGTAATTTTTTCATGGTTCTCAAATCCAAGCACAAAGCCTGACCATGGTAATGATCCAAGCATCATGTAGGCTTGCTTGACAAGATGTCAATTGCCTGGGCTGCTAATCCCCTTCTTGAACTGACTTCAATGCTGAAGAACCCTTTCAGCATCTATCCAAGGTTGCTGAATGATGTTTTTTAGGTGCAGAGCTTCAGTCCAATATGTGATTGTCCAGAGGGGAAGATACCAAGCAGTTTCAATACCATCAATATGAGCACACAGGACAGATGGTTTTGAGTCTGTGGTCTTGGTGTGCTGCACTAATGTGGCAATGTAGGAGAGAAGAGTACTAACAACATTAGAAGGAGGAAGAGGTATTGTTTTAATTACTCAAAGATCTTCGACATTGGGCTGTTCAGAGCTAAAGTAGTCAGATGGGAGCAAATGAGATTCTGAAAGGGTGACTGGATTTGGAGGAAGGGGAAATTTGAGGAACTGTAGGATTGATAGAGTTGGATTAGGAAGCAGAGCTCCCACTACAGTAGCAGGCATAATGAGTGCTGTTGGTAAGAAGGTTGGCATTTGAACGAGACAAAGATTGGACTCTCTGCTGGCAGCATCAAAATTTTCATCATGCTACATATATATACTCATTAAATTTTCATCAAGCTATACTTGTTGGGAAGTCTGACGAAATGATGAAAATTTTGGCCACTGTAACACATGGCATGAGCATATGACAAATTAATTTTTCATCAAACCTTGTCACACATCACATGGCCTGATGAATTGATCAAAATGGTACAGTAATCAGCCTTTCATTTGCATTGTATATGTGAAGAGGACAAATGTTGTGCATGCAGAATTGTACAATTTCCTTCAGGGCATGAGTGCCAGTGGCAGCTGTGGAATGTGTCGGCTAAGACTGGATGGGGTCATTGAGAGGGTAGTTGTCAGTAGTGTCCCTGAGCAAGTACAGATGTGTTAGTCAAGAAGGAAGGTGGTTTGATGAGTGGACACACTTGAAAGAAGATATGTCAAAACTTCAACTCAATCACGCCATCACCGGAAGGGACAAAGCCACATCTTGTACACCCTTGAGTAGTGACAGTGTCTTTGAGTTGTTAAATGTTGTTGATGACCGTCGTGAAGTTAGTGCCAAAGATGGTGTTGGTGGGACTGATGCCAATGCAGGCTTTCTTAACATCCACAAGGATAGGTACAGCCTCAGTCGGTTGGCTCCAGGAAGTGCCACTGTGTGCAGGGATCAGTGTTAACAGTCTGGATGGCAGTAAAGAACAGCATATGTACCTGCTGAGCCAAAACCTGTCTTCACTGATCTTGACAACAACAGACAGGAGAGCTTGGCCAGTTTCGCCAGGCAGGAGCAAGTTCCACATGACATCACGTGACATTCAAAAAGTGGGACAATTATGACCCTCGAGAGACCTTGCAAGCAAGGTAACTTCGAACGTGGCGACAACTTCTTGATCGTATTTATACCTTTGTGCATGACTCTACACCCACATTGTAGTATGTATGGTTTTCAGATATCAACCCGCTTCACTAGATATCTTCGGCGATAACTAAAGTCTGGTTAGACACACAAAAGTCCGACTTTACACACGCAATCCAGACGAGCGGTAACTTACACGGCTGCCATGTCCCGCCGTGGTCACCGCACAGTCTTCAAGTCCTTGGCTTTCCTTCACGAAAATGCATTCCACGTTTCCTGGCTACCACGTACAAAGCCAAGATATCGTCCCTTGTCAACCGGGACCAAGACCGACAACCTGGGTTCGACCAAACGTTTGAGTGCAAACGCATGGATTCTCTACCCGGCCACAGCACTGTTACTTGGAGGCGCTGGGTACGCTGCGCATGAGAATTATCTGCCATTCAGACACGCATTGTTGGCCGTCATGCGGTGTTCCCGGATAGCTGGTATGTGTACAAGATCAAGCTATTCTTGGTACGCCGCTGACCGGAGACGTCAATCCGGTTGAATATTCGTCTGTCCAGGCGCCGCAATCGCAGGAGCCATCGACTACAAGTACACGTTTGCTTACAACTACCTATCGGAGGAGGAAATGTCCCGCGCGTACTCGGAGTGTCATATGCGAAGTGCGAAGAGAGTCCTGCAGGCACTCCTGGCAAATGGAGGTGCGGATGATTTCCGTAATCACAGAAGCTGAATCCCATGCAAATGAAATCATGTTCTAGGTGTTTTTATAAAACTGGGACAACACATGGCCTCGCTGTACGTTCGCAACCATTGTCTGGATTAATATAGTTCTACCTCATGGGGTTTACAGAGCAGTTCTGCCCAAGGAATGGACGAACACAATGCGCCCCTTGCAGGACAAGTGCGAACCGACGCCATATCAAGATGTTGAAGCGCTCTTCCTATCCGATATAGGAAACCCCATTCAGGAACTCTTCGAGGACTTTGATCCTGTTCCAATTGGTGTAGCAAGTTTGGCCCAAGTTCATGTCGGTACGCATAAGGAATCGGGAAAAAAGGCTGCTGTGAAAGTGGGTTGGTGTTTTGGATACGTGTCAGGACCAAAGTTGACGGATGTCAAACAGTTGCAACACCCACACCTCGCAGAGTTTTGTGATATCGATATGGAGATGGTCGAGGTCACGCTTGGTATGTCCATCCCTCCTTCGCAATTCCGTGATGACAATCGAACCACACGCATTCTTTAGGGTGGATCAAGCATTGGTTTCCCGAGTTCGAATTCACATGGCTTGGCGAGGAAATGCGCGAAAACCTTCCGAAGGAAATGGATTTTGTCCACGAAGCATCGAATGCCCGACGTGCCATGGCTGACTTTGAACACGTTTCAACATCGCTTTATATCCCCGAAGTAATCTCAGCCACGAAACGAGTGTTGATCATGGAGTTTATCCAGGGTGCGCGGGTCGACGATTTGGGCTACCTGGCAGAACAGGGGATTGATAGGAATAAGGTGGCGTTGGAGCTTACGAGGGTGTTCAGCCGAATGGTGTTCTTGAATGGTTATTTTCATGCTGTGAGGAACAAGCCTTGATAGGATGACAAGTTGCTCATATTACCTTAGGATCCGCATCCAGGTAATTGGTCTTTGCAAGAACCCCCCCCTAATTGACGGTGGTTTAACTTTTTCTGGTTGCTAGGCAATCTGTTGATTAGGCGCGCCCCACCCAATTCACGTTCTCCGTACAACTTTGAGATCGTGCTCCTCGATCACGGACTGTATTTTGATCTGGACCCTCAACTGCGCATCAATTACAGCAAGTTATGGTTGTCTCTCATCGAGAAGGCATCGCCAGAGACGCGAGCCGCCCGCCGCAAATACGCGGAGTTGGTCGGCAACATCACCCCAGATCTCGTGCGTGAGGTCAATGCTGCTGGTAAACTTGAAGCTAATGAAACTCCAGTACCCTGTATTTGAGGCTGCGATTACCGGCCGCGCAGCATTTGAAGGAACGTGGGAAGACGACGACGCTTCTGAAAACAGGTTTGAGCGAGCTTCCAGCATGATCGACATGCTTCCTCAAACGGTAGAGGAGATGGAGGCCATTAGAGATGCGGTCATTAATCGCGAGGGGTTACTTATCTCCGTGTTGGATGTTCTCCGTAGAGTCCCTAGAAGGGTGTTGATGGTGCTGAAGTTGAACGATTTGACAAGGTGAGTTGAAGTCGGGCATCGGTGGTTTGGGATCCAGGCTGAGATGGGTTGTACATTTAGGAGCTTGGACCATGCGCTTGCGACTACTCACTCGAGCGTTCGGATATTCTTGATCACCGCCAAGTACTGCATGACCGCAGTGTGGCGTGACGATTTTAGGCGAATACAAGAAGAAGGTCTTCGCACGTATGGTTGGTTTGGATCCCTGCGTCGTATGATCAATTGCTGGTGGTAAGTCGTCCGAAGTCCTCCCATTGAACTCCGTTTGTCATGGTGTTGCAGGAGGTATGCTAGAGGCTATACGGGCATGAGGCTTCTCGAGGTTATAATGGATGTGCAGGCATCCACTCTGAAATCTGTTGCATGGTTGCAGGGTCTTCGACGCCGGGGTCTGGTGGGGGCGTATCAGGCAGCTGCTGGACTGTCGATATCATGATGGCAGTCTCCGGCGGATCAAAAGTACTGACTCGGAGACCAAGAGTCGGATGCTGCATTAAGATAACAGATAGATACTGGTCGGATAGAAGACTGGAGAGTCCAATACATTGAAGATTACGGCTCGCTCGGATGGATCATTTCTCTGCGAAGAACGAATCGATGGTGCCAATGCTCTGCTTGAGAGCCTCCCACTGCTCCTTGGAAAGTGAAATGCCTTTCTTCCCGGGCTTTTCATCACCCTCTGCGCCGTAGAATTCACGTATATCGACAAAGACCAGGCCTGTCATTCGTAATGGGTGGACTCAGTATGCAAGCAGAGAAACTTTGGATCTGACCTTTGAACGAACGTACAGCCGCGCGTTTCTTCTTCCCCAGGTCCACGTACTTTTCGCCCTCTGCATTCTTGAATACTTTTACGGCTGTTGGCTTAGCCCCTTCGTGGGCTGGCGATGCCTGCGAAAAAGATAGGGGTCCGCAAAGAAAGAGATCAGGTGAAGACGAACCTCGTCGTCAGAATCGTCAAATTTGGGCTTCTTCGCAGTTTTCGGTTTGGAAGGTGCTTTTCCCTTGCTGGCGGTCGACTGCTCAGCACATACCGGTTGTCGGTTCAGCTCGGTGTTGGTCGCGGTCATAATTTGGGAGGCACCTTTTGCTTCAGAGTTAGCTTGTGCTGCGCGTCAGAGTCAGACGCGCTGTCTTCCTCCCCATCGCTGTCTTGCTTTCGTTTCTTCCCCATCGTTGGGATCTGCATACTGCACGACCGTGCGGGAAATAAATATGGGGAAGAGGTATGTGAAATTATTTCCTGATATATCTAGCCCTACCACCCTCGACGCCTCTCCGCCGCCGCCTCAGCTACCTCCCTTGTCTTCTTCCTTTCACGTCGACCGGAATTACAAGCGACCATCGCCTCGATCCTGTCAGCTGTCTTTGATCGACCCGCATTTTGCGGTACGATGAAGATCTCTCAGAAATCCAAGAGGGCGGCTCAACCCGTAAGTGTCAACCATGCGCTCTAAACCCATCATCCATCCATGCATCTCACGACCGCCCACAGCACCCTCAGGTGGCTGAGCTCATTTCAACGCTCGCAAACACTTCAAACGATGATGTTGCCAATGTTCTCGCCAGCATCGAGTCTTGGAAATGGCCCCGATCTGACCTCAATTGTTGGATCAAAGTTCTCGACAAATTCGACGTTATTCTCGAAGAAGCTATCTGTGACTATGATATTGACAAGCTCCAGCTCAATGTTTTCACCCCTGCCACCAAACAGACCATCTCTGCTATTCTCAGGTTTGAGAGATTGCTCCTGGAGAACTCAACCAACCGCAAAACCTTCAATTCCTATGACGTATGCGTTCTATTCCACACCAACTATCGCGTAGCTCACACCCTGTTTTCACCCTGGTAGCGGTTGATGAGCTTGCTTTCAACGTCCGATCTGGACGTTTTGATCCTGGCACTGAATCTTCTGCTGCGCCCAGCCCAGCAGTATTCCGCCCAGCCTGCTGTTTCAACAGCACTTAACATCTCCACTCCACGCCTACTCTCCCTATCCAAGCGTTGGCCCAATCTTCGCGAGCACGGCATCAGCCTTCTGGATCTCGCTAGTCCCAGTGGCGTGCCCCAGGTCGATGTCCTCCCTGGCGAGGCTCGAGACGTAAGTTTCGTGTACTACAAAACTGAGTACAAGGAGAAGGAACAGAAATTCGAAGGTGGTGATGAACCTCCCTCAACCCCCCGCAAGCCGACACTCCCACCCGGTTCCATAAACATTCATGTTGACGAAGAAACCCTGAGGAAGAAAGACGTCATGGAAATTCTAGCCGACGTCCTTGAGGCGCACCCTCTTTCCGATGACGATAAATACGAGTTACTCTGTCGTATGCGCGTTGCAAAGGCGCTGGTGACAGGAAATGAAGTCATTCGGGAGAAACTACTCGTCATCCGACTCCTGGCTATCGCCATCTATGGTCATACTCATAGCGAGAGTCAAGCCGCATCCTCGCTTTTCCTCTATGAACCTGATCTTACAACCCATATTGCTGAGCTTTTACAACTCGATCGCGGTATTTCTACTTCCGTGCAAACCGCTGCCATCGCCGCCCTCGATTCAATTGCGAGATACCGGGGTCGCATTCAGGAGGTTTTGGGAGCTATCAACGCGGGTGTCAATCATGGTATTCTAATGTCCCTCCTTCGCAAGACCATTCTGGATGTCAGCAATCCCGAATCCAAAGTTCCAAATTCCTTCATCGACGCGTTGTTGGCGTTCGTCACATACCTCGCACAGCATGCAGGCGGAGGCAATATGATTGTTGGCGCTGGTCTTGTCCCATTACTGGTGCAAATAATCGAGAACAAGCTTGCTCAGAGACTTCAAATGGTGTCGAAAGCAATGCAACTGGTGGACAACGTCCTTTATGGATACGCCAACGCGTTTCAGTTGTTTTCCAATGCAAGGGGTGTTGACATCCTTGTCGAGAGGATTCAGGTATGGGCAGAATTTCTGTGTCTGGGTCCTGCGGACCTTATGTCATAATTTTAGCATGAGATTGATTTCGACGTTACAATGTATGGCAACGAAGCTCGCTCTCGTGACATCTTTGGATCGTGGGGTGAACTACCTGTCGCTCGCGCTGCTATTCTCAAGCATACGCTGAGATCGATACACCGCATGATGCAGTCAACTGGAACTTCTGAAGGGCTTCGGGGGTTGATTGATTCGACGTTGCTGCAGTCCATCAAGAGGATAATCGAATATAGAGGCTTGTTTGGACCGAGTGTCCTTCCACTTGGTATGTCCGAATTACTTGTTGATTGAGAGTTGGAGAGTAACAGCGTCTTTAGCGATGAATATCATGGCAACGTTTGTTCACAACGAACCGACCTCCCTTCCCACTATTCAAGAGGCAGGGTTGCCGGAAGTCTTCTACAAAGCCATTGAAACTGGGGTAGAGCCAGTGATCGAAGTAGGGTGCTTCTCCACGTGGTTCTTCGTTTGTTGTTGACCTATTCCATTTAGGTCATCCAAGCCATGCCGAATGCTATCGGGGCACTGTGTCTCAACCAAGCTGGCCAAGATCAGCTCTCTGCCCGTCCGAGCATCATTCCTGGTATATTTTCTATATTCACATCTGAACGGCACCTCAAAGTCCTGCGCGACAAGGAGAATGCAGTTCTGATAGGTACATCAATCGACGAGCTCGTCCGCCACCACCCCTCTCTCAAGACACCTGTATTTGATGCTGTAAAATCTGTTTTTAGCAAGATTGAAGACTTGGGAAACGGCTTTGTGATCCCAGACGACAAAAAAGAGTGGTACGGACTCTTACCCGTTCTGCCCTCCGAGGAAACTGGGGGAGCTATGCAGGGAATTGAGCCTGAGGTGAGGGAGTCAGAAAGTGGCTCGGGGCTGACGTCCGACCCTGGTGAGATATCCGAAGAAGATTCTGCTACACAGAGAGACCACGACAACAATGTAGTCATGTTCATTGACGTGATATGTAGAGTGAGCACTACTTTGGCGTTGTGGTGCAAATGTGCTAATTGCCTATCACTAGTTCCTCGAAGGGCTCTTCCAACATCCTCAGCACTGCAAGGACTTCATTCGCAATGCAGATGGGTTGGATCGAATTGGAAGGCTCACTGGTCTGCCTTGCCTCCCGTATGACTACGCTAACAGTGTGTCATCCGATTCGATCGTTCAAGTCATCCGGACCATGGCCGAGATTGGCCCGAATGAAACACTCTTCTACCTTTCGAAACTCGTCGGTACTTCGCTTGCGGAGACGGAGGAGTTCTGGAAAGAGCTCTCGCCGGAGTCAAAGCTTGCCCCAATGTTGGAGGCGACAGACGATCAATTGACTTTGGTCAATCAGCACTTCCGAAACCTCGTGGCATTGCACATCCGTGTCACTTTGATGGCGGATGTGTTTTCCACGACTGGCTACGCCCACGGGCGGTCCGCGGTGGGCCTGTTGCAGACTCTGATGTCGGATCCACCCAAGGTAGTGATCGACCTGGGGGCTCTGCATCGCGCTTCGATATGGGAAAACATCCTTTTCAAAGCCCACATTGCTTCCAAGGGAATTGAACTTGGGATCAGCGGGCAAGGATCACCCCTTGAGAGGTCACCTAGCCATATATCCGTCTCCCTCCCTGAGCCAACGAGTTTTGGCGTCGTCGCCAATGGTCTTGCGGCGGATTCCTCTGCTGCCAGGTGCTCGCCAACGTCTGTGTTACCCTTGAAGAGGGAAACTCCCATAGACAAGAACGCCAAGGCACTCAAGCACCTCACCCATGGCCTCCCGAGTGCACTTGCGCCGTTCTTCCAGTGTTCGTGCTCATCGCCTGAGACCTCTTTGGTAGTATTTTCTTACCTCATGTTTGACAGCGGTTGTCAAATTGTTCTACGCCAGAAGGAACCCTGATCCCGTGCAGAAGAAGCAGATCCTGAGTGCCTCCGATGTGATTGCAAGCATAATGATTAACAACCTCAGGGCGGAGATAACCGGTGAGAAATCCAGGCAGTGGTCTAACATGGTCATTGACTGGTGATCTCAGGTGATAAACTACATTGTCTTGATTACTATAGTGTCATGCTCGGCTTGATGACTGTGTTATTGGTGGATGGTGGGTGATTTCAACGGACCCTTTGTGAGGTCGCTGCTAACGAATCTATTAGAACGTACCATGCAAAATACACTACACACGGTTCTGCTTCTTTCATTTCAGCGTGCTAAGGGCCTGGAAACGATATTCGACATATGTTCGACATTCTTGGATTCTATCGAGGGCGTTTCGAATACTGAGACTAGAGGAACGATCCGAACCGATGGTGCAGGAATTGGTGCATGCGCAGGGGGGATTAAAAGTTGCCCTACATCTTCTTTACCCCCTGATTTCCTCCAAAGCTCTCTTCGAGTCGGGGCAGACCATCTTGGTTATGACCCGCGACAAAAAGGACACAGACAGTGACTACTTCGAACCCCACCACTTTCTTGTTCGACTTCGTCTTGCGAGTGTCCCGGTTCTTCAAAGAATATGGGAATCGTCTTGGCTCCGTTCCGCACCGTTAACGCTGGTCAAGTCCGTTGTCCAACTTGTTCTTGAACATACTGCTGCAGAAAATGAAGAGCTCAAGGGCGAACCTCCAGCAGAGAGTATTCCTGGTGCAGGCTCTGCCATTGGGCTCGCTACTGGCTTGCATATGCGCAACACTGGGCCCGACGAGAACCGTATTCGTCAGTTGACAGACATGGGATTCCCTCGCTCTGCTGCCGAGCGTGCTTTAGCACGCACTCACAACAACGTCACCGCGGCCACGGATCTACTTCTCTCACACCCTTTCCCCCTTCCCCCAGACCCGGAACCAGAGTCCGACACACAACAGAATGAAGTCGGGGATGGTCCCGAACAACCTGCTGAACCCGCTGGCGAAGATGCGGACGAGTCTACTACTCGCGACGAAGAGATGGAACCGGTAGAAGTCGCCTCATCTCCTCCACCCGAAGCCCCAGCTGCCCCCGTTTCTTCAGAACAAGGAAAGAGCTTGGAGGAATTGCGTCAAGAATTGAATGCAGCCCGCGAGCCATTAAAGGCAAGCTTGACTCGGCAGGCACTGTTGCTTGTTGACGAGCACCCATCATTGATATTCGAGGTCCACAAGGCTTTCTTGCGCCCCTCTCCAGATCTACAGGAATTGTCCATTCGTTCCTTGATCGACGACATTAAGGAATACTCACCTGGCGCATTGGATGTTCAGGAAGAACCACTAGCGACGAGATGCAGACTGCTCGCGCTCGTATTATCGGAATGCCCCACCCTCGAACCAAGCATTGGCCGCAACCTCATGGATTGCCTTCTCGCGCTACTCCTCTCGAATTCATCTACGATGGAACCAGATCACAGCACGCCAAAATGGCTCGCCTCCCATCTCCTTGTTACAGAGGCTTTACTTAACATTGGCGATCAGCCTGTTCCTATTACTCTTCCGAGGGAAGGAGATCCCATCGTTCCTCAAGACCTTAAGCTTGGTCCTCCGTACCCTGACGCGCGGTCAATTGTCTTCGATTTTTGCATCCGTTTGCTCTCACTGCCCAGTTTACCTCGTGACGAGTTCTTGGCGGCTTTGCGCCTTTCAGTTGTCCTTACGCGCATCCACGATATTGCATGCAAGTTTGTCAAACGAGACGGAATCACCCTCGTCTTTAAACACCTGAAGGTTCATGGGGGAGCTGCCAGTTATTCCTATATCGCCATCATTCTACGACATGTTGCGGAGGATCTGCACACTTTACAGGGTACCATGCGCCAGGAGATCAAGCGCTTCCTATCTCAACCTCGTACGAGGATCGTCGATGTTTCCAGCTTCGTTCGCAACTGTAGCGCCGTTGTGTTGCGCAACCCTGAATCCCTCATCGACGTCATTCAGTCGATCTGTCAGCTGCAGCAACCGTACTCTGCGATCCAGCACATCACTCTGAAGCCCGACGCCGCAGAGGATTCCGTACCGCCAAATCAGGAAAGTCTGAAGCAGACCGATATGCAAGTCGATTCCCCGACAGATGTTCCTCGCGCGCCATCAAACGAAGCATTGGAGTCCGTGGTTCACTTTCTCATAAGTGAGCTGATGCGGACCTACAAACCTCCTGATGGTTCCGCCGATGCAGTGCCTCAGTTACACAAACAGCCTGCTCCAGTAGCCTCCGTCGAGCAAGCAAGCTCCCAAACGCCGATGGTCCACCCTGACACTCCGAGTGGGCAAGAGCGTTACGCTCACTGTTGCTTCCTCATGCAGTGCCTTTCTGAGCTCTTATTCTCCTACGACGCATGCAAGCTTGCGTTTCTGTCATATAACCCAAAGAAGCATCGCCAACAGACCCCGTCGAAAGACGGAAAGTACAGGACAGCAGTTCTTCAATTCTTCCTCTCTGAGCTTGTCACGTATGGCACAATTGCCGCCCAGCCAGATGCCAAAGCCAGGTTGCACCTGTGCACTTGGGCTATGTCGGTCCTTGTAGCTCTTTGTGTCGACTGTTTGCCAGGTGCAGAGGCGAAGGAGGTTCACGCAGACCTGGTTGCGATCCGCAAGTTCGCCCTCGATGCCATCAACAGGGCTATCAAAGAAATCTTGCCTTCCGAAAGTATGGATGCCAGATATGGTCGACTCCTCGCATTGACAGACTTGTGCAATCGTCTGTTGACTGTACGTTTCAGCAACAATGGGTCCAGAAAGCCACCAGAAGAGAGCACGACTCACATTGCGAAGATCATGCTGGAGAAGAATTTTGTCGCAACCTTGACTAACGCTCTTGGTGAAGTTGACCTGAACTTCCCAAATATTCGCAACTTGGTCGCATCTGTTCTTCGGCCATTAGAGAATTTGTAAGTTTCTTACGCTTTCCCGTCAAAGAAATCACGCTGAGGATATTTGCAGAACTCGTGTCGCAATCAAGATGAGTCGAGCGTCAGAGAAGTCCAAGGACGGCACAGAGGGGAAGCCTCAGAGTGTCGGATCAATTTCAGAGGAGGAAGAGGATATCGACGTCGAAGACGCTGCGCGCGAGGAGACTCCTGATCTGTACCGTCATTCAGCTCTTGGAATGTGGGTATCTGTTTCCGAATTTTCGTATATGAATTATCAACTGATCTTCTGATGTAGGTTTGGAGGTGTAAGCACGGTAGCTCCCAATCGTGACGAAGACTGACGACTTTAAACAGGAGATGGAAGACGTCAACTATGCTCAAGATGACGAGATGGATGAAGGTGACGAAGATGAGGAAGAAGACGTTGACATGGAGTATGGGGACGAAACCGACAGTGAGGCGACTTCTAACTCCGATGATGTCGACGCGGAAGAAGAGGATGGAGAAGATGACGAATCTCATGGTGATGGATGGCGGGATGAAGACGAAGACTACGAGGAGGCTGATTTGATCGAGAACGACGAAGATGGAGAGGCAGATGTTGCTATTGTCACTGGCGCCGACCAAGTCCTTGACGATGACATGATGTGGCAGGTTTGTCTGATCTTATCTTACTCGCTGGGCGTCGGTTTTACTTGAGGATACTTTGAAGGACGTGGGTGATGAAGGGGACGCAGAAGACGAGAATGGTGATGAAGGCGACGATGTTGAAGGGGAAGGTTAGCCCACTACTAACTTTCTTCAAGCTGATATTGACGTTCAATTCAGAACACGTCAATGTGATCCCAGCTGAGCAAGATGATGAACCTGACATGTCTGACGAGGAAGAGTATGGCTATTGCTTGTGAACCGTATGATGCAGGACTGACACTCGGATAGATTCCGAGGCGATGTTGGCGTCGTTGATGTTCGGGACGTTGTCCCCATGGGCGGCGCTAACGACGATGTTTTCACTTACTCGGAATCCTTTGACGTCGACGGAATTGAAGTACAGGGGCGAGAGGTAAACCCATTCATATCTCGCCGACGAGGCGGTAAGCGACCATATATCGCGTGAGCTTCAAGTAAAAGATTTACGCGATTTGCTTCAGGCACCGATGATGTTCAGGTCTTCGGTCGAACTCGAAACTTACCACCCACACCGAGCGAAGCGACAGTCCATCCTCTTCTTCTGGATGCATCGGCCGGCAGTAATCGCACGTCAGCAGGGTTCTCTCGCGGTTCCCGACGGCAGCAACGAGGGAGCGGAAATAACATTCAAACTGAACTCATCCAGTCGATTGAAGACATTGTAGGAGGAGACGCTGTTCAAGTTTTTCAGCATATCGTGAATCGTCCTGGTGGTGCCCGCGAGACAATTCGTGTTGATGTTGCTCCAGCCGCGCTAGCCGGTATAGAGCAGGGCATGATCCACTTGCAGAGGTTTGCTGGTGCACCCTCTGGTCCCAGAATGGAACGCATTCCTCGACAAAGCGAAAACCAACCTGACACGCGTGGCCTCGATCCTCTTTTCACGGTGCAAAGGTGGACTGAGGAAGCCAAGACCGTCAATGGCAAACATGTATCCGAACGAGCCAACCGGCTGGGCAACCATATCGTACTTGCATTGTTGCCGGCTGCCATTGCAGCAAAGGCAAAGGAGGAAGAGAAAAGGCGACAAGCACAGCTCAAGGCGGAGGAGGCAGCTAAACAACGTGAGGTCGAGGGATCACCAGCTGAAGTGGCCGAGGCCATCGAAAATGGCACAGACACGCAACCAAAGGACGACACAGCCACGACCTCGCCGGAACCTTCCACCGTTCCGGTTCAAGAGCCCGCAGAACAAACACCTATCACAGACTCTACCCCCAGTGACGTCGAGATGCGCGACGTACCTCCACCTGAATTATCCCCTACTGTTTCGCAAGCAGAGGTGGCAGGGCCTTCCCAGGTCCAAGAGAGATTAACTGTCATGATTCATGGCAGTGAGGTTGATATCACGGACATGGGCATAGACCCGACATTCTTAGAAGCGTTGCCGGACGATATCCGAGAAGAAGTCATCAATCAACACGTTCGTGACCAGCGCGCTGCAAGAGTAGAACGACCTGCCGAGTCTCAGATCAGCTCCGAATTCCTTGATGCTCTACCCCCTGAAATCCGCGCGGAACTCATCCAACAAGAAAGGCTGGAGCAGGCAAGACAGGCACAGCCAGCGACAACGAACGATGATGGTACGCCTGGAGTTGCGGCCGACATTGATCCAGCTAGCTTCATAGCCAGTCTTGATCCACACCTCCGCCAAGTCGTTCTCTTGGACTCGGATGAAGGTCTTCTCCAAACCCTGCCATCTTACATGGTTGCTGAAGCAGGCGTTTACCGTGAAGAGGCTCAGCACCCACACAGATTTACGTTCGCAACGCGTGGCGGTCACAGGGCAACTTCACGGCTTGTCCCGCCCCGTAAGGCTCCCTTGCCAAGGGACGCTATTCAGCTTCTTGATAAAACCGGCGTGGCCACTCTCGTTCGCCTTCTCTTCTTCCCTCAGGTCTTGAAGAAGAACCTCCTTTTTAAAGTGCTGGTCAACATCTGCGAGAATGGCAAAACCAGAACAGAGCTCTTCAATCTTCTCCTTAGCATTCTGCAAAGTGGGCCAGGTGACCTCACTGCCGTGGACAAGAGCTTTGCCCAGTTGTCTACCCGCACTCCCAAGACACCTAGTCAACAGACTCACAAGGTCCACGGTAAACAAAAGGCACCCGACTCCAACAATTCCGCAACTCTCACCAATCTTCAGAATGAATCTGTCCCAGACCTAGTTGCTCAGCGCTGTCTTGAAGCACTGGCATTTATCGTCAGTGCTAACGAGTTATCGTCCCTCTTCTTCTTGAGCGAACACGAGTTACCTGCTGGGATTAGAAAGGTGAATACCAAGAAGGGAAAAGGAAAGGAGAAGCAAGCACCCCAGACCCACTATCCCATCGTTCTCCTCCTTGGTCTTTTGGACAGACAATCCCTACTCAGAACGCCATCTATCATGGATTCGGTCGTCTCGTTACTCTCGACGGTCACCAAACCGTTGGTTAGCCTGAAGTCGGAAAAGGAATCCGCTTCGGTCGCGCCACCAGCGAGTTCGAATGAACCACCTTCTAGTATCCCATCTGCACCATCGCTGCCGACTGTCCCGGATGCATCCCGACGTCAAGAACCAAGCACTACTGTGGGAGTAGAAGGAGATCAAAATCAAAACAAGAATGAAAACGGAGACGTTGCTAGCGACCAACCCGACGAACGGATTTTGTTGGCTAGTCCACCCCAAATACCGCACTCAGTGCTACGCCTCATCGTCAACATCCTGACAATCGGCGAGTGCTCCGCGCGCACGTTCCAGCAATCCTTGACTCTTATTCAAAACTTATCGCACATTCCCGATGCTCGAGATGTGATTGCACAGGAGTTGAAAACCAAGGCACAAGACTGTGGGCAGAATGTTCTCATCGACCTCAACCACCTCTGGGTATCCCTGCAAAACCCTACCCAAGACGTTCTTGCTTCATCTGTAGCGTCCAAGTTTTCTTCACCCTCGTCTGATCAAACAAAACTTTTGCGCATCCTGAAGACCTTGGACTATATGTACACCCCTCGTTCGGCGGGACCCCTGACAGATGAGGCCCGCAAGAGCCAGGATGCCGAGAAAGTACAAAATATTTACGAATCATTCTGCTTCACACCACTCTGGCGGCGACTCGGGGACTGTCTCGCTACCATCGAGGCTCAGCCCGATATGGAGCATGTCGCCACCGTCTTGCTACCGTTAATCGAAGCCCTGATGGTAGTATGCAAGTACGTCGGCCCAAAGTCGACTGCCGGAAATGTGGCGAGGACGATGAGGGCGTCTGCATCCCCAAGGTCGCCCACGACCGCCAGAGAGTCTATGGAAGATCTCTTCGTCACCTTCACCGACGCCCACAGAAAGATCCTCAACGTGATGGTACGCAACAATCCCTCACTAATGAGTGGATCATTTTCACTTCTGGTCCACAATCCACGTGTGCTGGACTTCGACAACAAGCGAAACTACTTCACACAGCAGCTTCACCGTCGCCCTGCATCCCGCGAACACTACAGCACGTTACAGCTCAATGTTCGCCGTTCGCGCGTATTCGAGGACAGTTTCCAGTACCTCCAACGGAAGACTGGCGATCAAATCAAGTACGGCAAACTTAGCGTCCGATTTTATGACGAGGAAGGCGTGGACGCTGGTGGTGTCACGAGAGAATGGTTCCAAATCCTTGCACGCCAGATGTTTGATCCCAACAACGCACTCTTCCAGCCATGCGCGGCCGACAGACTGACGTATCAACCAAACAAGAACTCTTGGGTCAACCCGGAGCATTTATCGTTCTTCAAGTTCGTTGGTCGGGTTATCGGAAAAGCCATCTACGATGGGCGGCTTCTAGATGCATACTTTGCAAAGAGTTTGTATCGACAGCTCCTTGGCAAACAAGTCGACTATCGAGACGTTGAGTGGGTTGATCCAGAGTACTACAACTCACTATGTTGGATTCTGGAAAATGATCCCACGCCATTGGAGTTAACGTTCAGTGTTGAAGCGGACGAGGTTAGTCGCCAGCTTTTATCCACGATTTCTTTTTTCGTTGTTTACCTTCTTTAAACTGTGCAGTTTGGAAGGAACCGCATTTTCCCGCTCAAGCCAGAAGGTGAAACTGTTCCTGTCACACAGGAAAACAAGCGGGAGTTCGTGCAGCTTTCGGCCAATTTCCGTCTGTACTCCTCCATTAGCGAGCAAATTGAGAATCTTGTTGCGGGCTTCCAGGAGATCATTCCAAAGGACCTCATCACCATCGTAAGTCGTCATGTTTTCCAGGCATCGCAGAATCCTCATTTCAATTTTAGTTTAACGAACAAGAGCTTGAGTTACTCATTTCTGGGACGCCTGATATTGACGTTGACGAGTGGAGAGCTGCGACGGAATACAACGGATACACAAGCTCGGACCCCGTTATTGTTTGGTGGTGGAGGGCCCTCAAGTCGTTCAATCGTGAAGAGAGAGCCAAGGTGCTGAGCTTTGCGACCGGCACTTCGCGTGTACCCCTCAATGGGTTCGTCGATCTCCAAGGGGTGCAAGGAGTTCAAAGATTCTCGATTCATCGTGCTTACGGCGATTCGGACCGCCTTCCTCAAGCCCACACCTGTGAGCCCTTTTACTGACTCTGACGGATCACTTCCTGATGATCTTGATGTTAGGTTTCAATCAGATTGATTTACCGCAATATTCTTCCTATGAAATGCTGCGACAACAATTGTTACTAGCGATCAACGAAGGAGGAGAAGGTTTCGGATTTGCATAGGCATTGTATACTTGTCGCCAATCACGTTTAGATGAACCCCTGGTAGTAGAAGCATCATATTTGTATTTACATTACTCGTAGCCTTACCGCAACTGCTTGTCATGACTCGGTCCGACCAACTTCTTCCGGTTACACCACTACCCGGGGCCGGTGTTTCCGGGGGTCGCCAGCCACAGGATCGTGATATACATCTCTGTGCAGCCCCAGTCAAGCTGAACTCATTATCCCGAAAGCTAGGCAATATCAAACAGTGCTGTTTCGCTATGAGGGCCTACGTAGTCAAAGAATGGAAGCATCCCTCTAAACTCGCCCTCGTGCATAATGCGCCAGAGCCGGTGACCGGACCAGAGGACGTCCTCGTGGACGTGTATTCCGCAGGCCTCAACTTTTTCGATGTGGGTATCTCGCACACATATGCGCATTAGACCCACCGCGTTCTCGACAGATCTTACAAGCCCAAGGTAAATATCAAGTGCAACCAGCATTTCCCTTCACACTTGGCGCGGAATTCGCCGGGAAGATTGCGGACGGCTCTCAAATCCCAAAGGATTGCCCCTTTAAACCTGGAGATAGGATATTCGGTAGTGCACAAGGCGCATTTGCTGACCGCATAGCTGTCGGGTGGAAGGCGATTATGCCGCTCCCAGATAATCTCACTTTTGACCAAGGAGCAGGTATGTTCGGATATTCTCATAGCGATAACTCTTCTCAGGACGATCCCATAGGTCTTTTCATTACTTGGCCAACAAGTTACGAGGCCCTTGTAGGTCGAGCAGAATTAAAGCCAGGTTAAGCAGAGCGTGCGTAAGGAAAGCAGTAGCTGATTGAGAATGATATCCCAGGCGAGACCATCCTTGTAAATGCTGCAGCTGGAGGTGTTGGAACTGCTGCTGTGCAATTGGCTAAAGGTGCCTTTTCCACGTCTCTAGCACTATCACCCACTCAGGAAGCATAGCTCTGGGAGCCAGAGTTATTGCCGCAGCTGGTTCACAATCTAAACTTGACATCTGCAAGCGATACGGAGGCGCGGACTATGTTGTTGATTACACAACCCCGGAGTGGCAGCAGCAGGTGCTGGGGATTACTGATGGTAGGGGCGTTGACGTCGTGTACGATCCTGTGGGTCGGATAAAAAGCAAGTAAAGCCGCTCTCTCCCCAGTGATCAAAGATTGATTGTATTTCTAGACTCGTTGAAATGTATAGCATTTAAAGGCAGGGCATTGGTGATCGGTTTTGCCGCGGGGCGAATAGAGAATGTAACATCGTTTCTTTGCCAATGTTTACTGGGTGCTCACCACAACCGCTAGTTACCCCTAAATTTGGTGCTGCTTAAAAACATCAGTATTGTGGGACTCCATTGGGGGCTCTATGCACGTGTGTGGTGGAACTTTGCTCCATGGAATCAATGTTAAATTGATCGTTTGTTTTAGGTAAAGAATCCTCTCGGATTCCTGTTGTGTGGAAAGAACTGCTAAGGTTTGTGATTTACCATCATGTATGGGCCCGGGTGGTGACCTGACTGGCCGATTCCTAGCTTGTTCTCGTCGGGCAGAGTCAAACCGATCACCTACTCCACAGTATATCCGTTAGCGAGTGCAATGGATGGTTTGGGTGCGCTGGAAAGAAGAGAGACATGGGGTAAAGTAGTCATCCGCGTTCGTGATGAGGAGGATAGCAGTAAGACCATGGCGAAGTTGTGACAGAGTCGGCGCGGTGTTTGGGGTCCGGTCTGTTTGGTAATCTGAGTACACCCACAAGTTGAAGTTATTGGCTGTTGCAACTTAGGAACCGCTCGTCATGCAATCTTTTGAAGACACAGAGCCAATCGTACGGATACGCGACCTAAAGAAGGACCGAGTGAACTTTGTGCTGGAGAATGTCGACCTGGCGTACGTGTAAAACCCTGTGTCAACCCAACTATTCTGTATTCACTCGGTGTATTCGTGTTAGATTTGCAAACTCAATCCGAAGAGTAGTCATGGCGGACATTCCGACAATCGGTTCGTACGTGCCAGAGAGTCTACGTCCGATACTAAAACCCAGGCTAGCCATCGACATGGTTGAGATTCACTCCAATACTACGGTGTTGCCAGACGAGTTTATAGCCCATCGGCTCGGCATGATTCCACTGAATAGCGCAAATTGCGATGAAGGGATGCGCTACACTAAAGTGCGTCTTACATCCCGTGAGTTGGGGGGTGTTAGTTGTGACGGACTTTGGCGACGCTCAGGACTGTACCTGTTTGGAGGGATGCAAATACTGTGCAATCGAGCTGAGGCTAGATGCTGTGTGCAACGACAACCGGACCATGGAAATCACAAGTAATTACCTTGAAGTCGTTGAATTCAATTCGAACGCTGGCCCGTCAGACATAATAACGGATGGCGAAGAGCTTACGAAACGAGGAGAGGCCTTTGGGTACCCAGTGGGGAAGAGTTCGTTGTTCGATCTTTCTTAACGGTGCTTCTTACTATCCCGTCCTGTTAGATGACCCATCGGTACCTCCCGTTCTGATCTGTAAAATTCGCAAAGGGCAAGAACTGCATTTGCGCTGTGTGGCAAAGAAGGTACGCATGTTGAATGTTGCACGAGCATCTCACGTAGCGTGGTGACAGGGCATAGCGAAAGAACATGCGAAGTGGTCACCATGCTCTGCTGTCGCTTTCGAATATGATCCTTACAACAAACTGAGACATACAACATACTGGTACGAAGCCGATGAGCGTGCGGAATGGCCCGTGGGGGAAAATGCAAAGGAGGAAGAAGCACCAAGAGACGATGAAGTATTTGACTTTAATGCGAAACCGCGCAAATTCTACTTCGAGGTTGAAACAGATGGGAGCTTGGGTCCCCAGGAAGTCATCATGAAGGTATGTGTACCGTAGCCGCTAGGCTGATACACCCTTATTCGAAACTCTGTAGGGCCTTGCGGAACTCCAGACAAAGCTTGCAAACCTGATCCTCGGCCTTAAAGCTCCTTCCGACATGGATGTGTCAGGGGAGATGGATTCAGCAGTGAATGGGGCTGGCGCTGGTTGGACCCAATCTACAGGGTGGGAAAACCCAGCTGCCTCTGCCGCTGGGTATGCTAGCCCAGCCGCTGGTGGGTGGGGTGGTGCTGGGACTTGGGGGGGTGGGTCAAGCCCGGCGCAAAATAGTAGCGGAAATACCGGTGCCGGTTGGGGTGCTACCCCGGCAGCAAATTCTGGAGGAGGTTCAAGTTGGGGTACAAGCCCTGCTCAAAACGCCTGGGGAGCAAGCACCAGCCCGAATCCGGGGGCTGGCGGCACTAATGCTTGGGGTGCTCAGCAGGGATGGGGAAGTCCAAACCCACGGGCCAATGGATGGAACCTGTGATCACGGCGGTTGTGATGTGCGCAAGTCTATTTCACGGTGGTGATTATGAAGGTAAGTGACACCACCGAGGCAACCCGGCATGGATACTTATCGGCCGGCTCCAGCATGTGGATTAGTCTATTCACAGCAAGTTTGTTCCGCTCAATTCAAAGTACTAGCACCGTCCATAGCTCTCTCTCTATTCTTCCCCATCCCTTCTTGCCGCGTTGTCAGTCGGTACCTGGGACTTCCTTGATCATACCGGTCACTGGGCACAGTATGTGCTGTCACGGTGAGAACCTTCAAGTCGTGCCAGGTATACTTCCCGCGAACAGTATGGAGTTATCCGGGCCTGTCACCGATTCAGGAGCTTTAATTACAATGACCTCCTTCAACTTGTCCCCGTCCGTTGCTCCGCCGTTAACTTGTCGAGATGGTACCGCCTCCAGCGCCAAGAGACATACTCCCGCTGTATTACTGACCCCGAACGTAGCACGTCAGATGCTGATCCGATGAAGATGATAACGCAACGCGGGCGCCGCTCAGGCTTGTCAGTTGAAAAGTAACCATCGACTGCAGTCTGGCGCAACGCCGCAGTAGGTAGGAACACGGCGCCCGAAGTCGTCGGAGGCACCTCGAATTGCATTGATTCGGCAAATTCATGCGAAATATTCGGTCATCTCACCAATATCATTGGAGTCGGGGCTAGAGTGCCCGGGGAAGAAAACACTCTTCGCCATCAGAAACGAGCATTATTGAGCCCGACAGGTAAAACCTATCTGGGCAAACATTTCTCATGTTTTTCAGCTCGTGTCATGTCTCCTTTACTGGCGTTCATTTCAGCTACTCAGTTACCGGAGGAAATAAGAGGGTACCTACACCACTCTCCATTTAGCAGGGATTTGAACAAGTCGTGCCGTCATTTGTAATTAGTGAACAGTCTGTGATATGTATCGCGACCAGCTTAGCGTTGTAGTGGAGCGGTGTCGAATCGCACCGGGACCAACAGCAGGAGATTACTACCAAAACCTAATGGTCTGTGACAAGTACTAGGAAAATCACATTACAATAGGCTCTGCGCCACACCAGACAATGTTACAAGGAGTCCGCGGCATTGATGGTATCAGTGTAAGTTTTATGCTCTCCATCTCCTAGCACTGGTATCCTAACTCAACGCCGGTAGCGTTTGAGGAGGTCGTAAAAGCTTAAAAGTTTAGGCGTCAGGCGGATTCCGGTCCCGGGGGTGGACAAGATGAAATAGTATGGAGACGGAGCAACTGGTCAGTGAACACATTAGAGTCTCGGCGCAAACCCTAATAACTGGCCAAGGATCATGATGCTCCATGATGCGTATACGGTAGCGGTATCCGCAACACTGCCAACTCAGGACAGAGGTGTTGCCTTGCCAGGATAGCCTGCTCCGACTGCACCATGTTCATAGAGGGTGTACCTATCAGATCGGCTGTGGAGTTGCCAAGCCACGTAAGTATGTTCTTCTACGTGGACGGTTTCCAAGGATGTGGTTGACACGAAAGCACCCAGCTCAACGTGTGTTGTGTTACCTTGGCACTGTACACGCCGGAGTCACGAAAGAAAGCACAGTGGACTGGTCTGCGACTCTATAATGCTGGAAACTTTGACTCACTGGCTCTCGAATCGTATTATAAGATAAGTGTATTCGACGTCTCGCCAAGCCGCAGCAAAGCCGAGAGGATCAGCCCTCCCACGTCCCTATGGGTTCGTATTCTGATTTTCTGTTCTGATGGGAAGATTGTCCCGGAACCCTATCTTTCCCTTCGTCTGTTTTCCCTGACCGACCTTGATTCCGAATTTGTTAGATCGCTTTCCTTCCGGGACTATGGTAGTCCTGCTGTTTCTTCACCCAGAATGCCAAGACAATCGCTGGTGCCAGTCCTACTGATACAAATATCTAACCACCCGACACCTTCACGTTAATTTCAGTTCCCTTGGAATACACCTCCTATGTCTATCGAATTAAGGCCAATTCGCAAAAAGCGAACATCTTCCGACACTTCGTCTCCCAATGCCGTTTCTGAAGGTGATCATCGCAAGCGGCGTCGCAACCGTACCACACAATCATGCCTCAATTGCCATACCTCCAAGCGAATGGTATTTCACCGTGACTAATGGTGTCTGCAGTGATAAATATTTCTTTTTAGTGCGATCGAAAGCGCCCATGTGGCCGCTGTACGCAGCTGGGTCTGGTACGCCGTTCCGGGTGATCACGCAACGGGCTGTTAGGGCTCAATCATCCCACAGACTGGGCTATGTGTCTATGAAGTTGACGACCCTAGTCAACGAGGAGATACTCAAGATGAGAGCTCACGACTCCGTCAGAGAGTCGCTGAGCTGGAAGGTGTCATTCGTGAGGTAGGTTCGGTGCTGGATATTCAGAGTGGCCTCTTTTTTATTTAACTTCAGTTGAAAAACAAACCCCATCCTCGATGGGCAAAACCTGGAACTAGTCCGAGTGAAGAATTTAAGAAGTGCCATACACCTGTTCAGTCCCGCTCTGCTTCGGAAAAGTCCGTCGTGGAGTCTCGACACCAATCTGATCTATCCCACCCTTCGACGACGATTTCAAATGCAGATTCAGACAAAACATCTCCGGACAAGCAAACGCCGTGTCTACTTGATGAGACTCTTCAACCGGATTATCTTCCGTCTTCCTTTTCGCCACTTTATACGGAGAGTTCAGTACCACTCTCGACTTTACCATATTCTCCTCATTTCGACATCCACTCTCCCCCGAGTGTCCCATCGACCGGTATCGTGACTCCGGCGGAGGAGCATCCCCAAATGCAAATTTCGGTCGCAGGGGACCATCACCTAACCAACGACATTGATCTTGCATCCCTCTTTATGACATACCCTGATTTACTGGCTTGCGATGAAGGTTCGGGACAAGTTGACCAGGCCAACACCCACGGCCAACACGTTGATCCTCGTTCGATAAAATATCATCACGGACAATTTTTGGACGGTCATTGCGACTGCCTCAACGAAGCCGCAAGCTACAACGTCGTACTCGAACTATCACTTCGTCTGCGTAAGGCTGCAGATATTCTCAGCTGTTCTGCGAACCACCGTTTCAACAATGGGTGTCCGCTTAACCAGAGAATAGTAGACCTAGATGTATTTGCAATGTAAGCGAATCCTCCCTCTTTTCTCTTTGTAGGTCATCTAACGATATGGAAGGACCGCTCTTGGGAACGTAACCTCTTCTCTCAATGATTTTGGACAAGCGCCCTTGCGTTCCCGAGCCAACACAGTACCTAGTGGCCCCATTCCTCCAACGTTCACCGCGGGTAGTTATTTCCCACCCATCCATGTGCCAGCTATTTCCCCGCCATCCCTTCGTAGCCTCCGGTCATGGAACGGGGTATCGTATACTTCGGACCCTTCTGCTTCGTGCGACGAATCTTTTATGACCTGGGAACCATTACGCCGGTGTTAAATCATGAGTGTATCTGTTTTATCCTCCGAGAGTTTGAGATCATGTTTTCCTCCCTTCCTCACTAGTTATGACCACATTTTGTATATCGCGTATGTACAACACGAACCAAGAACTTCCGACTTGCATTGATTTGCAGAGATATTGATACCATACTATCTTGGAGGCAGTGAATAATTCATGATCAATCGATCAATCTTGATCAAGCCTGCGACCGGGAAAAATGCCTCGCAAGTTTTCCCGCGTTGGTGGGTGTCACATGGCACTCACGAGAAATGTGGGCCCGGTATGGCTCGATAAGCAAGTTAGATCGGACAATGTTAATATTAGCTTTTGACGTTGTCACCCAGGAAGGAAGGTAATGTGCGGGATCTAGGTGTTATCGACTCGGATGCGACCCGGACACCTAATGTCGCCGGTAGTCGTAGCGCATTTCAATTGCAATCAACGCCACATTGTGTATCCAAGATTAACAACTAGACATCTTGTTATCCGATAGAGCTGGTCTTGAGCGGCGGCCGCGGTTAGAACTCGGCGTTTTATTCGTAAAAAAACCGTTGTCCGCTCGAGAGCGTACCCAGCGCTCCGCCAACTTCGGCTTTCAATAAAACTCGAGCCCAAGGCCACCGACCACGACACCCTCCCCGAAACCAAAGTTTGAGTGTACTTGTCCAAGTGCCCAGTGGCTAGCGAATACCAGACTCGGAATAGCTGAGGGCCTGCGAAGAGAGACCCACTGGGCATGTCCGACGGCCACGTCCATCAGGCGCCCTCTCCTAAGATCAGGGCCGTGTACAGTACGCGCATGAACAGATAAAGGGGCAGAAGGGCGCGGTTTCGGAAAGTTTTTGTCAAGGGGCTGGGCCATTACCTGACCACCGCGTTCGAGGAAAACTACCAGCTATGGCAGACGATTGCACGCACGACCCAGCGAGAGGCTGGTGTCGTAGATAAGGGAAAGGACGGGTGGGGATGAGGAGGCCTCCTATCCCACGGGCCAGCGCGCAAAGGGGAGCCCTTCGGGCACCCGATGCACTTGGTCATTCCCGTGTCTTCACGGACATCCAAGAAGGGATTCGAAGAATCGGATTTGGGCTCGTAAGAAGGTGTGATTGGCCATGCTCTCACGATTACTCCTTCCGAGTCCTTCGGGGTGGATGCTCCTAATTCCACAGCGATGGGCCGTTGGAACGATAAGGTGCTCGGCCTTTCGGCCCGGAAGTGTCTTGACGAACGAGCACACTCGGTGAAAACGTCATAAAGATGCGATCGTTGCTTAGGTATTCAAACTCCGATCCCGCGGCTTAGCAAATTTCTCAGGCGACCCCAAACCGTTACGCTGACGACCTGCAGGCGGACACGACTCGGAATTGCTCAGGATGGCTTCTCACTTGGTGCGTGTCCATCCACCGTTTTCCCTCACGGACTCGTCTTATTCCCCTGCAGGCAAACATCTTTGGAACAGAGCAGGATCGTGTCAATTGCTCTTTTTACTACAAGGTCTGTCTCGTCACGCTGTTCTGCCTGCAACTTACATCTGTGTAGATTGGTGCCTGCAGACACGGGGACAGGTGTTCACGGAAGCACATAAGACCCCCTTTCTCCCAAACAATTTTGCTGCCCAATGTCTATCACAATCCCGCTCACGACCCTGTCTGTAAGTTGTCAGAACAAGAGTTACAAGAAGGTTTCGATGCAGTGTACGAGGACTTGTATTGTGAGTTAGCCAAGTTCGGACACTTACTTGAGTTGCATGTGAGTCCTTTCACTCTTCCCATCAACCGGGGCTGATTCTGCCCAGGTGTGCGACAACGTCGGGGACCACCTTATTGGCAACGTATATGCGCGATACGAATGGGAAACCGAGGCACAAACTGCCGTCGATAATTTGAATGACCGCTGGTATGCAGGTATGCACCCTACTGTCTCCCTGCCTGTCACTTTCTAATGTCACACCGACACTCCCTTACAAGGCCGTCCGTTGTATGCAGAACTTTCCCCTGTTACAGACTTTAGGGAAGCCTGCTGTCGACAAAACGAAAATGGAGAATGCAACCGAGGAGGATTTTGCAATTTCATGCACCTACGACTTGCTTCCAAGGATCTTGTATCGTCTTTACGTGCAGGACAAAGACTGGAGAGGCGTTTGAACCCTACCAAGCATGAGGGCGGTGGTGGCGGATGGGAACCCACCAAGAGAGACGGTGGGAGGGGCCGAAGTGCAAGTCCGCCAAGAAGAGGGGGAAACAGCGGAGAAGATCGCTGGACCCGTAAATAAACGTCCATGTTTCGACATGCATGCATTGTCTTTCTCCACATAGTCGCTCTTGGTCCACATAAGACAACTAAATTCGGTAGATCCCACGTACTGCATTAATGCTACCTCTTGTCGGGGACATTGGCCAACCCCGAATTTGCTTTACATGAACCCTGAAGGCCTGATAATGTGATGACCGGTAACCAGAAAGACCAACCAAAGGAGTTATCGTGAGTGAGGAAGTCCATTATTCTCCGGTTCGCAAAGGTCGGTGGTAATAATATTCCATGGTTCCATGGGCTACATAGATGCTAAGGTCCGAGGAGCCTGCTAATCCCGAAACCCCGTTTGGGCGTCTCTGGGAGCGCAGCCACTGCCAAAAAAAAATCAAACTTCAGTAGCCACCACGATAAAATGTGGGCTTCAACGCATCAAACCAAGCACCCGTAGTACTCCTCACGACCACTGCCTGATAATAACGTTGGCCACTGAACAAGAAAGCTGCTGAAGGATCAACAGGGTTATAAGGAACTATATCGGACAAACGTACCGGTCGACGAAATGGCGCAAAATCTTCCCAGAGAGGGAGAGAGACTTCACGCGTGCATACGATTCTACGTATATCATTTTCGGATGTGGCAAGCCGAGTACCTGCATCAGAATGTGTCACGGTTGCAGGCATCCGATGAAGGTGCTCACTTGCTATAAGGGTGGTGAAACTCACCTTATTCAGCATCACGGCGTAACAGAGCACCACACAAGTCCCAGGACCATTCATTATCAACAAGTCCGCAATGGGTGTTCTAAAAGGGTCTTTCTTGAATAGTGGTGCCACGGTTACTAGACATATGCAAGCCAAGACGGAATGCAGGAATGCAGGAAGAGCGGTCCACATTGCCTGGTGCACACGCCGGGCGCGAGGAACCACCACGATTCTGTAGTCCTTCTGGCTACCGGATCCCTGGAAAACACCATGAGGACATCGACACGATCAGAACGGATGACGTGAGCTCACGGAGATAGGGCTACTGCGGGACGCTTTGGAAAGCTCCAAAGAGACAGCCTTGTTCGCGCTCAGCGTGTCGCCCTCGCTAATAATATAGATCCGTGGCGAATAGCGGGAAAAGTCCAAGCCTGATACCAACATCAGCGCTTCACTGGTATGTCCACCTAAAGTTCACATAAATGAGATGCAAGAATGACAGGGGTTGTCAGAAAAACCTGAGCCGAGGAAGACAGCCAAGGTGCATGTCTTGCCGTCGTTTCTTTTTCGTGGCTTTGGCGGAGGGTTGGATAGCACCACATATATTCTAGTTAGCAGCAGAAGAATGAGGACTGTGACAGCCCGGAGGAACATGTTCTAGTGATTCTGGACGGTGCCCGCCCAGGTTAGATGGACGTTGTCGTGTCCGACGGAACTGAAATAGACCGGGATACTTACAGGAGGTGGTGTGGCCAAGTGGGAACACGATGCCGTGCCAGGCGCGTCGTGTGCCACTTTGCGTTGTCCGTCAACATGGATCTGCAGCTGGTGCGTGAACTGCGCAACTCGATCAAAGATTGCTCAGATAGAGGTCTCATTGTTGCTGCTAAATGGTACATCATTGCACTCCGTCGTACGAACCCAGCATTGAAATTACACCGTGCATTAGGTCTGCCGAGCTTTATCTCTCGATACCACAACACAAACGAGATGCGCTTGTTGCCGATTCAAAAACCGGATTTTCGACCGAAACACCCCCACGCGCGTGCTCACCTCGCCCTTCGCTTGCATTTGCCGCCTCACCACACGTGGCTGCTGGATCGACTATCGCATCTGGGGGCCACAAACCCTGCTCCGAGCCATCCACGAGTCAAGAACGGGAAGCAGAGCTTGAGCTGGCAGAGGAAGCTACTCTTCTTTCGGCCCAGTCGCATGTTTCATCCAAAGACTTTAGCAGAGCGATACACGTGCTACGCAACTGTCGAAGTGTCAAAGGGCAGTTTTTATCCATATACTGCCAATTTTTGGTAGGTACAGCTAACATAGTCTGCGTACAACTGACGCGTGAGACGCGAACGAAGATCAGCGAGAAGAAAACAGAGAGAGATTGGTATAAACACTACAGTAAGTTGAGATATACAGGGAAATCCCCAAACATCACATCGCTCGCTAACTTTGTCGCGTCCAGGCATTCGGGGACATCCTCCAATACTTTTCAACCGATCTTTACTATATCATCTTGAGGTCGTTAAAAATCCTACCGACCCTTGGTTGCTGTTCCTGTACGGGTTACTTTTTGATGACTTTGCGACTGGTTTCATGCCTGCATCTTGACAGAAAAGGCCTTTTCCTTTCGCGTCTCAACAGAAGAGAAGAAGCGATCGAGAGTATCATCTTGTCCATCGGTGGGTATCCGTGGAATTGGTCCGCATGGGCTCTGTTAGGACGGTGTATCGGAGATGGAGAAGAGGTTGGCCGATTCGTACCACTATCTACGGGCACAACTGATTCCTTCAGTTGTCATCTTTGCTGCCACTTCTCCCTCTACCCGCAAGCCACCCCCTCGTGCAGTTTTTCCAAATCAAAACGATGAATGAGCTAAACAGCCCAACGGAAAACGAGCTGGTAATGTGTGATCGTCTTCTGGGTGAGGACTTCTTCCGGGGGAACCCATGGGTGATGAGCCTCCGCGCTTGTGTGCTGTATCACTTACACGGTCAGCAGGCTGCGTTTCTCATTTATCTCATTATCGACTCATGTGAAGTTTCCAAAAGACTTTGGACAAGCGGAAAAACAGTTTGAAAAGATTCTTGCCATCGCCCCATTCCGAGCCGATGATATCGACGTGTATTCAAACATTCTTTACGTAACCGAAAATCGTTTAAAGCTTTCTCGCCTTGCTCATGAATTCCTTGAACTCGACAAAGATCGACCTGAAGTGTGTTGTTTGGTTGGTAAGTGATTTCATCACCGCCAACCTGAAACCACAGACTGATGGGACGGCCACAGGGAACCACTATTCACTTCGCGCTGAGCATGAGAAGGCAATAAAATATTTCAGGCGTGCAACTGAACTAGATCGGACGTATCTGTCGGCTTGGACACTCATGGGTCATGAGTACGTTGAAATGAAGAACTCGCACGCGGCAATAGAGGCATATCGACGTGCGGTCGGTGGGTGACGATAGCATTGAAAATGAACACAGAAAAGAACCTCAATGCCTTGTAGATGTCAAGAGGAAAGATTACAGAGCATGGTATGGTCTCGGTCAAGCTTACGAACTGCTGAGCATGCACCAATATGCCCTTTATTATTATCAACGAGCTACGGCTCTTCGGTAGGTACTTATCAGGCACTTTCTCTCCCTAATCTCACCAGCTATAGCCCATACGACGTACGCCTGTGGCAGGCTCAAGCATCTTGCTACGAAGAAATTGGGCGGTAAGGGATCGCTGTTTATGTGGAGTACAGGACATGCTGATATTTTTCATTGCAGAATGAGAGATGCAGTGGAATGCCTTAAGCGTGCATTGCTAGGTGCTGATGCTCGAGAAACCACGATAAACTTGAAATTGGCAAAACTGTACGAGGAGTTGGAGGAACCCTCTGAGGCTGTCGCATATCACCGGAGGGTGGTCGAGATCTGTCGCAGCGAAGGTGACTGGATACTTTCTTTTGGATGATCTGGCATGTGCTGACGCCTCGCAGTGCGTCCGGTCCAGGACTACGCCAAATCTTGCATCTATGTTGCTCGTCAGCAGATGGTGACTCCTGGTGGTGATCTGTCGCTGGCGAAGGAATACCTGGAACGGGTTGCGAGTAGCAATGCTGAGGAGGTTACTCAAGCCGCAGATTGGTTGAAAAAATTAAAGTCTGTATTACTGCTACGACCGCCTCCTGCGGGATCATAATGCAAAGTAGTCACAAAGCCAGCCCTAAACGTTCGGATGGGCGGCTATTCACGCGGTCACGGGGATTGTCACCAGGCAAAGCATACCAAACACAACAAAGTCAAGGAAAATGTTCAATCCTCAAGGCTCGTTTTCTGTTCAGAGCTTTCCTCTAAAACCCGTAGAACAATCATCCAAAGCCCTCTCCTGGTCATCTGGCGTCCATGGTTCGCAAAACCCCATCGGATCTTATCAATCCGCTGTCGCAGGACCGTCGTCCACAAAGTCCACCACTCCAACTTCTCCTGACGGTCCGATAGCCAATCTAGCCGTGTATCGGAAAGATAGGTCAGAGGAGGAGCTCCAGGTCATTCAACAAACTGCGGCGGGGTGCGTAGAGAACTGGCATCATCGAACTCTGCTTTACTACGCCTCTCAAGTTTTGCAGCCTGTCTTGCAGCCGATCATGCTGCAGTCCTGCAGCCAGATGTGGATACGCCTTTTACGGACGTAGCCGACGTTGTCAATAGGCTTTTACCATATCATGTCTTCCAGCAACCCGACGAAGACTTGAACCCGTCCCTGAACCGCAAGCGGTCAAAGGGCAAAGAAAAGGCGACAAGTCACAAAATACGACAGGAAATAGAGGGTGAGGGAAAGCTTGGTGGCCCAGATTGACAATCCTGATGTCGTCAATCTCAGATACGCGGTTTGCATTGAACTGCCACAGACGGCTAAAAAGGCTTGAAGACCGACTCTGCCGCACCAAAATCAGAACGGGAACAGTGAGTAGACGTTCTTTCGCATATTGCCCTGTGCTCCTACAAAATCACAGCGCCCCTCCCCTGATGGGCAAGCATATGTCCTCGCACAGTCGATTTTAGAGGTTGAGAGGTCCGAGACAGCTACAGTCAGCTCCGAGTTACGGAATGCAAGGAACGAGCTAGATGCAATACAACGTGAAAAGCGGGCTGCATCGGACCCCACTTCTACCCATGCAACTGTAACGACATTCAGACCGACATACTACACTCAAGCGACACCTTCTCAATACTACCGCACGTATTCCTATGCTTATACACACCAGTACAGTACCGGCGCGCAAGGCACCTCCACGCTCTACTCTCCTTTGGCCATGCCTCAGATGACTGCTGGCACTTCCAACTACACCCCGTCGACGAGTCCTATACCTGTGCAGTTACCCGTCACCTCTCTCTCCGCTTTGCACGCACTCGGAATAGTGCCCGTTCCCGCGGCATCTATGCCACCTCCGGATCAGCCCCAACCGGCTGCCATTCTCAAGGGGTCGACGTCGAATGGCGCGATGTTGAGTTTGGAGATCAATGTTTCGCTGCTTCAGTCGGCACAGATGAGCGGGTTGGCGATTTTACTGAATTCATTAATGTCACGGGGCGCAGGAACAGGACAAGCCAGTGCAGCTGTCACCACGAATTCGGAACCCACAGCTGGACAATCACTTCAGAACGGTATTGCTCCGGGGGTTGCTCATGGTGTGCCTATCACCACTCAGAAGGAATGAGGATAATAGACGTTACGTTTACTGTGTTCCTAATCAAGATGAAATTACTGAACATCGTGACCCTCGTTGCTTCAATTCCGAATGGTATAAGGGTTGGAACAGTACCTCCCTTTGCGTGCGGCCCTGTCCATTTCTTATGCTAGTACAAGACCCACTTCCAGGACCAGTTCGCCCAGCCGTGTCGTGGCCACCAAGAACAATGGTAGCGGCACATCTTCTCATCGATGTGAACACCCAACAGAATTACCTGTCCAGTTGATGGATGTGCACTGTTGCCACTCAACGACACCTCCAGAAATATTTTGTGACCATGGGCATGGAGCCTACCTCGCCAGTCCCCTGGATGATAGTGCAACAAAGCAGGAAAGAGTGACGGCACGAGAGCGTCAAGTGCATCCAACAAACAGACAGCACCTGCAATAAATCAGGCAGTGGTGACGACATCCCAAGACTTCGTGCTCCTTAGCAGCCACCAACAAATTTCCAGAACCCTTTTCTGCGCTGTCAACACAATAAGGCACTGCGTCTACATCAGCTGGCAAATCAGCAACATCCAAACCAAGCGCAGCCTGAATCACCACCCCAGTGGATGGGACATCGGCGTCATCCGAGTTGTCATCATCTGCACCCGTGTCATCGTCATGGTAAAAAGAGTCCGTTCGTCCAACACGATCTGAACGTGAAATTGCAACCACGTCAGGCTGTACTAGTAGAGTGATCAACAGGCATGTCCTTCAAGACCTGAGATGCAAAATTTCATTGATCTTTGTTATTTCGGACAAGTTCACCCACTTTATCAACAGTTAGACGATCGCCCCGTCCCGTATCCGAGTTTGTAGCAGCCAGCTGGCGCTGATGAGCCTTGCGGTGCGCCTTCTCTCTTTCCTCCTTGAACTTCACATCTCGCCGGATCTCCTCATCAACTTCCACCAACCGCTTCCTCTGCGACTCCTTCTCCTCCTCTGTATCAAGAGGCTTCCAGTTCAAGTCATGGAAAGTAAGTTGCCGTTGTACTCCCGATTTCTAATCTGTCGGTACCGGCTGTACATTTGCTGCAAGGTGGATGCTGACTTGCGCTTTTGCAGAGGTTTCTGTGGTCGTGCTTCCACCAGCTCGACCTCTGGATCATCAGAACGGTCGTTTTCGGGCTTGAACAACTCGTGCGACAAGGTGCGTGCTCTCTTGCCACAGGCTGCCTGGACCTCTGAGTCACTTGTATCTAGTGCAACAAGGTTGCGCCTATAACACACAGTGTTTGGGTAGGTAAGTGTTTCATTTTGTATCTAATGAAGGCCATACATACTTGGCTGGCACTTTGGCACCTTGGAGTTCAGCCGCACTTATCAGCCGCTCAATCCATACGTCTTGCAGAAAGGTGCGTTCCCCTTCTGTTGGAAGTGCTGTAACAGTGGCCTTGATCATCTCTATCAGGGCATTGTACCGGTCACCACGTCCTTGGAAGATGATTGTCCCACCGCTCCCAGGCTTGTGCGTTTCAAAACAAACCTCAATTGGGTTCCGATTGAAAGCATACCACAGACCCTCGTCGTTTATAAGTTCCGCGTCAAGACCAAGATGTATTCGCGAGAGTAGGTCTGAGGATGTACCTTCAGGAGCTGCAGCATGGGTGGGGGACATTGTCGAGCTCACGTCCGTCGCAATTTAGCACCACACTTTTCGATTTTTAATCCATTCCACTTCAAGTTGGAATGCAGAGCACTGCTTGCATTTCGTTATACTACCGGTTACGGGCGAATCATTGTCCATGACGCCTGTAGGACCACATGGTTGCTAATCCTAGCAACATAATGCAAAACGGGGGGGCTGGGTTGCTTACTTGACCGTAACGTGCCCTCGGTTGCCTCTATACAGACGCGCACAGTACTGTAGAACATCCATGACCATACTTACCTTTTTAAATTCCTTATATGTTGGGAAATCGCAGGTCGAACCTCAAGGTCAAGTTTGACCTCCGGGCATGCAGGTATACTCATGAGTAGAATCGCCTCCATTTCACAAGATCCATAGAGCAGAATACACTGCATGCAAAATTGTGGTCATACCAATCAAGAAAATGCGCCACCAAGGCAACCCAACATCGTCAACCACCAGGCGCGATACAAAGCGCTCCAGCCTTCTTCGTCAATAATCCTTTTTGCACAGTCAACCAGACCAATATAAGGCTCCCGCTCGTTTCTCAAACTATTAGATTCGATTTCAATTCTTAAAAGAATATTGGGATCAAAGTCTAGAACGTACCCAATGACATCCTCATCAATTCCGGCATATTCCGCGGCATCTTCCGCATCGCCTTCCTGCTCCTGAGAAACTGAATTATATTCAGGCGCAGCATGATTTCGCTGTATAGCGAGCCTAATGGCAATGACTTCGAGAGGTGTGAGGATAGCCGTGCTAGCCAGTGCAAGGACGAAGTATATGACCAGTCTGGTTACAGAGAGGTCTTCCCTAGAGGGAAAGCCAGGCTGGGAAAGTTGGGGGAGGAGCAACCGTCTGACGGTCCTCAGCCCGAGAACGACATATGCAATATGCGAGACCTGCGCCGCAAGGAGGCCGGGAGTTAGGTACAGGATCCACGGGCGCCGGCGTTCGGTGGGTGTCAACAAAATGCGCAGCGAATAAACAGCATTGAAGTAAGGTAGCTTATGTGGCGTGGTGATTGCTCTGCCATACGATGAGCACTACAGTCTGAGCACTTGAAGCTGACGAGAAAGGCGTCTTACCGATCAGTTATGATTGTTTGAGGTAAAGAGATCAACATAGCGAATAGGCTGTACGCCAGTGTTCCCAACACCCCAGTCGATGGAGTACTGTAGGTCCCGTGGCGAAGGTTACTGTCGCTTAGGAAGAGTAACAGAAACAGGGTGACAACAGAAGTTGACAAAAGGGTGGGCACTGACATGCTGTCAGTAGTTCCTCGTAAGGTCACGGAAAACCAAACAAACTGAGTCCCTTGTACAATCCTGGCCATCGCTGTGGTGTTTCGAAGGCGGTAAGTTCTACGGTGCACAAAAACCAAAGCATAGCAGCACCTCAATTCTGTAGACCCTCATCAACATGGCAAAGAAGGAAGTGATGACTGGGCCAGTATGTGGTTGTACGTCGCCTTCTGGGTCGAGCTGTAGACCCTTGGGGTTGTAGTGAGCCCTAAACCTAACGAGTGTGCCGGTAAGTGGTACCAAGATCGCTAGCGAAAGCGCAAGCGACCCCACTAGCAACAGCATATCGGTGAAAGCGAGCATATCGTCTGAAGCGGACGTGAACGGGAGAGGCGAGATGCAACCAGCTGCGGCTGGCGAGGACTGCCATTTCGAGCCTTGTCACGGCAAGTGCCTTGAGCTGGGCAACTCCGAAACTGTCGCATCTCTCTTGAACTCGAACCACCACCATTCCCCCCTCCCTCACAACAGTCCCTGCCAACCCCTCCACCCAGACTCCTCACGCAATTTTCGGTTTCTCGCATGTTATACCCATCTCAACAAGGTTTACTTCCTCATGTTGACATTAATGCAGCGCAACATTCAGCACTTGTTTTGGTCACTTGTCCTGCTTCATCCCTTTGCGAATGTTACCTTTCCTACCGTTTTAAATTTTCTGCTGTTGTTGGCTTGAAATGGACTCAGTATCGCCACTTTTCGTCACCCAGCGGACTTCGGGGCGTGATTCTACACCCATGAAGCTCGCTTCAATAACCTGCATTTTTTTCCTCTCTGAAGCAGATGCTGCTGGGAGGTTATCCTTGCAAGTTGCAAGTGGTGTTTTTCCCACCCTATATGGAGTGGCACCAAGGCTCTCAGTCAAGTCCCAAAATCATGACCTTCAACTGTACATCACTGCGCTGAAGGGAGTCATCCCATAGAAGCGCACTCGAATCTGCATCTCCCTTCCAATTCGACCTATTCTCCGTCGTGTTGATCCATACGTTACTTCACCTACAGTATATATATTGGTGCGTCTAGAACTCTTTGTTGGGATAATCGTCACTCCTGACTGATTTTTCTGGTCGTTATCGAGAATAGGCATGGTACAGCTCCCTACCTTCAGCGCCGACATATTGCGGGCCATTTGATCAGTGCATCTGCATGGATCTATTGGACAGATGACATGCATATCGTTGTCTTTTCGGGGTGAGTCGTGCGTCATGCGCTGTACGTTCTTCCTGGTCAAACCAAGGATCCCTCGATCTTTTTTATTACCTTTGCGGGGCACTTCCTGCTCGAGGCTGTATCTTCTTGGATGGCACTAACCTTCCCATCTCCCTCACCAAACTTGTGTGCACCTCCACCACTCTGACTGCCTTTGCTTTACATCCTCGAGCCTAGCGCCATGGCATTGCTTTCATTGACTCCACCGTGTATCTCGCCTGCTGTGGCCAGTACTCTCACTGGTGTACAGTCCTCGGTCCTTGCTCTTGCGCACTGTGTTCTCTCCCTTGGGTACCCGTACACTGGAGTTACCTCTCGTCTGTCGCGCCCACTCGGTCTTCCAAAGGCTCCCTACCCCTTTTGTACAGCTTTTATTCCTCGTGTACAATAGATAGAGAAATACAGTTTTCTTTTGCCACATGCTTTGACTCTCCGACGTCCTGGTTGTTGTAACTTGGCTCTGTCTGTCTCCCTACTTCTCACCACACCTAAGCGGAGGTGGAGTCTTCCCCCCTTCGTATATCATTCGCATATTTCTTCTGTGTTCATGTCTACGGAAGGTGACACTGAAAGCAACAGAGTTAGTTGCGTTCGAGTCGAGTTTTCCGTATTTTCTTACAAAGCGCTCGTCTCCACAGAAGGCTGCCCTTGATAGACTAAGATTCCGCAAAACAACACGTCAGGGTGCCTTCGAGTACGATTCCTCACAACCCGCCAACGCCAACCACACACCGCTCTTGTTCAACACCCCGCCTCCACAGTCCAGAGATGCATCAGCTTCCACGTACTGTTACCCGCCTTCAACGCCATCAAGTGCTCACGGCACTGTCCTTGTCCCGAATTCCAGCCCCACCGCCCCAGAAGCAAATCACCAATCCCATGTTCCCTATCAGCAACAGGGCACACAGGACACGTTGTCGATGGCGGGGTCAAGTCATCACCACCCTTGGAACCATACCGCTCAACCTCACCACCCAGACCCCCTCACCGCCTCCACCGGGTTTGTGAACAGTGGAAGAGCAGTTTACGCGTCATTCACGCGTAACTATGGTGGAGATGTACGAAGGTTATCTGAGATGGACGGCTACGCGGACGATGGCCCACCCAGAAAGCGTATTAATCGCGGAGGTCCCAACGACGCACTCCCGGTTTTGGGTACTCGCGTGCCTGACTCCCCCGAGATCCAGCGCTTAGGACAAAGGAGAAAAGCGAATGCGAGCTTGGGTGGACAGTCGACATCTTCCGAGGATTCCATGCCAGATATTCGACATTCCCTCGATCCCCCGATCAACGGCCGGTCTCGCATACTCCGAGGACACCGTCCTGGCTCTTCGGAGCCCACGGAGGCTCGTGACGCGACTCACAATAAAGCTGCTTTCGCGATGTTCAGGCTCTCTAACATCGAGCGTGATATTAACTTTGTACAGGCCGCATGGGCACAAGCTGGTGGAGACGAGAAGAAAGCAACCAGTCTCTTGGATGATCCTTTGTGGAAACCCTCACCCTTTAGTACTGAATCTAAGTCACCCAAACTTAATACCGCCCCGGATCCCCCTGCTGAAATAGGCAGAGTTGCTGAGGTCGACGAGGTTACTAAAGCTAACCGTGCTGCCCTGAGGGAGAAGGCCAAGAAGTCTTCCATCTACGCCAACAGGGTTGTGTTAGATACCACCCAATCTACGCCAACGTCTGCTGTTTCAGCGTCATCCATCCCCGTGGTTGCATCGCCGATATCTCCTTCCACGCCGTTTGTTATTCCACGACGTAGAGGCGCCAATAAAGTTGTCATCTCTGACTCTGATCAGTCGGACAGTGAGGACGAAGCTGGCCACTCCCAGAGTCCACCCGCGAATGACGCAAAAAGTGGGGCGTTGGACTTCCTCAATACGGCAAACATCGAAGGGCTGAAAGAGTTGACCGGTAAGACCTGCGAAATATATTTCCTACTCGAGTTTACTGAATTACCGCCAGGTTGTAGTTCGGAGCAAGCGGACAAAATCGTATCCCTTAGGCCGTTCATTTCTGTTGACGATGTCAATGTCAAGTTGGGTCAGGGGAGGAAGAAAGCTGGACCTGCTGGCATAAGTCCTCGTCTATTCGAGGACTGTCAGAAGGTACTTGGTGGATACGGCGCTGTTGACAACGTTCTCGAGAAATGCGAGCGCATAGGTGCGAGCCTACGTGCGGCAATCGCGTCTTGGTCTGCAGACGGTGTCAATAGCAAGGGCAAAGTCAGAGAGGACACGTCGAAGAACATGTCTTCCATGACTGACGAAGTCGAGGAAGGTTCGTTAAGTCTGAAGTCCGTCAAAGTGGCGACGAGGGAGTATTTTGCGAAACAACCTGCAATGTTGACGCCGGGAGTGATGCTGAAGGACTACCAGTTGTTGGGTATCAATTGGTTATATCTGCTCTATAAAAAGGAGTACAGCTGTATACTCGCTGATGAGATGGGTGAGTGGGTTGGGGGTTTGTCTCTTGGCCAGTATGTGCTGAAATTCCATGCACTAGGACTTGGTAAAACCATACAGGTCATCAGCTTCTTTGCTCACCTGAAGGAACGAGGGAACGCCGGCCCACATCTTGTCATAGTGCCGTATGTCTCTGGGAAGATGCCACTATGTGTCTGGTGACCAACATTCCTACAGATCGTCAACACTAGAAAACTGGTGCAGAGAATTTGCTCGCTTCGCCCCTTCGATATCAATTCAGACATACTACGCCGGTAAAGAAGAACGACCAGCTCTGCGCCAAACTCTCATTGACACGCAACATCGCCACGGCAAGAACGACAACGGCTGGGAAGTACTCATTACGACGTACAACCTGGCACAGGGTGATGACAAGGATCGCAAGTTCTTCCGAAGAGTAGAGTGGGATGTGAGTACGCTTAAGCTACTGAAATAAATACATTGTTCACACATCGCAGTGCATCGTCTTCGATGAGGGCCACGTATTGAAGAATTTTCAATCCCAGCGTTATCAAGCCCTTTTGAAGTTCGATGCTAGGTGGCGTCTTCTTTTAACTGGGACGCCTTTGCAGAACAATCTGCAGGAGCTTGTGGTAAGTTGTTCCTTATGGTATGAAGACTTTGGAAGTCTGATTTCCCAATAGTCGTTGCTCAACTTTATTCTCCCAAACCTTCTTGGGGAGACCATGGATTCGTTACGTGCGATTTTCAAAACAAAGGGCGATGCCAAAGCCACTTTGCTCTCACAAGAGCGCATCTCACGGGCGAAAAAGATGATGACACCCTTTGTCCTTCGGCGGCGAAAGGACCAGGTACGTAGTAAAGACTTTGAATGTTCTTCGCAGTTGCTCACTTCCCTCAAGGTGCTCAAAGACCTTCCTCAGAAGACAGAGCGAATAGAGTGGTGTGACTTGACCGAGCTGCAGCGCTCCATTTACAATGACGCTCTGCAGCGATCTAGGAAGACTGTACTGGAAGTGGAATCCAACACCCCCAACACGTCGGGCACTTCCACCCCAGTAGGCACTGTAAAGTCGGGGAAGAAAAAATCGACCAAGACGCCGCGACCCAAGGACAAGTACGCTGAAAACAGCTCAAACGTGCTCATGGAGCTCCGAAAAGCAGCTTCGCATCCGATGCTTTTCAGGAAACTCTACACGGATCAGACCCTGACGGCGATCACCAAGCTATTACTGAAAGAACCCGATTTTAAGAAACGAGGGGCTGTATTTCAGTATGTAAAGGAGGACATGGAAGTTATGACGGATGCCGAGTTGCAATTCTTCTGCAAGGGCTACAAGGTGTGTATCTCGACGGTCTGTAATTGATTGTCGGTCTCCCGCTGACTGGTGACAAGTCAACGCGAAAGTACCTCCAAGATGAGGGGTGTTTCCTTGATGCTGGCAAAATCACCGTGCTATTACAACTCCTGGAAGATTATGCCCAACAGAAGCGAAAAGTCTTGATTTTCTCGCAGGAAAGTAACCCTCTGGCAATGCACGCGTCTGAACCTGATGTATGGCACAGTTTACCCAAATTCTTGACATCCTGCAAGCCATTCTCAAGCAGAAGAAAATCAAGTATTTGCTGCTCACTGGTTCGACTGCTGTGGACGTTCGACAATCGCTGGTCGACGAGTTCACGGAGGACGAATCTATACCCGTTTTCCTCCTGTCGACCAAAGCAGGTGGTATGGGAATTAATCTGACAGCGGCCAGCGTTGTCATTATGTAAGTGAGAATGATGGTTAGCTTCTAGGTCTCAAACTCATTTCCTTTGCAAGGTTTGACCAAGATTTCAACCCCCACAACGATCGACAGGCACAAGATCGTGCATACCGGATAGGACAGAAACGGGACGTTGATGTTGTGAAGCTGATAACGCGGGGAACCATCGAGGAAGACATGTTGCGCTTGGGTGAAACCAAGTTGGCATTGGACGAAGCAGTGGCAGGGAATGCTGAAGAGACGGACGGCGACAAAGAAGAGAGCAAGCAGGAGACGGAGATGAAGACATCACTGATGAGCGTGCTCAGAAAACAGCTGGAACAACAAGATAATAGGCAGTCTGGAAGTCATGCCCCTACACCCACTTCATGAACCTCACGGCCACGGATATCATAGTGTAGCATACATAGAACATACCCTCTTTTGACGGAGTTGGTCTAAGCAAAGACAGATAAACCACGGATCAAACGATCAACACTAGCACGAAAGTAGTCGTTGTCGATGCCTTGCTCGCGAGAGTCCATTGGGACGAGGGGATTCCTGACTACGAAATTGAGGAAGGGGCCGCTGTAGATCTGTCGGAGGACGAAGCGCAGGCCGTCGGTGGATGGGTCACTGAGGCAGACGAACTTGTAGCCTGATAACGTTTCATACAAGTGAAGTCTGTACGCGGACGTGCGATAACTTGTGAACTGCTCGTCTCTAGCGAAGCGGGGGGTGCGGGTCAGACTGTGCAGAAAAGAGGGAGAGGGAGAGATATCGCGCACCTTCCGGATACTTTCTTGATCATGTTGCGCAACGACAAAATGATGCCATACACGAGTTTTGCTTCTTCGTCGAACGGAAGGGCGCTGGATTTTGGCCCGTCGAGTGCTTGCGGGGTGGAGGAATCCTCGCCGATGGCTACAACGAACCCGGTTGTGGAGGAGAGGGTGTTCCGAGGGCTGCCAAAGGTAGAGTTGTTCGCAGTGGACGTGTCGGCGGCTTGCGGCGCGACGGCACGGGAGACAGCATTCGGGATACCGCCCTCGACGGCGGGTTTGAGGTATGTGGTGCGGTGCCAGTCTTGATAGTAGACGCAGGCGCAATGTCTGAAGTGGGAGGGTCAGAGTGCGTGCGTGGATTCGGAGAAGGATTACCTGTCGAAGATGTAGAGACTATAGATGGTCATCTCCAAGGTGGTGTGCAACTTGAACTTGAACACCGCCGCCATGGCCGACGCCAGTCCCGATGCTTTGCCTGACACTGGACCCGTCCCGCTGTCCTTTCCTGCCCTCCTCCGCAACCCGACGCTCTCCGATCGATTTGCGCATCTCCACGATCCCCCATCTCACCAGCGCAGCGCCAGGAAGGATCGTCCAGAGCCGGAAGGGAAGCGCTGGGTGAGACGGCGCGAGAATGGTGCTCTCCATCGCTCTCGATCCCCACCCCGATTGACCCATCCACAGCCAGATTCATACACAACCCACACATCGCCCTCCCGTCCAGCACCGACTTTTCCCATCCGCTGCAGGTCCCCTTGTCCACGTTTCCGCACCCCCTGCCTGCTTACATACCCCGCTCCCTTTTCGTCCCTTCATCTCGCCCTCCTCCCTCTCTCCCCCACACATCCGCAGCTGGCCTCTTCTCCCTCTCCTTGCGTGGCGCCCGCCGTACCCTTCGCGCCCGCCCTTCCTCCGCTTACCTTGTGAAAGCCATAGAGTCCCACCTTGCCGCATGGCTCCAGGGTGGAACCTACCTGAACCCCGATCAAGCAAACGGTCTTTTCCACTTTCCCGGAGACCCAGTCGGCGGCAGGGACGACATCAGGGAAGTCAGTAGGGAGGCCGGAAGACTCGTCTGGGCTGTCAAGTCAGATCCCGCTCCTGCGACACCCGGCTATCACGACGGTGGGTTCGAGAGATACGTCGTCCACTGCGTCGCGAGGTGGTACGGCGTCGTCAGCTTCAGTACGTCCTTTCCGCACCGCCCTCTCTCACCTACTGACACCACCCATCAGGCAAGGAAACAGACGGTCATCGTCTTACGTACCTCCTCCGCCCCAATATCACTCGCCCGGATCCTCGTGTCAGCGCAGCATCTCGAACGCTCGATACCCCTCCAACGACCGACGCCTCCGATTTCCATGTCTCCGATGCCAGCCTCTCCGACTTCAACACGACAGACACCTCCGACTACAACGCTACCGACGTCTCCGACATCGATTCTGTCCCTGACGATCTACCCGCTGGCACTCACTCACTCTCCGATATCGAAGAATCGTGTCCTTCTTCCCCTGCTTGGTCTGCCATTGGCGGGCCCGACTTTTGCGTCGACTCGGACAACGACGCAGACGACCGTGGCTTTGCGGCTTCCATGGAATCTCTCTCCCTCTCCACTCATACCGAGTTTGACAGTTTGGCGGCGCCGTCAGCGGACACGACGCTCACGCCGTCTCGTCTCCCGAATGACACTATCACCGCTCGAGCCGGATCCCCCGCTGGAGTTGAACTGGACGAACAAGGCGAGAATCCAACACCATCCCGCGCCCGCGCCGACCGAGATCGCTTGCGTACACTTTATCCTCGTTCAGCGTCGTCCCCTTCTCCAGCTCGTCGGTCTCCGCATCGTTTACTTACTGCCCGCAAGTCGGCTGCAAGGCGGAAGAGGAAAGCCAAGAACGACAAGAAAGGCTTCGCCGGGGCTGTAGGGACCGATAAAGGATCGTTCTATGACTATCTATTCGCCTGAATTTCGTACAAATATGATCCCGTAGCCGGTTTCGGATGCTTGCAGCTTATGCTGGCTTCGCGTGTATGTATCTATTATACATGACCAGTGATATAATGATATCAGCACTCTGCTAGAGATCACGTCACATGCGCTTCGCTGCTCAGCTCGTCCACCCCTTTACTGAGTGAATATCCTCGTCAACAGGTATAATGTCGACCCTCCCAGGCGCTTTGTATCATCCACATATTAGTTTGCATTTCCCGGATTTCCCCCAAAGGAACAGAAAACCCACCACAAAGTTTGTGATCGCCGCAAATACTAGGATGAACATCAAATACGTCTTTGTCCGCGACGTACCTGCATCCGGGCTGAACGTGCTTGAAGAATCCGTACCCGAGAGGATCAGTAAAAGGAGCACACCCTGCGTTTTCCAGACATTCGTCAGTACCGACGGTGGGGACCAAGCAACGACATCTTGAAAAAAAGAGCGTCCCCACTCACGTTTGACAACACCCATGTCAATAGCACGTTTGTTCTCACGTTGGCATAATAGTCCATCGCAGCTTGCTCCTTTTCCCGTTCGCTCACCACCTTGGGCGTTGCTTTCTCCTTCGCACTCTGCCTGGTCTTGGCACGTCCTGGTGCACTAGCAGCATCGGAAAACTTGGCAGCGCGCAGTGATTCGAGAGCTTCCTCATAGATTCCGTTCACGTCGGCTGCTTCTGCGAGCATCTTGATGTCTACTTGAGAATGAGAGTCCTGCATAGCAGCTCCCAGATCGGCATCGGGTACTGCATCTTGTTTCGTCCCCCACGAAATCTGACATGCACAAGATGTGAATGAGACGCGGGTGGGCAGGTCAGGAAACACAAACGTCGTTTAGATTCGAGTATGCATATCTGGCATGCACACGTCAGTTGAACATTTCCGAGAGGATTGCGGGTCTCGCTTACATGCTCAAGACGCAAACATACGTTGGGGTCAGCAATAGGTATTGCACGAAACTTGTCAGGAGATGCCACGGATCGAACGCAAGTAGACTGCTCATGACATAGACTACGTGACCACAATTTACGTTCAATCAGCGAATCACTCCCGCTATGGATCGCCACCTACCTCCGTATGTGACAACAATGCTCAGTAGTACAACAGTTCCTCCGGTCTGCGAGGCATCTGCTATCCCACATAGCACAGATGCTATGATTAGGTAGACCATCAAGATAGCTAGAAAGATTGACGCGAGCTTGTATTTTAGATGAGCACTAGTCCGCGGATTCAGTACGAACGACTCGGACGGAAACCGGGACGTACGCTTTCGGCTTATTCCCCATTGACATGAGGAAACAGGCGATGATGATGGAAGCTAGGAAATACTTTGAAGACATGGTTCATCAGAACGCAAAGCTCATCGGAAAGAGAACGCTTCATACTTGAACTACTTCATTGAAGTACTGGATATTTGTCAACCCGAAGGATTTATCCTCCAAGGACGAACTTAGCACAACCTATATATCAGTTTCGTCAGCCGAACTCGTCACGCACACTAACAGTCACAAATTAGCTGCTCACAAAGAATAGATAAAAGTTTCCCTGGGATGATCCCGCTTAGCATTAGACATGCAATTGGTGTATCAGACTCACGATCCCGAACCACGAAAATACCATGTTGATGCAGTTGCACACTGTTTCTACAAGCAGCGTCACTTTCCTCCAGGGACTGTGTCCGCTACGCATAATTTGTCCAACATGCGCGATGGCATAGACAGCGGCGAAGAAAGAACCGTTAAGCCATCGCCGACGCTGAGATATAAACTCTGGGAGCGATTCGGGGACGTCGGTCTCGCCGATGGCCCCTTTGACGTATTTGAGCACCCTGAAGAACAAATGGGTGAACAAGATTTCGAGGGCAGCGAGGCGAAAGCCGCACCAGCTAGAATTGGCTTTGGCTATCAGCTCAAAACAAAGAATACGCTGGAAATCATAAATTTAGAGTTCCACAAAAGTCGCAAGTCGCTCACGTCCTCCGCGAGATCTACCGCCTGTCAGTGTGTGAGCGGGTAAGTAGTGAGAGTTACCTACACATGTTTGACGTGAAAATATCCGTATCGCTGCCATTGAGAACCTCGCCTTTGAAGTAGGAGGCGAGAGGACCGTGTCCATCTTTGTTGTTCTGCAACGCAATGTACCTGTAAGCGGAAAATGCGCCAGGCTACGCGCATGTGAATTGTGGTTTTACACGTGGAACGAACATGTTCACCAGAACACTGATATACCCAAACATACTCTCTGTGGGCTTGTCCAAGATATTGCTCAGCTTGTATTCAAAGTTCTGAGCAGCGACTTTTGCAAGGACAATCAGCGCAGGTTGACATGTCACGTAACCGAGCACTTTACCCAAGGGGTTCAAGAGGTATTGCCAGTTCTTGCCCTTGTATGCAGCAATCTCTCCACAAGCACCACCGACGTTTGAGTTGACGTCAAATGTCTTCCACAGACGATAGATACTGTTGTTCCCCGGACGAGTCCCAACGTCCAACAACACGCACACGTTCGGCTATGGGACGCAGGTCAATCTATTTCTGCACAGATCTCCGCTCTACCCACCTGTAACAATGGGGCAAACGCGTTAAAAAACCACCGGTGGCTGTTGATCTTCTTTTGATTCTTCTCTTTCATGCAAAAAATAATTTGCGTGGGTACGATACCTTTGTCCGGATACCTGAACTGGATGTTCGGATCCAAGGCAAAGGAGGTCGTATATTCAAACAGATGGGCGGTCACCTCTTTATTGTTTACGGTGTTCTTCATGTGGTCTCCGGGTTGGTAGACACCTAGGAGGGTTAGGCAGTCGAGGACGCGGGGATGAATCTTCTTTCGTCCGTCTGCCACGATGCAGACTACGACCTACAATATGCATCAGCCTGGGGAGACAAATGGATCTCAGAGTAGAACCTTTTTCCACGCGTCTGGTCCCCAAGTTTGTGAGTTTTTGCGGGAACAGAGATGTGCAATGTTCCGCATCACACCATACAGAGTCCTGCAAAACAAAACTTCGTCTTCCTGTACACAACTAGTTGTTAGCATACTCGAAAAGGGTGACGACTTGAGATGCAAAACGCACATTGTACATAGTAATAACAATAAACAACTCAGTAGTACGCCCGCTCTCGTTTTGACGAAGGAAGAACTTTTCCTTCTCGAAATCGTCGGGGTCACAGGTGACGGCAGTATACCTGGCTTTAGTCATTTCTGGTTCTCCACGATAAGGCATGACAAGCTTGGGTGGGACACTGAGATCGACGACCAAGTTTCCATAGGTGAGTTGGACACGTTTCCTTTTGAGTCTACGCTGCACACGACCAACGGGGGCAGGTCCAAAGTGCATGGTCCCGACCGGAATTTCGGATTCGATGGAAGTAGACAAAGAAGGCGTCCTTTCGCCCTCGTCCGTTTCATCATCTTCACCTGGGACGTCCGCATAGTGAGATATGTCGTACTGGTCATCGTAGTCGCCGTCATGATCGAATTTTTCAGAAACATGACCAGGGTCATGGGACTGGGAAGAGCCAATGTAGTGTGCAACGTTATTCTCGTCTAGTCTATAGTCTTCGTCGTCACCAAAAGGGGTTGGGGAACGTGACCGTGGCGGGCGATAGGTTTGACGGGGATATACGCCCGATGCAAACGCCTCCGTATCGTGCTGGAAGTGATCAACAGAGCCGTTATATGGTACTGAGAGACCGTTCACACCATATGGCGCGTCTACGGGGGGTGTCGAGCTGAAAGGGTTGCCAATGACATGACCGGGGACGCTCGCTGGAGGTTGAGGAAGGGAACGGCTGGAATGTTGACTGTGTTGGCTATACTGAGAGAGGGGGCGCGTATCCGAATGGTCGGTGTAGACCGAGGTGGGTCTCGAGTAGGGCTCGGTGAATGGATCATGGTCGTGTGCGGATAAGGAAGGGTCGTCGAGGTCGAGAGTCTCGCCAGTCATGATAGTGGGTAGGAGTTGGCCTGGCTGATATCGTTCTGGAGGTTGTATCGGCTGGGCCGAGTCTGGCAAGCTGGAGGATGAGGTGAGCGGTGTCATGGTGGTCAAAAGGAAGGATGCCTGTACACGGAGTAGCATTGCGCGTCGTCGACTGGGGGTGGCTTTTTTCGCGTCATTGTTATACCGACTCGGGTCAGTTCCAGTTCAACTTTGTAGTAGCGCGTCTCGGTCACGTGGGGGGACATATGTATGACGTGACATTGATGACGCGTGACAAGGCGCGTGACAGGAGCGACTTCAAGTCTGTCCGCGATGGCCGAGTCGATGTCGGGCCCGTGGATCCGCGACTACCTCATGGACGTCGCGGAAACGTATGGCGCACAACTATACAATGCCCCAGTATCAACGGGAAAAAAGAGAGTTCAACTCATAGACGTACGTGCCCCGTTACCGCACCCGTCAATCCTTACAGTCATCCTCCAGTTTCTCACTTATCAAGAGAATAGTTACGTTTGGGCATGGATATCCGACAAGGATCACAGCGTGTCCGTGCGCATCTCAAAAGACGCCGTAGACCAGTACAAGAGGTTAGTTGGACTCCTATTGCCCCACACTGCATCCCAATCCTTGTAACAGTATCCATGGTCGCAACATCATCGACTGTCGCTTTTCACTCGTTTTTGTCTCCCAATATCGCCCTATGTTCTCTCCGCGTCCCCTCGGTCCAAATGCGACCGGAAACACATCCGCATCTCACATATCACTCGAAATTTTGCATGTCAAATCGCTAGGCATTGGCGGGCACCTGTTTGGGAATCCCAGTGACCTTGAATCGGATGAGAACATGAAAGAATGGGTTCTAGGTCTTCGTCAGGACGGTGGGGGTGGGTAAGTTCGTGAATATATTCCACGTCCTAGTTTAACGCCCTCGTTCAGAAACGTTTTAAAGCTTCGCAAGCAGAAAGAACTAGAGCAGAGCAGAAAAGCTCCACCACCACGACCACCACTACGACCACCACTCCCTTTCTCACTGCATGCTCCTGTCCCCCAACGTCAAGCACCCAAAGTCGCTGAGGATGCCGCGAAACCCAAACCCGAACAACCTAAAGACTTCAAGCGCGCATATGCTAAACGTTGGCGGGTGTGCCAATTTATCCTTGCCACATCCGTAACGTGTTGAGCCAAATGACTAGATAATCGAGATTAATGCATGGAAATTCGCGACCAAGCCGACAACGAAGGAACGACCTAATCGTGAGTGTATTCCCATACAAAACAGCTCGGTGCAGAAATCCATTCTGTGTACTTAGAGACAGAGTCCAGCCGCCCTCTCATTGAGCCGCACTCGGACACCACAAATCGACTCGAATCTCACCACCACAGGCCCTTAGTAAGTTCACCATATCGCACACCTCCGCCGACCTCCAAGCTACAACGGCAAGGAACACCAACGGACTGGTCACCTTCGAACAGGGGCAGTCCAATTGCTCCAGAGGAAGCCTCCACGATCGCTCTCGGGAATGGAATCCGACAGCACGGCAAGCCAGACGTCTTACCTTCTACTCCCCAACTGCCCTCTGATGCAGAGGCGCACACCACAGTGGATACTGCCATTATCTCAGACACCCATTCTCTTCAACCACCTACGCCTGCGCAACGCACTAAGCACTCGCCACCACCTCGTTCCACCTCACCACCCCCCGGTCCTCTAGAGGTATTTGCTTGCTCTTCCCCTCTTTTCTCCCAACAGCTCCTTCTTTCGTCTTCGCCTCTACCCGCTTCATCTCTTCCCCTTCCATCACCCTCTTTGCCAATGCCCACGAGCGTTCGGAAGAACATACAGCGAAAGGTTCCTCATCCAGGACTCCTTGTTCCCCGACCGGATCCCACTAAGCAAGGCTCAGTTCAGATCCTGGTTCCCAATTCTGATACATCCGGTACAGGATCGTCCCAGCCATATTCACAATCGCAACACCCTTCTCAGTCGCAGCAGTGTCAGTATCAACTACTGTCGCATTCACCTGCTTTCCCATCATCTCTTGCAAAGGGCTTTGAATCTCCTGACGTATCCATACCTAGAGGGGGGAAGCCTGGTAGCCCGACAAGACGCACGTCAAAGATGTTTGCAGAGTCCTTACCCACACATCGCGATGTCGACGAGCAGAAAACCGCTTCGACATATAACGAGTACAGTGCCGAAAAAGTCGGCACCAACATAGAAAAGCAGGAAGGGACGGACTCGACTCGATCACCCGTGCCGAGTGCTCCAAAGATCGAAGTGCTTGAAGTAGGAGCATCTGGTACCGAGGAAGGGACCGGCCACTTGCAACTGACACACAGTACCGCACGAACGGAGGTTGACTTCGACACACAGACTGGAATACGGGATACAGGCGATGGGGATGCTCACGCCGTCTACGAGGATAACCAGCTATCCGTTGATAAAGTTGAAGTACATCCCGCACCCCAGAGCAGCCCACCTCGTCGACCCCCACGTCTTGCTACTATCCGGGTCATACAGCATCCATCTCCCGATGAACGAGACACTGATGGTATTCCCATCCACCATTCCGCTCAGGCGACCGAGCGGCCCGGGTCCCAGAGTTCTATGCACTCACTTTTTTCGGACTTACTGGAAGATGAACGCACAGTGCTCTCACATGCCCCCATCCTCCCGGCCGGTCGGACTGAGGACAAGGTTCAAGGAAAGGCAAGCTATGCCCACGTCCCGAGTCATGACCCGGAAACATGGAAAGAGCCTAGTTTCATTGTGAAGAACAAGGGAAAGGGAAAGGCTCCTGTTATCGAGGAACAAGATATACCGAGAGCAAAAGTAGGCCGGAAACGCCGGCGGTCCACTCAGCCCGAGTCACCTGTGCCGAAACGGGCGAAGGTTACTGCACCAGACGTGCTCCGGGTGACGTCGGGACAGACCACTACCAACCAAGACATTGAGGCATCCGCCAGTGGGAAGATGCGCTCAAGTAATCGATCCTTAACCTCCCCCACGGAGATCATGCAGACGACGACACCCACTGCCCTTCAACTACCCAAGCCTCGTTTAGCAAACTTTGTCGCCGACTTCGAAAGAATTGATCTGGGCAAAAGAGTGCCGACACCGATGGTGGATATGGACAAAGACATCAAATGTATGTTGTTGAGAACAGGAAGGATTCGGACACTTGGGGAACGGGTAGAGAAAGATGGCAGTGTTTACATCATAGAATGATAAAACGGACAGTCCTGGTCGGATACGACAATGACACTCTTACCCGTGTTCGTGCCCTTCTGTACAGCTAAAATCACCTCCCCTGCACTTTCTAGCCCCTTCACGAGGTCCTCTTTAAACTTTAGCTCGCCGGAAGCAATGAGTGCAGGCACTTCAGAGTAGAAAGCGTCCTTGTACTTTGGCAGGATAGAGGTCACGATGAAACCATATAGTTTGATCTCTTGCGTAATAATGCTTGTCAAGTTCTGGCAGATACAAAACAGCGGACACTGAATTGCGATCCCTGGCAATCACATCTGGTACTTACCTTCGGTAGGTAAGGTTTCGAGTTATACACGGAGATCATTCCACATTCCTGAAAAGGATGAAATGAAACGTAAAAAAATATTGAGAGTCGCACTCACAATGAAACGCGCATTCTTAGCTGCAGCTGCCAGCGCCGCGTCGAGAGCTTCGCCACCCACATTGTCCCAATACCTATACCAAGAAATCTATCACCATCACCCTCGTCAAATAGGAAAGACAACATACACGTCAATCGGACCTTCCTTTCGGAGCACCTCGGATGTCTTTGTGGTCTTGTAGTTGAAGGCTACATCCGCACCAAGTTCCTTCATAAATGCAACTTTCTCATCTGAGCCTGCCGAGGCAATGACTTTGAGGCCGTCGCGCTTCGCGAGCTGAATGACTAGACTAAAGGAGCAGGAATCTCATAGATGAACGCCTGCCAACGAAGAACGAAAGGACGCAGACGCACGATCCGACCGCGCCGGCACCAGTGGTTACGAATGCCACTTCCCCCTTCAGATCGCCATAAATCCACGGGCACGAGCGATCGTCATTATTACTCACCCCCTTAGCCTGAGCGTACTCCTTCCAGCCACAGTAGGCTGTTTGACCTTTTGACATCAAGGGAATGAATTGCATAATGTTTTCTTGACAGGTCGGATGATCATACCTGGCATTCCAGCTACTCCTACAAACACACTCCAAGGGAGGTTGTAATTGTTCTGTATTTTGCTGAAGCCCTCGACCCGAGTGTGTATCGAGTACTCCTCGAACGCTGCGCGGAACTAAGATCCACTGTCGAAGGGTTAAACTATTATAATTACTCACGGAAAATCCCATATACATGATCACGAGCATTAAAGGCGGGGTGCTCTGAACGAACAACGACGCCTACACCAAAATTTTGGAGCCTGGCAAAACGTCATGCGTCATCGTCGGGTGTAACGCGATGACAGGGACGACACGCACGGTTGTCCGAGTCGAAAAGGAGGCTAATCACGGGTCCACCGGTCGTCAGAACAACCGACTTCATACTTTGTGTACGATTTTCAACGATGACTCACTCTGTATGATTTGATGTTTGGGTCTCTCATACGGCCTCTCATAGAGGGGTCAATGGACAATATCAAGGTCTTCAAGAGAATTCCCCCACGTAAGGGTACATTTTCGAGGTCGATTGTCTGGCTTGCGTCGTACACCACCGTACGACCGGGAATGGGGTAATCTGTCGGAGCGATGTCAACGGATATGCCCGTGGATTGGCCCGAGGCTTGCCGACCCACCCGTTGGGATCTCGTTAAATATCTGGCGAGCATTCGCAGTGGGCGCCATCGTCTTGATACGAGCTTAGAAGGTATGGGGAATCGATGACGGTGAGAGTTTCAAAGTCATCTATAACCGGTGGTTGACAGACGAATGCAGCTTTCCGATCCAAGATGTGACATTACCGTGACCGAGTCCGAGTTAGTCAACTCATCCGAATCGCACCGTGACCGTCAAGTAGCCTGTACCGTGGGATGCTTTAGTGTACGTTCATGCGGGCGCCAGGTACCTCTGTCAAATGCTGTTCGTGGAGTATGGAATTGTCATTAGCACGGCCTTATCAATTGGGCATCACGTATGGTGGGGGGGATCGGAATGATGGTGGCGGAGTCATTGTACTCATCTTCCAAGCTGAGATCTCTCGGCCGTCTGGCAGTGGGTTACTTGAGGTTACTTGTTGGTCAACGTGGTGCGCTGTATTCCATGAGGTGATATTGCAATGATGTGGCGGGGATTTCCAGAGGTGTTGTTATGGATAAGGAACAGCCGAACGACATAAATCTGGATTCAGACCAAAGCACTTTGCTTTCTTAGATCGGTGGATCATTTGGAGAGCACTTCTCAGACATTCAAAGACGTCTTTTCACAGGGTCAGGGTGCAAAGGAACAACTGCTAATAAGACAGACGTACCACAATTGGAGATTTCACCTTCACGATGATGTCTATACAAATCGCATTACAACGAAATGGATGTGTCAAATACCAGCAACAAAATGATGCAATATACTAGTCCAAGACAGCATATTTTTTCAGGTGTTCTGGTATAACATCGTACAACTCTTTGGACCGCAACCATCGCTTGGAGAAGAGCCGGCTCTGGTAACGATATGCGCCGTCGCACAAGACAGTGACGACACTCGATCCTGATGATCATCGCTGTGTGAGTCATATATTTGAAGAGCAGTTATCGAACACACCCTTGCCAAGTTTTTGCGCAACCTCCACGGCGGCAACGATGTTCAGAGCCGAGCTTGCGCCAAGGTATAAGCCTTCAGTGTCAAAAATCTGGTATAACATCACGATCGATTTCTCATCCGAAATCATGAGCGATCCGTCTAAATCATTGACAAAGGTCGCCAAATTGTCTGTGACACGGCCCTGGCCAATGCCTGCGGAATCACAAGCTTCAGCCCACGGCTTGTGACACGGTGAAGATAGGCACACCTTCGGTGATCGAGCTGCCCTTGCGCTCGACGAGTTTCCCACCGCTTGACATGTAGGTATGCAAAACACTCCCCGGAGGGTCCGCAAGCCATACTTGCGTCTTCCCACCACTCTTCTCCTTCAGATACTTACCCACGCCGGCCAAGGTCCCACCAGTACCGGTCGAACACACGAACGCATCGAGTCCACCCTCAGTCTGCGCCCAGATCTCTGGACCGGTCGTGAGATAGTGCGCGTGGGCATTTGCGGTATTGTCAAACTGGTCGGTCCATATGGCGTTGTCCAGTTGCGCAGCATACGCCCGAGCCTGATGGTTATAGTTCCGTGGGTCCTCAAACGGGACCGCGGGAACGGGGTGTATCTCTGCACCGAGCATACGCAGGAGGTCGATCTTTTCCTGGCTCTGTAGACGACGTCGATGCGTCAACGTGCATGCCTGGTGATGGACATGCGTGACAACGCACCTGAGTGTCGGGCATGAATATCACGCATTTATAGCCCCTCGATCGACACACGTGGGCCAAGCCAATGCCGGTGTTCCCAGCAGTCCCTTCGACGACGGTTCCACCGGGTCGAATGCTGTGTATCGGATACCCATTACCCCTCGATCCTTTCCGGAAAAAAAGTCACTCACCGGCCCTTTTCTTCTGCATCCCGAATGACCCCGACCGCGGCACGGTCCTTGATACTTCCCCCCGGATTTTGAAACTCGGCCTTGCCGAATATGCTACATCCTACCTGTTCTGACAACGTCTTGAGATAGATCTTTGAATGTGTCAGACAGCTTCGACGGTGTCCCAACTGTAAGCTCTCACTAGAGGTGTGTTTCCCACGGAGTGGGTAAAGCCTTGGACAGCGGAACCGATTTTCCTCCTGCCCAGTGGGGGCGGATGTAGATGAGCGAGTCTGCTTGCGCGAAGGAGGGAGAGCATATGCAAAGGAAATACTGGGTGAATTAGGCGATGCAAAGGACCGGTCAAGTTTATGTAGGTTGGTTGCCGGGAGTGCTAGTGAGCACGACATTCTTGCGAAAATCAAGCGCCGTTTCTACAGTACACTGACAGAAAGAGATCCAACATGTATTGAACAACACAACTCGAATGACTTGCATACTAGGCGATTCTAAATGATTATTGATCAGGTCCACGATCGATATTTAACGTCATGCGTCACAAATTCACAAGGGAAGGGAGCTCTTCCCATTAAATGACTAGAAGAATAATTGGCCAACATGGGAGAAAGAGATCGAAGAGAGAAAACTACGGCTGCGGAAAGTGGTGTATCAGGGTTTTGACGAACAATCGATCACGAAAAAAAAGTCCTCGCTGCATGACGTGAACTGCGCAAGACAAGTGATGAATCTGTGTATGGAAGGACATGACGAGAATCAGATAGTCTGTCGTGTGTGCAAGAAACGGGTCGTCGCAGGCCGTGAGAGAAGTAGCATAACATGGGTATAGACGAGGCTGAGAAACAGAATCGAGACTTCTATGAGCTGGATCAGATGGCAAGCGACACGAACAAAAGTCATTGTACATGCATGTTCATGGTTGACGCTTCTTCACGTTCTGATTCAACCACTGAAGCCCCTCGAAAAGACCTTCACCCGTCGTTGCGCAACTGTCGCGATCTCGATCAGGCACGCCCAAGAAGAAAAAATGACAGCAAAGCCTACCTGGGGTGGACATACCATGAGCGGTCGCGCATACGATGCAGCCCCAACTTCTCGGTGACCTCGGCAGGTGACATGGCTAGAGACGAGTGAGCGATGGGGATACCAGATGGAGGGGTTAGTCGCCCACCTCCAGGAAGATCCTGCTTGTTGGCAAACACGAGCAATAAGCATTCTTTCATCTCCCTGTCACTGAGTATACGGTGCAGTTCTTGTTTTGCTTCGTCGATTCTCTCTCGGTCTTGACTGTCGACGACGAAAACAAGACCCTGGGTGCCGGTGTAATAGTGTCTCCACAGTGGACGGATCTTGTCTTGACCGCCAACGTCCCAAACGTTGAACTTGACATTCTTATATGTGACCGTCTCCACATTGAAGCCGACTGGGTAGTGTGAGCAAGGTGGATGGAGAGACGGAGGACGACGGACCGGTTGGAATCGTCGTCACGGACTGGTTCAACTTGAGTTTGTATAGAATGGCTGAGTGGAAGCAGGTCAACGAAGGCAAGCATGACTTGGGGGGGCGTACTCGTCTTGCCGGCAGCATCGAGGCCAAGCATGAGCAACCTCATTTCCTTGTTACCAAAGAGGCGGCCTGATGGCGTTGTGAGCAAGGGTAGATGAGTGCGACGATGGGCTCACTGAGGGTCTTTGACAGGTTGGCACCCATGGTAGAGGGGGATGGAAGAGATGGATGGTGTGTAAAGAGCGACGAGGGCGAGGATAATGAGTGCCACAAGCAAACGGGTTTTGCTGCGAAAATTCAACAATCTGCGAATATAACATTCATAAGGACCCCAGACACCATCTACCTACACCCCTGCTACGCTCTGACTAAACACCTTCAGCCAGCCATCCCCCATGTCCGTCCGCAGCGCCTCAATCCGCGCCCGGTACAGCTCCGCTTCTCTCATCTCGCTCTCCCCGTTCTCCCCCACCGGGCTATCAGGTGGCTCAAATGCCGAATACGCGCGCCGGTGCCCGTCTGGCGACAGCGGGCTCGATCTCTGTGGTGAAGTAGAGGACGGCCGTTGGGTCTGCAACACAGAAATAGACGGCAACGCCATCGGCCGAGAGCCTGGCGAAAACACATACTGCTCCCCATCTCCGTCCAGATCGACGATACGTTTCGCTCTGCGCTTCTTCGGTCTGCCCGAAACACCGTGTGACACCGATCGCACACCTGCCAACGGCGACAGCGCAGTCTCGCATGCCATCACCGCGTCTGTTGCCATGCCATGGCTTCCCTTCGACCTCGCAGGCCCGATCGGGACGATAGGAGGGGATGCTGGTATTGGCACGTCTCTCGCAGGATCTATCTGCTCCGGTGCAACTGACGTCAGTCCCCTTCTCTCGTAAAACGTCGGCGCAGTGCCATCCAAAGAGATGTGCTTGCCCTCCTTGTGAAAGAAGTCGAAGCACACAATACGGTAGTTGTCCTCAATCTCCGTCAGCGGGTTGCCCTCGATCCATACCTCCCGGATGTTGGGAAGTGTCGCAAGGCGTCCAACTTCGGCGCTCTCATCGATGCGGTTAAAGCGGAGGTCTACCCGCTCAAGTGCCATGAGGCGTTCGAGACCACAGATGGACTCGAGTCGATTACCGGAGAGGTTCAAGTAGAGGACCTGTCCGAGATGGGTGTAGATTCCCAGAAGGGAATCAATCATATTGTCAGATAGATTGAGCGAAACAAGATTATGAAGGATAGAGAGGCCATGCGGCACAGAGACGAGGAGATTGGAAGATAGATCAAGATGCGTTGTGGAGACAAGGTATGGGAGAGGGTCTGTCGGCAAGAACGTGAGGGCATTGTCTGCGAGGGATAGATGTCTAAGGAGCCCCCATTTATAGGGAGAGAGAGCCGAAGTAGGGGAAGGTAGCACGGGATCCTCTGGGATAGGGGCCACATCCTCGACTTCTTCGGGAACGGAAGCGGGCAGGAGCGTGTTCGTCCAAGAGGGCTGTCTGCGAGGGATCCGTCTTGACCTCTGATCCTGAAGTGACCCGTCCCTGCGTGCCTGGTCATCAAGCACTGCTCCGATGAATATGTCGGCGACATCCTCTAGCCCACCCCGCTTGATGGTCAGGCTGCGAAGGGATTCCGCGAGTCTATCCCAGCCAAGCAATGAGCGGGGGTCAATGTCGACGATCTCGAGGGACTGGAGGTTCTTGAAGGCGTCAAGCGGAAGGGCACTCTGATTCGGAGGATCGTCTTTAAGTTCGGCAATGACCTTGGGCCCAGGCGCTTTGAGTAGGAGAGCGGGGATCTTGGTGAAGCTACTATAGATGTACTTGAGTTCAGCATCGATGCTCTGCTGTTCCGGCCGGCTCCACCAGCCGGTGCCCAAGGAGAGACCGGAGACGGCGGACAGAGAGGAACGAAAGGAGGCGAGGGAAAGGGTGTCTGATTTGTCGCGGGGTGAGCCGATGTCGATGTGAGTATAATGCATTGGCTTGGAGGGGTTGTCGACTGTGACGTCGAGGGGGCCGACGTCGAGGCCAAGCGACTCGACGCGCATGAGGATGTAAAAGAGACGGTGGGTATCGATGGCAAAGGTGGTAGGGCGGGGCGGGGGTGGCTGGTGGGCGTCGGCGGGGATGAACCAGCTGACAGGGTTGAATACGGAGGGCTGAGCGGCAGTGGGGTGCTGACGGCGGCGACGTTGGAAGCCGGACTCTGCGAGACCCTTCTCGTTGAGCCTGATGAACGCAGCGATTCTGCGCAGATACTCATCGCCGTGGAGTGGCTCCATCGCGCGTCGTCGTCGTTGTCGTCGCCGTCGCCGCTGTCTTTGTCGTCGAGCTCCGAGTTTGCGCCGCACCGCTCGTGCCCCTCTACCGCATGCTGATCAGGACCCTGGACACCTCATGTGTGACGTGACAGGTGTGTGACTATTATGATTACGCATGATGTCACGCGGAGAGGGTTGCGTGTTTGCTTCTGGTCCATAATGAAGATAACGATAAAAACCTTGCAGCAGAAGGTCTTCCAGGTGCGTGCCACCAGCCCAGTGCGATGTCGCCGTTAAACGCGCTCCCAGATCGACGCCGACGGTGAAGACACCGTCGGAGAACTCAAGGAAAAGATATCCCAGGCACATGGCCACCCAGTCGAGTCGCAAAAGTTGATCTATGCCGGTACGCTCATCGGTGTCGATCCCCGAGTCGCCTATCCCATATGGTGATCAGGCAGAGTACTTCCCGATTCCAAGACCGTGGCGTCATGCGAGATCAAGGAGAAGGACTTTTTGGTCCTCATGGTTGCAAAGGTATTGATGACACCCCAGTCCATGACACCTCTCACCTCTCCTAGCCCAAGCCAACTTTTGCCCCACCTCCCACCACCTCTTCATCTACATCTGCTCCACCCGCCACAGCCCCTGCGCCTGCCCAACCAGCGGCTGCCTGCGGTCGCACCAACACCCTCGGCACCTGCCCCGCCATCTGCGGCTCCTCCTGCCCCAGTTTCTGGCAGTCAATCCGCCACGGGCGACTTTCTGACTGGGGATGCACTCCAGGGTACGATACAGAACATGATGGAGATGGGGTTTGAGCGCGATCAAGTCGTACGCGCCCTGAGAGCGAGTTACAATAACCCGGAACGTGCAGTGGAATACCTGTTCAACGTGAGTGGCTATATGCGTGAAGCAGCCTCTCTGGCCTGATTTTATGCGGCAACAGGGTATCCCTGCTCATCCTGAGCAGGAAACCGCACCATCTAGCGCGCCAGCGCGACCAGCCCCTCCTCCTGTCGCTGCGCCGGGGCCGGGGCCAGCCCCAGCCCCAGCTCCAGCTCCAGCTCCAGCTCCAGCTCAGCCCCAGAACCTGTTTCAGGTATGCTCGCAACCTCTTGTTTCGCGATTTTTAAAAACATCCCCTCATCCCAGCTCGCGCAGCAACAGCAGCAGCAGCAGCAGCAGCAGGGAGGGGGTGGGCTCGGCGCTGCTGGTCTGGGTGGTTTGGGTGGTCCAAACCTGTCAGCACTCCGAGACAACAATCAGATGAGGCAACTGCGACAACAGGTTGCAGAGAACCCAGAATCGCTTCAGCCACTGATCCAGCAATTGATTGCAGGAAATCCGGAGCTTGGGGAATCACTTGCGAGCAATCCCGAGATGCTTGCAAATATTTTGGGCGGGGGTGGGGGGGACCCCGAGGCTCCGGGTGTGTCGGTTGTGAACGTGACGCCAGAGGAGCAGGCAGCGATTGAACGGGTGAGTTGGAGCCGTGGAGAAAAGACGGGTGCTGATGGACATGCAGCTTGAAGCGCTCGGGTTCCCGCGACACCTGGCGATCGAGGCGTATTTTGCGTGCGACAAGAACGAGGAGCTGGCAGCGAATTATTTGTTTGATTTGGATTTCGAGACGGGTGGAGAGTAGTAGCGTGTAATACTGTCCCTGATGGCGGAATGGCCCACATTGTTTGCACGTTGTCTCGCCCCCGTGTGAAGACGACATCACGTACAAAATTCGTCGCTTCTCCTCCTCCTCCCATCCAGCCCCCATCCGCCCCCATACCCACAAATACCCCCCCTCTACTTTTTTTCTCGCCCAAATCCCCCATGGCGACGCCCCAATCACCCCCCGAAGACTCGCTCACCGAGAAGCCCATCGCTCCCGCCGTCGAACCCGGTGCGCAGGCGCACGACCTCACCCCCACCTCGTCCACCGAAGCAGACAAGGATAACACCCAGAACCCGTCCATCACCGTCTCCACCTTCGTGTCCCCAGACGAGCGTGACAGCACACGCCATGCTGAGAAAGAAAAGGACAAGATTTCCCTCGCCGCCACCTCCACCACCCAGCCAAATACCACGACAACGGGCTCTTCCACCGCTGCAAATTCTACAACGACTTCCAGCAACACCACTCGCAGGTTCTCCCGCAAGCCAAAGGCTCCCGCTTCCACAAGCGCTGTCCCTGACAAAAGCACTCCCGTACGTGCTCCCTCGGAAGAGGTGAACAAGTCCAAGGCTGGCTCACAACGCTCCCCCAAGAAGGCTTCTTTTATTTCAAAGCTTGTTCGCAAACTCGTCCCATGTGTCGCGCCCAACGACCGTGCCCATGCCATCGACATCGACGTTCCGGACGCGGCCCACACACCCACCCAGGCTTCGAGCACGAGCAAACCTGCAGACGCCCCCGCGCTAAACGAGAAACAGCGCTCCGAGGCCAAGTCTCAGGAAAAAGAACGTGAAAAGGTCGCTCTGCCACCCATCTCGGTTCCCATGGATCCCTCCCCATCAACCACCCAGGATGCCGAAGTCATCGTTCCTCCAACCCCAACCAAGGTGTTGCTCCCCATCTCAGAAACCGAGGGTGTCACAAGTGGTGCAGTACAACCCCCTGGCTCAACGGGGTCCGACGTTTTCTCCCCACAACCCATTCCGCATTCAGAATTATCTCACACGTCTCCGGCTCCCGCACAACCCCATGTCGGGGACATATCGCATTCAACGACAACCGATTCTGACGGTAGCTTTACGGACGATGAGGTTCATGGTGAGGGTGAAGAGGCAGAACAGGAGGAAGGAGAACCCATGGAAGAGGACGACGAGGATGCTCTCATAATGAATGGAGGAGCTGGCATCCCAATTGGACCAGTAGGTGTCCTCTCGGCTGGCTGTCCTACATCTGGTTTACCCTCCGTGTAGGATGGCATACCGCGGCCACTTTTACCCCCCATTGCACCCCAGCATGCGGGGCGCAAATGTCTGGTGTTGGACTTGGACGAAACCCTCGTTCATAGTAGCTTCAAGGTAAGAAGCTTCGGTTGCGTTCGTTTATACCTGGCTCAGCCTCTGTTTTGTAGTCCATACAACACGCAGACTACGTCGTGCCAGTGGAAATCGAATACCATTGGCATAATGTGTACGTCATTAAGCGCCCAGGTGTCGACAACTTTTTGAAGAAGATGGGCGAGATATACGAGGTGGTCGTATTTACTGCCAGCCTAAGCAAGGTCAGTCTTGTTTTTCAGCCCGTCGTTTCAGCAGTTGGTTCAATCATCCACAGTACGCAGACCCAGTCTTGGACAAACTTGACATCCACCATGTCGTCTCTCATCGGTTATTCCGGGAGAGTTGTTACAACCACAAGGGTAATTACGTCAAGGTACGCACTATCGTCATTGGATGTATACGCATCTCAAGTTCCCCATAGGACCTTTCGCAATTAGGGCGTCCCATCGCTGATACCATCATCCTGGACAATTCCCCAGCTTCATATATCTTCCACCCCAATAATGCGGTTCCTGTCTCTTCGTGGTTTAATGATCCCCACGACACCGAACTCACCGACCTGTGCCCTTTCCTCACCGACCTCGCCGAGGTTAGGGACGTGCGAGGTGTCCTTGACGGCGGACTCTGAGCACTGGCCGTCCTTGTAGTGCGTGTTGGAGAGGACTAAGGAGGGCGAACCTGGAGCAGTCTGCTTGCGAACGCGCACTTCTATGTTGTAATGTCCGCCTGTTTCGTGATAGGAGAAATACCAGGGCTCTGCACCTATCTCGATGACAAGCATCTCATGCAATGTTCCCCAGCTATTCATACCCACCCATCTCCCTATCCCGTCCTCTCCGCTACTGCACCATCGCCCTGCCGTCCAGAATGTACATCTTGTACAACAAATTTCCTTCCATTCACCTCCTACCATCAACCCCATTCGCAGTTATACCCGGTACACTCATGCGTCGGTAATCTTTATCGTTCTGTATCCATCATGCATATGCATCATTCACGCACTTGCGGTTGTCCTTTGGTATCTTCGGCGTGGAGTGTCTGCACGCTTTCCGACATCACACATTCCCTTTTCATCCCAAAATTTCCTTCACGCAGGTACACAAGAAACTCCACCCCTCACAGCTTTATGACATGCATTATGGACCACTCGCATATTGTCCCGGTTGGTGTGAACATTCTTCGTTGAGACTTTTGTCGACTGATCCGACATGTATCGCTCGGCAGGACTTTCAGAGAAGCTTCTTATTGTGTTGCCTTTAACTTATGGTCCCCTTTCATCTGCCGCTCTCCTTGACTTACCCCGTGGGCGTATGCATCCCTGCCTGCATGCCCACATACACGTAGTCTGTTCCCCTCCACATTTTATTGCTGCTCTTTCCTCCTTTGATTTTTACGTCTTGACACTTTGGTACACGTCGGTCTCGCTTCTCTTGTTTGCATGACCATTACGAATGTTTACGATGTTACATACGATCAAACGATGCACATATTTCAACTCTCAGGACGCGACTGATTTTCGGTCATGTGATGTCTCGTGGTCGCGTTGTTTCGCTGTGTTTGACCGTGGTTCCACCACTTACTGCTACGATACCCATACGACGACGACATGTTATTTAACAAAGGCCCACGATTGAACTCTGACAAAGGCAAGTCACATATAGTGAAATAATCCCTTCGATTAACCAGTGGTTTGCAGTGATTTCCGATAAAGCTTCAGACGCTTTAGGTACATTGGATCCCATAAACCACAAGCCGTTCTGACTTTGGAACCCAGCACCCAGCACATCTAGTACGACCGCGAGACCTGCCTCCAGAAACTCCAAACCGCCAACGGCTTCCGGGAAACACGCAGGGGATGACCGCTATGCAGTTCTCTTGAGACGAATCGACGATCTAGAAAAAATCCATGCAGACGACAAGAAAATCGTACGTCTCCATTTCGTGCGCATTGTCACCCAGACGCCCTGACGCGCGGGCTTGTCGTAGCACCAAGCGGAACTCGACCGCCACCAATCGGAGCTCGCTCGTTTGACCAAGACGAACAGCGAACAATCCGAGAAGCTGAACAAGTTGAAGAAGCAAAATGATGCGTACGAGTTGCGCGTCCAGGAGTTGAAAAAGACGAGTGCTGCCGAGCTGACGGAGCTCAAGGAACTTCGTACCAAGTTGCGCATGTGCGAACACGAGCGCGGTCAGCTTGCGAAGCGGGAAGCCGAGAATGGGGATACCAGGAAGGCGCTCTCGAACGTGGAGGCGAAGCGGAGGAAGGAAGTAAAGGAACGTGATCGGAAAGTGGCAGAGTTGGAAAGGACGCTGGTGGCGGAGAGGAAGAAGCGGGAGATGCTCGAGTCTTGTTTGGACGACGACAGGAAGAAGGCCGACGAAGAAACCGCGAAACTGCGCGCTGATTCCGCGGGCTTGCGGCAGCAACTCGATGTCGCGCACAAGGATGGCGAAGAGGTTCGACGAGCTGCGGAAGCAGCTCGAGATGAGGCCGAGGATCGGGAGGAGGACCTTTTAATACAACTGGAGCAGTGCAGGATGGCCCTCAGTCGCGTCGCAGAAGAATATGCGCAACTAGCATCTACGACGGTGACCGCTAAAGCGCACGCCACCCTCAAGGAGGAACACCTTACATTGCAATCGCGCTCGTTGCGTCTAGAGCGGAAGCTCGCCAACTCGGAGGGTCAAGTGACAGAACTAGCGCATCTCATACGTCAGGCCAATGAGGAAAACAAGCTCCTCTATGAGCAGCTACGAAATGTCGAAGAAGAGGTCGTTCTCTATTCCCGACTACTCCAGGAGAATAGACTCGATCAAACCGACCACCACGACGCCGATATCTCTGGCTTGGAAAACACGCTTGCAGCGCTTTGTCTTGACATCGTACAGAACCATGGTCCAGCAAGCCTCCAGGAGTACTACGATGCAGCTCATAATTTCTACCGTGATCTGGCAGACGACATGCGATTGCGAATGGACGTTTCGGAAAATGCCACTCGCCAAGAACAGTCCGCGAACCGTGCTTTGGCAGAGGAAGTTGCTAACCATGTTGCTCTCCGCGAAGCGTCGAGCGTCGAGCTTCAAAGGCTCCAAACAGAGCTCGCAGAGGCAAACCGCAATCTTGCCAACGAACAGGTCTCACTAGCAGGGCTCTGTCAATCCCGGGATGTCCTACAGGACAAGGTGAACGTGCTGGAGAAGCAACTCGGCGAACAGGCATCTCAGCACAAGGCGGCCTTGCAGAAAGAACGCGACATAGCACACAAGCTTTCTGCGCAACTTGGCATGAGCAAGACTGCCGAAGACACGCTCAAGGCGGACATCGAGCAGTACGTCGACATTTCGATCGATCGCTTCACCCGTCACTGATCGCTTTGACAGGTTAAACCTCGAGCTAACTGACGTTTCCCGATTCCAAGACGCATATTACAAGTTGTTGGATGAGACGGAAGGACTTTTGGCACGTAACGACTTGGCAGAGGAGGAAGCCGAGCGTCTCAGTCGGTTCAACGCTGAGATACTCGGGCATCAAAATCCTGCCCAGAGGATTGTTTATGTGGACCGGATACGGAGAGAGCTAACGGATACGAAGCAGGTTCGTACGACTCTCATTTTCCGAGCGCTCGTTCTCAAGGTGTTTGGTCGGCAACAGAAACTGCTTGTGTGCACGCGCGAACGTGATACACTGGCAACGTCCAACGACGATCTACGTCACGAAATTGAGTTGTACAAGTCGTCGGTGGTGCCAATCGAGAGCAAACCACGTTCGGTGTTCATCCGGGTCTCCCGACCACCTCTGACCAACCAAAGCCTGAACATGCGCTCGCAAAGTCCCACCAAGCATATGGTATTGGAGCATCTACCTGGACCTGGTGATATGACGTTGGATGAATTAATGTGATATACCCCATTTGTATGCTATATTTATCTTGCCAATATCATGGTCGATTTCCATCTCCAAGATGTCTCTGGAGGTCTGCCTTGGAAGTTGTTGTCATCGATGGTCATCATCATGTCAGCTCGATTCGGCACCTACATGCTACAACTCCATAGTATGTAGGTGAGGGCAGGGCAGCTGATGGTGGAGGGGTTGATAAGCAATGATTAATGACGAATGTCAGTTTGCCGTGGACAGGGATGTGGCGGAAACTTGCAGTTCTAGAAATTGGTGTGCTTCACTCTGATCATTGCAAAACATAAAAAATCATAGAGATGTAAGGTAAAACTATAGAACTTGAAACTAGGTATACACCAGTGGTCTCATCGAGAGTCCATGACCCGAAAAAAAAAAAAAGATCTCTGATAATACGACCGCGAAGAACTTGCACCCCTAAAAAAGTGATAGCCGATGCATCTCATGTTCTCCAGAGTAGCTTTCGTAATGCTTCCAAGGCTCGTCGTCGTCTCTCAACTCGTGCACGCGGGAATATCGATTCATACGTTCCTTCCGCCTCCGCCACCAGAAACTGCAGCACGGAGCGCACGTCAGCCGGACACTGATCACGTCGGTTGGCCGACAAGGACACTCACATGAACGCGATCCCTCCTGCGACCACGCACACCACGGCCACCGACCCACCGATAATGGCACCCTCGTTTTGGTCCAAGAATGCCTCTACCTTGTCTACTCCACCTGGGTCCGGATTCGAATACACGTAGTCCCTGTTTGGAAGCGCGCTCGCGCTCGGCGGGTTGCTCGGGTCGTAGCAGTACTGCAAGAAACACTGCGCACACGTGTTTGAGCGTTGCGGTGGTGGTGTGAGCTTGAGCCGAGCCCGATCGAGCGCGGCACATTGCAGACATTTTCCCCAGCTAGGGTCGGGAGAGGTGGTGTTGGGTTTGAAGCCGCCGAGGGTATTTTGGAAAGCCTTGTTGATGAACACGGCGGTTGAGAGAGGGCTGTAGGATAATTGCAGGTCTCCAGTACTTGATGTCGATGAGCAACGTGAGTGCGTGAAGAGAGAGAAAATGGTGCGGACCTACTTGGACGCGGGTGCACTTCCATCCAGCGGAGGTGAATTGGGAATGTAGATGATCAGAGGGTACTCCGCAGGGATATGACTTGGATTACACCCAAAGAATGTTGGTCTTTGATTGACTCCCGTGGTGACAAAGTCCTGTGCTGAGGATGGAATAGGAGGAAATGCTTGATGGGAGGAAGAGAGGAGAGAAGACACTCGATGCGATGTAGTAAGAAGCGTCGTTCCACTGTCATACATTTAGCTCACGGGGCCATTCGTACTACGCAACGACAGTGACTGACTTTGGCCATTGATTAGAATCGTCCGCACTTGCGTCCACAGCGACAACAACATCAACCGCTCTTTCTTTTGTGAATAGAGCCCCAAGGGGTATCTGCTCCAAGTTGGAGCCGCCATCTACGAGTGAGAGCCACTGCGAAGAGGCATCCTGGAACATTAAAGGGTTGACACCTTGGAATGCCTTCCGTGGCGTGAGATATGGATCATTAATCCGCAGCAAAGTTTCCACTCACATTCGGCCAGTTGGCGATATTAAAGGAACGCGATTGCACCCTCGATGAAAGTTGGTCATAAAGGAACTGCATGTCAACAACATCGCCATTCTGATCGTCGAAACCTGTGAAATTGCCATTTGGTCCGTCTACAACCTGCCAAGAGAGATATAAGCAACCCGGACAGGAGAACACAAAGAACTGTATACGTTGAAGATGCTTGCACTCGAACCCATTATAAAAGCCACTTGGTCAAATCTTGTCACACAAGCGGATGGACTGGAGCCAACTCCATTCACTAGATGGGTACCGGAATAAGCCATTGGAGCCATAGCAGATAAGTTTGGATCCCAGGAACCAAACTCGAACGGCGTGAACTGCTATCATCAGCCAAATGGGCAAATGAGGAGAGAATTCGAACACTTGCCTCGTAGACTACCGAGTCCAAAGACACGACCGATGTTGAATTAGGGGGTAGTGAGTCAGCGGCTATGATAGGGAATGGCATCGAGTGATTGGCATAAGAAGGTAGGAGTGGAATTTGTGACCAAAGCTGGCCTGCACCATGTCCAGTATCGTTGGTGTAAAAGTTGTCCCTGGTCGTTTGATTCAGGAAATGGTACGAGAGTGCTCGCCCCCACAGGTCGGTGATGCTGGTATCGCTACAGGAGGAGGTGTCAACGTCAGGACAACGAGACGAAAGAACAACGGACATTGACGCATTGGCCTTGGCAACGACGCTTGCAAGAATACTTCCCCAATACGCTTGATTATCACTGTCGCCCAAATTGATACCGGATGGTGCAATGAGATCTAGATCCAACATCCATCCTGGGAGACCGCCATGGTCTCCGTACACCAACGTAGACGCACTTGGCCAGTCATTCAGCACCAACGACGCCGTAAGCCATGATCCGCCTATCGGGGGATGGGTCAAGAGGTCGCACAATAGCACCCAGTATGTGATGTACCTGATGAGGCAGCGAGATACGAGGCGACCTGGAGTAGTCCGCCGGTGCCTGTTATTTTTGCGGTGGTATTTCTCGCGTCCAGCGCCGAGAAGACACCCGCTCCGAACTGTGCAGTGCGATATCCCTGGCCGCCAAGTGCGATACCTATCCTCGGCAAGGACTGGCTGAATTGGGAGAAACTGTAGCCAATGGAAGAACCGTTCCCGACCCAGTCTGACCATGCGCTGGGAATGATGTTCGACTCTCTCGCGCCAACGTACAACCCCTCCTGGGAATTCAATGCCTGAGTTTCCGGGGTGAATGTGCGCACGAGCACACCGTTGGGTGCCTGTGGGCAGGGGGTGTTGATGGTTGGCGCATAGTCTGTTATAGAGCCTTGAGCAGCAACGAACGGTATGTGACATGCGAAGAGCAGATGGACAAGAGGGAGGATCATCGAGCACCGCGGAAAGGCATGCTTGACCAGTGGGAAATTGTATGTTAGTTTTCATGGGTTGCGTTACGGTGCACCGCGTTGGTCAGACTCGGCTGTGTACTGCGCTCGCTGTTGCAACAGCATCGCGGAAAGAGAGGTGGCAACATGTATATACATTAATTGTTGGGAGATCGGGGATCAGGACACCGGTATACGATGGGGAATGCTAATGCAGCGCGCTACGAGCTCGCGCCGGCCAAATCCATACAAAGTTGTGTCCCAAGCCGTCCGAAATGGAAGCAGCCCACATTGAGCGGCAAGAGCGACAGGGGCGACGCGCCAGGCCGTGGGCAAGCCGACAGAGACCGTGGCGCGGGACGACTGCGGGGTTGGCGTCACCGGCGATGAGGACGAGGGAGGGGATGTGGAGGAGGGCGATGACAAAGCTTTGTGGTTACATAAAACGTTCCATCGCTGCTCTTGTCAGCATTTCCAGTTCTTCGTCTCCTCTCACCATCACGACCGCCCCACACGACAGTGTTTCAAGCAGCGTTTAAAAAGACACACACAACAGGCCAGCATTGTCCAACACCGCAGAATATGTTGTGCTCACTACGACAGGTCTTGAGTACAAAGAAAAAGAAGAAGGGCTCTGGTACGTGCTGGATGAAGAAATACGAGCGAGCAGATGCGGAAACGATGATAGGTGACCACTGCTACTCCTTCAAGTTGGGCGTGGGCGTCTCGAGCTTTTCCCCTTCTGGCCCAGCTTCCTGTGTTGGTTGTGGCTGCTGCGGCGGTTGGCCGGCCAATATCTGGCCTGGTGCCAAGGAGCCACTCATCTGAGCCTGGCCACTGAGGGCGGCGCGGAGGGCGGCATTTTCGATGCGGAGTTGATCTACGAGGGCTCTGCATTCTTCCCAGCGTCGGTTTGCCTCGTCGGCAGATGCGAGCGCTGCGTCGAGCAGTTGGGAACGGGACTCGAGAGCCTTGACCCGTCTAGGGTGGAGAGGTAAGTGGGAATCAATTGACGTAACAGCAGCAAGTGGGGCGAGGCGTGGGGAACTGGCACGCACTGGTCTCTCCGCTCCCTGAATGCCCTCTGGGCTTTCCTGTTCTGCTCGGCGCGCTTGCTCTGGCTGAGCTGGCGGCCGCCAGACTTTGAGTCGTGATCTGGGCTCTCGCCGTTGAGTGCCTGCTGGGAGGGTTCACCCTCTGGGTGCGGTGGGGGTGGTTGTGGATATCCGGGAGGTGCGTACTGGTACATTGGAGGATGGCCCATGCCGGGGGGCATGAGCGCATGGGGAGGAGGGAGCATTTGGCCGAGATGGATGCCTGGGGGAGGGGGGTGCTGCTGAGGGGGCTGTGGTGGTGGTGCGGACGAGGGGGGTGATTTACGCTTGCGGGACTGGCGTGTGGACGTTGCGGGCTGGGCGGGTTGTGACGAGGGCGGGTTTGGAGTCGGGGGCTGTGGATCATCGCGGAGACGCATGACTGGGGTGGAGTGCGAGGCGAGTGCATCCGGCTGTTGCTGCTGCTGTGGTGGGTATTGAAGCATGGCGGGGAGATCGACTCGCGTTTGGGGAGGGGCGCGAGTATTAGTAAGAAAAAACCAGCACACCCGCGTGTTGACTCTTGTTTGCCGCACTGCACTGTTTGTCAGCTGACTCACTTGATGACATAATCACCCTCTCATGTACCTGACGCTGTTCAACATCGTCTCTGCGCTCGGCTGGGCCGCCGTCCTCGTCGCCACCCTCGCCGGCATCGCCACGGGCCAGCCCGCCCGCCACCCCATCGCGCACAACGCGTTTTCGAACCAGCTCGGCTCGCTGCTGCTCCGCTGTGTGCCCCCCACGCACGTGCGCTCGTGGTCTGTGCTCGCCCCCGTCCAGTCGCTCGCCGCACTCGAGGTCGTCCATGTCCTCCTCGGCCGCGTCAAGTCGCCCCTCCCCACCACACTCATGCAGGTCTCCTCCCGTTTGCTTCTCATCTGCGCCATTGTCCCCCGCTTCTCCTCCACCCACGCCAGCCCCATCTACACCACCATGGTCTTGGCTTGGTCCCTGACAGAGGTCCCCCGCTACGCCTACTATGCCCTCGGCATCGCCGGTGTTCGCCCCCCTCCTTGGCTCACCTGGCTGCGCTACTCCACCTTTTATGTCTTGTACCCCCTTGGCGCAGGCAGCGAGGCCCTCCTCGCCCTCAGTACCATCTCAGAGTGGCAGCACGGTCTCTACGCCATCTGGTCTCTCGAGGACTGGCTCAAAGCCGCGATGGTCTTGATCTGGATCCCTGGTACTTTTCCTCACGTGTTTGCTCATCCCCCCGCTAATCTCTTCCCTAGGCCTCTATGTCATGTATACCCATATGATCCGCACACGCCGCAAGGTTCTTGGTCCCAAAAAGGCCCAAAAACTTGGCGCAAAGCCAAAGGATAGAGCAAAAGCAACCTGATGACATCCGTCCACGGGACAATTATTTGAGACAGACAGACAACCTGTACATTCCTTCTCTAATACACCTTTTTCCCCGCCATTCGTCCGAATCAGAACCCCCATCGTCGGCACAGGTAATCGTCCCCGCTCAGATTGTAATCCATTGGTCCCACTCACAATTTTTGATCATTCATAACACCCGCATGCTGCCCTCTCGAGTCCCTCTCTACTTTTCTTACCACCATGCTCCTTCACGCGACGCTCTTCGTGCTCTGGCTGACCACCAACTCTCTCAGTACACCACTACACAAGAGTCGCAACCACCCAAAACATATCCATTGGGCATCCCGCAAAATTTTAACTAGACGCTCACCATCCCTCCCCAAGCAGCTCGCGGTGTGTATGTTCCCTCGATCGCCCTCGAGCCCGCTGACAAGGTCGACATAGCTCGCAGCGCAAGCTGCCACACGGCGCAAATTTCAAAACGCGCCTGCTCTGCTAGCAGGTCAGGCTGCATCTCCCGCCTACCCCATCCCCTCCTCGCTCCAAGACACCTACAACCGCGCATCCGACCACGCGACCAACATCACCTTTCTCAGTGCTCTACCCAAGTCATCTGCAGGCCAACCCTCTTCTGTGGTTAGAGTAGCAGCCGCAGGATCTCTCGGGAATGCGAATACCACCATCATAGATGATCTGCAAGACGAAACCGACGGTGTCGACGATTTCGAGTATTACGGCCCCATGGGCTTTGGGAGCCAGGGGCAGCCGCTGCAGATCAATTTTGATACGGGTTCTGCTGGTGGGCCCTCCCCTTTCTTCATAAAACGACTCCATCGACCTGTTTGACACAGACCTTTGGGTCCCCGTCAGTTGCGGCGATTGTGGCGCGCTTTCACCGTTCCAGGCGAGTGCTAGTAGCACATATCAAAGCACAAATCAGCCATTCAGTGTCACATACGTGAGTTTGATTCGTCTGCACACCGCAATGTTCATCACCCTTCGATAGGGATCGGGCTTCGTGAGCGGAACGCTCGCTCAGGACACGGTCTCGATTGGGCCGCTGAAGGTGTACAACCAATCCATTGGCGCAGTTGCATCAGTCTCCGTGAGCTTTGCGGAGTCGCCCAACGATGGACTTGTTGGCATGGCGTTTGGCACAATCGCAAATTCACACAAACCCACGTTTTTCGAGAATCTGATCCCGCAGCTACGGGCCCCTTTATTCAGTGTCTATATGACCCGGAAGGAGGTTCATGGCTCCGAGGTGAGCTGACCGCTCTGCCGTCACTGATACGTGTCTCGGGTGTAATCGTCACGGCTAGATCTATCTAGGGGGTATTGACGTGTCGAAAGCCGGTGACAATACCACACTGTGGGTGCCGGTGATCTCACAGGTGTTGTCGTTGACTTTCCCACGCCCACACCTACTGATACATGTATCATCCAGACTTATTGGACAGTGAACATGAGCGGCATCTCGGTGAACAACACGCTCGTCGATACTGGGGGTCTCAACGCCGTACGTCAACCTCGACCACAGCATTCTGCTCTACCAATCCTCCATCTAGATCATCGACACGGGCACTTCTTTCATTTACTGCCCTACCCACGTCGTGACTGCCATATACAAACTAGTGAGCCCCCACTCGTTGCTGCAACCACGCCGAGGCTCTGCATCTACTCTCCCAGATCCCCGGTTCTGTGCTTGCCCCTGATTACGGCGACGGCTTCTACGCCTACCCGTGCGACACCCAAATCACGGTTTCGTTCGTGCTCGGTCCGCATACCTTGGCACTGGATCCGCGCGATCTGAACCTCGGGCAGTACGAGGACGATCTCACTGGCAGGTCAGTGGCTGTCGCGCTTCAGAGTCTCGTCCCCCGCTCGAGTGATGTTTTTTTCCTAGCTTGTGCATTGCAGCGATCATCGATGGGGGGCCGGACTTTAGTTTTGCCATTCTGGGTGGGTCTGTGCTGTCTTGTTCATTCGGAAAACTCATGCGGAGGATGCCGCTTGCATGCTAGGCGACGCGTTTCAAAAGTCGTGTAAGTGCCGCCAGTCGTGGTCGTACCTCCCTCCGCGTGTCTGACGATGATACGTAGACGTGACCGTGTACGACTATTCGCACGGAGCGAGAGTTGGCTTCGTGAAGAGCATCAACGAATGAACGTGTCCTGGTGAAACAAAGGTGCCAGGCGGTTAGCAGTGGCAAAACAGTAGACTTCCGATGACGACTAATTTGTACTGATCGACGGCGTACTTTTACATTTATGGAATGCTGGTCCATCGCGCTCTTGCGAGTTTTCTGCAGGAGTGCAATGGTCCAGCATTCCATAAATTTTGGCTTTGTTCATGAGCTGCATGTCGACCTGGGTTGTCGGGCCTGTTTGCTGCCAGCGTCAGGCACCCAGGACTAGACCCGACTGATCTTCTCCCAGGGCTATTTAGGGAACTACGGTACCAGCTATATTGAACAGACGAAGGGGGAGTAGGCGAAAAGAGGGAGCACAGAGTGTGCGTGCACGACACAACGGCAGGTTGCATAGAGATGCGAGTAGGCGGGGATAAGGAGGTTTCCTATCGGCCAGGCCAGCCTCTGGTGCTCCCACGGGCCAGCGGCCCGGGGCAAAGGGAAGCCCTTTCGAGCACCCACTGCACTTTGTCGTTCCCATGTTGTACCACCGATTCGATGAAACAACACTAACAAGTCGTTCATGTATATCTTTCGCGGGACTCATATCTAAGACAGTTGCAAGTCCAGAAATCCATGGACTAAGGGCTACATCGTACGAAAAAAACATTCGAGACTCAGCTCAAAGTACACAGCAAAATCAAGGTAAAATGTAGCGTAGCAAGTAAAACCAAGAACAAGTCAAGACAAGACAAAATGGTCGAGACAAGCCTAGGCAAACCCAGAAATCATCGACGGCGCAGTTGAGCCATGTCTCTGATGTTCCCAAAGCTTGTCCTTGGCCCGAACTTCGATGTTCTCGAATGGAGCACCCTGAGACAACTTGATGCAATCGCGTGTTCCGAGGACGAGCAACTCAAAGAAAAACGCCGAAGCAGCTCGTCTGGATGCTTTGTGAGACACCTGGGCAAAGCTGATCGTCTTCTCTGCCTCGTCGTCCTCGGGCTGCAATTCCCTGCGGATGATCCCGAGAGCTTTCACAGTATTTCTGCTGTAACCCTTTCCGTCTGCCTCATTGGCCGACTCTTGACTTTGAGAAGATTGCGATGGCCGGACATCGAACACGGCAATGGCGGAACTGACGTCGGCATAAGTTTCCTCCCCTTCCTCTGCATCGACTGCAGGAGTCGACAGTCGGCTTCTCTCCGACGGTGCAGCGCTTCTTGCACGTTCAGCTACTTCGTCGTGTGCCACGGGGAAATCGCCGCCAACGTCCATTCGGAAATCATCCATTCCGCCACTCACGTCGCCAAAGTCAAATCCACCCTCCGGGACGGTACTGGCACGACCGCCGAGAGCTTCACTGGCGATGGCAACACTCGGCGCGATACTAGCATCGCGTCTTCCTTGTTCAACTTCTTCTTCTTCATGTGTGGTCTCTTCGACGCGTGGTTTCTTCCTCCCGCCTTTGTCGGGGGATGCCCCTCTCTTCTTGGAGGGTAATCCGCCCTGCATCGGGCGCATAAAGAGTTCTGACAGCTCGGGGGCTAGTCCAGGAGGGCCAGCACAAAAGAATGTTCCTTCTGGTGTGACTTTTGTCGGTAAGAAGTGAGCTAGAGGGTCATCTCGTATCTCCAAAAGACGCATGACCATGGTAGACCGTGGAAGGAATTGCTGCTCGGCAAGAATATCGCTGATGTCCCGGACCACTGGGGCACCCAGCCCACGACCCGCTCTAGCTCCAGGGCCATCCGCCAGTTCAATGACAGAATCGATGATTTGCTTCTTTTCCTTTGGCTTCCGCTTGGCCTTGGTTGTGTCGGGTTCTACTTCCGCTTCTTCGGATAGCTCTGGCTGAGCCACACGAGGGGTGAGGTTGAGCTCAAATGGTGGAGGGGTTTGGGGGGGTTCCGTGAGCGGGGATGCTGGTATGAAATCAGTATCATGCTCAACAGAGAACAACAAACGAGCCTACACATCCGTGAAGGAGAGCGTGTTTGACCGGGGGTTTTTTCTCGCTGCGCGGGTAGGCCATCTCCAAAATCGAGTCCAAGATCCAAGTCTGCGCCTAAAACGTCGGGGCCGAATGGCATGTCGATGTCCATCTCTGCACCAAACGGGTGCTCAGATGCCTCCCTACTTCTGTAGGAAAACGCGTCAAGATCCTTGTCTGCTGCACGTCCACGCCCTAACATGGCCGAATCTAGAGACTCGCGTGCACTCCGTGGTGTTGGTGCGTCTCTTCCCACCTCGACGCTGCCGTCGACAACACTGGTTCCATCCCTGACGCTGACTGGGCCATCACCAAAATCAAGACCCAGGTCAAGCTCGCCAAAATCCTGCGAGCCGATACCGTCGGAGGGACCGAGATCAAACCCATAGCCTGGGTCGTCCAGGTCGAGTTGGAAATCCTCAGCGGTCTGAAGTGTGATATCTGCCTGACGGGCGACGTGATGTCCGTGAGGTTCAGCAATACGGTCTTCGAAATCAATGTCCCTGAGTGGAAGGTTAATTGCGCCGTTGGTGATTGAAGGGGTAGGCTCACCAGTTGATGTCCGGAATGAGGACATCCAAGTCGAGGTTTCCACCTTGGAGTGTGATGGCATTGCGGTTGACAGCGAGTTGGTCCTCGGTCATGTCGACAAGACCTGGTCGAAACGCCTGCAACATGGGGTGTTATTTTTTACGGATGTAAGGAAAGGAGATGCCCACCATCTTGATCTTCAATAGGGCTTCATTACAATCGTCCAAAAGGTATTTTGCTTTTCTGCTATAGATTCGGACGACACCGAGCAAGAGCTGACCACTCAGACGGAGAGCCATGACCTCGACTTCCTGGCCCATGATGGCGCCTGAGAGAGGGTGAACAGGATGCCGCGCGACAACTAGATGGACTTGCCTGCTGCTTGCTGAATGTCTGTCTGCAGGGTCTGTGTTTTCGAGAGCTTGCGCTCCATGTGAGCGGCAAGCCATACTCTGGCCAACGGACCGCGACGGGAGAGGATAGCCTCTGAGTAGAACTGGAGACGTTTTGTTAGACGCCGAGTGGTGTGATGTGGAACGACCTACCATGATATAATCAAGAAATAACGATAAGATATACAAGAAGAGAGGGGCGACAGGTTGCACTGGTCACCGTCGTGGCAAAGGTCAACACAGGTGGCTGTGCAACTTACTTTGGACATGCTCGGGCGTGTCTGGACACGAGTCAAACCACGTCCGTTTCGCTCTCTCTCTTGTTTTCCGTGCTAACATCGACCATAGTTCACTCCTTTTGCCGCCAGTTATCCACGCCCTCCCCACAGAAACCACGAAAAACGCCCTGGGCCTTCCAGCAGGACACTACCCTTGCACGGACCTCCACTGTAATCACCCGTTGTCAGAAAGAGGCCCTCAGCCATGCCAGGGCAGACCGGCGTCTCATTCCAATGTTGCGCTTGGTCCGCGAGATGAAAGCAGAGGGCGTAAAACCAGATCTCATCATATACAACGCGCTACTCGCATGCATCGCTCAGGAGGGACTACCCTTGGAGGCCTGGGCCGTCGTCGATGACATGACTGCCATGGGCATACCACTTGATCGTCAGTCCTACCATCATCTCTTGCACGTGAGCTCAACCCTCTCTGACCACGCTGTGCACTGATCCTTTCTAGGCGTCCCGATGGTCTTCGGCGGATACCATGTGGCAAGTCATGGACGAGATGAAAAAGCAAGGTATCGAACCAGACGAACAAACGTATGCGTTCATCATCGGACGTGCCACAGCCACAGAGAGCCTCGAACTTGCTCTCCAGTATATGCATGAAATGGACAATCTCGGTCTTGTTCCTCCCCTTACCACCGCTCAAAAAGTCGTAAAGCTCGCCGCAGATGTGGATCTCCCAAAACTCGCCATCGAAATTGCCCAGAATTTCGAGTCCCGCTCTCCTCGCAGACTCGGCGGCGAAACATGGATGTCATGCCTCACATCGTCTGCGGACATGCTTTACGTACGTTCTAGTTCACGGTGGCATTCCGGCGGCTGAAGGTAATTTACTGTTAGGCGGAGGGTGTCAAGTTATGCTGGCACAAGGTCGTGCATGCATTGAACCTCACTCCCGATGAAGGGGCGTGCCTCTCCGTTCTCCACACATGTGCCTGTCATGGTCTTTCAGATTTGGCTTTGGATGTCATGCAGGTGCTCCGGGGCACGGGCGTGGATCCTTGGCACGAACACCACTTCGCGCCCCTGGTCGAAGCTCTCTGCAAAGATGGGAAGCTCAAGGAAGCTCTACACGCCCTGGACGCAATGCGTAAACAGTGCATCAACCCAACTAGCGAAACAATACGGCCGTTCACCGAGTTTTTGCAACACGACGTAGACCGCGTCGACGGCATCTGGCAAGTGCTTGATCAACGACGGCGCGAGGGAAACACGGTGGACCCCTTCATCCTCAATTCAATCATTCAGGCATCCGTCGTTCTTGATGATCTGCAACGTGCCGTGGGTGCCTACAAAGCATTCTCTGACTATGACTGCAAGCCCAATGTCGAGACGTTCAATTTCCTTCTCTCGGGCTGCGTCGTTGCAAAGCATCGTGACCTTGGCGACAAGCTCCTCTTGGACCTGAAACAAGCTGCCGTCAAGCCTGATGCTAAAACATACGAACACATCATTCTGCTCTGTCTGACCCAACCGATGTACGACGACGCATTCTTCTATCTCGAGGAGATGAAAACTCTCAAGTTTGTCCCCTCGGACACGGTGTACGCCGCAATCACCCAAGTGTGTGTGGCCGCGAGGGATTCGCGCTACTCGATAGCCCTCGCAGAAATGCGCCAGTGCGGTTACGTCTTATCTCCGAGTCTGCGTCGGATTCTGTCGGATCATGGTTTACTACGCCAGCAAGGTGCTGCGGCAGCGGAGCTGGACAAGGGAGGGGAAGAGTGGGACAGGATATTATAAAGCAATATCCGCAGCCGTGTTTCGTGCTCGCCAATGTGATATGCATGGTTCTACTCTTAGCGTGGTATCGTCCGTTCCGTCGGCATGCACCTTACTCAGTCTTGACTGCATCCGGGTCAGTGTGTTGGAGCCTGGAGGTGAACAGATATAGGCTGGTCTGGCGCAGTGGGTCATCCGTCGGAGGCTCTGACACGCGGGGCGGTGGTAGTACAACCATGGTTCAACATACTCTCGTATTGCGATATATATACGGCCAAGGCAACGGTACCAGCTGAAATGTAGATCAGCCCATCACCTCTTCCCAGGCTTTTCTTTGTTTCAACGAGACGATGCAACCTGCAACCGACTGAAACGTAAACACTGGATTACAACTTAGACTGCCCCCCTCCTTCACTTGATTCTACTTCTTCATCTCGGTGGACACCAGTTCCTCCTCGTCCTCCCAAGGACTGAAATTGGGCTTCCGAATCAACGGCAATGATTGCAGCCACGCAGGGAGCGCACAGTCCTTCTCCCCAATGCAGTTCCCTTGAGCCTCTGCGTGGGCATGCGCGGGCGAAGAAGGAATACTCCCCACGTCGCTGAGGCTTGGGAGGCGTTCAAGGCTTGTGTTCGCCGACCCACCCAGTGCCCGCTGTAACGCCTCGCGCTCGGCGCGAGAAGGGGCGAAAGCACGAAGCAGCGAAGAAGGCGTGGAAGAGGTGATGCTGGACGAAAGGCCGGTTGGATTTAACGCGTCGTAGGAGGATACAGAAGTCGTGGACGTGTCGGCGCTGCCGGCCTTGTCCGGTGTAAGCCTTGTAAGACGGAACACTTTTGCATCTGGATTGAGACCGCTGCGATGTTTTTCATTCCTAGGAGCGGAGAACCACCCCATGGAGGCGTCCCCCATGCCCTTCCTCGCAACCTCCTGGAGGCCATCCGGACCGTGTACTTCGTAAAGGGTGGTGTTCTGGAGCATAGACAATCGATCATGGCTAGACTGGGCATGACCAAGGTCGGACGAATTAAGCTCAGATTCAACCTCCAGAGAGAGTCCGTTGTATTCAACAGGCGAGGACGTGAAAGAACTGTTCTGGATACCGAACCCTCCCTTCAAATCTGCCGAGGGAGAATCGAGCACACTGATCAAGCTACTGGGAATGAATGCTGCCGAAGGAGTTGGGGGATCACAAAAAGGCGAGAATGGAATGGCTTGTCCGGGTTGGAGGTAGCCATTGTGACCAGAGCGAGGGGATAGTGATGTCGAATCAATGCAGGAAGTGTCATTATCAAAGACGGCACGACCCTGTGCACGGAGAACTGGTGAAACGTTCGAATCACTGTTCGTGCTGTTGGAAATTAACAACGCACCCGAAGAAATACCCAAATGCTCCGGAGGGCGCGAAGTGTCCCTCGGTTCAGACCCAGTATCGCCTCGGGCACGCTCCGACCCCATCGACGATGCTAGAACATCATCTACGTCGACGTCAAACGGGTTGTAAGACCATGTAGAGTTATCTGGTTTCCTCTGGTGGACGACACTGCCGCTTCCAACGCCAGGATGAGACGCGTCAGTTGAACTGAGGTAAGCCTTGGTAAGTTGAGCGTGCTGTTGCGCAGCACGGAGTCGAGCCTTGTTCTCGTCGATCTTCTCCTCCAGCTCTCGCGCACGGGTGTTCAATGCAACGACGACTTCCTCTGCTACTCGCACCTCCTTTTTCTTCCTTTCCAACTCACAGACCAGCTCCTCTTGCTCTACTCTGTCGGCATCGTTGGGTGCGGCAGCAATGACAGCACGATCATGTTCCATCCGTTTCTTCAACTCTTGAATTTCTAGTTCCAATTCCTCCACTCTACGCATGGCGGAGTCCTTGGCGTTACGGGCAAGTTTCATCTTCTTTTCTGCTTCTCTTTTGCTTGTCTCTGCCAGACGCCTGGTTTCTTCCAGAGTCTTGATACGAGCGCGACCGTCCACTCGCTTCTGATCTTCTTCCCGCCTCCTCGAACGGAGATCGCCAAGTTCTGCCTCGAGAGAATCACGTGACTGGTTGGCGGTGTTCTGAGCTTCCTGGAGCTGATTCTGGAGGTCATGGATAGACGTCTGGGCCGCGGTTATTTGTCTCAAGACTGCGGCAATGGTTGGAGAATAATCGGAGGTCCCAGAGGCAGACGAAGTGCGAGAGATGGTGTGAGCAACCGGAGGAGCATGAACAGCGATACGCTTCTGGTCCGTGATCAAGTGGGAGGACTGTGGTACCACTGGTAGGAAATCATGGAGACGATGATCGGCATGCAAAGGCAGGGACGCAGACTTTGGTAGCGGTGGCGGCGAAGAATTACGATGGGGGATAGAGCTGGGCCGCTGAGTGGAACGTTCCCGATTACGCAGTTTGGGAGGCGATCCACGTAATGATGGGCGAGGACACGGAGTAAACTTGGCGAACGGGAGGCCTAGTCAAACACTAAGAGACGGAGATGAGCGGGCGATTGGGAGGAATTTACCATTGTAGTCATGAAATTTGTCCAGGGCCTTGAAGCCAAGAATGCCCGAACTCCAAGCTTGGGCATCTTTCGAACGGATCATAGCATCGTAATACCAGGACTCGACAAAACCACCATGCCACCAGCGTCCAAAGGCACCGATAAACCAAGAATCCGAAGCCACGAAGCCATCGAGATCAGAACGATGGGGAGCGTGATTGTGTGAGCCGGATGCGCGACGGCCACCGGCAGGGACAGCAGCCCCTCGGGTGGTGGCAATTGTGCAAATGCCAAAGCTGTGGAAAACATGTTTGGGGGTACGGAGGGACACGGAAGCACGGTTAGCGAAATGGAAGGGGAGCGTGGCACGATCTACGGTGGAGTTGCGGTCAGAGGTGTGGGTGCGCGGACTGCAGTCGAGTTCGGGTCCAGAATCGTCTGTAAGATCGTCCAAGTGGCTCAAGTGTTGGCGGAAAGACTGTTCAGTAAGGTAGGTCCTGAAAGAGATCTCTGTCGGATTGGAGAGGTAGGCTGGTGGGAGAGGGTGAGGAATTGAGTGGGAGATGTGGAGGACGCTCACCGAGGATGAGGAGGACTGCGAGGACGACGAGAGCGCAGACAAAGGACCGAAAGCCTGCTCTTGTGTGGTCGAGGTGTGTCCATGGGGAGAGAAGCCCGAGGCCGCCAACGGACAAGGACATGAGCCAGAGGTGCCAGGCGGTGCGGTGCGGATGGGGGCGGGCGTGGATGGTTGCAGACACGGCTGCGGAGGGACGCTCTCGGGCGAGAGGACTCAATCGATGGTCGCCGTGTGCGACGACGATGACAAAGAGACAGACAGGCTCGCGAATGTGCCGTGCAATCACAAACCGGAGTCGGAATTTTCGTACGTCAATTTCCCACTCTTGCAGTGCAGCGTGGCCGCCCCAAAAATCTGTCCCAGGGAGGATTCGAACCTCCGGCTTCACGGTTTGGTGTTCCACAACGTGATGATTTAACCACTAATCGACAAGGACGCGACACAGTCTCGCGACCATGGTGGTAGACGTGTGGTACCGCTCCACTCGCTGGGAATCACAGGATCAGATCGCAATCTGACTTCATTCGCGACGTCCAATATAGCGAGAGAATTGCGCCAATGGTGGACGATAAGAAGATAGCGACAGCCTGCCAATCCCATTTACATAAGCCTGACCCAGGGGAGCGTCACCAGTTATTAGTTCAGACGATCATGCACACTTCTCATCTTTCCCTTCACCTTCCATCCTCCTGCCTCCAGCCATGAGGAAAACATCATACGTGGTCACCTTTATCACCGTCTTTGTCGTTCTTGTCATCGTAAGTGCACTCCGACCCCCTGAACTCCGCCGCTCATCTTCGCCCCAGAACATCTTGTCAGCACGTCACCCCGACTGGTTCGCCAGAACCATGTGTTCTCAGCCAGCACACCTGACCCCTTTTTTTCAAGGCTCGTCACGACTTATGGATTTGACCTCGCAAACGCCACGTCCACGATCCGCTACGGACTGACACAACGCTGCGAACGTTCCTTTGTCAGCATCCCTGGCCCAAGCGGGCGTCTCGAATACTCCGACTACCAATGTCGCCCCTTCCCTCTCGGTGTTCAGGATGGATGTGACGACGAAAATCGGATCTCCTGTGCCAAATGGGGGTCTGCTCAGTATTTCACTGAGCTCGGCATCGGTTTCGCCGCCATGGCACTGGCAGCCTTACTCATCGGCGCAAGCACACACTCCAGGCGTCGCAGGGTCTGGAGAGCCGTTGCAGGCCTAGTTATACTCCACGGTAGGCAACTCGCCGTCTTCTCGTGGTCTGAAACCAACGTTTCCCAGCCATCTTCCAACTGGTCACATTCGCTCTTGTGACAGAGCTTTATAGCAAGAACTCTTTTGCTGCCTTTGAACATGCTAAACCCGGTAAGGTATCTTTGTACGAGGAACTCAATCGGTATTCATCTCTTGCAGGGCTGGGCTACGTGTTCAATACGATCTCTTGGGTTGTCGGCTTCCTTGTTGGTTGTGCTGTCATTGTGACCGGCATTGCTGCTGACCGTGGTCACAAATGGGCCGCCGGGAACCGAGCTTATCAGCCAATTCGAGGATGATTCATTTGTTAACGATCGAGTGTTTCCATGTCCCCTGTCCCCTTCTATTATGACTGCATTCAGCCATTGTATTCTCGAACGCTCTTCCATACCCACGTCCTGGACTTAGCCTAGGTCGAGTTCACATTTTCTTTGGTCATGGGTCGCTAGTCCTAACGAAATTGCCAACGATCACCAATTTAAATATTCTAATGCAAACTCATAAGATGCGTCAGGCTCGTCACAACCCCTCATCGGGGTAGTCCACCTTATCATATAGTCGTAGTGTTTCGTTCCAATCTCTTTTCCTTCTCCTCCGCATCGAAAAATATTTGGCACCACTATCCCATTTGCTTTTGACCCGGCCCTTCTCCCGACCCCCACTTTCCAGAAAGTGTCTCTCCGGGTCATGCGGGAGACCAAGGGTTCCCACAGCCGCATTCATGATACGCAAGTGTAGATCACCCCGCGTTTCGCGGAGTTCCTTCAGCGTTGCCGGGCCCACCCGGAGGAGCCGTAACAAAGCGGTGAACGCCCTGAAAGCCGATATTGCATCCTCGAGCCATCTCAACGTCATCCACATCAGTGCGGGCGTCAGGATCGCGGGAATCAGGATCACGGTGATCGTCGCGAAGGGGAGAGTGAGCAGAACGGCGGAAATCCAGACAACAACTCCCGAGAAGAGGCCATATACGAGCTTGTACTGTGCAATCTCGTCCCATGTGTCCCAACTGGGCCCGCTCTTCTTGAAATTGTGTACACCGTAAAAGGTCGTGACGAAGACCGGCGCCCACAATACAAGTCCGGGAAGGGATATGGATATCAGACAGAGGAACCAGGCAAAACGAATGAACATCCGGAATATTACCGTGCGCCGGCGTAATGGTCGTCGGATGCGGTCGTCCTTGATGCCCCAGTATACAAGTTTGTCTTGATACCGCTGTGGAACCTGGTAAACAGGGGATGTCGCTTCTTTGGCGAAACGCGAGTTACCTTCAAGTCCTCACGTAGTCTATTGATATCGTCGACTTCCTTTTCCCGCCGAACAGGTTCCTTGCCTTCTGTTTCGGGTAGCTTGAATGCTTCGACGAACGTTCGCGTCACACGCACAAAGTCCCCTAAAGACATCGATGTCCCTAGCGGGACATAGATACGAGTGGCAAGCTTTGCAGACCGAATCAAATCCCAAGAAGGCGCGTCAATAGTTCGAGAACTGATCAGCTGGTACATCCGTTCTGTGACGTCTCGGATGCAAGCAAAGTTCACAGGCGCGAGGAGTTCTGGGTTGTCCTATACAAAGTAGTTGAGGATAAAGTACGAAGTAACCTTGCTTGTACGTACCTTGGGCGTGAACTTCATGGGAGGATTGAAAGTAACCAGCACATCGGAGCGGAAATGCTGTCGGTGCCTTTCAAAGGTCACTGACGGGCAAAGGCTACCATCTAGAATTACTTACATATATGTGATGGAACAGGTGAGAATAGATATGGAAAAGTGGGGATTATCGCGATTCCGGGTTAGAACATCAGAGACGAGTCTCGCGACTAAAGATGGAAATTTCAGCGAATGTGGTCGATGGGGCCATGGACAGACGAACCACCAGTTTTCATGGGAGCTATAGTGGGATGATAGCGGCTCATGCCCTCTGGAAACAAACATACGGCGTCACCAGCTTCGAGTGCCTGCAAGACCTAGATGAGCTGCGCTACACCCAAGGGGCACTGATGGTAAATTTATACCTGCATGAGCATTTCCATCACCTCGGAGTTGTCGGCATCTCCTTCAGCAAAGTCCTTGCGTCTCTTTATGGGGACAGTCCCGGCAGACTCGATTAGCCAACTGGTGAATGTCTTACGCCCGAATTGGGTAGACTTGGCAGTTAACCGGAGCATATTGCGCGTCTAGCAAATACAGCTCAGCAGACAGATATCGGAGTAATTGCGCATGATTACCCCCGGGGGGATGGAGGTGGCTAGGATGCTGTAACAATAGGGATGAGGACGACACTGGATGGAACGAGAAGTGGCATACAGAGCATCGGTCAGTGAGTTGCTGTGGTTTGCACATACGATGCTGGATTTGGATTAAGGTCGAGCGCTGAGACACATTGACAGGCACCCGGTGGAATTTCTCTCACCAAGGTTCTCCGGTCGTGGGTATGTATTCAGTATTTTCCACGACTATCGTTCCATAGAATATCTTGAGGACAAAGTGAAAGAGAAGGCTGGCAGGTGGCTGAATGGAGGTGTATAGGAAGGAGAACGAGTTACTGACCGGACAAGAGTGTACGACCAGGGTGTAGGAGAGCCCTGTGGCATGGTCAGCTAGCACGGGTCAAGCTGTGCTCTTTTCTACTTCAATTCGCTTTTACATCAGCTCAATCTCCTCATACCATCCGAGTCGATCAGATAGTACCAAGTGTACGATCCTTGACCTGATCCTAGCAAGTTCATCATGGAGACGGCGTTGGCAAAAATTCGACCGCACACGTCTTCTTCACTTCCCCATCAAAAAACACCCGCGACGCTCCTCCATGCACTCGAGTCAACCCTGACAGAGACCCACACCGATCGCACACCGACCGCCTACTTCGCCGCATTGACAACCACTCTTGATGGCACACTGCAAAAGAAAGACACTGCGCTAGGTGATGGAGATGTCCTACCAGCCATTCTCTACCTGCTTGCTTTGGTAGCACCCTTCGTTCCCCGTCCGGTCATCCAGTCAAATCTGGGCACCCTTCTCTCGCTCACCGCGCCGTTGTTCCCCTCTCTTTCGGCCCATGCGCCCCCACTAAGATCTCAGCTCACATTGTACAACTCCATTTTCCATGTTCTTGACCGATCGCAATTGGATACGCCCGCTGTCCGCCAATCCTTTGCAACCGTCCTGCAACTGTGTCTAGATCCAAGACCAAAGGTGCGCAAGCGCGCCGTCGATCTGGTCAACGATGTATTGTCAAATCCACCAAGCCCACTTCTACGCCATCCCTATGCCGAACGCCTCGCCGAGTGGATGCAAAATTCCCTTCTTCAGGCTAGCTCTGGCGTGTTACCAAAATCGAAATCCACCACAAAGGAGTTTTCGGTTGACAACGCCATCCGTCTTCTTGCATTGCTGCGTCCTATTCTGCCCAATCTCCCACTCGGGGTGAGTAATATGTTCCAGTGCTCGAATTAGCCCCTGACTGGCATGAAAGGCCATTCCACCCATTACATCCATCCTTCTCACTTTCCCCAGACTTGGAAACCCATATTTATCACAGTCTTCCTACTCGATTCTTTCCGACTTACTTTCAGCTTCGGTCGACTCAGGTATTCAAAGTAGTACAGAGCAGATCCCCGTAGTGCTGAGTGCCGTACTGTCGTCTCCACCTCCAAAGTCGGATATCACTATCGCTTCGTCGTGGTTGCGAGTCCTGGGGGATGTCATGCTTGCTTATCGCTCTGCCGATCCAGAAGCGTCGTCACGGGAATTCATCAAAGTTTGGAAAACTGTATGGTCCTTCTTCGAGACAAGCCATGCGCAAGCACGGAAAGCTGCTGCACAAGCACTGGAATCGCTCGCTGGGTGCATTACGTTGCCCATGGCTCGCACAGCTGTGGTGGATGCACCAGATAGTAAATCACCCGTCAGGACTGCTATTGCGCAAATTACGAAAGCTTTGGATTCTTTGGCCTACGCGTCGGCCATCCCAGAGTTACTACGTGTCGTATGTTCGCTCATCTTGAACCTCAACATGCGCCTCAAAAACGGCACTTCGACACTCGCAGCCGAGACTTTGCTTTTACCACTGGTAGAAAAAATTGCCGACCTTCGGATCCAGAAGAACTTTGAACACAAAGAAGCTGCTGACAATGTCATATCGACAGCGATGAGAGTTATAGGACCTGCTGTCATGCTCGAGGCGATGCCGCTGAACCTGGAGCCTCAGGACCGGTTCGTGATTGATCCACGTGTTTTGTGATTGACTGAGCTCTTTTCAGGCAAGCAGGACGTGAGCCCCGCGCTTTCTTGTTGCCAATGCTTGCCCAGCCACATCCTTCTCCCCTGGGCCACTTCGTCTCTTACTTCGTCCCTCTGAGTGAACGGATGTTTAACCTTCAAAATAGGGCCGAAGCCGATGGCAGACAGTCCGAGGCAAAGGTCTGGAATGTGCTTATTTCTCAAGTTTGGGTTGGCTTCGCAGGGTATTGTCATGCACCTCCGGATGTTAAAGATGCAAGTGAATACCATTCCTTTCCATGCCCTTTCATCTGACGCTCTACAGGCACTCACGCCGACCTTCTCTCAACTTTTATCTCAACTCTTGTACACACAACCCGACCTTCGACTCTTGGTGCTCAAGGGCCTCAAGTCCTTGGTTGAATCCAGTCTCGCCGTATCACAAGCTGACCCCGAAAACTCCACCGAGTCCTCTGTCGTGGGAGGTTCCATCACCCGCGAAGAAGCGATTCAGAACGTCGCTTTCCTGAAAACGCAGGTAGAGAGCTGGCTCGCAGTATTCTTCAACGTATTTGGTAGTGTTGAGCGGGAGAGCAGGGGCTTCGTCGGAGACGTCATCAATGTTTGGGCGAACATTTCTGACCCCCATGAAATCTCGAAAGCATATTCCAAAGTCGTCGAGCTGTTCCGGCAGAACTTTCAAAGGCTTTCCGATGCGCCAGACGTGCAACAGAATGCGAATGTGACCACCATGACGCAAGATTTGCTCATATTGCTCTTGCCTTGGCTAGAAGCACAAGAAACGATGTCCCTCGTGCAGATCTGCATGACCGACGAGGTGCTGTGTTGCAAGGACAATGGTGTACAAAAGCGAGGTTACAAGATCCTCACCAAGGTATTGAGCGGCGGGAATGTCCTAACTGATACGCTTGCAACCTTACAGCAACTTGACTCGTTCACTACGGGTCTTTCACCTGCCGCTAAAAAGGATCGTTTTGTGTTACTGGCCAGCCTCATACCAAATATACCACCAACATCACTATATGTCATCCCATCTCTAATTCCCGAGGCCGTGTTGGGCACAAAGGAACCCTCCGAAAAAGCTCGATCTGCTGCCTTCGAGCTGATTGTGCGTATGGGCCAAAAGATGAGTGAGGGCGGTCTGGTTATGAGACAGATGGTTGATGGTATGGATGAAGACGTTGCTCCTGAAGGTTTGTGCTTCCATACAAGTAACTGTCGGGGATCCACCATGTTCATGTGCGCTGCCCAGCAAACGCGAGCATAAACGAGTACATGACCATGGTAGCTGGTGGACTGGCTGGAGCAACACCCCACATGATCAGCGCAACCGTGACTGCAATCTCGCGACTCGTCTTCGAGTTCAAAGGTCTGGATAGATCATACTTTACATCCACCCCACCTGCTAATGCACTACGCCGTGCAGATACCATCGGTGCACAGATGCAGACTGAAATCTTTACAACTCTTTTAGTTTTTCTGTCTTCGTCAAATCGCGAGATTGTCAAGTCTACCCTTGGTTATGTCAAGCTCGCGATTCATACGCTACCCGCCGATCTCCTCCGGCCACACCTAAGCACTTTGGTGCCTGCGCTTCTAGCATGGTCACACGACCACAAAAACCATTTCAAGGCAAAAGTGCGCCACATTTTCGAGCGGATGATTCGGCGCTTTGGATGGAACGACGTATATCAAGCTGCGGGTGAAGAAGAGACCTCCAAAGTCCTTGTAAACATTAAGAAACGGAAAGAAAGAGCCAAACGCAAAAAAGCTCGCGAAGAGGACGAGGAAGAGGAGGAAGAGGTAGTACATTCCTTCGCGATGTTTATTCGTTACTAATCGGATTCCCAGGTGCCTTCGGGGAAGGTGGCGACGGGTGACGCTTTTGAAGACGTCCTCTACGGAAGTGAAAGCGAGCTCGATGAAAGTGGTGATGAAGAGCAAGTACAACGAGGGGGTAACTCCAAACGCAAAGGCAGCAACCACGGTTTGCGCCTTCGGGTGGACGACGACGACCCGATGGATCTTCTGCAGGGTGCTGTTTCGCGAATTACGAGTGCGTACTGTGCCAACTTTACAGAGTGATGTTGATATACCTGTTCCACAGATGCGAAAACTAACCGCAGGCGAAAACCTGGTCAGGATACCAACCGTTTCAAAACCGACGAAGAAAGCGGGAAGCTGGTCATTCCTACAGAAGAATCTGATTCGGACATCGAGGTCAGCGCTCGCAGAGCCGCCAAAGACGTCGCAGGAAATGCATACAGAGAAAGTGTCACCTCCGTGGATGGCTTTGCGCGCGGGTCCAACGGGCGTATTAAATTCAATAAAGACACAAAGAAGCGCAGACGAGAGAACGAGGATGATGACGGGGATATTGAAATGGCTGATGCCGAGACACCAGCAAAGTCAAAGACGCACAAACGACGTTCTGAAGTCAAACTTGGCCACGAATTCAAGGCGAAGGTATGTTTCCCGTGAAGATGATTTGTATTGGTGGACTCAAGGGCACGTACAGAAAGCGGGAGGTGATGTTAAAAAGGGGAAAGTAGATCCTTACGCTTATTTACCTCTATCTCAAGCTGCAAAAAGAAAGGGCCGCGATCGGATCGGGGTTGCTGGAAAGCGGTAACACCCGTGTATCTAGATGCTGTCTTATCGTGGCGTGACGCACGGACTGCTAACCGTATAGTGTCTGGTCATGTGGCGTGCCAAAGAGACCGTGAGCCCATGCTTTAGGTTGCATCCAGGTAGATATGACTGTTATGTTCCCCAACGCCTTGGCTGCCACAGCCGCAAGGAGTTGCGCTTCCGGCCTGTTGTCTCCCTCCATAGCATACTGCAACAGACAAACAGTTGGTATCTGCCATGAATTGGGAATGGACGACAGCAGCCTGTGAGCGATACCGCCACCAGGGATAAATGGTACATGCCAGGAGCTGCCCTCAGAACGAAGGTCTCGGGATAACGGGGAAGAATAGGGTGGAATTGGCAAATCAGCGAGGGAGGCGAGTGGACCTCCCTCCAGGGGTGGAGACACCGGAGGTTGGATAAACGTTGTTGGCGTGCTATGAGAGAACTCCCAGTGAGATGATAGACAATACAGTATAGATGTCCTTGCGTACTGACAGCATTTGCGTGTCTGTTCTATCAGACGTGTCGACCCCTCCCATGAAGATCACCGCAGATACACCAGAACTGCGGATGAACTCGAGGAGCGTGTCGCTGAACTGTTGCTTGAACGACTGCCAGAGATAATGATTGGCGAGAAGCATTGTCTACTGGCACCCACCCACCTTGAGCACGGGGGAACGTTGCTGGATGACCGCGATCTTGCTGTTCGCCTGGCCGAATACTGTCCGAATATGACTTGTCCAGACATCTCGACAGGTTGCAGAGGCGACTTACGTTCAATGGGAGTAGTCAAACCGGCAGTGCCGTCCTCGCGCGCGCCGACGACTGGAACCAAATACTTTGGATCAAATACGCCTACGCGATCAAGCTTGAGTGAGGCGATGAGGAGATCAGCCGCTAGCTGCGCAACATTTCCGACGGATACTACGGGCTGCCAGTGTGTGCGATCATGAGATCCTCTCAAGGGAGGGGGTACTACTCACCACGAGGAGCACCCTTCCTGGAAGCTTGTACGTGCTGTTGAGTGGTCGATAGAAAGACATACCGAAGCCGCTACCGTTGATGCGCCTGGGATCGACGAACCCCAGCGTACGTCTCTCCGAGTCACTATATATTGCAGATGGCCAAATAACGCCGAGATCTCTGGTAGTATATCGGATAGTACATCCGCCTGTCATTTATTCTCAGTGACGCGGAAGAGCGGGGTTCGACTCCCCGCCAGAGAGTAATATGTTTTTGTTTCTGCGCGGTTTGAATGAATTGCACAGCATGCAGCTTCGTATCACTCTTATGGCAAACAAAGATACAGTATATGCGACTACTTCAACTTCTCCACCATCTCAGGCACGGCCTCAAAGAGGTCTGCCACAAGCCCAACATCAGCTACCTGGAATATTGGAGCGTCGGGGTCCTTCGAAATGTTAGACAATGTCATGTTAGAGAGCACCAACCTACCTTGTTAATAGCAACAATGAGCTTAGAATCTTTCATGCCAGCAAGGTGTTGGATTGCACCCGATATTCCGAGTGCCATGTACAACTCCGGGGCAACAACCTTACCGGTTTGTCCCACTTGCAACGAGTTATCCGCGTAGCCTGCGTCGACAGCTGCTCGCGAAGCGCCGACTGCTGCCCCCAGTGCATCTGCAAGAGGGTACAGTGTGGACTGGAATGTCTCGGCGTTTTTGAGTGCCCGTCCACCAGATACCACTCGGCTGGCAACCCCCAAGTCGGGGCGATCAGATTTGCTTAGTGAAGTGGAGATGTGGGTTGATGGGGAGTCAGAAACTTCAACAGGATCGAGGACCTCTGTTTCTGCTTCTGCTTCACCCGGTACAGCAGCGGGGAAGGCAGTCGACCGCACGGTGAAAAACTTGACGGGTATCGAAGACGACGCTCGAACCGTTGAGATGGCATTTCCTGCGTAGATCGGGCGGGAAAATGTCGTACTGCTGGAGGGGATATCATGTTCGACTGAGACGATGTCAGATACGGCCGGAACATCAAGTTTCGCAGCAACTCGAGGGAGGATAGATTTAGCGGACGAAGAGTGTGCCGAGACAACGTGCGTGAACGGGGAGCCACCAGAGAGAACCTTCTCCAAGAGTGGGGCGATAATCTCCGGCAATGGCGTGGAGTACTGCAGGGAGGCGGAATGGAGTACGGTATCTAGTCCGCTTATCCTGCGATGATGGGGGGATTAGTAGGCGTCGTAAGACTGGCGGGGACGGACATGCTTCTTTGCCTTGCCTAATACACGCGGGACTTGGTCTGGGGCACCTGTGAGGAGACCGGTTACCTTGCCGCCAAGTCGGGAAGCAGCGGTCAATGCGGAGAGGGACGCAGAGTCGAGTTCGCCGTCACGATGCTCCAAGAACACCAGCGCGTGTGGTGGTGGAGACGTGGCATAGCTTCTGGCGAGGGCCCTGCTCAACGCTGCTGTTCGGATGCGCAACATGGCAAATGGTGATGCGAAACAACCGGTCTGCTTCGGACCCCTTCTCCGTAAGCACGTGATTGCTGCACCACGTCGTGCGACCGTATCCCCAACTCCTCTTTCATTGCAAAATGTCATTACAAGGCCTGATATCTGGCTCCGAGTGTGCCGTGCCTTCGAATCCGTTGGCGCAGGTCCTCAAGCACACCGAAGGCGACAGGAGCTTGCAACAGGTGTGTACTCTCCAGCCCGACGTCTGCAGTCAAGTCCTTACAGATCGGTCAGGATCGGGTCGCAGGACCTTCATCGCATCGGGTATGACACACTCTTCCACTTCTGTTATCCACATCAAACGTTCATACAGTTGCAACATCTGCCGGGGAGTGCGCCAGTTTCAGCTGCAGAGCAAGATGTCGAGATGGCAAGGCAATTTTTCGGGGGACCGACGTCGGCTCCCTCTCTTGCGCTGACGCCTCCTGGCCCTCACACCGCGCTTTCTCGCTTGCCTGGGTTCAATGGAAGGTTCGATCTCAACCAAGCTTGGGCCAGAGGGATACCGCAACAGCAACAGCCGGCATTTCACGACAACGTAGCGCGAGCCCAATGGGCTTCTGAGTTCAGTGAGGTGCTCAATCAAGCTGTTCCAGGATCTTCTGCACAGGCACAGCAACTGGGGCAACAAAGTTCGGATGGTATGTACTAAATGTTCGCTTTGGTGCACTCTCTGAGGCGGAATCAACAAGTGCAACGCCCCTACACAAGCTTTGGCATCCCTTATAATCACCCCATGCCCACGACCATGTATGGATCTAGTTTGGCTGGTCCTGCTTTGTACCAAAGCCCTCTTCGCGCGATGTCATCCGACAAAGGAAAGGCCAAGGTCCAAGACGTGGACTTCGAGGCGGCGTTCTCACAGGCCGTTGCCTCCCTCACCATCACTGACACGAACAGTTCCGCAAGGATTGTGGAATTGGAGAGCAGTTCTACTGTTGTTGAGCCATTGTCTGGTGACGTCAAACCCAGCACAGAATTTTCCGAGTTAGATTCTATTTTTTATTTTTATGTGCCTGTGTCTGGTTCTAATCCCGAATTTTTATCAGGGTCTGGCAGCATTTACAAGAATCTGAGGCAGCGCCGAAGGGTGAAGAGTTAGCGAAGTGGGAGTCAGAATTCAATCAACTCATGACAGCCCAGCGCGAAGAACTGGAACAAGATTATGGTGGGATGATGCAAGACGCATGGGAGAATGGAATCGGCGAATTTACCGACAGCGCGATCGATAATCCCAAGTTTGATGAACTCGGATACCCGATTCTGACTGAATATATCTTCGGTGAGGCCGGTGTTACGTTTCTTCGTGCGTACAGTTATTGAGGTCGAATCAGAGCGAAACAATCCGTTCTTGCAGCCCTCCACGTCCGTCCGGTCTCCATTGAGCGAGGCGAGGGCACTCCTAGAACGCAATGGGTCGTTATCGGAGGCTGCGCTACTATTAGAAGCTGCTATACAGACGGGTGAACTTGGTGAGCACGGATATGAGGCTTGGATACTTTTGGGAGAAACAAGAAGCATGGATGAGCGTGAGGAACAGGGCATGCGCGCTCTGATGGAGGGAGTTCGGAGGGCAGAAGCCGCCGGTGCAGACGGAGCGGGCATGTTGGTACGAAGCTACCGTTTCCCGAAGTGCTGAGGTGGTTCATCGATCTTTTTTAGTCGCTTGCGATATCATTCACTAACGAGTCATATGACCGAGCGTCATACCATATGCTGTGGCGCTGGTTGCGTGCACGGTTCCCGACCTTCCCGGTACATGATGACATCGAGAAAGCCGTACGGTCTCATTCGACATGGGACTCTCATGATCGTCTCACTGATGTCTTTCTGGCGCTCGCAAGACAACAATTTGATCAAGGTGTAGTTGATCCTGACGTCCAGGTAGGGCTTGGTGTCCTGTTTTACAACAAAGGGGAGTACGATCGTGCGAAGGATTGCTTCGAGAGTGCGTTGTCTCAGCGTCCCCAGGTGAGTTTCGTGCATATTCTCAGGTTGTCATCAACACTGACTTGTCCACAGGACTATCTCTTATGGAATCGTCTTGGTTCATCTTTGTCTAATGGCAGTAAGCCGGAGGAAGCACTAGGTGCCTACAGAGAAGCGCTAAATCTGCGTCCGACGTACACACGTGCGATCTACAATGTTGGAGTTGCCTGTGAGTAAGACGACTATAGTTCCTTGCACAATATCGATGGTTGTACAGGTCTGAACATCGGGGCTCACAAAGAAGCCGCGGAGCATTTTCTTAGTGCCCTGGAAATGCAGGAGTCCACAGGGGATAGACAAACGAGTGATCAGCTTTGGTTTACTTTGAGACGTGCCTTTTCACAGATGGTGAGGCGAGCCGGTATCACGTCCCTCCTTCGTTCTAACATGCATTCCGAAGGACCGTGAAGACCTAGCAGAGTTGGCTAAACCCGAGAGTCGCCCTACATTGGACTTTTTCCGGCAGCACGGCTTTGATTTTTAGAGAGGCAGTCTAATGGATAGCTTGTCGGCTGAACGACTTGGTACTACCAATCAGGACAGATAGATATAAGTGGCCGTTGGCCACCTTCGTCTTCCGAGTTAGAGGCTCGTCTTGGAGTCGACAATCAGTCACGCCAATCGCTACATGTGCCAAAAGCCTTGCCAACCTCGCCGAGGCTCGGTTCCCTTGCCCAGCTGACCATTAGTTTCCTTCAAGATGTGTGATCATTGCCACGATATAGCACAGCCCAAGTCTGGAATTCCCGTTTTCATCCCTCGGTACTCTTCGACAAGTTCAACTTGGGACCGGGGGGGATTGGCCCCATTCCACTCACACGGAAGGCGCCGCGGGTGCAGATCCGTGTGACGAGTCTGATAGTAGAAAATACGTTCAAGTCGAATCTAGATTTTCCAGGTCAGCCTGGTCATGGGGTACAGACATCGTGGCCGGTCTGACTCCACACGGGCAATAAGTAGGTTATCACGTCCGCCACCCCCTTGTTATTCCGTACAGCGATCATGTCCGGCGTTGAGATGTAAGTTCCAATCTTTTCCTCCAGATCGACGACAACTGCCAGCTTGATATCCCTAGTCACACTATTTCCAAGCCCTCTGGGGCTTCTGGCAATGTCAAGCTCAACAAAATCTCTAGTCAGCTGACGCAAGACAAGGTGAGTTTACTGTGTAGAGTCGACGCAATATGAAAGGGGTCGCTAACTTACCCATGCAAGGCCCGAGGTGCAGCCCAAGCCATGCGTTCGCAGTTTTTATCCCTTCTGGGTGGTAAAGCCTAACGTGTTCCCTGCAGTCTACGCCACTGGCTTGACCGAAGAGGATATGGACAAACCTCAGGTATGGGTGTGCTTTCTAGGACTAGCGCCTCATCTGGCTTCTTCTGGTAGATCGGTATCTCCCCGACCTGGTGGGAGGGTGAGTGTGCAATGTCGTATCGAAACGCAGCAACCTGATCGCCATCGAGGCAATCCGTGTAATATGCATCTCGTGAGCTCCAGCAATTAGTACAGTATCCGCGAGTTAGGCTGATCTTAAAAAGCTCGACCTTGCGAAAAAGATCAAGGAGGGCTGCAAGGAGGAAGGCCTTGTTGGCTTGCTCTTCAATACCATCGGTGTCAGGTTCGTGGTTACGATGGAGTTTCATCGATGATATCCAGCTTATCATGATTTCCAGTGATGCAATCACTATGGGTACAGACGGTATGCATTATACCCTTCCCGTGAGGCATATTCCCCTGATCCCGTCTTTCCAGGGATGCGTTACTCGTGCGTATTTTCTAGCTGGTCAAGGCAGGGAGTCTTAGTTGATCTGTGTCTTCGTAGGCTGCCTAGCCGCGACCTGATTGCGGACTCTGTTGAGGCTGTGAGTCCCACTCTGAACCATCCTTTTACTGGCTGACAACGAAACAAGGTCACTTTGGTGAGTTGAGCAATGTTTGCCGTGCTGATGGATCACCTCGCGAACGTAAATTTGCCTTGTTAGGCACAACATTATGATGGCAACATCTCTGTCCCTGGATGCGATAAGAATATGCCTGGTGTTTTAATGGCTGCCGTGCGCCACAATCGTCCCACCATAATTGTTTATGGTGGAACCATCCAAGTGGGTACTCGCCATGTCGATTGTCCCTCGATGGGGTTCAAGAAGGGTGGCACTGTTGACATTGCAGACGCCCTCGAGTCATACGGTACCATGTTTTTCATCTATTCTTCTTGATACCAACAGTTAGCAGGTGCATACGTGGTCGGTCTCATCAACGACAAGGAACGGTTTGACGTAGTCAGGCATTCCTGTCCCGGTCCAGGTGCTTGCGGTGGGATGTATACGTAAGTGAATTCACCTCGACGTTTTCAATGTGCGTGAGCTTTATTATGATGACGTAGAGCAAACACCATGAGTTCCGCTCTGGAGGTTCTGGGAATGTCCTTGCCGTATTCCTCCAGTACGCCAGCGGTTTACCCAGGTGAGTGAAGATTCCCAAGTCAAAGATGGTGATCCATCTTCTGTTCGCAGAAAAACTTCAGGAGTGTTTCAGGGCCGCGAAGTATATGAGGCATCTGCTGGAGCTGGACTTGAAGCCCAGAGACATTCTTACCCGCCAGTCGTTCTTAAACGCAATTACTATCGTGAACGTCCTTGGTGGATCAACCAATGCAGTACGTCTCCCAAATTGCCATGTTTCGCGTGTCTGATAACGGGAAGGTGCTCCACTTGCTTGCCATTGCGCGAGCTGCTGATGTAACTCTCACCATCGATGACTTCCAGGAGGTTTCTGACAGAACGCCTTACATTGCTGACCTCAAGTATGCATTTAGTTGGGTCTGACGTATCTTGAATTGACCATGAGCTAAGACCCTCTGGCAAGTACTACATGGAAGACGTGCACAGGATTGGTGGAATCCCGGCCCTGCTCAAGTACCTTCTTAAGCACACCAATTTGATCGATGGTAGTCAGATGACTGTCACGGGAAAGACACTCGCAGAGAATCTCGAGGACGTACCAGAACTTGACTTTGAAACGCAGGACGTCATCAAGAGAGTGGAGAACCCGATCAAACTGACGGGCCATCTGACGATTTTGCGTGGAAGCCTGGCGCCTGGAACCGCCGTCGCTAAACTGACTGGTAAGGAAGGCTTGAGATTTGAGGTCCGTCTTTGCGTTCCGTATGACTCAAAGTCCATTTTCTGAGTGAGATGACAGGGTGTTGCCAAATGTTTCGACAGGTAACCCATGTCCCTGGGTTCCGCAATAAAGTTAAATTCGTCGCCAGTGAGAACAACATCTACCCTTCTCTTGAGAGAGGTGAGATCAAACCAGGCACTGTCCTTGTTATCAGATACGAAGGCCCGAAGGGTGCACCTGGGATGCCAGAGGTAGCCTATTTGGTCTGCATACCCTACACGTTTCTGATTCTTCTATAGATGTTAGGTAAATCCGGGGGATTGGCTCAGTCCGATTGTTCTCTTAATGGGGTTCATCGCAGGACCTACTGCTGCTTTGATGGGAGCTGGTCTTGGTAACTCGACCGCCCTCGTTACTGATGGCCGTTTCTCAGGGGCATCTAGAGGATTCATCATCGGTGTGTCGCAGCTTAGCTTGGAGTCATGCTTTGGGTATTTACGATCGCACTTGCCAGGTCATGTTGTCCCCGAAGCCAGATTGGGTGGCCCTATCGCTCTCGTCAAAGATGGTGATCGCATTATCATCGATGCAGCATCGCGAACCATCGATTGGCTAGTAGAAGAGGATGAGAAGACGGCACGCAGGAAGGAATGGGAGGCTTCGGATAAGAGTACCCTGAAAGTAAGGAGAGGTATTCTGTATCGATATGCAAGGGACGTCGCGGTGAGTGATGGTCATGCGTCTTTGATTTGTCTGCGCGTTTCTGATCCATTCGCAAAAGCCGGCCAGCGAAGGCGCATACTGCGACTAATTTCTCGGCGCTACTTGTATGTTGTATGTATAACCATTCATGTATAACAGTGCACCAAAGCGGTGAAATCCCATTGGGTGAAATATTTGTGAACAGAGTGTTTATACGTTGTCTCCAGGTTGGACACAACATGTCGCACTCCATTACCACAACTGCTTCGTATGTACTCAACAAGTACTCTCGTTCTTACCCATCTACGTCATCTCTTCAAGGCAGTCAGACTCCAGTCGATTCTGAATGGCAACATTTTACGAATCCGGTCATGAGGATCATCCTGGAGGCCAAGAAGTCACCTTCAGGACAACTGGTCTCTATGCGCCTGAGGATACTGTGGAGCTTACATACAGAATCTGACGACTTGCATATCGATCAGAGGGAAGTCGTCTTTGTGAGTAACAGTTCAGATTGTTCCAGGTAGACTTTGCAGTTCTGTCTGATGTAGGCTTCATCCGCAGGAAGATCTGGAGTTACTCTCTTTTTCATCTTTGCCGACATTCCAAGTACCCACCGCCCAGCAATCAGACCAGGGCCTTCCTCTGAAAGCAGCGTATCGTGATGCAGTAGTCGGCATCCGCTACTTGCATCCAAGGATAGTTCCTCCCGGTTCTCAACCAGCAAGTCATCGTGTCGGTTGTGACTTCTTACCTGACTCTCGATCTGCCAGACGTACCGTCGCTTCCAAATCACGTTCAAGGATGCACTGGACGCGTCGCAATGCATCGACGCCATCAAATCCGTCTGCCCTTGCAAAGCGAATCCCCAACTGACTCGTATCAATCGACACTCTACGATGCTCTCGGCTTCGTTGACGCGGACTGCGACGACCGTATCAGGCCCTGCACCTGTGTTGTCCGCCAGAATGACTGAGCGACAGAGCATCACATCGGCTACTATCGATCCCAGGCTCGCCCCGTCAACCATGCTGGGCCGCCCTTTCGAGCACCAAGGTATATCTACCGTACCCTCCTCTGTGGCGACGAGTCTGTCCTCGGATGACAGTGCCTTTGTAACATGCTCCGAGACATCACACAGAGCGGACACGCAGGTGGACCGTTGTCGGAAAGAGGGACCGTCCAGAAGCCGTGATTCCTTGCCAAATTCATCACAGCCTTCGTCATCGGAGCAAAGCATCGCTATGCCTCCACCACCTGTTCCGCGACATGCAACACACTCTGCCGATGCGACGATCCAGGGGCCATCGGGAGTGGGAAATACAGGTGACGAGAGATCGCAGCTCCTTGCATCTCTGAGCAAGCATCCCTCCCTATATGAACTATCTCGAACTGATCTGGAAACCCTCGTTAGTCAGGTCATCCGAGAAGAAGGATTCCTTCATCTGGTGCATGAAAACGCGTCATGCCAGTATCCTGCAACTCACGTGATTATCTTCTAGCTCGAGTCCCTCGACGCTTTATGGAGGATCAAGGGATTTCTTGGTCGTTAATTGACATAGTATTGTGTGCTACAACCTTTGTTCATACTTCGCACTGGTACTATTCATCATGCTAGTTCTCGGGTGCTTCGAGTGACGTGCCAGCAACCTGCAGCTCGTGCACGCTCTCGAGACCAACCCCTCGAAGGATTCTGCCGACCCCCTCCTTTTTCATAGCCTCTAGTTCCGACTCGCTCTTGGCAAGCAGCATGCCTGCGAAGCCAAGTGAGTTAACACTGATCAGCTCCTGCGTCTCCTCGATCCTGTATGCTTCGTGACGTCGAGGTATCAGATGCATGTGTTCCAAGGTAAGGATGATGTTGTAGGAAGGAGAACCGGGGGGGTAATCGGGGTCATGTCGTACGGTGGATATAACCAGGTCGAGAAGCGACAGGAAGGGGGAAAAGAGTGCTTGACTCAGATCACCTACGGAAAGTTTGTCCGAGAGAGGCGGAAGGCGGAAGACATGATTAGCGTAAGGTAGCGATGAAATCGCAAAGGGTTTCCCTATATGCGGATTCCTTCAGTGTTTTTGGCACCACCGCGCTTGGGTTCACTTACCGGTCACTTCAAGTATGGTTTTCCTAGCAAGCTTTTCAAAAGGTGGTCCGTCGTTTCCAACTTCGATGAACTGGATATGCTTGTGTGGTTGGCTCGCACCGCTGTTTGGCCCGCCTGATACGTCGTTCAGGCAAATGCCTTTTAACGGATCTCGGGAAGGGACACCCACAGTTGTAAAAGGCAATGAGATGTTTATTTGCCTGACGAGCAGCGAGTAAAAGTAAATACGTCTGGACCAAATCTTGCGGCAACAGGGGCAAAGTCTGCGGCATGAATTCTTCGATCACAGTTTGTCGAACGTTATCTATGGTACTCGAGCACATACCCTTGGACACCAATAGTAAATGGTAGGGAACCACCGAGTATTTATTCAGCTACCCTGATTGGTCAGACTCAAGATCCGGACGACGACGAGCAAGCCCACCCACCAGGACGACGTAGTCGGATACATCATCCCCATCTTGCAGGGATAGTTCACCTACGTATAGCTGTGGAACATAAGGAGGGGCGAAGGGGTCCTTTTTGGCTACTGCGCCGAGTTCCGAGGAAAGGGAGAGGTGTCCCGCAGCATCCCGATCCACTGTTTTTTTTTGTAGCGCAGTACATAGTCGCAACTCAAACTGGCAAAGGTACCGGTGAAACTCTGCATCAGCGGATCGTGAGAATCTCACCTCCAGACCGAGATCCTGGTGCACGTAGACTACGGATGGGAAGGAAAATTGTTCGCCCGATTCAAGTGCATTCTTGAATTTCTCAGGTAGTGCAGAAATGATATCAGATGGCTGCATGGTTGATCGCAACTTGTTTTTCGATGGGCCTGGTATCTATGGCCCAGTGGCGTGCGACCGTCTGCCAACTTGAATACATGGCATTTGAGGCCGTGCGAGCTCAGGCGAGATGGTTAAGGGACAGAATCAAGAGATTGGACTGATCTCCCATAGCACTCCCTGCCAGTGTTTAATATACGAGGCCATTCCATTATATTGATAATCTAATTGAGTACCCAGTAATTCATACTCGACACTCTGGGCTGCCGACGTGGCTTGTACTTGTAATAGCAATTCTATTACAACAAGAATGAGAATGATGGCAACTACAATGGTTGAGCAACACAAAAACCAGGAGACGAAGAACCAATTGTGCTGGGAATAACGGTGTCTGGTTACCATAGTCACGCCACCCGGGCCCTGGGGCACGGATCAGGAAGCATCTTCCACTGTCACCAGGCGGGAGTTGGTATGACGCTCAAACCTGGCCGAGTCGACCCTTGTCTGGTTTTGGGCCCTCTATACGCTCGCCGAGGGTGAGGGCCCTGACATAGAAGGCAGCAGCTATGAGTGACCAAAGAGAGGCATTCGTGCCCTAGGAGATCGTCAACATCCGGAAATGTTTCGGCAGGTCGCCACTCAACCTACCTGATAAAATAGCGCGGCAAGAAAGGATAGCAGGATGAGTAAGACGATTCTTAGTGGTATGCTACGATGTATGGGCGACCCCTTGACAAAGGGGAGAGGGTATTCTAGTGCAATGATGATGAAGCCCAGGATCATGGTGACAAATTGGACAATGGGGGTTTTGACAATGACGGCGACGAACACATGGACTTTCGGGGAGGGTCTACGAGGAAGGGAGTGTAAGGCGGGTTGGGTTTCGAAGCAAGGAAAGAACAGGACTGAATGCCACCTGGGTTGCGGAGAACACCGCCAATGATGTCCCAGAAGAACTTGCGAAACAAGATACCCCAGAAACTGGCCCAAACTGCATCTGGTGTCGCTGTCGGATGAGATGAAAAGGGGGCTAAATACGATACACGCACAAACGCTTGCAGCGATGGAGATGAAGCGACACAGGTCATGCCAGACCAGGTTTCCCATTGGAGGTGTGGGGAGAAGGGAAAGGGATGCCGGCCCCGTGGAACGGAAGGACTCGGAGGGGGATGCATGAAGGCGGTCTCCAAGGTCCGGCGCTGCCTAGAGACATGTACCAGCCAACGGACCGATATGGCATGTGAGATCTCTTACCCTTCCACAATGTCCAAGAAAAAGCCCAACAAGCCTCAGCACCTTCCAGTCACGCAGGAGCTCGTTTCCGTGGGCCCCAAGCACGTACAGACAGAGTACCACGGCAAACGTGATCAGGGTGGCCTTAAGCCGTCTACTTCCCGCGCACTCATTTTGCGCAACGGCAAGTATGGCGCCCGCGGGACAGGTGAAGTCATCCTCGCCGGAAGAATATCCGGTAGAGAGAAGCTCGATCTTTTAGCAGGCACGTCCATCTCATCGTTCCCAACCCAGCTTCTCACCTCCTCTCTAGAGGATCTCGTAGCGCAGAGATCACGTACCGCTCTCATGGCTCCCCTCAATCTGGGCAAGTGCATCAAGATCGCCAACTCGCAATACAATGGTATGTTTAAGCACACTTGTCTTCTCCTGTTTTCTACCCCTCACTCTCTCCCAGCTTACCTCGACGACATTGCCGATCTCAAGAACCCTGACGTATTCTACGATAGGATCGTGGTTGAGTTAGTCGCAAGATCTCCTCATGGTACGCAAGATAGCCAACAGCCCGTTCGGAATCCTTCACACGTCGCTTCAGTCATATCAACAAGGTATAGCCTTTGATCCGCATGACTTGCGCAACACCGACCACTCCTCAGGATACACAATGCCTACTTGGTGGCATCAGGATGGAAGCTTGTCATCGACACCCTCCACGACCTGCAGAAGTCTGGTTTGAATGACGCTGCAGCCCGTACCCAGCTTCAAAGTGATGACAGCTTACGCTCACGATACTTGGTTTTGTGTGATATAGTTGGCGTTCTGGTTGACCTTGGCCAGTCACATTTCTCCATTCTTGCTACGACAACACGTATGTCATCTCCACTCCCTATGTTGATGTTTCTCCCTTAATGTTTACCCAGCGCACTACTCTCGATATTTCAAGGAGGTCGAGAACGCCCACCCAGGGGAGCCCTCCATTTCCTTTGACTGGGCCGGCCTCAAGGATGCCTGCAAATCGTTCCTGGACTCTATCATCATCGAGCTATGTTTCCCTAGAGCACCGTATCCGAAGCGAATCCTGTATCACATCTTGCACGACGCTGTGGATGAATCTCCCAGGGAAGCGAAGAGGTTCCCACAGTCAATGTGGGATGCTGTCGGAGACCTTTCTGTAAGTTTCTATTTTCATGTGTCTCTCGGGCGTTCCACAGTGCCAACCTTTACGCAGGTTTCACTGGAGCTACAAGAACTTCTGGAAAGCCCTCTCTTAGGTCCTCAAGGCGAGAAGCTCAGAACCCTCCCACGTCAAATGCCAGAGCAATATGAAAGGTGGCTCGATGCTCAGATTTGTTCAAACCAAGCGTCCGAATCATATGCCAATTTTAAGGACCTCATCAACCCTTTGGAAAGAACGAAGGATCCCTCCGTACTTGATAATATGTGGAAGTTTATCAATCTCGTATGTTTCCCAGATCTACCCAAGCGTCTTATTTTGATCCTCCACCAGAACTACAAAACAACCTCGGGTTTGTCTGTTGATTCGCTTTGGAGGTTGGACGAAGCGCTTCACCGTACTCCTCAATGGAGCTCCTTCTACACACCTAACCTACGCATTTACGACTCTGACTCTGATGACGAGCCACCCTCAATGCCCCGGCTAAAGGGTTCCGGACAAAAAAGACCTGGTGGGAATAAGAAACCAAGGAAGCTCCTTGCGATCATGAACGGGGACGATGACGACAGTTACGGTTCCTTGCCTGAGCTCCTGGACGTATCAAACAGTTCTGGTGGGGACGACGAGGATATATATGTATCCGAGAACGACGAGGAGGAAGAAAGCGACGACGACGAGACTGACTATGATTCGGAAGACGAGGAACATTATCGGACTATGTTGAGGGATGCAATGGACACCGCGATGGCGATACCCGAGTTTTTTGATCCCAAAACACCCGTTCCCGAGTTCGATGCACTAGCAGAGGAAAGGAAGGGAAATCCCTTTTTGAAACTCCTTGGATCATTGAGAGGCGAGATGACTATACAGTATTCCCCAGAATCACATCCACTAATATTTCCGCAGGACGCATGTTTTCCTCCGATCCAAAGCTTAGCTCGACCACACGTACTGAGCCACGAAAGAGCCCTTTAGGGAAGAAGCGACAGACTGCCAAAACTTCGGCTAAGCAAGCCGCTGCTTCTGCAGCGCATACTCAGTCCTCCGACGTTTCTGACGGCAAAACTCCCGCTCTACGGCCCGCGTCAAACAAAGAGCGCCAACTCGGTATGTAGAAAACGTTGAAGTGGTGTAGCCTCCTTAACATGTGTTCTTAGCTCCTGTCCCTGAGGAATCAAAAGACTACCGCGCAACCGTTGAGGACGCAGAGGACAAGGAGGATGCTTCCTCCTTGGCGAGCAAGAAGAAGAAGAAGAAACCAAAGAAGAAGAAAAAGAAGAAGGTGACCAATGAGCTGCCTACAGTTGACGAGGGCTCTGTGCCCACTATCTTGACCCCACCCAAGACGCTTCCTTTAAGTACGCTGTCCGAAACACCTGCCAAAACACCCTCAAATACGCATCCTCCCTCTAATGCTTCGCTCAACTCGCTTGCACACATGTCGACCTCCTCGCTACCTATTGAGCCTTCCGTAGCACAGTCCGCCCATTCTTACCTACAGGAGCTGGGTGTGCAGAAAGAGAAGGTTAAATCACGTCCCAACCATGCATCCCTCTTCTCAGAGAAAAGGGGATTCCTCTCGAAACTGAACTCAAAGGACAAGACAAAGCAAGAGGATGAAAATGATCCACCTGTCAACAAGAAGTTCACGTGGTTTTCTAAATTGGGGAAAAAAACGGCCGGATATATGCACCAACTGATGGGCACAAACGCGGACGAGAAGGTCGCGCCGTTGAAGTGGGATAAATTTCTGAAGGTGAGTCTTACAACCAGTTTTCTAAGTCCCATGATCGATGTCATTTCAGGTTATGCGAGAGATGGGATTCAAATATGATCCTAGTACTGCAGGTTCGTCTGTTCGCTTCGACCCGCCGGACCCAGGGGACAGGGTAAGTTGTACTAATTCCCAAGTTATCGGGCTGATAACATCGAACGTCTCGCAGTCTATCACCATTCATAAGCGTGCGTCTTCTCTGTACTTCTGGTGGTTCCATCAGTCGACGTTTATACAAATCCACAGCACATCCTGATTCGACGATAAATCCGATAAAATTGAAGGAGATCGGAGGTAGGTTAAAGAGGTACTATGGTTGGTCAGAGGAGGATTTCTTGAAGCGAGTCAGCACCGTTTGAGCGTGCAGTCTGTACTGTGTGTTGCATTCATTTATCTTATATGACGATGGCACCGTGGGTTTAAGTTCAGTACGTCGAGATACATCGAAACCTTGCGCGTGTCCAGTGACGGAAACAACGCGAAGTCACGCGGATGGAGTAACTTTCGACTTAGCCGTCAAGCTATGCACTCCTGAAGATGCCGCTACATGGATTATGTATTCAACCAACTTGGGGCTGTTTTGCATGTACTCACGCTGGCCAGTGTTAATCGCTTTAATCAAGCCGCGCTCCCAGTCTTGTGAAAGCGCTCGAGAAAACGCTGGATCGCGTTGTCTTAACGAGGCCCCTCCATCGCGGATAGAAAACCACAAGAGTCGGACTAGATCTTCGCAAACGACGATGATCTGAGCCGTGTCGTTGTTACGTTGCTCGTTTACACTTGCAACGAATTCATCGTTGAGTTCGTCAAGTGCGCGCAGGCGAGCAAGGAAGCGTTCGCGTGTCATGATATCACCGCCACGCATCTTGGAAATTGATTAGGACAACACCGAGGTGAACGAGGATCCTGTGCTACCTTGAAGTAAAGGGACTGGTTTTGGGGATTAGGACGACGCTCCAGCTCAATCACCAAGCTGGATGTTGAGTTAGAAGTAATCAATGGAGAAAGAGGTTGACATTACGAGTGGGTAGCCAGACGGTCTTCCGGATTGTTCGCTAGATCCATGGCCCAAACCGCCCAGTTATGGAGCTCAAACCTCCAATTATTGATCCATTTAGAGAGCGCCGTGTTGAGTATACTGGCCTCTGGGTCTTTGGCGAGGCTTGTTGGGAGGGTAGAAGTGCACCTCTGTTTGTGGGTCTTCCACGCAGCAACCTGGCATTCTTTGGAGCAGTATCGCACCAAGCTTGGAGAGCAGAAAGTAAGCAGATGCCTGAGGGGATTCTGGTGAATTTGGTGACCGACCGGCAGCGACTACAAGTCTTGACCTTGTCTCTTCCGGCGTACACGTTGCAATAGTTGCATCTCCCTTTTGGATCGATCCCCTCCATCTCGCTTGACGGTCCCGGCCAGTGACGGCGGTCGCATTCCCCGACGCGCCGAATTGCACGTGAACCACGTCCGAGAGAAGACATATATTCCCACGAGTGATGTAGATCGAGAGAACGTCAAACCGGCGCTGCTCGCCGTCGAGGACGATGGCGGCGAGGCCTCCCCCAGCACGTCCACACATCGGTATACACCCCTCGTTCAATGCAAGCTCAAGCGCGGACTGGGCCGAGGACGATGTCTGGGACAGCGCATCGGACTCGGAGTCTCCACGTCACTCCACGATAGCGCACTCGTGGAGATATTCGTCAAATACCCAGCCGAGGCGACAACCCTCGTTCGCGACAGCACCAAAACCCGTTCCAAAGCCACCTACCAACTCCTCCTCGTCTACCCTCGCTCAATCTTACACCCATCTCAATCACCCGAGCCCAAGTTCATATCCGCCCAAGTTCGAGTCCGGTCAACCAGCTTCAGCTAAAGGCGGATGGACCATGGTCAGAAAATCGAGCACCTCGCAAAATAGCGTGGACGGGACAGAATCCAAGTCTTCCGACATCCACAGAGATGCCGATGTCGATGGCGACATGATCGTTGGTGACTTTGATCCGGAGATCGTTGAATCTGGAACTACAAACAAAATCAGACAAGAAAGAGGCTTAGTGAAACCTGACGCCGAGGAGATAATGAACGGTATAGATGCATCTTCGCCGTTGCCATACCTTTCTAAGTAGACGAATAGATCCATTTCGCAGGTTCTTACATGCACCCACCCCTCAACTATCTTCACCCCAACCATTCTTTGGTGACGGAGTCTCTCGCCATGGGGATGACACAGGGAAAAATTCTCGAGAATCGTCCATTCGTACCAACCGACGTTTGAAATTCATCGATTGCTTGAGCAAGGAGGACCTGAACATCTGTAAGTGGTTAGCACCAATACTCGATACACCATCCGACGATATTCATTTAGCTGATCTCCGAAAGCTTGCATGGTCTGGGACACCGAGTGACCTTAGACCAATCGTTTGGCCGATGCTTCTCGTACGTTGCACTCGCTTACTGAGTATCAGTCAGTTGAGATGTTCTGTAAGGGATATATACCCGTACCTTCAAACTTGCGTGCAGCCACGCTTGCTCGCAAACGAGGGGAGTACCTCTCGTTGGTTGAGCTCGCCTTTGCTCGAGACCGCCAGGGCGTTGACCAGCAAATCTGGCACCAGATTGAGATAGACGTTCCACGGACGCGACCTGGCGTCCCTCTTTGGATGCAGGCATCCACGCAGCGCGTACGCGGTCTTCGCCTGTTCTCCATGCTTTTTCTGACATCCCTGCAAGTAGAGTCTCGAGCGGATACTCTATGTTTGGGCCATACGCCATCCGGCGAGCGGATATGTTCAAGGGATAAACGATCTCGTAACCCCGTTCTTTCAGGTTTTTCTTTCAGCATACATCGGCAAGTTTGCCATTGTCCGCAATCTTTATTGTGTTCTTTGATACTTACCCATTCCAAGAAGATTCGGATCCGGAACAGTTTGATACCTCCCTCCTTCCAGATAATATTCTAAATGCCGTTGAAGCTGATTCATTCTGGTGTCTCTCCCGGCTTCTGGATGGTATACAAGACAATTACATATCTGCCCAACCAGGAATTCACCGCAGCGTAAAACGCATGTCGGAGCTTGTGGCGCGTATCGACGGTTCGTCCATCCTTTCCGTGGTGCAACGTTCTACGCATTACTGAGTTTAATGAACGACAGCACCACTTTACACACATCTTGAGTCTCAGGGCGTCGAATTTATGCAATTCGCATTCCGTTGGATGAATTGTCTGCTCATGCGAGAAATCAGTGTGCAGAATACAATACGCATGTGGGATACATACCTGGTCGGTATACGAGCCTTTTCCCCGTCATGACTTGCTGACCAAAGATTCCACTAGGCGGAGGGGGCTGACGCATTTTCCCAATTCCACCTTTACGTTTGTTCTGCCTTTCTTGTCAAATGGAGCGCGAAACTTCGACAGATGGATTTCCAGGCAAGTTTATAAGTCCCTCTCGCGCCCGCCTTGCTCAAATTCACCGCTCTTTCGGTGTAGGGTGTAATCATGTTTCTGCAATCCCCTCCAACCCAAGACTGGGGAGATCATGAAATTGAACTCCTTCTCAGCGAGGCTTTCGTCCTCAATTCAATATGGCATAATGCTCAAAGTCATTTCAATGCCAAATAGACAGCTTATCATGCGTCGGTAATCCAGGTTAATGATTCAGATGAATAGCAAGGAGGATGTAGCGATAAGTTTGATGCTATGCGAAATGATAAAAACAAGTCTAGACGGAGTAAACAGATCAAGAGTTACTCTACTGCCTGGACTGCGGCGATTTCTCGCTCCAAGGCCTGTTTCAGATCCTTGGCTTGCTCTTCAGTTTTGACTCGGACACTGAAGGATGCCGGTGTGCTGCTTTCATATCCGACGAGCGAGACCGCATTCTTTGCCAACGAAGGCTTCAGGTTCCCATGCATCCGGAAGTTCTGTCGGGAAGCAGATGAGAAGGAGAAACAGGGATGAACACCGCGTACTGACGATAAGGATCCTGCCGGTGCTACTATTCCGCATCAAAACACGTCGGACATTAGTTTCCTTGTGTTTTTTCAATCGGAACATCCCTGTGGGCGAGGATGTCAACGTCAAGACTGATTGGAGCCAGAGCGGGAAAGACAAACCAACTCCAAGGTCTTTCCACTCGCTTTTGCCTTCTGATCTGAATAGTCGATAGACCTTGCACCTCACAACATGCATCGTCACCTCGTCTTCTTCGCCCTCGCCTTCCTCATCGTGGGCGTGTGAAGGAAGCAGCTTCGCTGCTTCTTCCTCCCCACCATCCTCATTGCCTTCCGCCTCGGGCTGCGGAGTGGACTCGGATGACTTGTCGGTCGTAGCCGGGGAGAACAGACTTTCGCTGGGTTTCGTCGATGGCGCCCCAAAGCTACTAAACCCTGCACTCGACGATCCTGCTATTGTGGTGTCGCCGGCGCTAGATGGCGAACCCCCGAATGTAAAGCCTACGGGGTTCCCGATACTTCCAGCTGGTTTTCCAAAAGCGAACGCACTAGTTTTAGGTGGGGAAGCACTACCAAAGGAACTGACAGGTCTATCAGGAGAGGGGCGAAAGATGCTTGCCGGTGTAGCGGAAGATGTCGCCGTCGCATTGCCGAAGAGAGTGGTGGGAACCTTGAAATTATCCTTGCTATCTGGATTAGAGGGGGATGGGGATGGGTTGAACATCGATTTGCTGGACTCGGTCGTACTACTATTGCCAAACACCGAACTGCCGAATACTGATGCCGGTTTGGATGCCGCATCAGAGGTACCGAACGGGCTCGTAGATTTGGTGGTGGCAAAGAAGTTCGGCACACTGCCGGAACCAAGAGTAGGAGCAGTCGAAGTTGGCCGCGCCGATGAACTAGCGGATGAACCCTCATTTTCCTGGCTTGAGGAGCCAGCAACCGGCGTGGATGTGGTATTCGCGATGCTCGAGGGAGCAGCAAATGAAAAACCAGAGGTGGGTGGTAGGGTCGATGTTGAAGTGGATGTGTTTGAAGCAGGAAATGCAAACGCAGATTTTGGAGGTTCGGAGGTAGTGGCCGATGAAGATGTGGATGGTTCACTTGGCTTGGATGTGAGGCCAAAGGGCAATTGCGTAGGCGCGGAACCCGAGGGTGGTACAAAGGGCGGGAACGTAAAACTACCTATCTTTGTACCACTTTCGCCAGCCGGGGGAAGTTTGGGAGACACTTCAACAGACCCTGCAGACGGTTTTGGCATGGAGAACAACGAAGTAGTTTTCTCTGGCGGTGCTTTGGCACCAAAAGTGGGGGCAGGGTTAGTCGTAACGGGACCGCGGGTTGAGGACGACTGTGAACCGTCAAACTCGGACTGAATTGTGGTCCGGAGGTTCTTGTAAGACTCCACTAGGTTGGCGACGTCACAAAACGGATCCTTCTCGACTGCGGTTGATATTGCGGAAAGGAAGGAAACATTGAGACCGCGGAGAGATTTGAAATACTTTAACGCAACGGCGTCTGTCTCTTCTGCAGGGGGAGATGTTGCGGGTTTTGGAGGAGAGACATCGGTGTCCATGGGAGCCAGTTTGGGTTCACCCAAAAATGGTGACGCGGAGGTGGCGATTGCTTGTGCGGGCTTGAATGCGGTATCGAATGCAGAGGGAGCAGATACAGCGGGTGGCTGGGCAGCGAAGGCGAACGGGTTGGATACAGGATTTCCTGCTCCAAAACCGACGAACCCCCCAAACTTGGGTTGAGGAGGAGCTTCCTATTGGGATATGAGGAGTGGTCGATAGAGAATATACGCGTCTCACTTACAACCTTCTCTACATCGGGAGCCGGAACTGGTAGCAATCCATTGAGAGATGGTGGCCTCGAAGCAGCCAAGGCGCGCTTGGGTAGAGCGCGTATTCTGAAACACGGTTAGCTACGTGGTATGCACAATCGTGTCGGAAGGGCATACTGTCTCTTGGCTAGGGCAGACTCGTCTGCCTTTTGAACGGCCTGAGGGTCTTGTATTTCCTTGTCTACGTGAGCACGGAATACTAGGAGTACGACCAGCGCGCACCTCGATGTCCTCGTCGTCGGAGTTGTCCTTTGTGAGCTGTCTCTCTGCGCCGCGCTTCATGGTGAGGGCGAAACCTGGAAGCAAGCGAGCGAAAATATCATGTAAGTAGTGTCCCTGGGGTCCGTGTCGGGCGGGGGTGGCTGGGGTCTGTGTCGGTGCTGCACTCCTCGTGGCTTGTTTGTGACGTCCGTCGCCGGTAATCGACGACGACCATGGACTCTCGCTCATCGTCCCCAGAGACGCCAGAGACGTCCGATGTCCCCCGCAATGTAACCATTCACAACGAACTCCCTTCCTGGTATAGTTCTCTACCCATCGCCAGGGACGTATCCACTGTCTCGTGGGACGGTGTCCAATTCCAAAAGCCCGACGACGAGCGCATGCTCAAACTCGACGATATCATCCAGAAAAACGCTTATGACGAGTGCGCTTATCCACGTGTCTTCCTCGCTCCAGCTCATCCCGCCTGCTCCCCCCGCAGCTCTGCATGCTCTGGCGTGGAAGCATCGAACATACACCCACCCCCAGACGCCACTCAGCCAAAGCTAGCCTCACTGGAGCCTCTTCGCGCGTCCTTCCGACGGTCCATTCACGATTCTAGTCTCTCTATACCCCCTTTCTCACAACTGCATTCCACTCCAATCGTGCCTCCGCCTGCCATGCGGACGTGCAAGCGGGATCCAGCATCAATTCCTCGCAGGGTTGTTTATCCCCAGAGGGAGTCCTGCTACAAGTACGTTATGATCTATATCCCACCTCACTTATTTATCTCTTCCCCACTAGTCTTGCCATCTTGACACCCAACATTCCCGAGGGCGGTACAAAGTCGCGTGTAGAGACGCAGGTGCGCGTTGCTGTCGACCTCGCACATGCGGGCACCTCGGCTGGTGAAGAAAATCAGTACGATAGAGTTGGCTCTTGGAAATGGCTCAAACTCCCACCTGGAACCTCTACCAAGAGGCGCACCCGAAGAGAAGGGAAAATAGGTGAATGTTCCTATCAGTAATCACTGCTTCAGTACTAACATGCAGCAAGATCCCGCACCACTGGACATCCTTCACCTCACTGCGACCGTAACGTGTGCTTCAGCCCCACACAACCATGTCGTCAGCTGCGGAAGTTGCAGGAACAGAGAGGTATGACTCCGGGCTCTTACCTATGCATCCCTTACATATCTGTTGTCAAGGCAAAGCGCGTAGCTCGCAAACTCGCAGCTCGTGTACGACCAGCTCGTTCGGATTCGGACACTCCCGAAGATGGCTGCGAGCGCCAGAGAAACGTCAAGGAAGACACGACGAGCATCATTCAATTTAATTGCTCCGACGTGCTTGATTTCTCCGCCGGGTCTGCCGTGCTTCCCGTTCGGATCACTTGTTATTGCAGGCATCACCGAGAGAAGGTTGGCTTTAACATTCACTTCACAATGATGGACCACAACGGCCGCCTGGTTGGCACGGGCATGACACCCCCAATCATGATTACCGATGATCACAAATCAACCGTTAAGTCGGGAGTCGTCCCGCCCTCTCCTGCTGTGGAGACACCAGTTGACTGGTCCAGCTTGCCCCCCTCTACGTCACCCGCGGACAAGACTCCTCCCTTGAAACGTCCATCTCGAAATGGCAGAGGTCAACCAAAGGCACGTTCCAAGCCTTATGACACGGTTGGCCGCAGCAACCAGTCCAAGTTCTCCAGGGAGGCCAGCGTTACTAGTCTCAGTTCTTCTCTCAATTCCCCTTCCATGCACCCCTCTACAGGGCCCAACACCCGTTCGCCAACCCCATCGCAGCTGCCACAATCCGCAAGTCCTGTACCAGCTCCTCAGCCTCCAGTAGTATTCGTAACGGATGGAGATAACTCATCAGCATTCAACTTGAGCGAACCTCTTTCTACCTCTTTCCCCAACAGCGTTTCCGGTACAGCTATTTTCGGTCCTCCTAATGGCATTACAACATTTCCTTCACCCTCTGATATGTTTTCCCCTAATACAACCCCAGTAACACAACCTTCACAACTTCTTCCCACTCTCGTTCCTCCCCAACCCATGCCCTTTCTTTTCTTCAACCCAAGTTCTCCGCCACCCATCACATCACTTCCGTTGCCCAAGATCCATCGCCTTATCCCTTCCTCTGGTCCAACCCACGGTGGCATAGAAGTTACCGTTCTTGGCGAAAACTTTCATCCGGCAATTCAGTTTAATTGCGTATTTGGTGATGTCGTTGCCAGCTCCACCCAAAGATGGAGCGATAATACTCTCCTTTGCGTTTTACCTCCCCGGTCTGCTCCTGGTGTTGTTGCGGTGTGGTTTGAAGGTCTCGACGAGACCAAGAGCTCCACACTTCCCTCTCTTTTCACTTACACAGATGAATCTGATCGCGCATTGTAAGTGAGCTGAGAGGTCTTCTCGAAACGTTTTATGACTTCTATTCTAGAATGGAGCTTGCTCTCCAGGTGGTTGGTCTCAAGATGACGGGGAAAATCGAGGACGCAAAGAATATTGCATTGCGCATAGTCGGGTCTACAGGTACCGAGGACTCACCTTCCGGGTCCAACTCTACTGCCGACGATATAATGCAAGTCGCTTCGTCGTCTTTGCCGTCTTTCCATGACATCCGGCCTCTCTTGTTCTTGCGCCTCGGAGAGAGGCCTGACTATGAGGCTGCTGTCATGAAGTTCCTGTCACTCGTTGATGTCTCCGTTGAGAAGCATTCTGGCATGCCTCCTGCAGTTGCCGTGTCCCACTCTACATCGAGCGGTCAGACCTTGCTCCACTTGGCGGTATTTTTGAAGTTCGCCTCGCTGACCGAGTTCCTCATCGCGCACGGAATCGACTTGGACGCTCGTGACCGGAATGGATATACAGCTCTACATTTTGCAGTTCTGGTTCAGTCAAAGGAGTGTGCTCGACTCCTCGCGGCCGCGGGTGCAGACTTGGAGATTGTGAACGTCCTTGGGAAGACACCTCAAGACATTGCACCGTCCGATTTCTTCGAGGGAATCATTGACTATGTGACTTCGGAAGACGACCTGTCCCACACCAGTCTTGAGCATGAGGATAACGAATCTCATTTGGGGGATGTAGAAAGTGATGAAGACGCGACAACCGCCGTAATCAAACGGAAACATGCCTCCCGTAGCATTCGTCGCCGTCTCCACCGACCGTATGACAGCCATGAACAAGCTGAGAGGGAATGCACACAGGCATCACACCCTCCGCAAACCCCGGACAAAGTCGAGGATATCACGGCGCAGAAACTCGGTCATACTTCCGACGAGAAGCAGGCCGCTTCGATTGTTGCTATGATCCAACGGACATTCGCACAAATTTCCGCTCCCCAAGGTATTATACCCGCCATACCGCAGCTCCCGTTACCCCATTTACCCGAGATGCCCGCTGTCCCTTGGGCTGCACTACCACAGATACCGATGGTATTCCCTGTGTTCATACCAATGCCCGGTTGGCCATCATTCCTGAGCGACAAACGAGATGGCTCGCGTGACGAAGTTCCGAGTAGTAAACACGATGGCTTGCGGCCGACTGGGTACAGTACTGCCCAAGAGCTCCGGGCAACCTGGGAGAAATGGATAGCGGTAGCTGTTGCAACTGCAACCCTCCGTCCTCCTGCAGTGGACGAAGCCCCTCCGATGTATACCCCGAGAGAAACTACGGAGGAAAGAACGCAAGAGTCGGTGACAAACACGTTGGAGCCCCAAGAACCCAACCCTGAGTCTACTACTCACCGAACATCGAACGTATTGGATCGACCAACCAGGCGTGTAGGCTACGAGGTTACTTCGGCGCCGGCACCGGATGCCGACGCATACGAATATATACCCGTGAAAGCGCATGCACATACGGTAAAGAAACGTGAGCAGAGTTTGATCTTCTATTCTCTACTGCTGACAACTCTATCTAGATGACCGGATGCTCGTGTTGTTTTGGCTTCCTATTCTGCTTCGTGAGTCGGTTCTGTGTGAATTCGTGGCGATGTTTTAACCGAGGGCAATCAAGTGTCTCTCCTTTGGGCTTTTCATAATTGTATCCGCTTTGCTGTCCATGCGCTGAAGACCAGTCTCTCTATGAAAGCAGGGGTGCGTGCATAAACGCGCTGTGTAGAGTCTTGTAAGCCTGTCTTGATTTATACGGAGACTACTGAGTTAAATTGCAAACCTAGACAACGACTGGGTCTGTTCAAAGACTTTTCTATGCTTTCATTGTAGTGGGCGTTATTCTTATTGTTCTGCTGGATTGACGGAATGGCCGTTGCTTGTACTCGATACATATCCTTCCTGTAATGTGGCAGTAAAGCCATCGTAGACTGTATGGAGTAAAATCCCAACGACACGGCTAGTCCTCCAGATTGTTCAACGTCCTCTATGCAACTTGAACGACGCCTGGACGCCCTTGCCGGCCTTGATGTCCTCGAGTACTCTGGCATCGATCTCCCTTCCGATCCTGGCTACCTCTACGACTTTGTCCACCATGTCCTTGGGAACACTGACTACACCATCTTCGTCCGCGACGATCCAGTCGCCAGGTTCGACTGTGACCGCTGGAAATGCGTTCAGACCATCTGCGTTGTCTTGCAGTTGGATGACAAGGGGAACATTGACGGCTGATGGACGAACGAAGGGTGATTGCCCGAGAGTCGAGTGCCCGCGTGCAAACACCGGGAAACCTGCGGCACGATGTTCGGCCAGGTCTCTGCACCGGCCAGATATGACGACGCCGAGGACGTCCCTGGCTTGTGCACCTGCTGTCATGAGGCCACCCCAGACGGCATTCTTTGTGTCTAATTCGGCCTCGACGTCAAAAATGCTATCCATGGAACGGACAAAGGAAGGGAACCGAACGTGGCGGGGCGTCGATGACGACGATCGATTTGGGGGTTGCGGTATCTACAAAGTGAGCGGACAGATTCGGGGCTGTCTGGGCCGAGGCAAGGGCCATCTGTACGGTGTAAGCGGGACCAGATATACGAACATTGGAGTTGGGGGATAGGACGTGTATATCTGGGATATGGCCCCCGTGCGGGGAACCGAGTTTGATGAGAGCATCGGAAATCTCGCAGGTGGACAAGCCAGACATGGAAAGATAGGGGCTTTTCCACAAACAGACGCTCCTGACGGCTGTCGTGTTTGGCTTGCCGCTCGACATGGCCAACCACGTCCAGCTCTCCTCCTCCTCGTCCCCGCCATCCCCAAGAAATGTCCGCAAACTCGTCAACAAGGCCACAAAGGCCGTCATGAAATCCCACAGAGTCTCGCTGCCCAAGTACAACCTTCCCATCCGTCTACGACTGGTTCGCTCTCCGTGCCGTTTCTCGCTCACGTCATGCTCAACCCCCTCTGCAGTGGTTCCTCCTCTTCACATTCGCTATCATGCTCCTACTTGGTCTTCTCGGATTCACCAACGTCTCCCACGCCCTACCACTAAACGACAAGGTTCTCCACCTCACTTGCTTTTGCATCGCCACTGGAGTGTTCTACTTCATCTTCGACGTGGACGAGTACGTATTTCCCGTTTCCCGTCCAAAGATCCACCTTCAACACGCCCTACTCTCCAGGGATGCTAGACGGATATGGTTTTGGCGCAATGCCAACCTAATATTCACGGCCGTCGTATGTTTCTTCTTTGGTGGATTTGTCAGTGAAATCGTCCAGTCAATGCTCCCCGTACGTCCCTCGATCCTTCCACGATCACGCGCGCTCATGTGGCATCAGCATAAGCATTTTGACTTTGGTGACGTAGTGGTGTGTACTTCTCGTCAGCCCTGGCGTGTTTGCTTACACCCTTGCCCCCCCTAGGCCAATGTTATCGGCTCAACGATCGGCCTTTACACGTCCTATCACATCGAGAGACACTATCGTTCCAGGAGAGAAGTAAGAATGGACCTCATTCCGTCTCTCCTTTTCTCATCCAGCCTGCTCTAGATTGCCCGGTTGTACCGACCCTTGAACACCGACGATCCTTTGGATCCCGAAGATTACTCGGACGACGAGGCTGGTCCATCGGGGACGCAGCTCCTCCCTCTCTTTAACTCTCAGCCTACTAGCTCCTCAGCAAAGTCTCCGCTACCGTCCAGGGTAAAGACACCCAAAGCCGATCGCCTTGCGGATGTCTGGGATGAACATGAAGAGCTTTTCGGGATTGGGGATGACAGCGAATCTGAGGACACTGCCGCCGGACCACCGGGCCGTGCAAACAGGTCCCCACAACCTGGCACTGTACCTACGATTACCATCACACGACCATAGACAAGAGGAATATCTATTGCATCATGTATACCGCGGATCTATCGCTTGCGGAACAATGGGCATCTATTCTGCATCAACTTCCTTTACAGAGCATGAACTTCGCCGTGTCCACGATACAGGAAGCTGAGCGCATGCGTGGAACTCTGTGTCTAGATCGCAAAGTTCTTCGTGCAACTGGTGGATCTCATTGCGGCGTCTGTCGGTGAGATCTTGCATGCCCTTGCATGCTGTCGAAGCTGTGATGGTTACGTTGTCATCTAGTGTCCGCTGAACAGTGCTCTGTAGACCAACTGGCGTCAGCGATTGTTCACGGAGAGCACGACGAGTCAACGCGTACTTGAAGATCACGCGTGAGGCCTTCTCCAACCCTTGCCGAATCTTGCATCCATCTTCGCTTTGCCCGCTCCCATTTTCCGACCGCCCACCGGACGCTGCTCACCGCGAGCAGCGCGCCCGAGCCTATCGCCGTACCCATCTCTGTGCCTGCTCCCAGACTGAGAATATGTTCACCGACTGCTAACCACCATCCTAGACCTGCTCCGCTTAGTACGCCACCGAATGCACCAATGACAGCACTCTGTGCTTCTCGATGCAGCTTGGTGGTGGTGTGCTGGATCAACTGGCTCCGGCGGTCGTGTATCGGCTGTGTCAGATTGTTTGGCGTGAGAACATGCGCAGGCGAACATTTCAATTGTTCAAGTTGATTTTCGAGGATAGGTGAACGAATAGAGGTGGCAGAGAGAAGCGTGAATGCAGAGATAGACAGCTCTCTCTGGGCATATTCCAGGCACCCGGTTTGTAGTATGAGCTAGTTTCGACGATGAACTCGCGATCACATTTTTTTAATCAAACGTTTCTTACCTGATTTTCGAGCCCTTTACACCACTGTCCCTGGACTGCAGCAGAGACGAGTGCCCCAATCTCATCAACCCGCCAGACCATCTTCCAGAACGAGAGAGATCCCAGTAGTGTGTTCATTTCCTTCGTACCCAGGGACAACGCCTTTTCAATCTTGTTATCCTCTCCCGGCTTGCCGAGTATGTCGTGTCTTGTACTTTCTCTAATCTTCTGTACTCCAGACAACAGGTCGTCGATCTTGCTAGCCACACGATCAAGATCTTTCTTGACGGCTTCGACCGCGCGGAAGCTTGCAGAAAGAGAACCGCGAACCTGTGAAAGCGCTGTTTCTTGTCGAAGATCCGGCAAAGGTGTCCCAGACTGGTCCTTTGGACAGAAGACCTCGTCGATTGCTACAGCAATGGTAGATATTCGAGAACCAAGGGTATCTCTTTGGTACCTGTCAATTGCAGACGGTGACGTTGGGTTGGCTTGCAAGGCAGTAACCGCACCCAGTGCTTGTCTGGGATCGACGAATAGAATGTGCCCCGGTTGACACCCCATGTTCGACAACGCGTTCAAAACGAACTGACGATGAGAGTCAGAAATGGAACTTAATGTAAGGATGAGGATGGTGTTTGGCCGATCGAGCAGGTGCTTGGCCCGGACAACCAAGTCAGAAAGAGGAGTGATGACGGGATCGTAGAGGAGCAAAAGGACGTCACTGTTCAGCAAGAGACTGTCTGTGTCGTCACTGATGCTGGACAAGGATGAAAGGTCGGGAAGCTCGGTGAGCCGAACGGTATATGGGAATCGTTGGAGCCAATCCGAGGGACTAGAAAGCTCTCCAGCAAACGCAGTGGGTTTACCATACCTATGTTAGTCTCGCATGACACTGACCGACTGGTAGAAGACAAGGGGTGCTTACTCGATATTTACGCAGCTGGGAGAGTTCTTCCACCGGTCGCGCAAAATATCGCTATAGGTAGGATCAGAAGTGAAAGGGTCTTCCAAAAGTGCGGAGACTAGGTCATGTGAACAAGCCCACTTGTCGAAACCACAGACTACATTGGGGGAAGAACGAAACAAGACGATGGTAATCCGGGATAAATCGATGCACAACACAATGGCAAACCCACTTACCAGCAATGGTCGCCTTCAAAGGCACCTGGTCTGAACCCGAGTCTAGCTCAGTAATGGATCTTTCAAGTATGTTGCTCCAGAAATGGGCTGAGCTCGGTCCTACTGCGTTGCCCGCAGTAGAGAGTGTTCGTGGCAGGAGAGACACGGTTTTCTGTAGCAATATGGATACGCGCTTTCGAGTGGCAGGTAGCTCAGGCTCGTGTAATGCTTGAGATTCGCTAGCGGCAACACTCGCGAGGGTTTTTCCATGGTCTAAACATACGAGAGGACTTGTTCTGGAACGGGCAAGTAGAGAACATGAGTTGATACTAACACCAGCCCGGGGGGTTGCAGCCGGATTGCGGAGGATGCGACATGCTTGCATGCTTTCATTTCGACGTACAACTTGAACAGGTGCTACACTTCTATTAGGTTGCCACGTGACACCATCATATCATCGCTTCCGCTTCTTGCTCATGCTCTCCGGTTTTTGTCCCGATTTCTTCGGGCTGCTCGCCTCAGCCTGCGCATCCAGGATGGCTCCCTTGCTCAAACAGAAGTCAATATGAGCATTCAATCCTTGGTTGTCAGTTTTCAGTTGCTTGCTACAGATGGGGCAGGTGTGATGTTCCGCCATCGTCACTTCCCGCTCTTGACCAGTAAGACCCGACCCCGACGCCTCACGTGGTTGGAAAGTGCCTTTGGAGCTCGTCCCTAAAGGAGATGGGACGTAACCTGAGCGCGGCTTGGAATGCGGTTTGGATACTGTCTCGTCAGAGCCTTCTATGGTTTGCTCATCATGCCCAAGGTGGTCCAATTCGAGTTCCTCCTCTTCGTAGAATCCCGGCATTGAATCTTCCTCCCCCTCAGGTTCGGGTTGTTCTCCTACGTTTGCCACTAACTTTGCCCTCTTCTGTGGCGAGGTCTCAAGAAACTAGATAGGGGTTCGGGAGTTGTCCTATTCACCAATCCTCTTGGCACTTACACGCTTGATCCCACCCGCGGGCTCCGCAGCATGTAGATCCTTGAGTTTTGTTATTCGTAACCCAATCAACCGGATTGTCAGCGGTAATTCTGGAAGCAGAAGTTCCTTGCCGATCTGACAGGATATCATGCATCAGAGTAGTTAGGAAATTCTCGGGATGGACACCTCACTGCAAAAAGATCTTCCTTCTTCTGGCTAACCCAGCGGTCAAACGACTTCGCCCTAGTGAAGACTCAAATTCAATTTGTCAATCCCAAGCAAAATCCGAAGCCTGCAAGAAAGTGGCTGTTACCCTGATAGGTGTCAAGCTTATATTTCAGTGTCACAGTCTTTCCTGTCCAACCACCCGATACCATGTCTCTCGCGAGCTCATCGGCAACTTCCTCAAGCTTTGAAAGCATCATTTGTTTATCGCTCAAGGCACGGAATGTTCTGAAGCTCGACTCAGCGTCCGGACACCGCATGAAAAATACATCGATACCTTTCTGCACCTATACTCTTCCGTTCTTCTCGTCTTCCTGGTTGGACTACGTTAGAAGCGATCCCAAGGTACGTCTTGAGCAAGAATCGCAATCCGAACTGCTTGTCCATCAAGTATAGTGCCACTCTATGGGTATAAATGTCCCCACAATTCTACAGAAGTAGAAAATCATGGTAACCAGTCAGAAACACACAACGACCAGCTTCTAGACGTACCTTGATACCGATAGCATCGAGGAGCCTCTCATGTACTCTACCTACCCCTGGCACTTTACGTATGGATAATTCATGCATAAACGCTTTGATAGAGTCGCGGCCGAAGGGAAGATTATATTGACCATCAGGCTTGTTCTGTGGGAGCACTAAACAGAGTTCTGCCAGGATTATGAGACTGTCGCACTTTATCCGAAGAAATCTGTATAGTGTCGGATGACCAGCGATTAACGAACCGGGTCTATTCACCAACCTTGGCTAGCATCTGAACATGCGTTAATTCGGGAAGAGGATAACACGGCAGCTTCAGACCTTGTTAGGTGCAATACCAGCGCTCACCGTTAGCTGCGTTTCACTATGAACAGCAGCCCGCATCTCCTGCACACACGTTTCTGCATCGATCTGATGGTCTGCGCAGTATTGTGTTATGCTTTGCGTGGCTTAGGTCTGTCAACATATTGTATCGCCATAACACTTACTTCAGGTACCCCTCGTCGCAACCGGCAGTAAGCATGTTGGGGTCATACCTTCGAAAGATCCTCATACACCGTTCTGACATTTCGGAGTAGCGTTGAAAGCTGAGCTTAACGACGATGAGATCTGGACAGAGCCTCCTAGCAACAAATTCTGCATGAAATTGTTAGGAAAACCAGTTCAAGGCACCGCTCCTGCTCTCACCAGCCATCCCTGAACGAACGCCATACTTGCGCGCTTCAGTAAGAAGCAGTGGAAAGCACGCCGCCACCAACCTGGAGAGTCGTATGTTCAGTTGTTGTCGTGTACATGCGCTGGTCAAGGTCTCGGCACGTACCCCAAACTGGTTTCCCTTCAAGAGAGGGGTTGTGGAGGAGCTCCACGCTGGCATAAAATGCGTCCATATCCACGTGCACGATAGTCTGGCTAAGGTCGCGTCTATCTTCAAGCTCCTCGATCTGTGGAACAAGGAAGCTATCAATGATACACACGACTACCGTTGCTCTCGCTCACGATTTGGTCGACCTGTCTTTCAATCGCGCCTGAATTCATGTGTGGGGGGGAGCTGGCAGGGTGACGCTCAGAAATATCACGTACGGATATCTGCTCCTTTCAAGGCTTCATCACGCTGTTTGAGGATCTTGACAATCTTTTCGGACAATTCTTTGTCCTTTCTCTTCTCATTCTGGGGTTCATGGAGAGGAACGAGGTCACTCATTTTACCGCAAGCACGCTAGCAAGACGCTTGCCTCGTAGAATTTGGAACCTTTCGAAACCTCTGCGATGATGCGATTAACCTCATTTTGATCCTGCACTAATCTGAACAGAATCGTATGATGTCAGTCTTTTGCGTGGTCGATGTATTGGAGCTCTCGGAACGGACCCAGCCTTAGTGGACGAGGGGCCGGCAAGACGCTTGAGGAGACTGGTAGACTCTTGAGATGGTTCTGGAGGTAATTGTTGAAGTTCGGACTTCATGCATACGGTGCTGCTCCTTCTGATATGACGGTAGGACCCCACATTGTAGACGTGAACGCGTCGCGAACCTAGGCGTGGCTGTGCATGAGGGCACTCATAGTGTGATAAAACTAAATATGAACTCGAAGCTTTACAGAAACCACAACTGTTTAAGCTACATAGGCGTACGGCGTGCATCGTCCCGAGTCCAGCTCGTAAGTTGATTTTCCTAAACAAATATGTCTGCTGTTCAAGTCCTCAAAGCCTCCCTTGAGTTACATCCGAAAATTTGAGGATGGCGAGCGCAGTGTCCCATTCCTGTCCGTTATGTCCCAGTTGAGGAGGCCGAGGGACGAGGAGCTCCGGTTGAGAGGGTTGGATGGGCGTCGAGCTCTGCTCCAAAATTCCTAAAGAAGTGTACGAAGTCGATACAAATAGTTTCAAGAAGCCAGAGTCGAGTTGTGGTAGAGAGTAAGACCTTAAATTGATCTCTAGACTTCCGTGCTTTGGGAGGGTGGGAGTCGGGGAAGATGGTTGTGGGTGATACAGAAGATGAACATCGATCCCATTGGAATCCATATACGCGAGATATGGCCAGAGATCTGTGTCGGAGTCATTTCGGAGGACAACTGTGTATGAATTGCCCAACGTGCGCACGAGGTCAGCCTTTCCGTTGACTAAAAGATTCTGTCCCACTGGTTTCTGGCTCTGGGGGTCGACGAGATAAAGTTCCAGCTGGAGGTGATCTCGGAATGGATTTTCGGGATTCGTACGATGAAGATGCATATGATAACGCGCGGCTTCGTCAAGGATAAGTGCCGATCGTTCCTTATCCTTCTTCTCTATTTCCAGCACAGGACGACGGGGTGGAGCAAGCTGGTTGAGGGTTTGTACCCGAACGGCTCGAGAATGCACGCCGACGGATATATCTGCCAATGTGGAGTTTTCCACCTCGATGATATTGAGCCCCTCTTTGACGGGTATGCCGTCGAACTCATTGGGGCTTGGGCGGCAGAAAAGATGACGAAAGATAGACGAACGGGTCTTCTTCATATAGACTCGGAAAGGAGTGCGCGTGTTCCAACGCGTAATGCGTGCCCAAGACCCTCTCCCGCCGTGCTTGCTAATGCTTTTACGTCTGGCGAGAGACCAGGTCGGGTGTACTTCATACACCCGGAAGCTGTCAAGTGACGGATTCAGCGATCCGCAGCGGTTATGGGAGTGGACGCTGAATTCAGTGCCCTCTACGACGCCATGTATCGCACCCATGTGCAGGCGCAGGCCGTCCTTGTCCCCTTCTACTGGAACGAAATTCGTGTCTGGGACGAAAGGGATGCCATCGAAGAGAACACGGTCTTTATGTTGGCCTAAGCAGACCGGGTGTTGGGGAACACGACTGGCTGGATTGAGGCGCTCTGAGATCTCGAAATACCTCAACTGGTGGAGGGGTACCGCCTTTCTCATCGCTAGAAATTCCTGCGTAAACCTGCCCCCTTCCTTCCATTCCGTCGCCATCTCACCGGGTTTGCATGCTGCTAGGAGTGTATGAGTGGGACAATCGTCTTGGTAGAATCCATGCTTTCCATTGAACCTCTTTCCAATTGCGCCCCTCCACAGACCGCTAAACAGGTCATCCTTCCGAGCCTTCTCGGTGGGGGTGCAGCGCACGCCACGATTGTGTGCATTCCCGGAAAGCTGCGGGGACGAGAACGAACAATCCAAAATCAGAGTGATGTTGTCTCCCTTTACGGCGCTGAGTTCGCCAAGCATGGAACACAGGGAACGGTCAGAAATGCCCGCAACCCGACCTTCTGGCCCCTTGGTATCATGGTCGTAAGGGCAAAGGACCTGTACGTGACGTGGCTTGCCCTCGCACCAATCTCGAGGCGCGGGCATGCTGCTGCCGTGACCAGCAAAATAAATGAGGAGGGCATCTCCTTGGGAAATCGCGGGATTGTTGACGAGGTGGCTCATGAAGACGTCTTCAATGCGATGTTTAGTCGCTTCCTTGTTGGAAAGGAGGGCAATGTTAGTGTTAGGAACTTGCAGGTCTTGCACCAGCCACTGCTTCATACGGCGTGCATCGTCCGCACAAGCCTCGAGGTTCCAAATACGTCCAGACTTGTAGTTATCAATTCCAATGAGCAGCGCGAAGAGTCGAGAAGCCATCTACACATGGGTTGGTGATGAGTAGCCGAAAATTATAAAGTGCTTGCCTGTTAATATAGTTAGGAGCGCACTAAAAGCTGGCCCACTGGAGCTCGGAGCTTCTTATATGTGGGTGTACATAGCCATGGGGTCGCATAGGGTGATCGATTCGCAAAAAAAAAGGACATGCACACATCGTCGATGCCACATTGGTTGTTGGGCTGACGGAGATGTAAGGAGTGCCACCATGCATCACAGGCGCAGTGACGGGTGGTGGGAGACATGGGCTGTGATGCGATATGAGAGCGAATCTAAACCAGAACCAAAAGGGAAAACCTCGAGTAGCAACGCAGAAGATCCTTGAAGGAGAAGTGCGTATGTATCTGGGAAAAGAAAGGTCCGTGCACATAGAAGGGAAGGGTACGCGAGGGGAAGGTTTGTTGATGCTGCAGCCATCTATGACAAAAATGGCGCGTGTTTGCCGTACAACGCCCCATCGAAGTGCGCGTTTTTTGCATGAGTCGTCGTGAAGATCGAATGTACGAATGTGATCCCACGAGTGTGCCATGAGCCCGATGAAAGTTTGTGATGAGATCGTGATGAGAATGTGAATTGGACTTATACTCACCTTGACAATGCACCTGCAATGTACTACATATCATCGCCTTGGACACCGGTCCCGCGGCGGAGAAGTACAAGAGTCGAGACAGGGGTCCACCTCTATTAGGAGGGGCACGTGAGGCTCATCTGCAAGCACACACTGCTCTTGCGCTTTCTACCAGTCGCGATGAGCTACGTCTGTCAGCAGTGTAAGGAACCCCTGCAGGTATGAACTCGAGCTCTATCAAGACACCGACATCCACTCAGGGTATCGGAATGCCAGCTTGACGCGTCTCTTGTAGACCTTTCACCATCCCAGTATGACATGCTTGCAGCATCGCTTCCACCTGCACCCTCTACACGTGTCAGGTATGTGACAGAGGCCGAACAGTTGGCCCACCTTCCTTCTCCTCTCGCATCCAAAACCGCATGGCAGCATGCGAAGCATCCAGACAGTGCAAGAGCTTCGCCACCCCTTTCTTCGCGTGCACAAGGGAAGCAACCCCAACGCAACTACCCAGCTCCAAATGAGTCCTTTGTGCTCCTGCAAGACAGCGTCATACGCAATATACCATCTCCTTTACCCCCTAATGCTGCTTCCAGACCGGTTGCCTCTCCTTCCAATAGTGTTCTATCAAAGAGTCCACCACCGCCACCACCACCATCAACACCCTCACAGACCGAACCAGAACAACCGAACCCGACACCTATATCACATCACTTGCGTTCCACCATGCGCCTCTTTAATTTACTGACGACCCGCGCTGACATCGATCATCCACTGTGTGCAGAGTGCACGCAGATCCTTCTTTCTTCCTTACAAAAGCAGCTAGATGAAGCCAAGAAGGAGCGCGACGGGTACATTGCTTTTGAAAAAGAACTAAAGAAGGAGAGGGAACGTGAGGGCCAGGACATGAGTAGAGATGAAGCTGAAAAGAAGATCGAGAACTTGAAAACAGAAGAACGCATCGCAACTGAGCAACTGAGGCTAGCTGAGCGGGAGAGAGAGCAACTCGATGAGGAGCTGCGTGTGTTGGAGTTGGAGGAAAGAGTCCTGCAGGAGGAGGAAGCCGAGTAAGGATTCCTGATACACTGGGGCGATTTTCCTCGTGATTGACAATCCGCCAGGTTTTGGCGTGCGCATAATGAACACCAGTTAGTCTCTGCTGCTCAAGCCGCTCTCCTTTCGTCGTTGCGGGCTGCATACGCCGCGGACTATGCGGCGTACGAGAAACTGGAACGCACTAATGTCTACAACGACGCCTTCTGTATCGGTCACGATGGAGTTTTTGGAACCATAAATGGCCTGCGGTTGGGACGTGTCCCCGGTATTCCTGTGGGTCGCTCTGCTGGTTTGTTTTGACACTTTATTCGATTTGGCACAGGTGGAATGGCCCGAGATCAATGCGGCATGGGGACAGACACTATTACTACTGTATACCATTGCACGGAAACTAGACTTTACGTTTGACAAGTATGTCATCATGTGCCTCGTTGGAAATGACACTGACATGCATTCACAGCTACCGTTTGATCCCAATGGGTTCCTTTTCGCGAATTGAGCGAACGACCGGCGATAAGGCAACGTACGAATTGTACGGTTCAGGAGATCTTCACTTTGGTCGGCTACTGCACAATCGCCGGTTTGATTTTGCGATGGTTGCTTTCCTGGAATGCCTGAAACAGTTGATGGACTATGTCAAGTCCCAGGACGCGGGTGTCGATTTCCCACATCAGTGAGTGAACTACCGACGAATATGGACGCAACGGGGGGGGCTGATACCTAACCAGGATCGCCAAGGACAAGATAGGGGAGGCATCTGTCAAGTTGCAGTTCAGCCAGGAAGAGGCATGGACGCGTGCGTTGAGGCACGTTCTGCTTGCGCTAAAGATAATACTCAAGTGGACTACCAATGGGGGAAGCGGTTAACAGATATTGTTGTAGTCAACAGGAAGCAGTCTATAGATAGAGAGGTGATAAACCACGACCGGGGCCGGATCAGATGCAGCGATTACTAAGTAGACGCTGTTCCGCCTTACAAATCCCCGAGTGTATGACAGCATGAGTAGTAAGATGTCACGTACCATCTTGAGGCGGCGAGATCATATATATCCCTGCCCAGAGTCTCTCTCTACCTCGTCTTTGTGTGCGGCTCATCTCACGCCATGGGTCTCCTGTCTCTCGGAACACCACTCACATGGGACGAAACAAGCAAATATGCCGACCATATCAGGGAGCACGGTATCACCCAGTTCCTTCACACCTGGGACAGAGTCAAGGGTAGACACGGAGACGAGCTCCTCTGGGGTGACGAGGTATCCCCCACTTGGCTGGCTGCCCTGGCACCCGTCCTCATTCGTCTTCTTCAGGTCGAGTACATGGTCATCGCCATTGATGACGAGACGAAAACCGCGAAACTCTCTCTCCGTCAGGCTGAAATCCTCGCCAATCTCAGCAAAAGCATGACTGACCTCGAGGGTGATACTCCATACTCGTAAGCACCAGCTTTCTTCTGCATCAAGTTGGACGACAATCTCCTCAGGATGTCAATCCCTACTTTCCACCCCGAGTATGGGAGATACATGTTAGAGTCAACCCCCGGATCTCCATACACAGGTTCCATCCAAGATTTACTTTCCGTAGAGTCCAATATGCACTATAGGTGGGAAATTCACACATTCCTTTTGTACCTTTTTTCTCATCGTGATTATCAGACGCCTCCTCGCCAAAAGACATCTCAAAGCCAGCGAAATACCTATTACACTCACCTCTTTCCCTCGTCTGGGTGCTCCCGGTGTCTTTACCGAACCCTATTTTAGCCCCGATGACGCCAAGTCCAGCCACAGCTTATTTTTACCAGAGGAGATCACCAATCCGCATGCACGTTTCCCGTCAGCATCCCTTTTCGATTATGTTCCCGGTTACCCTCTAACTGTGTCACAGCACCCTCACTGCCAACATTAGAAGCAGGAGAGGTTCCAAAGTCGCCATCAATCTTCCTATTTTCATCGATGAGAGGACCCCGAGGCCATTCGTTGATCCTACTATACCGTGGCAGCGTTCATTGTATCCAGAAGATGCTGGTGAGACTTTTCTTGCGCGAAAAGGGCTCAAAATGACTGACACCTGCTTTACCGTGCAGAGGCCAAGAACGGTGCAGCTTTAATAGATCATATTTATATGGATGCGATGGGCTTTGGCATGGGTTGCTGCTGTTTGCAACTCACATTTCAGAGCTGCAACATCGAGGAAGCGAGGCGCATGTACGATGCCCTTATCCCTGTGGGCCCAATCATGGTATTTGTATTTTGTGCGCCGATGCATATCCTTGCTTATGCATCTGCACAGCTTGCTTTGACGGCTGCTAGTCCTATTTGGCGCGGTTATCTCTCCGACGTTGACTGCCGCTGGAATGTTATCGCCGGCAGTGTGGATGACCGCACCGCGGAGGAGCGCGGACGTGTGGTGAATTAATTAGCTTCTTTCCACGTAAAGTTTACGACTGATCTTACCGTCCTCCAGCCATTAAAGAACAATAAGTATGTAGTTCCGAAGTCGCGCTATGACAGCGTCGACTTGTATTTATCAACGGATTGGAACAATAAGCCAGCATACAACGACACCAATGTACCCTACGACCAAGAAATTTACACTCGCCTCGTCAACTATGGTACGTTTGGAACGATGGAATTTCTCTTTGGGGCCACATATTCACATTTGTTCGAAGGCATCGATGAATTGCTCTCCAAACACGTGGCTCACATATTTATCCGTGACCCTCTGGTAATTTTTTCGGAATCCATCGACCAGGATGACGAGACTAGTAATGATCATTTCGAGGTGAGCACTTCCTATCCACTGTGAAACCCAGTAATCGATGCTTTTGGGAAGAACCTGCAATCGACGAATTGGCAAACTCTCCGTTTCAAGCCACCGCCTCCCAAATCCCCCATTGGTTGGCGTGTCGAGTTCCGCAGCATGGAAGTACAGCTGACCGACTTCGAGAACGCCGCATTTGCCGTTTTCATTGTACTCCTGTCTAGAGCGATCCTTGCCTTCAATCTGAACTTTTACATCCCTATATCTAAGGTGTGTTTTCCCGCTGTTTCTTGTCATCTTTCCACGACCAATGTCCTCCAGGTCGATGAGAACATGGCAAGGGCGCAAAAGCGAGACGCCATTCGTCAGGGCAAGTTTTTCTTCCGCAAGAGCGTGCTGCCACCGGGTTACATGTCATCTACGACGAGCACCCCATCGTCGTCTGGGTGGAGCACGCCTGCTGAAGGGCAAGATGGTATTCCCAAAAAAGAACGAAAGTTGCGGAATTGTTTCCCCCGCGTTCCTCCTCCGCCCATTCTTGTAAACACTCCAGTTGAGGACGAATACGAAGAAATGTCGATGGAAGAGATCTTCAATGGGAAGGTTGGTGTTCAACACACTTGCGCTGTACTACTGATTTCCCATTTATCACAGGGTGCCACGTTTCCTGGGTTACTTGGACTTGTTGAGGCATACCTTGAAACGCTCGATATGGATTCATCTGAGAGACTACAGATTGACAAGTACGTTAACCTCGTCCGCCGTCGTGCAAATGGTTCGTGCCTTTTTTTTTCAATTCCTGCGATCTTGAAGTGCCCCAGGCTCGTTGCTCACGACAGCAAAGTGGATGCGAGACTTTGTTCGATCACACCCATCATACAATTTCGACTCGGTGGTTAACCAGGAGATCAATTATGACTTGATGGTCGCGGTTGACGAAATGTAGGTATTCTCACGCAAAAGGCGGCATTAGCTTTCCTGACAATCCGTCCCCAGTGAGAGGGGCGTCTTGCGTGTCCCAGAGCTTCTTCCTCAAGACTACTCCCGATCGCAAGCCAATGGATTGCATGAATCGAAGTTTGAACCATAAGAGCAATATACAATCTGTACATACCTCGCATTGTATGATGATGACCAATACATGTTGTGGATTATCACGTGATGAACTGGCCGGCTCTGTCCGAAGCGCAAGTCGAGTACTGGACCAACCACAGTCACTTGTATTCTACGAAAGATGTCTGCGTTGCGTTTGCTCTCGTCCGCTGTCAAACGTGCGCCATCGGCACTGCAGAGACGTGGCTATGCCGAGGTTTCTGATAAAATCAAGCTTTCACTTGTCCTTCCCCACCAGGTCCGTCACCACTAACTGACTCGCGCTTGTGTTTCTGACAGTTCTAGTCAGGCCATCTTCACTTCTGCGGATGTCGTCCAAGTAAACATTTCGGCCGCCTCTGGAGACATGGGTATTCTTGCAAACCACGTCCCTTCTATCGAGCCCCTCCGTCCTGGTGTCGTGGAGGTGATCGAATCAGGAAACACGTCCAAAAAATGGTTTGGTGTGTAGCGTGACAATCCACACGGTGTCATTTCTGAGTCCTACAGTGTCTGGTGGTTTTGCAAACGTTCACCCTGGTAACAAATTGACAATTAACGTGGTGGAGGGTGCTTCACTCGAGTCTTTCTCACCCGAGGTCTGGTACCCTTCTTGTGAATGTCCTGCTTGGCTGACGTCTTGGTTCAAGGCCGTTCGTGCCAACTTACAGGAAGCACTGAGGACTGCGGCGGGTAATGGGTCAGAGGAGGATAAGCTCGAGGCTCGGATAGAGGCAGACGTTTATGAGGCTCTTCAGCACGCTCTGGGCTCAAAATAAATGTAATTTCATTGGCCACCCCGACTTAGAGTCCACTTTACACGTAGACAACATTGATATCCTACTGGCCCTGATGTCATTGCTTCTACTTGGGTTTGAGATGGGTCCACCTGGTTTTCGCGGACTTTGTCACTGGGAAATTTACATCCGATGTGCTGGTGACATTTAAACGCGTACTTTGATGCGCCAGACTCGAAACAGTCGAGTCTGGTCCCCATGAATCTGCCTAAATGGGTCGACGATCCGTCCCTCCTGGACCATGAGCCCCTTCGCAGTCATATCACCATGTATGAGCTTGCGAATGGCCAGTCGCGTTTGTTGGCCAAGAATACAATCTCTCTGTTTGTCGAGGAAATGCAGAAGGATGGTCAAGTACGTACTCGCAACGTGTCTCTAGGATTGGAGATGAAGACAAGACAACCCTTCTTTAGGCGGCAGCGGCAGCCAAGATGTGGGCATACTTGATGTTCAGAGATGTTCTTTCGGGCGAAAGCTCTTTCGAGGCCACGGACGAAGGGAAAGAGCTTTTCAGGGTCTTTTTCCAGTACCAGTTTCTGTTGAAACGGGGAGATACCGACGAGACCAAACGATACGAAGCCCATGTCTACAGAAGTGGCATCGGCGCTATCAAGCTCAAAGACCATGTTCAGCACTCTACCCGAGGAAGAGACAGCGGGGGTAATAACAATGGCCAAGACAGCCAACGCTCTTCTCGTCCGGTTGGCCCGGGTCGGAAGAGGGCTTACCGCCAGGTTGAGAATGGCATCCGTCATCCCGATGCAGGTCTGGCTCTTTCCCTGGTGATGGCGGCTGCGTGTTTATCTCACATTAGCAGGGAACATTACGACGAGCTCCACCCTAGTGCCGAGGCTCCATCCTATGATGGCTAGTTCAGTGACGCAGCAAGAATCCTCCGTTGACTCACCCTTACCGGAGTTCGCGAAACCAAGTAAACGTTCGATGTCCAAACAAGAGAAGAAACGCAAAGCCAGCTCTCAGAAACCCCCACTCTCCACACCTTCTGATGCATCTGAAGACGATAACTTGGAACCGTCCGGGACTCATACAGTCACTTCTGCCAACTCTACATCCCATCGGTCAAAACGGATTGCATCCAATCCTTCTCGCCAATCACATGACCTGCTTGGGGTCAGAAATCAAGTGGACAAGACAAACTCGGCCCACGAACCTAAAACAAACGAGCAGCACCGCGAAGTCACTAGCGTTGCTCGATCTCTGTCACCCCTGACAAGTTCTTGGTCCGAGGACTCCGCTTCACATTCCAATATTAAGGGTAGGCACGTTGCCGGATTCCCGCTCAGTGGCCGCAAGCACCGCAGAGGAAGGTTTTTCAATGCTTCCACTCAACGAACCCGAGCAAGTTTCAACTCCAGAGGACTGCGGAAGATTAAATCGGTTAGAGGACTTCAACCACCTGCACGCAAGCGAATGCGTCAAGCATCAATGTCAACTCTGGATGGCGAACCAGGAGAGGGATCCGATTCTACACACGACCTACGGGCGACGTTCCTTCAAGAACCCACAACCCAGGGACCCCTTGCTACCGGTCCTCCATCGATTCAGGAGGATATCCATGTGAAAGCAAAGGCGCGAAGGAAGCGTACTCGGCTCGAACTCGAAAGTACACTCGCGACATCCGACGAAGTCGCATCGGCTAGCTCTTACGAATGTCTTGGCCCAGACGATAGAGTGTTACGGCCCCTTCCCAAAAAAGTATGCAGCGTGCGTTCAGTGCCAGTTGCGGACGAAGACAGAGCCATTCGTGGAGTCCCGTGTGGAGTCTCATCTCTAGAGCATGCAGACCAACTTTTGCGGGATGTAGCGAGCAATGAACTAGCTGTACTGCGAGAAGGAGTCGGAACGGACCTACTAGACTGGACTCAAGATAAGGAACACGACGCGGAATGCGACGACTCCGGCGTGGACGATCAAGACGAAGAAAACGACGTTCAGGTCACTGCAGCAGCTTCTGCACCCCCAAAGCCTCCCGTCCCAGCTCCTCCCCGTATATGGGCTCATGTGAGTTGCTTTATTGCGAGTTAATACATGGGAACTGACCATTGACAAGTCTCGCCAGGAGGTCTGCGAGTCCTTTGAGCATTTTCGTTCCTATCATAGCGGTGTGTATTCAAAGAACGACATCGTCAAGGGTTACCTCCTTGGAGCGTATGCTGCGAGGTGTGTAAATCTCATCATCGCCGTCTTAGAGTTCTGAATTATTGCAGTCGGGACATATTTCACCATAACGGAAAATTAATTATCTCGCATGGGTTTGTTTGGTTCATGTGTGCCGCGCTTGAATGTAACTGAGCTCTTAGGACAGGGGTGGCAAATCTGAGTCTATACTCGACACTCGTAGAGGTCCCAAGCGCTACCAGACGGATCAGGATCAGGAAGCCTCGGATAAGTCAGTCCGCGCTTTACTGAAGACATGCAAAGACCGACGGCCTATTGTGCTTCTTGCTGACGACAAATATGCACCCTTTCCTTATGATCTCAACTCGGGTAACCATACCTACGTCGTACTTGGTTTATATTGGATATCCCATGCATGGGGTCAGTCTTTAACACGCTATCAATTGGTCTAATCTAACGATAAACTAGCGGAGTGTCAATCCAGCCGTGATGGATCAGGACGTATTGTCAGGTGGAAATTTGCGTTCCAATGGTGCGAGGGTCAAGGTGATCCCTGGTGGCAACCGCAACAGGATATGGTGGATATAACATCCGACCCACCAATGTCCATCTCGAATTCAAGGACGTGTCCCACGAAAGACTCATCACATTCCGCCAATACCGGTGGAGATCCAAGTATTCAGTGCGAAAATTGTCAGGAGCGGAGTCCACTTGTTTACAAACAAGGCTGGATGTGCTTGAATCCTCGCTGCGAAGTGTTTTGGAGCATGAACGGCGAAGACCCAAAACAACTGGATTACCACGAGGAGTTCTTAAACCTGTTACCCCAGAAATTCGAAAGATTACCGAATATAATGCCGACCAAAGTGATCGAAAAACCAGGTGGAGTCACGACCACGTTTGCCTCTAGCAAAGGTTGGCATTGCAAGGAATGTGGTCGCCTCTCATGCAGGTTAGTTTGATAGCAAAATCGATTGACAGGCTTGACGGAATGGACAGGTATAAATGGGAGTGCTGGGAATGTTCTAACTGCAAAGTGAGTAGTGATGCAGTTTTCATGAACCGCTGACGCAGAGGTTGGCGGGTCAGGTTAAGCACGCAGTCAACGGCAGGTTACGCTCGCCAAAAGAGTTTTGGCACCAACGTCCTTCCAAAGGATTTTTGCACTCGCAAATTGGGAAAGACTCAGGTAGCGTAATGTTCTACAGCTGCCTTTTCTTGCTTACTTCCACCTTCACAGGCATCCTCCCTTGCCGTCTCGAACCAATTGACCTTGGGGTGCACAAAGGATTCACTAACCGCCTCACTTTCATCCTGCCCCACGATATGTGGGTATCTCTGTTTTTGTCTTCCGCGACTGGTGACGGATGTATCTGGTTAGAGGTAAAATCCACCTCATTCTCGGCACACCGTTGTCGAACGGAGATGCCGACGACATCTTCCAACTGTATCAGCAACAAGCTTCTACTGGTGAACTGAAACTTCGTCGATACCCACTGCGAAACGTAAGTACACCAAACCTCTACTACAAATATTATTATCTTACGTTTGCCGTAGCATAGAGGTATTCCGGTTTACTTACCACCTTGAAGCAAACTGACGTGGATTTGGCAAGCGCGTGGTCAGTTACTCACCAATTACTTTTCTCAGAACTGTAAGTATTGTTCCTGGTACAGACCTAACTTATTGATAATGTGATCCTTGTGTCAGCCGGTGAGCCATATCAGGTAAGTCCTGATGAACAAAGTCGCCCAGCTCGCTAATCCCTGGATAAGTATGTTGGCGGGTCGGGACACACCGTCCCTTTCTGCGAGGCGCCTGACTGCGTCCGACGAGCCTTGGCGTTGATCAAGGAGAGATCTAGCCTTGCGCTAGGCACTGATATCCCCTTCAACGAGGTTCTCAGCGCGGCGTATATGGAACGACAGAAAATGTCTGTGAGTATGACCTATTCCGGTGGGACTGTGAACCTTGTCAACGAGTTGTGCAAAGTTCCATAGTGACAGCGAAAAAGGGTTAGGACCTACTGTCGCGTCTCTATCCATGGGGTCCACAGCATTAATGCATTTCCGCCGGCATGTGGACATGGAAAATCCGAAGGCCAAGAGCCCTTATGCATTGAGCCTGGTCCTCCGTCATGTGAGTGCCAATAAAGAGGTACGCGTGATACGTATTGCTCACTTGCACGCTTCGTTTTCAGGGAGATGTCCTGATTATGGATGGTGATGGAGTACAGAAATATTATGAGTGAGCAGTTCTGCGCACAAGTCGGCCATGTTTCTGATTTTCCAACAGGCATACGGTCATTCCGATGAACTTTCGTATTGCTGCGACCGCGCGTTGCATTGGATCTACTTGATAATAATTTGTTGTTTAATTCGTATCATAGCCCTTGAGTCGCTTGCTAGAGTTGAGTCGATATAATTGTGGGGTGTTACACAGCCACGACTCGTGTTTTTGGTGAGGCTTGAGCCGATCACTGGTAACGTCCAGCGAGAACAGAGCATCATCCGACCAACCTACTAGTTGTCCGCGAGGATGAGAGATCACGATTCTGCGTCAGGAACTTCTCAATCCCAGTCACCTTCCACTGCAGACCTTGTTCCGCGTCTCCTTCGATCCCTGAACAAGACACAGCCGACACAGCAGGTCATTGAGTCCGGCGCAGGCACACAACAGACCGGCCTTAGGTGGATGTCCAAACAAAAAGCAACAGCGATTGGGCACTTCTCAAAGCTCACGCACCGAGGTGGAACCCCAGTTCAAGCCGAGGTTGCGACGGATAACGATGCTCATCCCACCGGGTGGTCATCCCAGACTCTCTACGTAGTTCAGACACCCATAGACAACCGGAAGAATGATGGGGACGTCAATTCAGCGGCCGATGACTCTGGGCAATCTCCAGAGCCTATCGTCCTCAACACCTTTGCAAAGAGAATGCAAGATATGTTCTCCACAATTCCTTCCTTCGCGTCTAGTATTAGTCCAGGATCCACTCCCTCCGCTCCACAGACCGAGGCTGATGATGGCCCTTCCCCTGCACGGGACCCACATCTCCTCGAACACGGATGGCAATCGTTCTGCTCTGCCTTGGATCGTTTGCGACTGTCATCCGGCAAGAAACACGAGACTACAAGTGCCTCGGAGCCCTCACAAGACGACGTCTTGGATTGCATGGATGATAACAATTCCGTCATGATGTATGGCCCATTGGAGCCAGACGACACCTCAGAGGTCGAGATTGCATGCTCAGAAATCGTATCCATAAATGGAGATGGAGAGGAGATACGCACCCCCCAGAAACATTTCATTCCATTGCCCACGGAGTCCGATGAAGCGATGATGGGCTGTGGTCTACGCAGCCCCCCGCCACGCTTCGTCCCGCTGCCCTTGGAGTCCATTGATCAAGTGTTGATGGGTGGTGGTGGAGAGGTGTCTGGCGTTCGATGGAACGAAAATGAAGCAGGGATTATCCCCGAGGCCAGCGTGCCTCCCGTCACTGAGCCTGGAGCGGAGAAACCACCTGTGAAGGAGTATCGCGTCTGGTTGCCTTCACTCACAAAACTTTCCATCCAGACAATGTGGTGGGGCTTTCGAATGTGAGTGTCAGTGATGATGGCGTGTTTGCGACGTAGTTGACGCGATGCCTATACCAGTTATCTCCCCCCTCCAGTCCTAGATGTTCTCAACAACAGACAACTCGAAGCGGCAAAGCGTGCCGCGCTAATCACGACCGCTCTTCAGTGGCTCATGGACCATCTACCAGTTTCGCTGCTCCCACCGCAGATGCGCCCTGGTGTGGCTATTCTCCGCTACCTGAGCCCTTATGTGGGTTATATGGGCGGGTTTATCGCATGGGGTTGGTCTGCAATCAGGAGCTTTGATAAAGGTGCGGATTGGTTGGCTGACGTTGGGTTGTGGCTGAACGAATTGTAGGTTATGGTGTTGTTCTGACTGCTACGTGGTTGCTCCCGTTCGTGTTGATACCTGGTAGCTGGGAAGCGGATGAGGTTCCAAACCTGAACACGGATCCACAACCATCCCCCTCCGTCTCTCCGTGACCTTGTCCATGTACCTCCACATATACGAATCTGCGCAGTGTTGTGGTATTATCATCTGAACTGACCCGCCTGTATTGTACGACAATCTGACATGCCAAGTTCTATGACGCAATGAGGAGGTATGACGTCACACCCCAGTGAGTGAGTATATCTGAGAGTCGAGTTCCTCGACGTACCGCTTCAACTTTCCATTGTCCATCATGGCACTCACCTCAGAAGAACGAGCCCGTCTTGACCCCTACTCTCGCATCGCAGAAAGCAAGGATGTCTCACTCCTCCAGAAGATCGCAGGTTGTAACTTCGCAGTGTTGTGCGGACCCTGTCATTTACCGCTTGATTTCTCAGATCTACACCTGGTGGTTCGGGCTTCCAAAACCGGGATGCTGGTCACTCGTGATTCCAACGGTAATCTTCATTCTCGTGCGATGACCCCTGCGAACCGTGAGTTTAAGTATTCCTTGCCCCTTATTTTACCTCACGTTCCCCTCTTAGCGATTAGAGATTCTCAGTTGAATCTCGTCTTTCTCGCCAATAATGTTTCATCCAAATGTGAAGAGATCGAGAATGACTCTCACGTCAACGTTTCCTTCTTTGACCCTTCATCGACCGACTGGGCGTCCTACTCTGGAAGAGCTCGAGTGACTCAAGACAAGGAGCTCATTCATAAGCATTGGTCTGGCTTGTAAGCTTTCTCAGCCACTTAACGTACACTCATTGGAGTTGAACATCGCCGATTAGTGTTTCTGGTTACATGGGCAATCTGGGGGACGGCGTACACAAGGGCGACGAGGAGGACCCTCGAGTCGCGGTCATTGAAGTAATCCCCGACGAAATCAAGTATTGGGTTTCTAAGCAATCAGCTATCTCTCGTACTTTCCAAGTTGCAGCCAGCGCGGTCATTGGCAAAGCCACAGCTCCGGGGGAGTTGCAAACCATTCGCAAGGAAGAGGTCAGTGCAACGCACAGTAAATTTTTCATGCAGTATTGAACGAGCGTATCCAGATTCAGCTGGCACAGGGTTCTACCAAGGATTGACTAAAGGGACATATATAATTAGTAGCGCATCAAGATTGGTATTGGTTCCGATAGTATGTCTGTAAATAATTACGATGCATGGTGAGCGACCAGAGGTCATGTATGTCCGCTCCCTCTGCGGTCCATTTGTGTTTTGGAGAGCCGATTAGACGACATGGCATCCTCGTTCTGATGCATCGCTACTGCATAACTGAGGGATAAGACGGATAAGCGCTAAGCCCTCGCGCTCGCAGTGCTCTGGGAAACAGAACTGACAGTAGTTTATAGCGAACGAGTTCTTGCTCCATTTCCTCGTTGCGGAGTCGAGCCATCACGAGTTGGTTCTACTCAGTTAGTCTGATGAGATATGAAACGCAGCGCAGGGATGGTAGTAACTTACTAACACATCCACATGCTCATCATTCAACTGAGCAAGGCTGGCGTCTAGTTCTTTGCTAGAAACAACGTTGGACAACCGGTCGTCACAGTGACACGGACACTTACACTTTCGCAGCAAGCACCCTATTACTATTCCGGAGCGTATCCACCTCAATGGCATGTGCCTCCCGCGCTCTCATCAGATCTGCATACTCGCGCGCATAGGCATCCAGCATAAATGGCGTGACCTTCAGGGAAACAGCGTCTTGTACGAATTCGTCGACGTTATACTTGGCCTGTGGATCATTTTCCTTCCCCTCTTCATCTTGGTTTGAAGATCCGATCTTTTGTGAAGTCGATAAAACGCTCCATTTTCGATTAAAATTGATGGGGACTTTACCTTGTATTGCTCAAACAGACTTGTCTTCAGGAACGACAAGATCTCGTCGAATTTGAGTGCGAGCAACACATCTTCGTTTTTTTGCAATAACACGATGCCGAATGCAAAGATTGCTTCGATGCCACTCGCAAGGCAATTATCATATATTCGGAAAACGATGTCTAGTGGGAATCTTGGGCCTTGTCAGCTAGACTGAAACAGATTCAGACGTGTTCGAATGCCGACTCACCTGTAACTGAACAAAGTAAGAAACCATTGCGAACAGAACATGCTTGATTTAATGCCTTGCCGCAGAAAATGTACGTGTAATACAGGCAGGAGTTCCTCGATCAATCTATCAAACTGCATGGATTCAGAACGATGGCATTTCGAGCATGTTCCGAAGATACCTGAAACTGAGGAAGTTTAGCTGAGTACAACGTGAGAGTGATGGAGCTTACAAGCCGCAATTGCAGCTTCGGCATTTCAGGTAAGAAATGCCCCCGGAGATCATACGTATGCATCAGGCGAACCAAGAGGCAAAATGCTTGCTCATCTGGCATCTAATTGTAATAGTCGTCCGGATTGCTTGCGTGCGATATGGGGGGACTCACGTTTAACAAGAGAACTGCAACGATAAACGACAGTCCTTGACAGTAACCGACTTGGGGATCGTACCTAAACATAAGGTTGTAGGTATGTGTCACGCAGGTCAAGGAACAAAAACTTGCAGAGAATATGCCTTTAATACATTGAATAAGTTCTCCTGCCCAATGCTTTGGCCATCTGTGAAGAACTCGTGATGGGGGAAAGTTCTACGGTTGTGCTTCAGAAAGGTATATTTATTTCGAGTAGCTTATGAATCTAACCTCCCGAGGTCTCTGGCGATCGCCTTTTCGTGTTGACTGGTCTCTTTCAAGAGCGCCAGGTAATTGTTCTCGAGCTCAATGTCCTTGGAGGCAGCCCTGTAACATACTGTTGTTAACAACAGACAGGAAGATGCAATGTTAGGTGCACATTAGCTGCCACACCATCCCACGCAGCGTATCGGGAACCCCTTTCTCGATCGCTTTGGCGAGCTTTTCAGAGTTGGCAGCGGCGTATGTTTGATAGTCTACACGATATGTCAGTGCTCGACCTGATGGTATACAATCCACATACCGGAGATGACAGCACCCCAGAAATCTTGGTGGTGTGATATCGCAATCAGCGCGGTGTCTGCATAGTTAAAGCCTAGACTGACCCCAATCAATGGAGGCTTCTTCGTCGTGGGCAGCCTCTGTCCGCCGTTCGTTGTGGAGGCGAACGAACTCTTCATGAAGTTTCTGTTGGCCGTCACCAGCGGCACGGAGCACACCAAGGTCGTTTTCTTCGTGCGCTTTTTGAATCCCCAGCCGTGCGAAGACATTACCAGCGGATATTTCGTCTGCGGTAACACTTGACGCTGACCTCTTGTGTGCAAATTGTCGGAGGGTTGCCAACGCTTTTGAAGGAGCGGACGAAATCGTCGTCCGTCGTTCCAGTTTGGCTGCTGCCTGGCTAACGTCCGACGAGACACTGGCACGCTCAGAGAGCGGGACGGTTGAAAAGCGGGAATCGTCCTCGAAAGTGATATCATTGTAGTCTGATTCTGGAACCGAGTCTGATGAAGACAAAGGGGTCAGGGTAGGGTCTTTTGGGGAGAGTAGCGAGTCCAGTGAAGAAGCAACGTCGGGCACGACCGTCGCGATGAGTGCAGATTTCTCTGGACCATCAGTCATGTCTGTTGCAACCGACGTTCGTCGTCGTCGTCGTCGCCGAGAGCGACCACGTGGGTATCTCCGGTACATATTCGACTGATCTGATGCAGGGTCCACAGCCTTCATCTCGCAATGTCTACTCCTCAATTCTTGAAAGTCACCAGCAAGAACGTGCTCTTGCCGTCTGGCGAACCGCAGCCCGCTACGATCACGGTAGATCGGGTGTCAGGAAAAATCGTGTCCATCGACTTGTACTACCTTGGTGAGAATGCAGGGAAACATCACCCCACCATCGAGGTACTTGACGTCGGCGAAAAGCATGTAATTCCCGGGCTTGTAGAGTAAGTCGTTATGTACAACTGCTATGGCTACAGACTGAACCTGAGCTGTGCAGTGCTCATGTACACTTGAATGAGCCTGGTCGGACAGACTGGGAAGGCTTCTGGACTGGGACGAGGGCTGCGGTCTCGGGGGGTGTCACGACCGTTGTGGACATGCCTCTGAATTCCATACCGCCCACAACGACGGTGGAGAACCTAGGGACGAAGCGGAAGGCCGCGCAAGGTCAGTGTTGGACTGACGTTGCGTTCTGGGGAGGTGCCATTCCAGGGAACCAGGTAAGGTATCATGTCCAGCTCTACTTTTCTTATGGATTTTGAGTGTGGATTAGAAAGACCTCAAGCCTCTTATCAATTGTGGAGTTAAAGGCTTTAAATGCTTTCTGACTAGAAAGCGGAGTAGAGGTACATGCGGCTGTCTTGGAAGACGGACACTTGCTAACACACATGTAGGAATTTCCATGTGTATCTGAACACGATCTGCTGGATCACATGAAAGAATCGGAGGTCAGGGAGTCCGGTCAAGCGTCACTGCCCTGGCCGGTCTGACTGAACAAATCAGCATGAGCCGACCGTCTTGCTATTTCATGCGGAGCTGGAGAGTGGCCCCAGCTCCGCCCCCCCGCCCTCCTCAGCCGACCCGACGCTGTATGAAACCTTCCTGGCTTCACGACACGAGGATCTGGAAGTAAACGCTATCACAGTTGATCACCCGTCTTCAACAAAAATACCCATCGCTCCGATGCCACATCGTACACCTTTCTGCGTCTCCTGCTCTTGGTGTCATCCGAGCTGCAAAGGAAAAGGGTTTGAAACTGACCGTAGAAACCTGTTTTCACTATCTGAGCCTCTCCGCAAACGACATTCCGGACGGACGCCCCGAGTTCAAGTGCTGTCCTCCGATTCGTAACGAACATAACCGTGACCAGCTCTGGAAGGCTTTGTTGGACGGAGATATCGATTGCGTGGTATCGGACCACAGCCCCTGCGTCATAGAGTTGAAGAAAGTCGAAGAAGGTGACATCATGGCAGCATGGGGAGGAATCAACAGCCTCGGTCTTGGCTTGAGTTTACTGTGGACCGAAGGTCGAAAGCCCAATAGGGGAGCCACGCTTAGCCAAATCGTTAATTGGATGAGCAAGCGGACAGCGGAGCACGCAGGACTTGATGCAGTCAAAGGTTCGTTGGCGGTGGGTCTTGATGGAGACTTTGTGATTTGGGATGCCGAAGCCGAATTTAAGGGGAGGATTGGTTTTCTTGCTTGTCCGCTTCTACCTGACACGACAATCCTAGGTGTCGAAAGAACAATTCTACTTCAAGAACAAGCTCTCTGCGTACGAAGGACTCGTACTCCGAGGAGTTGTGCAGCAGACGTTTTTGCGCGGCCACTTGGTGTACGATAGGAGTCAGAATGGCTTTGATGGGTTGACTCCCATTGGCGAGCTACTCTGAATTGCAACTGAGTATGATCGTAGTGAGAATTCTTACTTAGTTTAACACCATAAGGGTCCCAACGACGCCGAGTCCACGGGCCGCACAAATAGCCTACTTGTTGTGACTCAAACATCCCGTTGCTTGTCTTTTCCACCTGCCATCTTGGTGCGATAGCATTGGGACATGATGCTTGCCAGACGAACCCTCTCCTGCAAGCAACTCAAAATCAACACAGTATCATACCCAGCTAGCAAATCTGCTCATGGAATGTATGTTCGATATCGTCTGGATCCTACCATCTTCACCATCTACTTTTAGAATTCGAGGGCTCTGTGGCGCTCAGTCCGCGCGATGCAGACGAGAGGCGAGAGGCATGGCGACCTCTTCAGACGATTTAGTCGCATTTGGTCAACGCCATGTCACTGCGGGCATTGGCCGACTTACCGAGGCCGTCATGAGCAAAGGAGAGGGTTCATATCTCAGTTTCGAGGACGGTCGGCGCGTTCTCGATTTCAGCAGTGGGATCGGTGTAACAAACCTTGGTAAGTGGGTGGTTTTCGCTTTGTTCCGAAACGCTTGGCCAACATCATCATCACATCGAGGTCACTGTCACCCAAAGATCAGCAAAGCCGCCGCGGACCAGTGTTCCAGCCTCGTTCATGGCCAAGTAATTCCTTGTCTCACTACCTTTCCCTGTAATTTGATAATTCTCCAGTGTAGCATTGCTTTCCATCTCCCGTACCTTCGCCTCATCGAGAAGCTTCTTCCACTCATGCCTGACCCCTCACTGGACTCATTTTACTTTTGGAACTCCGGCTCGGAGGCCATCGAAGCAACCCTGAAGATGGCACGCTCGATCACGGGGCGGCAAAACATTATTAGCATGCAGGGTATGCGTTCAGCGTGGCCCGGCCTTCTCCCTTGTTCGTGTATCACTCACTTAGCGTCACCATAGGTGGATATCACGGTCGTACTTATGGCGCCATGGCTGTTACGAAAAGTAAGACTGTGTACAGCGAAGGCTTCTTTCCCTTGATGGTGAGTTGCTTTACCGAGTTGTCAATCTGCACATCGTCCCCATGTTGAATCACTTTCAGCCTGGCGTGTTTAGTACATCATTTCCTTACTGGCATCAGTTTGGACTCCCGCAGAACACCAGCCAAGAAGAACTTGTCAGACTATCTCTCTACCAACTGGAACTGGTCTTGAAACAGCAGTCCGCACCGAGAGATACTGCCGCTATTCTGATCGAGCCAGTATTGGGTGAAGGGGGCTATGTTCCTGCATCGCCTACCTTTTTGCAAGGTGTTCGGAGGATCTGTGACGAGCATGGTATCCTGCTCGTAATTGATGAAGTCCAGAGTGGGTTTGGAAGGACAGGCAAGCTCTTTAATATCGAATACAGTGGCGTTCGTCCAGACATCATGGTAATGGCCAAGGTAAGATTCTCGAGGGAAACGAAGCTTGATGTCATTGACTCACTGAGGCAAAGGGCCTTGCGAATGGCTTTCCTTTGAGTGCTGTGGTTAGCCAGAAGGATCTGACAGATCAATTGAAGCCCGGTTCAATGGTGATATTGCCTTTGGGTAACTTAATTTACGGCTCATCTCGTTTCACAGGGGGGTACATATGCCGGTAACCCGGTCTCCTGCGCAGCTGCAGTGGCTGTCGCCGTGGCCTTTGAAGAAGAAAAGGTTTTGAATAACGTTAACGCACGGTACATGTCTTCCTCTACTTGTTCTCATTCTGCTCACGTCTCTCTTTTAGATCACAGGAACTGTTGGCGTCGTTACATAGTCTCCGCAACGACCCTGCGGTTGGCTCGACTATTGTGGATGTTCGTGGAACTGGGTTGATGGTCGCGGTTGAGTTTGCGTCTCCGTCGTATCCGTCGGGAGATCCTGCATTGAATTCGTCGGCACCCAAGGGTCTCGCAGCGCGCGTGGCGAGACAGTGCATGGAAAAGGGTCTGCTGATCCTGACTACTTCGATATATGAGGTCATCAGGTTCATCCCACCACTGAACATTTCACAGGCGGACCTTGAGAAGGGTTGTGAGATCTTTACTGCTGCTGTCAAGGACGTCATTCGCGAAGGGTAAATGACCGTGACATCCTCCTGTTGTATAGTACTTGTATACTGCCCACTCTTCGCGTCGGTCTGTATCCGAAATTACCTGTAGTAGTACAGCCACAGAACAACGTTGGTGGCCGATCCCTCCCTGTGACAACGCATACCCCCATAAGACATGCTCTAGAATATGTATTATGAAGGTGCATGATGCATGATTGACAACGAACGACTAGGCAATTGCGCATGGCCATAGCAATGGTACATCGGGGTTTATTTGCTCCGTGGCTGTACCACTAGGCTACCTCTGGGAATTTGGGACGTCAACGACGGTGGAGTCTGCCAGCACGCCCCACTGCGTTCGGGGTCGCTCAGTCTGCACTGCGGAGACGTCCCTCGCATCGAGGTAGACGATCTGGCTATCTGTCACTCAGCAGTCATGATTTTCCAAAGCCAAAGTCTCGTCCTCCTACCCGTGCTAGTCACTTTCCTTGGTGTGCTAGAGGTGCACGGGTACATACCCGCCCGGGCCTCCAATGTCACGGTTCAGGGAAGTGGCGAAGTCAATAAGTATGGACTTCATCTACAATGGTACACGAACGGGTAGGCATTTAATTCGTGCGCTTGCCGGCCGCTTCCGACGTGATTCTGGTTCACAAGGTCTGACTGGGTGTATGTCACACAACAACCAGTTGGTCCCGCTGCTAGTAATGATCATGTCCAGGTACGTGTTTAATGTCCGTTCATTCTGGCCTCGCTGACGTCGCTGAAGGGCATTCTCGTTCACTTCACCGAAGATAACGCTGGTAACGAAACCAGTTCGTGCATGCGTTCGCTCATGCTGTTGCTATTAAGTGTGAATGACTCTAGCGACCACACCATGGATTGCTTTTGTATCCTGTGATTCCAATTCGACAAATCCGCCTCACGAAACTGATATCTTTACCATGGCAAAAGATCGTGGTGCAAATTCAGCTGTAAGTTCGACATCGTCTATGGTGGTTATTGGCTTCATGATCCACTGCGCCAGATACTCTACTCTCTGTACTCGGAAACATGCGTGATCAATCCGGGCTATCGGGATTCAGCTCTGGACGTCTTTGCTATCCAGACCTTGAACGCTTCTCGGTTTGTCTTCTCTTATCCTTTATTCAACTCTCATTCAACTTTGGACTTTCATCATAGGCACATCGAATATGAATTTGGCCAGTTCGGACCATCCAGCGAAACATATTACGGATACTTCAATGCCGCGATGCTGAATGATGTTGCAGGAGTGATTAACAACACGATCGCATTCAACTATCCGACTGCTCCTGGTTTCCTTTTTGCCACTCTGCCGGCTCATAATGACAGCGGCGTTGGTATGTCTAACAGCGGGTTGCAGGCCGATGTCAATGGAACGGGAACGTCGACGAACACGAGTGGGGGTAATTCTGCGGACTCGAGCATTGCCATGTGAGAGACTCACACAAGCAGCTGGACACTCCTGATTCTTCACAGGATAATTTTATATGCTATCACTGGTTGCGTATCTGCTTTTTTTTGTGGTGTGATTATATCTGGGGTACGTCACGTCGCAGTAGCCGGGATACATGTTACTCACGGATACAGGCCATCAGGGCTATTAGGCACCCGGAGAGATACGGTCCTCGTCCCGCAGATCCCACACTAGGGGGTGGACAAAGCCGGGCAGGAGGTATTGGAAGAGCGATACTGGACACATTTCCGGTCGTCAAATTTGGATCATCATCTGGAAACGATTCCCGTCCCAAAGACATCGAATCAGCGCCTATGGCTACTGGGTCTAGTATTCCCGTACCTCCATCAGACTCTGTACAGCTGGCGCAACTGAGCTATGCGGCAGAGCACAGCCAACGCCATGACCTGCTGGAGGTGCCGATTACTCCTACAACCGATCAAGGGGCAAGGGAAGATAATCAGGCATCTGAAGGAACAGATCAAGTTGATCCGTTGCCTCGGATAAACACCGCGGACTCTGCATCTCCGCGCAAAATAGTGCCCGAGTGTATTGGACGGGAGACATGTCCGATTTGTATCGTCGATTTTGAAGAAGGAGATGACCTACGGGTGCTACCGTGTGAAGGAAAGCACAGATTTCACCAGTCCTGCGTGGACCCCTGGCTACTCGAACTTTCAGGGTCCTGCCCACTATGTCGACAAGGTAAGGCGACGTTCGGGCGACTCGGGAATAGGAGACTGATGAGAATTACCCATCAGATTTCCATGCGCTGGAGACGATCATATCTGGAGGACCGGAAAACGAAGCATCCCCAGTCAACCGTCACAGCACATCAAGTGCATCTATACAACACAACCGTCGGTTTTCTCGTTATTTGCGATTCGCCCTGGGACGCCAGCAAACAGTTGGTGGTGGAGAACAAGGATCTCCACCACCGCCGGAATCTTGAAAGTATCTCTCGACGCATGTATTCTTCTGATGATAATTTATCGAAATGGCACCTTTCTGTTCGTCGGTCTAAGACTCACAATAAAGTTCCAAACTCCTGGCGCGTACTTTAAGTTAATGCAACTTACTTTCATCGCTGAGCACTGAGCGAAAAATCGAGCGACTAGTTCATAGTGTGCTTTTTATTACTCGCCTGGCGCTAGGGGTCAGCGAACTCTTATGGATCAGTAGCAACCCTTGTGGGATGTGGGAATAGCATTCGGGACGTGATCAAGAGGAGTATACTTGGTCAGTTGGAATTCGCTAGCACACCATCAACCGCCAAACCTCGCCAGTCTACGTCTGCGCATTTCCTCTATGCTGACTTCTTCCCTAGTAGCTTGGGCGGTTTCACCGCTCACGCCTTCCGCGTCTGTCTCTGTTGTCTCTGTCGTCTCTGTCTCTGTCTCTGTCTCTGTCTCTGTCTCTGTCTCTGTCTCTGTCTCTGTCTCTGTCTCTATCTCTGTCTCCGCCTCCGCCTCCGTTTCTGCTTCAGTCCCTTCCACAGTTCGGCTAGCGCTTATCTCTGCACTGGGGGGGTCGTTTGTCAATCGCTGTGGTGGAGGGGGTGAAGCGCTCGGGGGCAGAGTGAAGCCAGGTGGAATAGTCTCCAGAGATGCTTTGAGGGCTGCCTGCAGCTCTGCGTCATCGTCGTCGTAAACCCTGTGGACCACATGGGTACTCGTCTGCGCTGTGGGTGCATCATAGTATTCCTCGTCATCCGACATCGCCATCTCCTCATCGTCGCCCCCCCGAGCACGATGTTCAGCAAGGGATTCTTCCATTGCTCTTCGAAATAGTTCATCTTCATCTTCCACTTCAGCTTCTCGTGGTTGTCGCGAATCGCGTTCTTGAGCTTGACCAAACTGCGCGACCTCTTCGTCGTACTGCTCTCGCAAGGCTGCTTCTTGCTGCTGACGCATCCTCTCCATGATGATCCGATTTCTTTCCATGGATGCGCTCACAGGGTCAACGTCAGCGTTGCCAAGGCGATCCTGGTTGGGCGGGATGTCCAATCGACCTCCGCTTGTACCCTCTCGCGCAGAAGACGCGAATTCGGGAGGAAATCCAGGAAAGGCACGAGAAGATGGGATTACAGGCAAGGGATAGTTAGCTGGTCTGTTGGAGGCGCCGCTGCTGCTCGTACTGGCTCCTTGCTCAGCGCTAGCCAATGAGGCTTGCAGGGCTGCTTGGAGGTCCATATCTTCATCCTCGAAGCCTTGGTCAGATGAAGGAATCCGAGACCCCCGAGACTCAGGCGAAGACGCCGATGATGGCTCAGGGAGAGTCGAGGCAGCATCATCCGCATCACACCGAGGAAGAGGGTGGGCATTTGAGGAGTCGATGGGTACTACTGTGAATGTAGAGTAGCCTATGATTCATCAGAATAATAGAGTCTTGTCGAGAGCATCAACTGACCCTCTTGTTCCGCCTGTTGGAGGAACATGCCGAGATACGTTTTGCTGATCCATTGAGGGGATGGCTTTGTTGAATCTAAATTGAACCAGTGGCCGTTTTTACCAAAACGACGAAGGGTGTACCAGTGCTGGTTTTGGTTCAGCACAAAGGCGAGCCGGGCGCTATGGATACCGTGAGGTTGACTACCAAGATGCATGTCAGACAATCTTACTGTGGACGATCATGAAAAGGTTTCATGGTTTCTGAACGCCACCGAACAAGACTATTTGCACAATGAGGATCCGTACTCGGACAATCAGATTTTCTTACCTCAAACCCCATACGTGGAGTGCGTCCTCCAAAACTTGTACTGAGAAAAATCCTGGGAGGACGGTAAGAGCTGTCCCAGCTGTGAAGATCCGAAAAAGTACCTGTATCATCCATGTTTGCACTAGCCTGACCTCTGATATCTTCGTTGTAGCTTTGCTCAAGATGATCTAGGTGATGTGCAAGCTCAGAGAGATCTGGCGCAGTGAACTGGACCGATCAAGTAAGCGATGCGATGAAGATAGCCTTGTCCCTGAAACATTACTGACATAGTTCCCCTCTGCCGAGTGTGAGCTATGTCAACATGTCTGATCAAAAGTGAGAGCTACGGTCCACGTACGGAGCAGCGAGTTCAGTGCATGTTGGGCACAAAGTAGTGACCCAGACTGCTGCCTCTCGTGGTAAATAAGAGGTAGGAGACCTTCTAGACCTGCCATGACTCCAAATGTGATTTCCTAGATGGTCGTTGTCCGAGGCGGAGCTGATACCTTAGACCTTGCCTAATCCGACGTCCTTACGCGTTCACGCGTGTCTTATGTAATCACTAGACCCAGACCAGGTCTGCTACGCCCCAGTCGCCATTGAGCCCAGTGTCATCTTGTTCACTATCCACATCAAAACTTCAGAATGCCAGTACACAGAAGACCAGCACTCACACACACTCTCCACCTTCTTTCACTTGTATTCCTTCTATCTGCAGCCATCCACGTTGCTGCACAAGACTCGGGGTCGTTCGACTGCCACTTCTCACTAGGGGAGTTGAAGTACGATTTATCAGGACTCGGAGGCACGAAGGTTCTGAATCGTACGAGGGACTCACCTCCGAGTACCTATGAAGATGAGCTAAGGTTTGATTTGTGCTCGGACTTGACAGAGGTGGAGAACAGGGCGTCAGAAGATCAGGTATGCTTGATGGTGGAATAATTATCTCTGCTGACCACAGCTCGTCGTGCAGTGCCCTTCGGGTACAAGGGCATGTCTGACCACGATAAACCGGAAGGCGGATAACCCTGATCGTATAACAGCAGTCGTGCCCATTGCACTATCGTCGTCTCTCAATGTTGAAACTTCTGCATTGTCATGTACGTGGGATAATGTAATTTCAACAATGTGCTTGAATTTAATGGGGTTGTCCAGCACCCGAAGGTGTTTCTATAACACTTCACGGTGCTTCCTACCCCCCCTCGTCAAGTCCGGTTCCCCAGTCACTCAAAATCTCGTTGACATGTGCCGAGGGTACAACAGATCCGCAATTCTCATCTTATGAGAACGGACAGGTTCTGGTTGAATGGGGTTCATCTGCGGCCTGTGGGACTAAAGGGACACCGAAAGATGAGGGCAGCGGGGGCAAGGAAGAAGAGGCACCCATTGAGAGCGTTGGCAGTGGTCTTGGATTCTTCTTTCTCATGTAAGTGTAGCCTTTTCTGGCGCTCTCTTGTCATCCAAAGGTCATTTGACCCCGTGAACAGGCTCCTTCTGGCATTTGCCGCGTATTTCACCTTGGGTGCATACTACAACTATTCTACATATGGTGCCCGGGGTTGGGATCTGATACCGTGAGTCAACTTATTTCACTTGTGGTCTCGTGACTAAACTACCCACAGACATCGAGATTTCTGGAGAGAGGTACCTTATATGCTACAAGACGTCGTTGCCCACCTATGTTCGAATGTACGAACACGACGATCAAGTCGTGGTGGATACATAGCCGTATGACCTGGTTGGCCAGCTATAGCTTGGACTAATTAAGAGAGGATGTCACTTTCAAGTTATAGATTTGACGCTAGCTGTTTACCCACGATTCTATTGTCCTTGGCCGATAGCCATGTAACTGAATCAGTGTTCAAAAGGTATGCTGCTCAGTAAGTACCGTATGGAATCCGAGTCTTTAGAGCCAGAACGGTATCGACTACTTGAAAAGTAGCCGAGAGTGTCCATGTTTGTACTGCGACGATCCTGTTCGGCTTCGTAGCTGGCCGTGAATACGGAGATTGAACATATCGAACCCTACCCCCACTCGCTTCATGCAAACCATGCCAGCTCAGGTGGCTTATCCAGATGATCAGTCAGATCAGCATCGCGAAAACATTCATCGCCAGTTACTTCAAGTCATCCAGGCACTCAAGCACTTATCACAAATAATGGCTGACTATTCCCAGCAAGCTAGTGGTGACATCGTCGACAATAGTTCAAAGCAGGTTAAGTGGATGCCGCCCGAAGAACTTGCTCTTGTCCAATACTTGCATGAGCACAAGGCAGAGCGAGGCGATGGCAACTTCAAGGATGTCACCCTTTGTGCCATGCTCGAACATATCAAGGGCCTCCGTGTTGCTGGGAAGGAAAAGGATCTCAAAAGCGTGCAAAACAAATGGGGCAGCATAAGTCACTTCTGTAGCAGATCTGTACACACAGCTGACGCATTCCCAGATCAAAGCCACCTTCTCAACCATCGTCGCTTATCGCAAACTTTCGGGTGTCCATTGGGACAACACCAACGGTGCAAATATTCAGGGGGACGCGGCAGGAGCAGTGTTTGAGGAGTACGTCTCACAAATGGTATGTTGTTCTCTCATATATCACAAGGTACTATGATAGGGTGTCTAATTCATTGCAGATGAACAGTCGGAACAGACAGATGAAGCGTTTCCGAAACAAAGGCTGGCCGTTCTTGGAGATGATGGAGAAAATCTATCCAAATGCCAGCGCTACCGGACGCTTCGTATTCCACCCAATCATAGGTCAGGGTTCCACTACCGCCCCTACTATTGTTTCCACAACTACCCCCACCCTTACTCCCAATGCCACCTCCACCGTCGTTGCTGCCAGCGGACAAGGCCTTACCGGCACCCCCGCCATCAATTCCACCTTTTTTTCTGATTCTATGGATGTATCAGCGTTGTCAGCTTCTCCAGCCCCCGCCACATCCACCATTTCCTCGACTTCCATCACCCAAAACAAACGCCCATTTTCAGTGACGTCCTGTGATGATTCCGGCCCATCACAGGGCCCATCATTGTTGTTTTCTCCAGCCCATCAGACGTCCTCCCACTCGATCCCCCCTTCATCTCACCGCTCTTCCCACTCGATTCCCCCCTCATCTCACCGCTCTTCCAAGCGTGGTCGTGTTACCCCCAGGCCCGCGGGAAACACACAAACACTTGACGTTGTTGCCATGAACATAGTCAACAGCACTATTCGCAACCTTTCGGACTCGATTTCTACCAGTTTCGTTGACAAGCTCTCTGTAATCAAGACTGCTGGTGAACAACTTTACAACGTTCCTGGACTGTCAAGCGAGGATATTATGGAGATTGGTGATTTTTTTGCAGACAATGAATGTAAGGCGTCATTTTTCCTTTCTCTTCAATCCAAAGAGCGTATTGCATATGCTTATAAACTTCGTACGAAGATTATGGACATGACAGGGCCGAGTGGTGAGTGAGTTCAAGTAGGGCAGCACTGAGCAATACCTCCTGGACTGCCGCTATGTTGTTGTAACCATTCAACCCGTTGTTGTTTTTTGGACAGTTTTTACTTGTATCCCACATTGCCGTTTTATACCCCACTGTAGTGATCAGTTTTTCCGAGTCTGTGATACTATGATTGAGACATCAGTGTGATTACAAGGACATCTAGAAACTACAAGGATACTACAAGGATCAGCCTTCTGAAACATTGCTCTCGGACTCGTCACCACGATTTCATTGCATTAAAATGCCCTGATAATCATCCCACATCGCTTGAGCAATAGCGTCCCGCCATTGCTTTGCTGTGCCATTTATGTCGTCTGTCACATCGGCACCAGGTATGCCCGTACCCTCGTGCGGTATATTGTTGTCACCCTCGCAACTATCTTCATCAGAAGTTGCCTCGTCATCGTCAGTACTATCAGTGTGAAAACGGATGAAGTTGTGAATGGTGCATAGCGCCGCAGGGATCTTGACTTGAGTATCCATTGAATATTCTGTCGGAAGTAGCAGAATACGAAAACGGCGCTTGAGGACTCCAAAGATTCTTTCAATAACATTGCGGGCTGAGGCATGGCGTAGATTGAAGAGTTCTTCCCTATTCAATGGGCTGCAAATGGATATCAGAGACAATCAACACGATATGAAAGACATACCGGACGCTTGCACGACCCCATTCAGCCAGGTGATATCGTACACCTCGGTACGGAACGAGAAGCTGGGGCCGAAGCGGATAGCCTGCATCTGCAAGCAAATATTTACTGGGAGTGATATGGAGATCACTTGAGATCGCATCATCATAGATGCGAGCGTCGGTGGCCGATCCTTCCCATCCCAAAAGCATATAGGTGAAGTTGAGGTTGAAGTCGCATACGAAGAGCCCATTCTGTGATAAGAATCCCTTGCGGTTTCGAAAGCCAGAGCGTAGATGACTGGGGGGGGTGATGGGTATGTGGCTGCCATCAATGGCACCAATCGTATCACAGAAGTACGGGAAAAACTTGGGATTGTGCCGAATCTTCGACGAAACTTCCCCGGATGGGAAGCTAATGTATTTCGTATAGAACGGTGGGCTGGAAAAGACAGTGACCATTTTCTTAAAGTATCTACCGTATGCAGACTAGTATCAGTGAAACAATAGCGCTATGTTAACTGAGTACCCACCGTGTGATCGTGTCACTCAAACGTTGAAAGCGCTCACCAACATGCCGAACTGTCAGACCTGTGACTGACATGTATAAGGCGATTGCGACTTGTTCTTCCAAAGTGACGTGCTTTGAATCGTGGTGACCCATCTCACGTAGCTCTTCAAGAAGCGTGAGGAAAGCGTCCTTGTACATTCCAAGCTCACAGTGAATACGATCTGGATGGCCGTTGAGGAGCTCCTTCACCCACTGGTGCCCAGATAAAACCGAGGTGTGGTATGGAATGCGAGTTTTGCGTGGTTTGGGTGAAAAGGCAATTTCGATCAACGAAAGGAGTAGGAAGTGAATGAGTTTGAGGATATCCTGTATAATGGCCTTACGAGCTTCATCTGGGTCGAGATCAGGCATGCTGCGTGCAATGGTGTACTACGGCTATCGATGCAATGAGGTCCTGTTGTTCAGTCTCCGTATTCACGGCCAGCTACGAAGCCGAACAGGATCGTTGCAGTACAAACATGGACACTCTCGGCTACTTTTCAAGTAGTCGATACCGTTCTGGCTCTTACGTAGACATGATTAATTAGCGGGTCCGTTGCAAAAGTTGAAGTTGAACCTGTAAATTAAATAAGCTCCTGTCCTCGTCCACCCACCGACGCGACATCGTCTATACACTAGCGATTCGCTTGTTTATCTTTTACACGGTAAACCAACAAATGTGGTACTACGTGGTGACAGTTGGCAAGGATCCCGGTGTATATTCTAGTTGGTGTGTGCCTCATCCCCCTCAAGCGACGTGGCAATTCGACGCGTCTGGAATGAGAATGAACGCTGACTTCTTGGTTCCTGGCTCGTGTTCGACGCGTGATGGGGAAATAGGATTGAAGCCGGGCCCAAGACCAAGAATATCCCCGGAGGCGCAATTCATCAAAAATTTCCTTCAGAGGATGAAGCCATTCGCGCGTTCGAAGCTGCCAAGGCAAGGGGTGAAGTCAAAGCATACTCAAGTACAGGGGAAAAAAACAAATCCACTGGAAAATCAAAGAACGCACCACTATCACCACTTGGGATGGAGGTTTCGTTGTTGAAGGCACCCTTGGAATTGGAAGGGGTCACTGAATCGACAGGGTTGCAGACTCCACTCTCATCTCCTGCCAGTCATTCGCGAGTTGCCCAGCTCAGGCGAACGTTGAGGCATTCGATGGCAACAGATTCACTTTTGACATCATCTCCTCCAACAGAGGTTACGCGAGCATATGCACCTTTATACGAGGAAGACGACAGTCCTCCCAATAGTCCTGTAGCGCGACCCTCGCCGCACTTCACTTTCACTTCCAGCTCCTCGAGGGCCTACCCAGTTGTCTCTGACGGGCACTTTCTTGAAAGGAATGCCGAAGAAATGCCTTTGCAGCTCGAGGTGTCAGACTGGGACTCGCCTCCCCCCACCCCCTCGTTTTCGGACTCGCATCTCGATGCCGAGGAACACACCTCGGGGCCTCCGAGGGGTATGCATCTGCATCCGGAGCCATTATCCAGGAGTATAGGCGTAGAGTATCGGAGCCTTTCCGATTTCGCTGAAACGGAGAATATCGATCCTCGCGTATGGCTCCCGAAATCTCGTGTCTTTGATCCGGACAAGATCAAACCCCGACCTTTGACGCGACCGCCAAGCCCTGAGAAGGCAAATACATCCCCTATTCCTAGCCATGAGACTGTCGGCGGCAGCCCGCAACTTCGATGCCAAATCTCACTAGTGGATAGTCCATTCGTCAGAATTGACCGCGGGAGACATGCAAGACTCACTTCAAGCGCGTCTTTACCCATCTTGCCAGACCGAGAACTGGAAAACAAATATTCGGACTTCGGGTCACGTCCGACCCAGTTTCAGGAAAACTACTGCACGGGCAAGGGAAGGGAGCCTGATTATTCAGAGCGCGACAAGTGTCTTGCAAAACGACTTGCGGGGCATGGTACCTGCCCAAGAAATGATGGTAGATCGCACATCCAATTGGTTCCTTGCGATGGCAGACGTGAACAAAGCGCCTTTGTGGTTCACTGTCCTCCGAAATGCCACCACCAAACGTGCTACAACACCCTCCTGACACTATCGGCTCCGGCGATTGAGCCCTCCCGATCCACTGGTTCTCAATACGTTGATGCTTGTGTTTCTCCGATTATCGCGATAAACAGTCGCATGCAGGGCACAACCACCCCTGCAAAGAATTGCTCCAAAGAGCCCGATCCGGATGGTGATTACCCATATGGACTTGCCGGGATCACTCATGTACCACATAAGAGGGTAGCCCCGGAGACTGATGTCCGTTCGCCTATTGCCAAAGGCGCTATGGTTCCGATGAATGCTACGGAGTGAGTAATTCCTTATATTCCTATGCCTTTCCTCCGTCAGTCGTGACGTGGACCATGTTCATTGGCTCAGGATGGGGAGGATACGTTGGAAAAATGCATCTAGAGCCAGACGACTGGCATGTCTCATGAATTTGTCGACCCTCTCTGATCTCGCGTGTTTCTCGGCCATGTTGACGGTGACTGTCCTCACTCATGTATTTTGGGCATTCCAGAACACCGTTTGGACGACCATCTCCTCCAGTACGGGTTTCTAATCTGCAAGTCAACAGATGGAATATGTGAGATGTCTATCTGGGCATCTCTGGGATACCCGGTTCATGTACAGTTTCGTTGATCATGTACGAGGCAGCGTGGGTGGATTGTGGTGGTGGATTGTGGTTGAATCTGTTTATTACTATTGCTCGTCCTTTCATCTGTGCATAGAGTTGGCGACTCGGGTATCGACATAGGATATTGATCTTGAAGGACCAAGGGATCAGTCCCTCGAGAATGCATTGCTGTGATTAGCGACGATCAGAGGATGAACGGATGTATTGGCAACTCGATAAAAGTAAGTCCGTGGACTCATTTTAAAATGAGAGGGCCAGCAGACACATGATTATGACAAGTTCCGAGAGCCTCGAGGCAATTTTCCTACTGATATTTCCGATCAGACCAAGGGCACAGCTCTGACACCATCATGATGTTCCATACCTCTGGAACTTGTTCGACAAATGAGGAAGCGGTGGCCCAGTGAGGATGGCCGTGCTTAGCCGACCCGGGGACCGCCTGTGTTGTGCACCTCTAGCAAATTAGCACGAAGCAGGTTAAATGTAATGTTCCTGACTACATAGCTCGATCTGAGTTGGTGACCACGACGAGTTGAAGATCGCCCTGGTTGCCAGGTGTCACACATCCACACAATACTAAGAGGAGCGTACGTATTTTATTTTGGGAGCGCAAAAGTCAAGGATTGTTATCCAACGCTTCGACTCTGAGTGAGTGAGTTGCGCGATTCCGGCTGAGTATTGAACATAGCTCAGCGCAGCCGAACGGACTCGAGGAGGGAGAGACCTAAGAATCTTCAAAGCATGTTAAGGGTGCAATGATATTCTAGCCTCTCCTTGGAACACCCCTCGGCAAGCCTCTACTTGCAGAAGGACCTGGCCGGGTCCCACCTCCACCGCTACCAACGCTGCCAGTTGCACTAGTTGACCTTGTGCGAGGAATAGCCGATGTAGACGTGGACGCTGGTAATCTCTTGTAAACTTCGAATGAAGCAAGGGGTCTGGTGCATACCAGTCCTTGACAATCCCCTCGCTCCACGGGACGCCATAGCAGTTGCAGTTGCTCGAGTTCCTCTTACCCCCCTAACACCACTGCTGACAGCGCCTGCACCTCGGCCCTTTGCAGGAGCCTTGGCCGCAAGAGCTACCGCTGCCTCTTGTTTGGCACGCTCTTCCGCCTCCCGCTGCGCTGCCTCTTCTGCCTCCCGGCGCGCGCGTTCCTCCGCTTCTCTACGTGCCGCTTCTTCCCTTTCTCGTTCGAGTCGGGCCCGTTCAAGGGCTTCGTCGCGTTCCCTGACAAGTAATTCTTCATCCTGATAGGCCTCGGTTCAGCAACACTTTCACAGGGGATACGATACTCGATCCTCCCCGAATGCGCCAGGTCTGGTCGAGCATACTCACAGCATCAGCACCCCCCCACCGTTCATCGAAAATCAAGCGCGTAACAGTCTCGGACTTTGCAAGCATATTAGCATACTTGTCTAATAGTGCATCGGTTTGCGATAGTTGCTCCGCCACTTGCTAGCAATGTTGGAAACGTCAAGCTCTGATTTACATAGCAACCCGAGGCTGATACACACCTCAGTTGCACCTTTTGTTGCCTGGAGGGCCTCGTTGAGGACCGCAAAAGACGCATTGAGTTTCTTAAGGATGAACAAATCGCTTTGCAGCTTCTCTTCGCGAGCCTTTTCGGCGACGATGCGCTCCATCACGGTATCGTCTGCACCATCGTGCCCGTCGACACTGATATCCGCTCCCTCTTCGCACTCCTCACCCTCAATGATAGTACTCTGGTCGGCAGAAAAGCAGAATGGTGCGGGGGGCGGCGCGAGAAGGCTGAAGCGAGGGCCATCACGACTGTAGGGTTTGTCCGACAACGAAAGCTCAGAAAGGGATAGATCTGCACCACCAGGGCCGGTATGAATGTGCGAGGACACGTCAAACGAATCGGTAGATGGCAATGACTGAGAGAGAAGATGCGAGCGCTCCTCAGAGACAAGCGGGATAGACGATGGGGTCGACGGCGACCACTGGGCGGGTGGCATTGTCTTGCAAGTCGTGGTGTCTCAAGCGGGAAGTGTCCGTGTCCAGATGTCTTGATGATTGGCAGCTTCAAACTCGCATCTCCTCCCGCTACAAGATACACATCACTAGTACGGAACGAGTACGGGACCTTGGGTTGTCATTGCGATATTCGGTACCTATTCTATTCTTTCAAAGCGTTTCCGTTGTATTTAACTCCAGTCGTTCGGGCCAACCCAGCGGCTTCCAGCAACCCTGTATAACTAACAGTACCACCCCGAAGGCCCGAGTTTAATCCGACAGTCCTGAATACGCACGCGCCCAAGTTCGAGAGAAGGCAGCCAAGCCTGAGATACAATGCTGCAAGGGGCAGGAGGGGGGAGGCAACGAATCCAATTAGATCCTGCAGTGATGCACCATCGTCACCAACCAGAACTGCACTGTTGACGTAGATAGGTCTTACTATAGGATGAGTCATGTCCTCCTCGATCGCTATGTAGTGGAGTCCATTGATTTTCCGCAACTGAAGCCGAACAACCATCCTTTTACAAGTAAGGGACGAGTCAACGGCTTGGAGCTGAAAAGGAACGCGAACTCACCTGCCAGTTTTGCCTGGAAGAGGAATAAACCAGACGTTGAGTCTTTCCCTGACTTCAACAACGAGAACGTTTAACTCGGGGTCGTACACTGCGCATGATAAGGGTGTCAACTGATCGGTCCCCAGCTTTCAAAGCTCGAACACTCACTAACGCTTGAAACATCGATGTACGTCTCCGGACTGGCGAGCCTGTACCATTGAAAGAGGCCCAGAATTTCGTTTCTGGAGTTGGCTGTGCACAACGGGTGCGAAAAGCTAGCGTCCGTGGTGAAATGCCTCTTGACAGTCTCCTCCAACTCGTTCGCATCGCGCGTCGTGCAGAGCTTGCGGATGATGCTGGTTATTTCTTTCTTGGGATCCTGCATGTGAGCGAGAGCGAATGAGAGGACGCAGACGCGCTGCGAGGGGACAAAGGACAGGGAATGGAGAATTCGTTGGCTAGTTCGTGGGGGTTTATATAGCTGGGGGTCAACGGGGAATGCTCGATCTGGCAATGGGGTGGACGACTCCACGAACATTCTAAAGTGAATGTCTGTGACTGACACCCTTCAAACATGTCCACCACGGGGGTAATCCAACTGGCACTCTTTCCTAGGCCAGGCGTGGAAGCGCGATAGGTTCTGAAGCTTGAAACTTGGCTTGCCGCTGGAGCCTTGAACGAGACAGCAGGACTAGCGAATGAGTGAACGGAGTGTCTGCTGAGTTCACGGCGCGAATTGGTATTGTGGGTGGAGTGCCGTAGATCAAATCAAGAGCTCACCTATTTTGTGGTCTAGACCAACGGTATATATTCTCAGTAAAATTGGAGGGCGGTTTCCGCCGAGAATGCCATTGTGTCGGTGATCAAAATGTTTAGTGGGAAGAATGCCAATCGCAAGTAAGTAGCGGTCCCCCCGCTGGAGAAAAGCAGGAAGGCAAAGGAGCGAGGTCCAAAAAACCGCCAAGTTGTGGCATGTGGAATTTTATTTGGAGGGGAATCCATTGAGCGGAGTTGTGCTCGCCAAGCACCGGGCAGCTGTCGCACTTGCTTGCCCAGTTTCTTCGTTCCAACGACAGCCTTGCCATTCATCGCACGGTTCTTCAATTTGCGTCCAAAGAATAGCGACGCTAGATCTTCTTGCATCCAGAGAACGCTCACCATCTGGACGGGCATCAAGTCATCCGCTCTTGCGCACTGTCAGTCGCTCCTTGTGCTGGCACGGCGAAAAATCCACGGCGCCGACAGACCGAAGGCGGGTCATCTTGCGAATCTTGTCAACGCAACCGGACGGTGAAAAATTCCATGCTCTTGATCGCAGCAAGTCATACACACGTCTTGTCATTTCGACACTTACTAGTGCCACGCTCGCGCCAGTTGCGGCTTCACAGCGTTTTATTCACCACCCGTGTGGATGTGGAGGTCACGGCACAATGCCAGGGGGCTTCGGGGGCCTAGCCATGTCAAACTATTGCGTGAGTGTCTTGATTCACTCCAATACATTCATTCGATGGAGGGGACATCTGGTTGACTGGTTGATGGATGTTCGCAGTCAGTGGCACGTCCACACTGGGGTGTCGTATCTCCCCGATTGCTTGTGGTGGCCGTAGGGGGATTGCAGTTTTGCAGTCATACCACCTCACACGAGCGTCTTGCAATTTTTTGAAGAGCTTGACGGGACACACGTTGAGTTGCACACTTGAATTATCGTGGTCTTGAGTAACTTGCCTGTGCCCCTAGGTGTGACGTGACGTGACGTGACCCCTGTCTTGTGACAATGTCACGTCTCAACTTCCCACCTGCGTATGTCCCGCTCCTCAGCCTGAGGCTGCGTCAGGTTTACAGTTATCAGTTTCTAAATCTATGTGGACGTCGGAGGCGCACCATTTCTGTCGTTGGAATGCCTGATATGATCGGTGCACTTTGTCACCATTCCTAAATAGCGCAGAGCACGCAGTGTTCTCTTTCCCTACCCGGCGGTGTTCCAATTTCAAAGCGGTCTAGCCAGACTCAAGACCTTCGTCAATTTAGGGTAATTGGAGCAAATAATCACCTTGATGCGTCGAGTTTCGTGCCAACAAGCAGCCTTGGCACGACGCATCATCCTGCGGAAGCAAAATGACGCAGTACAAATGAAGCAGTGGTCACAAACCGAGTTCCGCAAGCTTATGCGGGTTTGGTGCGGTCTTGCCGTTACACCACCCTGGCAGGACACGGAGTTTGAGTTCAACTGCAAATGGGGCCTTTACTTTTTTCCTCCCCTGCCCTTGTTTTTGGTGGCTTGACTTGTTCCGTGTCTTGATCTAGCATCCGTTCTTGCTACCCTATCGACATTCAAATGGACACTGCGCGCCTTCCAGCTTACCGCTCATCATACCTGTTAAGATTTCATCCTTACCCGAGAGTGAAGCCGTCAGCTCGTGAGAGGATTGTGGTGGGATATCTTCTCGCTTTTTGATGCTGGGAAATACTTATCGTAAACTTTCGTCGAACAGGCCTCAACTTGGGAACACGAGTCCCATGGACCGCTTCAAATTAACTCCTTATGTCTAGTGAGCTTTGAGTTTGAAACCTCTGTGATCTCTGAACAGACGACGGATCTAGGAAAGCGACATGACATTTACCCTAAATCAAGTTATTCATGGAACCGACGTTCATAATGAAATCCAGTTGCCTCAGCGACGTTTGAGCGTGTCTTCCCTTGTTGTAAGGTACCATACCCTGTTATAACGATCGTGCACTAAACTTTTGACTGGCCATAGGACCTTGCGCTCTTACTCATAAAAAAGTTGTCTTTGTAAGATGACGCGCGTTCACCCCCAGAACTCGTCCAGTTAGTTGTGGTGGATGTGACGCGACTGGCTACATTTACCTATGTACAACCTTTCGATGTAACTAAAGCACACTCCGGTACCAGTTGTTGGAAAACTATCGATCCACAATGACGCCCGTAAGGGAAACATAAAAAGTAGTTTTATCTCAAAGCCAGAATTCGATGATTGTCTTTGCCAGCCCGCACAATGGCCACCTCGCCGTCGATGAGGACCTCTCGGGTTAAAAGGAAGCGAGGATCATGCTGTGCTTTGTTGTTGAGGTATAACCCACCCGCTTGAGCTAACTGACGTGCTGCCGCTATAGGGTGGTTAGTTAAGCATTGAAGAAAACGCAGACAGATTTACACTTTGATGAAACGAGCTGGTGCTTCGCGACAAGGTTCGGTAGCGAGGTATTGAACATCTCTTCCTCAGTGCAAAACACAAGTCGGGGATCACCAGTCAGTGATTTGATGATTTGCTCGGCCTTCAGCGTGGTATAATCCGTGCCGAAGAGGACGTGGGTCGCTATCCTTGCCGCGTCTAGTCCATGCTCTGACAGTAAAAATGACATCAGTCACAGCGAGGGTTGACGGGACAGTGACTGACGGCCATGAACCATTAACGTAGCCTCCTCTGCCAGTAGTTTTTGGGCAATACGACGTTCTGGAGACACCTGACAAGGATTAGGATCGCAACGGCGGAAAGGTCGGAGAGAGCGTACCTGATGATCGCGCACAGTGGAAGATATCTCTTCCACAGGTAACAACGTAAACAGTTTGAGGTATTTCTCCACGTCCAGGTCGCTAGTTCGCATGAAGAACTGCAGTCGTTGAATGGACATCGAGAATCATAAGAAGGGACAGACCTGGTAGAAATCAAAGTAACTGGTCAAATCGTGTTCCAACCAGATAGCGTTCCCCGCGCTCTTGCCGAACTTCTCCCCCTGAGATGTGGTTAAAAGTGGTGTTGTCAGTGCAAAGCCTTTCTCCTTTGCGACGTTGCCGGAGAGTGGACCATGTTCTGCTTTATTTATAAGTTCTACGCCAGACAGAATGTTTCCCCATTGGTCGGATCCACCAATTTGAACGGTACATCCATGGGTTCTGTACAGCTCGTAAAAGTCGTAACCTTGCAGGAGCTGATAGGTAAACTCGGTGAAGGAGATACCTTGTTGAGTACTCATCCGCGTCTTCACACTGTGAGTGCCAAGTCAGGAGGATAGTGGTAATGAATCAAGCCATACCTATCTCTCGTGAGCATGTTATTCACTCGGAAATGTATGCCAGTCGTACGTAAGAAATCGAGCAAGTTGACGTCCTTTAGCCATGTGAGGTTGTTGAGGACCTGCACTGCGGGCGGAGTGGACAGCTGAGTCGATGATCTGTCCTCTGCATACGCAGCCGCACTACTAAAGAATCTTTGGACGGCTTGGGTGAGCTTCAGTGTATTCAGCTCAACCTGTAGTTTCTCGGCCAGCTGGCGTTCAGTCATACGTCCCGAAGGATCTCCAACCAAGCCTGTCGCCCCACCAATCTGTGGCCAGTGAGTCACGGGAGGATGAATGCAACACTGTCGTTTGACCACTTACGAGCGCAATCACGTTGTTACCGCGCAATCGAAAATGCAGCAGACAGATCAAGGGAAGAAGATGCCCAGCATGGAGTGATTTTGCCGTGGGATCGATTCCAAGGTAGACGGTGCGGGGCTGCTCGAGGTGCTTATTGAGATCATCTGGGCTGCCACGAGACGCTTTTCAGTGGGTGGGCCTGTAAAAGACGAGCGTACTCACCGCGTGACATTCGCTACGAACTGCCTGGAAGTGAGCTCTTGAACGAGATGTCTGCCGTTGTGGAGATGTCTTTGGGACAAATACGCGTTTTTCGTGTTGTCGGGGAATGAGCGAGTACATTGGCGGGCAAGACGGAACATCTGACACGACGTCGCCGGTGCAAAAGAAAATGGAGCGGGCCGGACGGACAGCGACGTAGTAGGCTGATCAGATCTGGATCGGGAAGCCAATGGCTTTAAAGTTGCACTGCCACAACCATCACTCCCATCCATGATGCAGTTCGAAGTTATTGCACAATGCCATACGACGCACGCTCGCGTCTGTCGCATGAAGCTCGCTCGTGAGTAACTTCGGCCTCTTGGAAATCGACGCCAGACAAACCCATCCTCAAGATGGCGTCACGATGCTGCCAACCTTTATGCCGGTCGCAACCCAAGCTGCGATCAAAGGACTGACACCACAACAGGTCGAATCTCTTGGAATCACCCTCGTGTTAAATAACGCATACCACTTGAATCTGAGACCAGGGACCAAAGTGCTTGATGAAGCGGGAGGGGCACACGCATTCCAAGGATGGTGTCGGAATATATTGACAGCAAGTGCTTCCCATCTCTTTATTGACACATTTCATGAACAAAAACACCCCACCATCCCGATATAGGATAGTGGTGGTTTCCAACTTGTCTCTCTCGACAAGTTCACAAAAATCACAGAGGAGGGGGCCCAATTTTCTAGCCCTTTCACTGGAGAGCCCACCATGCTGACTGTAATTTGCCACTATATGCGTGTTGAGCACAACTGATGTGATGCATTCCTAGCCAGAAGAAAGCATTTCAATACAGCACTCTATTGGCGCAGATATCATCATGCAACTAGATGACGTCGGTGGGTCCTTTGAGCGTCAAGTATAACCATCTAAATTGCTGACGAAACCTAGTCAGCAGCCTTACCATTGGGCCTCGAGTGGGCGAGGCTATGGAACGTTCTATTCGTTGGCTTGATCGATGCATCGAGCAACACGAGCGATCGGGGCGGAAGGACAGGCAAAATCTTTTTGCAATAGTTCAGGGCGGGTTGGATCCTATTCTCCGTGATAAGTGCCTGGATGCTATGATCGAAAGGAAGGATCACGTGGCTGGATTTGCCATAGGTGGCCTAAGTGGAGGTGAAGAGAAAGGTATGTTCTGCAGTCATTCGGGAAGTAACTTCCGCCTCGCCTGGAATGTGTTTAGATGTGTTCTGGAGAATGTAAGGGTCGCCTACACGACTACTGATGCAGCATTCTTACCACCCACAGCATAAAGCAATGTGCGGACAAATTGCCAGTCGATCGTAAGCCTCCTCTGACACCATGCACGACACGAGGTTCATGTCGCCAACTAGGACCACGGTATTCAATGGGCATTGGCTTCGCGGAGGGTCAATACCACAACACATTTCCGAACCGATATTGATTAATTGGCTACTGCTACAGATCTTTTGGTTTGTGTAGCGCTGGGAGTTGACATGGTGCGTCTTGCCAACGTAGTTGTTCCTGGGTTGGGTGACCGGCGACTTCCTCAGGCGGATTGCGTCTTCCCTACTCGGACTGCTAGATTTGGAGTTGCCCTGACCTTCAAGGGCCCACTGAATCTTCGTGCGTGCACGATACCCTGTCAGACAAAGTATCGAACCTTGCCCAGGGCTGAAGAAGCATGCAAAAAGTATGGATCGAATCGATGACAACTGTCCCTGCCCGACATGTAGGACTGGAATGCCTCGTGCGATGCTGCATCACATTGTCACGATTGAGACCGCAGGGGCGCACGGTATCTTGGCTTCGCCTCTAATTACCGCTTCATTCTGACGTGTTACTTGCAGCACTGACGCAGCATAACTTGGTATTCCAGGCACAGGTGATGGGCGGGGCTCGAGATGCGATCGTGGAAAGAAGATTCCCCGAGTACCTTCGAACGTTCTTCAGGAATTATTTTGGTGACCAGGGATACCCTGAGTGGTGCGTCAATGCCCTCAGAAGTGTGGGTGTGGACTTGCTCCACGGTGAAGATGTGCCGGTGATACCTGGACGAGGTGCCAAATGGGAGTATTCAGACGTCGCATAGGTGAACAAGGCGATTGTCATTGGCAAGTAGACAAATGATGTATACTATCGTTTACTTTTTCGGTTCGGCCTCGCGTTCTTTGCCCGTCTCTTCTCCGCAGTTTTCCGAGCTTTGTGGATCTGATCGACCGTCTTGATTTCACTTTTGACACGTCGGAGGGACTTGCCTCCGAGTCGTTTACCGCTGTACTGCTTCGATACCTTCCCAGCGCCTTTGACTGGCCGCGCTTGTGATCCCTCGCTCTCTCCGCCGATTGCACTCTCTGCCTTCTTCCTAAGCTGTCTCGATTTCCGATCATAGTCCTTGGAAAGTTGGTCAAGCGGCTTCGCCTCGAAAATTTTGTTATGTCTCCATCGCCTTCCCCCGCTTGCGCGCACAGAAGTGGGTCGCTCTGCTTCCCGTTCTCCAATCTTCGGCATAGTCACCTTCGCTTTCTTTTTCCATTCATCAAAGCGACCGCTCCGGTAGGTCGCGGGAAGCCGTGTCCCGTTCTCCGTCCGCACGAGTTTGATGTTATCTGCGCCACTGCCATCTCCTTTAATGAACTTTTTCTTCTTTTTGTCCCACGTCATTCTGGTGTGTCGGTGTCTCTCGGCAACCGCAACATCCCCCTTGAGATCAAAGGTGACCCCGTGGGCTTGTACGGCGAACGAAGATGCCCCATCAGCAAGAGAGTATCTGGTCATTTTCCAGTTCAGCAGGTGATGTGCGTGGAATCCAAGGAAACATACCCTTTTTCCGTGTTGGCGTCCTTGTGATAGTGCGACATGTAGAACTCCTCGTCGCGATAGTTGTCTTTGCCTTTCTTTTTGTTGGAGGTTTCGAATACAGCCTAGAAAAAAAAAACTATGAGCACAAGCCACTGGTCACACAACAGACCATGCGTACCACAATGTCCTCTTCGTCGGCCATCTCTATTTCGACGTCGCCCTGTGGTAACGCGTCTTCGCTCTCCATTTCAGCGGTTCTAGATGAAGAGGCTGGCGGCACAGTTCTCTCTACCGCCTTCGCCAGCGCTTTCCTACGTTCCTTCATCAACGCGGCGGTCGCAGTTCCCGCTTTACCTCGCGTCCCAAGTTCGAAGACGGTTTCTGCAGGCTTAAACGCACCCACAGCCCGAACCATTGCAAGTCTTTTGTCCTCCCTCTTATTTTCCTCGTCAAATGGCGTGACGACCCCACCGTTTTCCGTCCTTGCCTGCCGCATGAGCGACAATACCGGATGTACCCCTTGGGCATCCCCGGTCCATCCGTCCCCCAACTTTGCCATTTCCTTGGCCCGTTTATGGCTCGCAGCGCTTGCCTTCCCTCGACTCCGTTCATACATTGATTGACCACGATCCATGACGCCACGGAGGCTAGGCAAACTGTGGTGTGTGGCATGTAGCGTACGGATGTACTCCACCTCGGCATCAACAACATCCCGCGAAAAGGGACCGAGTATAAGTGATTGTGTGTACGGCTCCTCTGAAGCTCGGACGGATGGCGGGTGAGCGGCGACGCCAAGCAGCGGTCGCGCGAGGAAGAGTTGTAGATCACATAGATACGCGGCTTCGCTGTGTGTAACAAAACTCCACGCCCACCCCTTTCTCCCTGCACGGGCTGTTCTTCCTACACGATGGACGAAAATTCTCGCGCCGACAGGGAAGTCATAGTTGACGACGTGCTCGAGGACCGGGATGTCGAGCCCACGCGCGGCGACATCTGTGACGACCAGGATTTGTGTCTTCTCTGCTAGAAATTGTGACATTTGGAAAGTCCGCGTAGATTGGACAAGAGATCCGTAGAGAGCGGAGACGGCGTAGCCTGCGGCGGTGAGGAGCGCCGAGAGGTACTCGACATGGTGCTTCGTGGCTGCGAACACAATAGTCTGGTGGGGTGCCGTATGGGTGGGGTATTTTACCTTTGCTTTGCCTTTGCCCTTCGAGTCGTTGCCGAGGCTATCGCATTCGGATCGTTCGTTCCTGGCAAAAGGAACCTTGATGACGTCCCTCAGGAGTGAGAGCAGGCATGCATCCTTTTCGGATTGCTTCACGGAAAAGAAGGCCATCCGGAGGTCAGCGCTTATTTTGGATTCTGCATCAAGCCGGACGAGTTTTGGATCCCGCAAGCCAGCTTTCGCAAAGTCGACAAGGGACTTTGGGAGGGTGGCGGAGAATAAGAGGGTTTGACGTGACGCAGGAAGGCGGCCGAGAATCTCGGACAAGGCGGCCGAAAACCCGAGTTCGAAAAGACGATCGGCCTCATCAAAGACGACATATTGCACTGAAGCGAGCGAGAGGGACATCTCGACGATGAGGTGGAGAAGACGGCCGGGAGTTGCAATGATACTTTATCCGGGTGAACGTTCAGCGTAGGATACGAGGTACAGAAACGATCCACTGACACATCGGGGTTTCCACTGATCATCTCGAACTGTTCGTCCATACTCTCACCACCGACGATCAGACCCCACCGGAGGCTCTCCCCCGGTGCCATTTTAGAGATGTCGTCATCGTCGTCGTGTCCGTCACCAGCGTGGGGAACGGTCTCACTTTTCCAGCCTTTTGCAAGGCTTTTGCCAACTCTGATGACCTGGAGGGCGAGTTCCCTCGCTGGCACGAGGATGATTGCGCGTGTACCAAAGGCATGGACATGGCGTCCGCCGAGACGTTGTACCAAGGGGATCATGTACGCGAGGGTCTTTCCCGACCCCGTGCGAGCCATGCCCACGAGGTCGCGTGGGGGGGTGGCGAGGAGGGAGGGGATAGTTGCGCGCTGGATTGGGGTTGGAGTGCGGTATCCCTGCAGTGTGAGCGCACGGAGTAGGAGCGGATGGAGACCTGGCAGGTGTGAGGGAGGAAGGATGAAGGTGGGGTGTGGTACCGACCCATGCTCTGGAAGCTGCCCCCGCCGACATCGCCCTTTCCGTTTATTTTTTTGAGCAAGTGTGTGCCACCCTTGACGTCCCTCTTGACGATGGCGTCGTGGAATGAATTCATCGTCGGAATCCTTGTCAAGCGGGAGCTGCGCTGTCCGGGTGCCGGTCAATGCGGAGGCTATGTCGATTTCTCCGCCATCGTCCGGGTCGACGATGGATCTCTTCCGTTTGAGGGATGCCATGGGCGATGCTCCGGAGATCGCAGTAGCCGCAGCGCAGTCTCCGATGGAATGGTCGGGTGGACTTTGGGTGGACAGGAATGAACCCGATCTGTCACGCTGCCAGCGGGACCCTTCGGCTGTGCCTCCCCCCATATAAAACACCCGTCTCGCTCCACCTCCCTCCTCATCCCCCTTTCCTCGTCACGACCATCATGATCTTCTACCTCCTCGCCGTCGTATGCTCTCTTCTTTCTCTCGTCTCTGCCCTTCCCGTCGTCGCGCCAGTCGTGCGTGACGTCTGGGTACCCCAAATCCTCTCGCCAGACGCCTCCACCATCTGGGCCGCTGGTGGCACCTACACCGTCCTCTGGGACACTTCGTCCGAGCCTGCACAGGTCACAAATTCTGAGGGATTGGTCTATTTGCGCATCAACGGTGCAACCCAGTCAACTCCCCTGGCACAAGGCTTCCCCTTGACCGACGGACACGTCGATGTGACCATTCCTGCAGATACTGTACCCGCCGACGACTGGGTGGTTGTTCGTAAGTCGATTCTCTCTCTGGGACCTTCGAGGCAGCAAGTAACCTTACTTTTTTCTCCAGTCTTTGGCGACTCTGGCAATTGGAGCCCGCCCTTCACTATCGAACCATCAACATGATCTCTATGATTGTATGCAGCAGTTGAAACGACGACTCAAATGACCTCATGATGTACAACACATACGCTACTCTTACGGACTGACGTACTTGGACAATCACTGTACCTCACTGGACTCTTCTACATACGGACTCTTCACAAGGGCATCTGGACATTTTTTGGCTACCAATCATTTCGCATCTGTTGTATTCGATGTAGTTTGAATGCTATCGCACCGATCTCTTATCGGGCTTTGACCGCAAGGTTGCCTCGAGGATCCGCACAGCCTGAGCTTGCTTCATGGCCCGCTTTTCGTCCACTCGCACGAGGCTAATTCAGTACCACATCCTGTGCGTCTCTCCTGTACTATAGCACATACTCCGACATGTTGTACTTGATCGCAGGTGCTGTCGCCGCTTACACAGTCTATCAGTTATTTTTCGGGGACAATCGAGATGACCGTCCGCCGAGTCCCTCTCAATCGCGCAAAACCTCTCAACCGCAAATTCGCCGACGCGATGAGCGGCAACACCGGCAGAACATCGACTCTTCCCAGAGAGTGGATTATCAGGATATCCCAGTAGAAACCTATGCATCCCTCCGAGCCAGGGCCAAACAAGAAGGCGACCTGATGGCCCAATGCTATCGACAGAGTCAAGAGGCCTACGAACGCCGTGACCGTGCCCGCGCCAAGGCACTCTCAGACAAGGGCAAACGCCACGCAGTCAAGATGGAAAAGCTCAACGCCGATGCATGTGCCACCATATTTAAGGGTAATCTCTTATTCGTATTTTCGTCGGCAAACTAACTAATACCAAGTTGCAGAAAACAACCAGGTAAAGTAATCAGTGGAGATGTCCCACCTTTGCTGCATAGTTTTCAGGACAGGACTGCATGCGAAGTTGACCTTCATGGTCTCTACGTAAAAGAAGCCATTACTTACTCTAAGAAAGCTATCACAGACGCTCATCGACGAGGTGATCACGAAATCCGGTTAATCGTCGGTATGCGTATCTCTTCTGCACCATTCGAGGTTTCAAGCTCACGTTTGGTGTCACCGTCCCTCGAAGGCCAGGGCAATCATTCCGAGGGGGGCGTCTCTCGGCTCAAACCTGCAATACAAGAGGTCATGCAGATGTGAGTATTCCTGACAGACACTCGACGACCACTAATCCAGTCTTCCAGGCGTGGGCACCGCGTCGAAGTAGATCCAAGGAACCCAGGAGTGCTGCTAGTTCAATTGGGCGGTAGATGATATAGTGGCCTGTGAAATTTATCGTGTGATATACTCAGGCATCTAATTCGATGCACCGGACACATTCCCTGTGCTTGGGAGTTTGAGTTACGAGAAGTGATGCATTACGTAATGAGGCTCAGCAGTTTTAAGGTTACATCGCGGGTGCACAGCGGGTCTAGTGCACGTACTTCGGATCTTAATTGCTTTAAGCTCTCATAGGACTCGGAGCAAGGTTAGCCACGTTTCTGGATCAAATGAACACCTGATAGTTAGTGTTGGTTACAGCTGTCCTTGCTTTCAGTAATCAACCACGACAGAGGATTCCCGACGATGAGCCCTGTGAACCGAAGGTACAGCCAATACCGTAGCAGAGCCTGAGAAGAGACGTTATTGTCCAATTTGATAAATACAGGGTGGTGTAATGTCTAACGGGCTAGTCAACACGGACTGCGCCATACAGTGTACGCACGACCCAATAAGATGCGAGGAATCCAATCGTTCCTGAAGACAATGAGATATTATACACAGGAGGTTATGAATCACGAGAGGACCCACCGGTGATAAGGAAGTCAAACAAGCAAATAAGAAACAAGTATCCCAAATACAGTGCAACGCTGGAAAATGAATCGAGCGAGAGGCGTGAGGCCCAATAAAACAGACCGTATAGGAGAAGCCAGAACGCGCTCCCCCCTCCAGTCATGAACGCGCGCCAGTGCCAACTGCGAGCCCTCGATCAGTAATGATCCTGGTGTCCAGAGGCTGGGAACAAGACACACCGATATTCTTCTGCGCACAAAATGAAGTACGTGAAGAGAATTGTGACTGTACCAGTCGTCAGTGCAACTACCCCTGCTGTGAGCGCCAAGAAACCAAATGCATAGTATGCGCGCGAAGCGAATAGACTCGACATGATAAAGTACAGCTCGACAAATGCAGCGCCTGGAGAAAGCCAAAGGGTCAACATTCAACCGAAACCGAATTATGATTATAAGCAATCCCACCGAATGGTAGAATACCAGCAAGTAGTGCGGATGCCTATTTTAATGTTTAGATGTGGTCAGACGTTACATCTCATGCGACATACCCAGGGTTGGAGGTAGCGAGGCTTAGGGGGTATCTGCCTAGGGATTTGATTCACCCTCACAGGGTGTTTCACACTCTGCATCCATCCTGTAAACAAACCAAGGAATTGTGGGTAAGTTGGGTACGCACCCCTTGTCGCGATCCGATGTAGGAACCGATAGCCGAAAGAGGCGCAGAGATACCAAACCAGAGTACGACGATAAGGAGCATCGTCGCTGTACCAGGCGTTCGTGACAAGCACAAGAACAGATGCGAAAAATCACACACTGAAGGGGACAGCTCCTGAGGATCCTGCAATGAGGAGGAAGAAATTGAGCAGGAAAATGACGATGAAAACCAGCCTGTATCCTGATTTCAGCTTAATGTGATGAGAGAACATACGAACGTACGTGGGTAAGACCGTAGCAGTCACAAAAGCAATCTTTCTGCGGTCCACACCCCCAAGGGACGCGTACACACGGCTGGAATAATAACCACCAATTCTGAATGAGAAAGTATGTCGTTCCTTTAGGATAGACAGGACAAGAGACAAAAAGCTACTTGCCCGCCAAAGAAAGTCCAACACACCATCATCACTGTTGCGAGCGAACCACGGTTAGATGGGGAGAGGAATCCTAGCAATGCAAAAACTGTCCAGAGAGGAGAATATGAAAATCCCAAAATGCTAGCGAATTGGAAGGAGTACCAAGGGTAACCGAACACATTGCACACAGTTGTGCACCGTTACCGACCATGACGGCTAGGAGCATTGGCATACGTGGCGTGCGGAATACCTCTCCATGCACGAGTTTCCACCCCCAATCTTCTTGAACATCCTCCTGAAAAAGTATGCATATTTGGATGACTGTAGACAGTGGATGACGCGAAGCTTACGCTGAGATCGATGGCGTTGTAGCGAGAAATCTACGAATAGGATGTCATGTTATTCTCTGTTTCGGTTGGTAACATAAGTGCTCACATCTCTCGAGACCGTGCGCACAAGAATGATGGCTACCATAACGCAGAGGAGAACCACAATCACGATCGAGTTAACAATGCTGAACCAGTGTATTTTGGGGTCGAAAATGTGCAGATAATTGTCCCAACGGGTAGCCTTAGGGATGTTGATTTAACTTCAAGCTTCAAGGCAGTCAATCTGACACGTACCCACGGGGTATCTGATTCCTAACAGGGATGTTAAAGGCTACAAACCAGAAAATCGGTATAGAACTTACATCCCAAGTGACTCGATAAGTAAATCGAACACTTGTCGTCTGCGTCTCTGAAAGCAAAAGAGGCTGTACTTGAGCGTCACAATCAAGTCTGTCCGTGTCTTCTTTGGGGCCGCCACGGCTTGGGGGAACAAGTTCAGAGAAAGGAGACAACGGGTCGCGGCACGACTACTTACCTTGATGGCCACACCAAAACGCCAACTACTCGATAAATGCCTGGATCTCGTTCGTGGTATCTATATACCATCGCATTAGAATGATAGACGCTGTGAGAAGGCACCCAGCGCGAACCTCAACACAATATCGTAATGGTTATTCAAGTAGGGAGTTTCATTGTCGTCATCACCGAGGTTGAAACCCATGTCATAGAATATGTCGCCCGTCTTTATGTCCTTTTTCATCTCTGCTGCTGGCAAACCATCAACGAGCCAGTTGAGAGCATAATCCTCTCGTATGCGGTTGTTTATGAACTTTCCGTCTTGCGGAGGCACCTGTTGGGTGCAGAGGGTGCGGCACGTTCCATTTTCCTCTAGCATTTTAATCTGGCGCAGGCGTACTCAGGCTAAGAGACCCTGCTAACGGTGTGATGGTACGCACGTCATATGGAGAATTGAATATTCGGTCCCCAAAAAGAATGGAACCCAAAGACTCCGGCTGACTCTTTGGACCGCCTTCAGGTTGGCAAAAATGAAAGGCAGGATTGTAGTAGTCATCTTATTATTGTGCCCATCAGCAAGGGTCGAACTAGTATAGTCTAGACTCGGGATGCACCCACAATTGATCAGGGATTTCTGGTCGAGTAGGGTCGGGTCAATGTGACTTCATATAGAATATCAAGCCAGCGTACTAGTTTTGAGTCGTCCTTCCCCGACAACATCGGTGTGAGAGCATTGACAAAGAGGTCTACTTGCTCCCCTTGCTCGAAGTTGCGGGGTGCAGCACCAGGCAAATAGAATGCACTGACGCCAACCACGGGGAGCAACAGTATACTTCCCAACAGGAAACTGCGGCATTCCTTCATGTTGGAGAGACCACGGGCCTGAGCTGGCGAGAAAGGTTTTGTTGCGGATTGATATTGGAAGCTCTGCTCTCAGTGAAGGTGTAACGTGTCTGTCCTGACGGACACGTGACTAGAAAGCGGGACAAATTCACGATCGTCGGCCACTGTCTGTGCACCAAGGAACATGCCAAATATTCGCCAACCTGACAAGCATGTTCATTGGTACTAAACACAACACTACTGTACTGCGTGTCTTTCTTCCTTTAGTGAATCGAAAACGTATGAATCTTGCCTGAACTTGGCATCAACGGGATGATTCGGCCCAAAACAGTGGGTATGACATGTATTGTAGAATCTCTGAAGTGGGAAAATTTGGATTGGCTGTCTTCCAGCTATAAGGAACCTCATTAGCCTGTGGATGCCACTGGAGTCTCATATCGGGGCAATGTTACCCACACACAGTGTTAGGAGATGACTGGAGACCCAGTTACAGAATCAGCTTGGAATAATGAGTGCTGATCATTCTACATACCTCTCCATTTCAGAACAGCGCAAGGGTATCAAGGTAGTAATTCTTGGTGAGGAACCTAGAGCCATGTACAGCGAATCACATGGTACGAGTGCCCAGTCTAAGTACCAGAAGAAGGCAGAAGACTCTCACCTTCTCTGCACAAACAAGGTAGTCCTGACCTGCCAATATGTTAGTAATGCTATGGGGATCTCCAGCATTCTTTCAACTTACTTCCAAGGGCCAGTTTGGGCACCATAGCATGTTGAAAATGCTATGTATACAAAGATTCTGGGGGTCTCTATTAGGTGCGGCCAAAGGCACGAATTCCATGTGGGTGACCACCATCAAAATCTCTAGAAGCTGTCAACGCTGGATCTTAGCACTCAAGGAAACTGAAGATACAGTTATAATATGACAGAATGGCAGGGGTCTACAGCATACGCTTTATTGTGAGGATTTGTCTGTAACAATGAATCTGCTGGGGAAAAGGTCAGAGCAATGATTGTTAGCCAAGGACATAACCATTCTACAAATTCGGGGTGCACGACCGGCGAATAGTATGCCTACCAAGGATATGGATGAGCATTCCAATTATTGGTTGTCAAGGTGCGAAACGAACCTGTCGTCCACCCATTGAAAACTTGATGATACAGCCTGAGCCACAGTGTTGTTGAAGGGCGAGGAAGTCCGGTGCATGACCCAGCGTTACTGGCAGGGAAATCTCAACGCGCTGCCACCGTTCAAAAAGAGCGCAAACTTAGTATGTAACGATGCGATGCTTTTGTGGGTCTAGAACCTGCGGTGCGGATATGCGTAGGAAGGAAGAATCATCCGCCTTCTCCAACGAAATACTTAGAAGATCGTTGCACACTCAGCTACTTTGAAGGAATTTGAGCCCGACCACATGATAGGAGATAGGAATCCGACACGCGGCCCGATTCCATGAGGACGTAACGCAATTATACGCATGGATGATACCGAGGCGCACAGGGTCACGGGTTGCGAATAAGAAGACAATTTACTGTAGTTTTCGGCTAGCTTGGCGGCGTGAGAATTTTAGTAAAAATTCGACACCCATCTTCCTACCGTCATAGTGCCCCAACGCTTCACCGAAATTCGACGAAAAGGATACCAATCGACTCGGAACACTCCAGAGAATGCATCCCTCTTGGACCGGTGAAGAGATAACGATATTTCGGTATTTCGATTTTGGGGGATCGCCGGGATCTTGTGGTATGTGTTATCGAGCTCGTACGAAGGATCCAGCTATAGATAACACCTCCTGCAGGATCAGAACACTGGGTTCTTCTTCCCGACATAACCCCTTCTCTCGCAGTCCATCATCTGGCCGCAATATTTGAAACTTCGGTTGACCTACCACCGCCTGCAGATTCCGGTACCGTTGCCGTGCTCCGCTCGCAAATCGCTCAGGCAGAGCATATTGCAAAAGGAAAGGCTCTCGTGTTGCAGGAGCTCGAGGAGTAACTTTATGCTGCAGGGCAGTGTCGAATCAGAGAGACGGACGAGCTTGCCAGGCAAATCTCTATTCTTGAGCAGCAACTGTGTATCAGCATAGAGACGAGGGAGTGGGTGGACGAGGAACAGGCTGTGTCTACAGTATCGCTCAGGATGAGCTGAAGCAGGTGCAAGCGCAGTATGACGAAGCCGCACCCAGAGGCACAGAGGAAAGTCATGGATAGCACGCAATGTCATGGCCCGATTCAGATACACCACCAATATTTGTCACGGTCATGTTCTCGGATCCACCAATTTGTTGTAGGAACATGCGTGAACACGAATGCTTTTGTGCGTTCAAGTTCATGAGGTTGAGTACTCAGAGGCTGCTTCGCGACAAATCATATGATGTATTGAACGAGACGCAATGATCAAAAACAAACAATCTACTCGTCATCAAAAGTCCCAAAACTAGGGAGTACCAAAGTACCTGCCCTTGCCGCCTCAAGATCATCCTCAGCATACTCAAAGATATTGATCGCTGTGCCAATTTTGATGTCAAGCCAATCCTGGAGTTCTGATAATTGTATATACTTGCGGCTGAGGTGATTCAGGCGATAAAAGCCTTTCGCCCTCAGAACAGGTCCGAATCGTGAGTAAACAACTCTATCTTTATTCCTCCCACCATGAGTGTCAAGATATGAGAACCATTCGATGAGATCGGGAACAGGCTTGAGTAGACCCGGAGCAGGTGAAACCGAGCGCACGTTCTGGGATGTTGGCGCACTAAGCCCTGATTGAGCGGACGGCTGACCTGGCAATCCAGTGCCCTGTGGACCTGCTCCCCATTGTGGTAAAACAAAGATGGGGGGGGGACAGCCAGGGTATCCGTATCCAACTGGGAAGCTAGGCTGTCCCATTGGTGCATCGTTCTGTTGGTTGGACGAGGACCTGGCATGTGGCGCGTTCTCAAGAGCAAGGCGAACTGGTTTTTCGTCGATCGTCGCTAGACCTTCCATCTGATCAATACACCCAGGCCATATCAGTAAAGTAAGCTTGAATCATAGTAGAAGGAGAATACGTACGATTTGTATAGCCCAGAAAGATAAGTTGCTGATTGTCAGCGTTTGACATACATTACCGCCACTCGGACTGTAGCACCACCTGTCAGTGCCCTTCGAGTGAATATCGCACTTCCATCGTTCTTGGAGCTTCTTTATCAGCTTGAGACGGCGACCAGCTCCATCCAGCTCTGGGTCAACAGACTCAGACGCTGTCTTCTGCTTGCTAGCAACGCCAGATGTCGTGTTAGAACCTTTTGCACCCTGAAAATAAAAATGTCATTGGAGTCATGAGAACAGAAAATGAAGCCTACTTACACCTTTGCCAGGGCGGGAGAAGCCACTGTTTCCAAGGGAGGCTGCATCTTCAAATTGGACGACTGGATTCTTGGGTGTGCGAGTCGACTTACGCCCACTAGGTAGACGTCCGGGTACGATGAGATCCTGTAAGCGTCCTATGAATATATCCAGTTCATCGCTTGAATGGATTGAGGTTGATGCCTGCTTTGCTTTGTCAGAGTCCAGACGATACTGGAGGCGGACCACCTTGGGGTGTCGTTCCATCTTCTCAGCAACGATGTCACGGAGCGCAGTAAGTGTGATGGTGGACAGTATCTTGAATGGAGCGTGTGTACCGTCTGGACGAGGGGCTGAGCACTGAATGGTAAAGGCTAAAAAGGCTAAAAGTGAATAAAATAATGAGGGGAAACCTTTCGACAGAACAAGTGCCACTTACCGTCATCATCATTGGAGGTGGCGGCTGTCTTAGCAGTTTGCTGCTTGTGTTTTCGGCGTGCCTGGGGTGCTGCAGCTGCCACAGGTTTAGAAGGGCGGCGTTGATGAAGAAGATTGTCGAGTGCAATGTCAGAGTCCTCATCGTTAGATGAGCCCTGTACGTCATCGAGATTGAAGTTCTCGCTTGACATCTCGCTCTGGCCTTCGTCGTCGAGATCCATACACTCGGGTTCACTCGTCCCTGTGGTCATGACACTCAAGAGTTGGTCTGCACTCCTGATCGCCTCCGCAGGGAACATGGGAATGTCCATGTCTTCATCGTCTTCATTGAAAGTCGTGGGACCATAAGCTTCATTGTCTTCATTGAAAGTTGTGGGACTGTAAGCTTCATCAAGTTCAGCAATAGAATCCAAATAGGCATTTTGAGTATCGTCTAAGGTTGATAGGATCGTGGATCGTTTCTGTCCAGATGGGGCTACTAGTACTACAGGCGAGGCACCCGTATTCTCCGGTATATGCTGGTCCTTGGTTGAAACTTTGGGCTGGGACTCGACTGAGGTATGAGCGTTGCGCTGGGAGGTAGGGGGAACGCTGGACCGAGAAGTACTAGACGCACGGGAACGGCGCTTGCCCTGTGTGACCCGAGGCTCACTCGGGAGTGCGCTGGTCTTCGTAGAGCAAGCAGTGGTCTCATTGAGCCCACATATGTCAGAGAGCCCGCTCTGTTCGCATCTGCAGCAGACTTTGGTCCCAGGAAGTACTTCGCACTTTACTTTGTGCGCTCGACACCGCGCACAAGCCCCGACCCGCTTTCTCTTGCCTAAAAAGCAATGGACTGAGTAGTGCACTTCAGATAGAATAGAACTTACCTGTGTCAGCCTGAGAGGCTTGCGCTTGGCCAGCGAGTGAGTCGCCCCCAATAGTGAGACTGGTGGCTCTCTGTCTTGGGGGCATGGTATTGGACAGGTCGTGGTCTGGGTAAAACGAACGGGAGGGTACGGACCATTGTATTTACATGCTGCCTGAGTGGCGGCTGTGGCCGCTTGCCTGGCCGCTTGCCTTGCCTTGTGTTCGATGCGGTCCTTCATTAGTGGAGTAATCAGTCATCGCTACGAGATCCAGACCTTGTTTTTACATACCAAGACTCGGATAGCATGAAGATGCTAATCGATGAGGTATATCGTGAGCCACGTAGTGCACAGTGGCAGCGCATTGGAACTTTGAACCAACCGTCGTCGAGGCGAGACATGAGTACCAAATGAAGTATCCGATGAATCAAGATGTTCATACAACAACCATGACAATTCAAAAACAAAGACTACGTCGACAACAGATCATATGTAACCACAATGTACATACCATCCTCGAATGTCTGCAGGTGTGATGGTGTAGAGCGCTTTCATAAGAGTAATGTAAATATCCTCATCCGACATTTCCGTCATCGCCATTCGAGCATATTCACCATTCCTCCGCAGGTGATACTTCATTGCAGAGAATGTCAGTTCGATCGGGTTGAAGTCAGGGGAATAAGGTGGTAGAAACTCGCAGCGCATGCCTCTGCAAAAATCAGTGTAACATTAGTTCGCGTTCACATATCCGTGTTATAAAATCTCGTACCTAGCTTGAATCAGATTCTGGATGTCTGGATGCTTGTGAATCTGGCAATTATCCATTACAATAACAGAACTTGCGCCAGGAAATGGCTGCATGTTGTCGAGTAATCGCTCAATGAATCGTTTGAACGTGTCAGCACGGAATGAGCCTTCAACTATGTCACAATGCAAGATACCATCATGGAGCGAAATAGCAGGTAGAATGGAGAAGCTACGAATTGTTAGTGATGATTACAAACTTGAAATATGGACCTACCGCCGACCGCGCACAAAGAAAGCCTTCTGCTGTGCTTTTGTGCCCCGAATTGACCAAGCGTGGCCACGATAAGTCGTACGACGGTCCACAGAGCTTTTGTTAACAAATACCAACTGTTCAGGCCGGTACAAACCAATTCGCGCATGATAGTCAAGTCGTTTTTCCGCAGACCTTTCTGCCGCAACCCGTGTAATCTAGAAGGATAAAAATTATGTACAGAAGATAGTAGGTCAGTCACTCACCTTTTTCATGGTAAATCCCTTCCTGCGAAGGGTTCTCCAAACAGTGGAGTGCGAGATCTGAACACCGGTTGATACAGCCAACATCTCTTGGAGTTCGTCCAAGTATAAATCTGGGGCTTTCTCGATGGTACCTAGAAGAAACTGTAGTAGTTTGAATGTCTTTAGCAATCAAACAATCAATTGGCATCTTAGATGTGACATACCTCAACGTCAATGTCTCGAAGATGTCGGTTATTGGATCGGTCTCGTTTGCCTGGTTGGTTGTCTTCATTCGGTACTGTCCCGTAAGCGTGAAAGTGAGCAAGAACTCGCTGGACAGTTCGAGTTGATACATTGAGTCCTGTAGCGATGTGTTCTTGATCCAACATTCGGGAGAGCCGTATGATAGCCCATTGAATTTCAGCACACGTTTGTCGACCTTGAGGCATGTCTCCTACACGTTTTTCGATGACCAGATCCTACATGCGAGCTCAATACACACATACCACAAGATCCCGGCGATCCCAAAAATCGAAACACCGAAAAGTCGTTATCTCTTCACCAGTCCAAGAAGGATGTGTTCTCTGGGGTGTTCCGAGTCGATTGGTATCCTTTTCGTCGAATTTCGGTGAAGCGTTGGGGCACTATGACGGTAGGAAGATGGGTGTCGAATTTTTACTAAAATTCTCACGCCGCCAAGCTAGCCGAAAACTACAGTAATGAAGAAGCCGCTCACCCATTTATTCGTTGCTCGGTTCAGGAAGCGGATCAGTCGAGAACTGGGTACTAGTTACATACCGTGGGAATTTAAATACAAGTATTATTATGTAATGAGTATTTAGGCCTTTAGGGGTGTATCAAATAGGTGCTGTGGCTGATAAACTGTAACGATACTCGGAAATCGCCGAGTAGCTCAGCCGTCGAGCAAAGCTCTGCTCATCGACCTCACTGACCTCAAGAATGGGCTGTACGTTGACCACCTGAGGTACCGGCCTCTCACTGACGTTCCCTACAGCAAACAAACCCCGTGGACTTCAAGCCGCTCGCAAACTCCGCAATGACCGTCGCGTAAACCGCTGGGTACGTATCTCTCCGTCAACACCAAGCACCCCCAAGATCTCATAGTCCATTTGTATAGGCGGACAAATCGTACAAGAAACGCGCCCTTGGTAACGTCTTCAAAACCTCCCCCACCGGAGGATCTTCACATGCAAAGGGCATCGTCCTCGAGAAAGTCGGTGTCGAGGCCAAGCAGCCCAACTCCGCCATCCGCAAGTGTGTCCGTGTGCAGCTTATTAAGAACGGCAAAAAAGTTACGGCCTTCGTGCCTGTAAGTTTTCTTTGTGCGTTGTACCCATGTCGCTGATCGCTTTTGGCGTGCTAGAATGACGGTTGCCTAAATTTTGTTGATGAAAATGACGAAGTCCTCATCTCTGGTTTCGGTCGTAGTGGTAAAGCCAAAGGTGATATTCCTGGTGTGCGCTTCAAGGTTGTGAAGGTGTCTGGCGTTGGTCTCCTTGCGTTGTGGAAGGAGAAAAAGGTGGGTTATCTCGACTTGTTCTAAGTATTCACCATTAACCTATGATCTGAACGTCAGGAAAAGCCTCGGTCATAAGGGGCGTTTGCTTGCTGATCTCCCCTATTTTCACGCTACTCTCCCCTACGAGCACGTATGCATTGCCCACAAATATACTGCCCTTCCAACGAAACCTAGAAGGTAACATCCACAGTCGTGGTTGCAGCGGTGAATGCTATTATCGACGTTGAGATATTTACTAAGAGGGTGGTGACTCCTGGCTAGGCCTGACGGCCGGTCTCGCCGCAGGACGTGTGCTGGATCTGATTGATTCGACATCTACTCGCTCGAGTCGCGCGTGTCATTTGGAGAATGCTGGCGCAGTTGCTGTGTGCGGTATCTATTTAACTTACTAACCATTCAGCGCAGCCATTGATGAGACAGACAGTTATTACATAGATTGTCGAAATCATCTCCGGCTCATAGGGCGGATAACTGTACAGGTACCATTACAGCTGCACTCGTCCTAGTGCTCTAGCAGCCCTGTTCGAACATCACGGTCGCCGAGTCGGCTTGCTTTTCATGATCGGATATTCGCCCTGCCAACACCCCATACACTTTCGAATGTCGACGACCCACTGTCCGGCCAGTCGCCCTCCAAGGACCCTCACGCTCCCCCAGGCTTGCGCGAGGCCGTCTTCGACATAGACTTAGAAAAGAAGTGGATGCTGAGATCTGAGATCGTAGTTACATGTCATGTAGTCGTGAATTTGTAGCACCAGCCTGCCACCACTGTTGTCCTCCCCATCTCGCGTGATTGTTTAGTTTTTGAGTCGGGGACTCCGCGCCGCTACGATTGGATTCCCTAAGCTAACAAACGCTGTCCCGATCATATGGCCGTAATTCCTCTCCCCTGCATATACTTCTTCAGGTCCCTCATCAACTCCAGTTGCTCTTCGACGGTCAGCCCGCTGACTATCATCTGTAGGATGGATCCTACGGTGACGTGATGTTCCCGAATCAGGCTGCTGTAGTACACGTAGGTGAATACACCCATTAGGAACCTGGCAAATTTAAGTTTTGCGGTGCACGGTCTTTGACATTTAACGTACTGGCAATCCATACGATCCGTCATACCACCGTGTCCGGGGATGCTGTGGCCGAAGTCTTTGATGTCGAATGCGCGTTTGAAACCAGAAGCGAAGAAACCACCAAAAGGTGCAACCAACGAAGCAAAGATAGCAAAGACAAGCAGATGAAGTTGATACGGGAAATAGGGAATGACTGTCACCGGGCGACCGAGCTACAAACGGCACGGTTAGCCCAAGCACAGATGATTCCACATTGGACGCAATACGCACGAGTTGTGACAAAAAGACTCTCAACGGTGCCCAGATTTCCCATTCTTTAGCGATAAAGACAGGGTTGGGAATACATTGGACGTTGCTCCACACACTAACACCTAGGTCGTGGACAGGACAGATCATATAGTTGAACCGCATGAAGTAAGTTCCCCAGACAACGCTAAAGATGAGAGTGCTCCAGAATGCACCGACGAATCCTTCGACGGTTTTTTTGGGAGAGAGCTTGATCAACGGGGTACGACCGAGGGTGATACCCCAGATGTAGGCAAACACATCGTTGCAAATGACCAGCGAGGCAGGGACAAAGAACCAGATCAGTCCCTCAAGGATATTGTTGATGATGAAGTGGCTGCAAAGCGTTTCAGACCCAGATCTTGTTCAGGGGCAACATTCCTACCTGGACACCACGATCAAGAGCAAACTCATATGAACCCAGCAAAAGAGGCCAAACTGCTGCTTCAGATAACCCCGCTTAAGCGATAACACAAAGCCCATGAACCCGATGGTGTACAGGGTGAAGCTGATCATACGATGGTTCGTTGCAAACGGAAGTAGCTGTCCGTCAGTGAACACTACGTGCTTCAGGATGATATGAACACAACGTCACGGCGAATTAGAGTGCGACTCACCTTGAAGTAATATATAATACTTTCACCATATAGAAAGTAGTTGGTCACGGCGAAGAAGTACCAATTGAGAGTCTTGCTCCAAGGATCCTTATGCTCCTTGACTGCAAATTCCGCAGTTTCGGGGGAGACATCCTTCAACGAAAAGAGAGCTGTAACCTCTCGGTAAACCAACGTTTGGCATAGCATAACAAGGATGATCAGGTAAGCGTGCCCCATGAGCAGAAGACCTATCCTAATGTCAGCATTCCGGCTTGTCAATAAAGCGTGGCCAGCCCTACCCATGAGTCCTCCAATCATGATGAACGTCCATAATGTCCTCGTAACCAGATTTTGGCGTTTCTTTGTGCGTTCAGCTTCTTGAATATCTTGTTTAGTCTTCACGGCACGCTCGACATCCGTCTGGTCCCGCGGTTCCGCTATAGGTTTTGGATTCACCTCAGCCAATGCGGAACTTGGGGCTATGGGCAGGCTGTCAACGAGATAGAAATACCACGAAACAAGGCGAACATACTGTCGGACTTTATGGCAGCTGAAACATTGCTAGGTCCAGGATGAAGTCGTGGGGGTTCTGGGGTAGGGAGAACATCCTCTCTGTCGGTCTCAACGCTAGATTCAGGCGGCGCATGCTCTGCTTCCGATGAAAGGACCTCCCCATCAGTGACAACGGCGGAACGTGCGATGGACTGTTCCAACGAAGGGGTGGCTCGTGGCGAGTTCTCCGCTGTTGAAGCCTTGGCCGCGGCTCTGGCTTGCTTGCGCCTCTCCGTACGCGCCTGCTTTTGCAGCTTTTTGAGCTGTGATTTCGACAATTTGGGTGGTTCGGTGCTGTTCGTGCGCGATGGGTGCATAGGTATTTGGGTACGAAGGGAAGGACCTACGTGTCTGACGACGGCTGGGCATGTTCTTGAACAAACTCCTCTTCAGACTCCTCCGGGTCCTCGACAGGAAGGGCGGCAAAGACGGACTTGGTCATAAATTGACCAGAAGGTATCGTCGCGGCTGACTTGCTCATGATGAGCGTGTTGGTCGTGGCGAAAGCGTGAAAGTGGCCTGGCTGCAGAGTGGTGACCTTCTATTATGAAAGCCGGCGACTTAAGCGTGAAAACTCGACCAAACACAGGCAAGGAGATACACGACCAAGAAAAGTAGATGCGGCCGACAAGGTTAAAAGCAAGTGAGATGAGGATAGATTTGCTGTGAGCCCTGGTTTAAAAAGGATCTGGGAAATGTTGGCGCAGTCCAGCTTCAATGAACCGCAGGGTGACGCTTAGGCTCGGCCGAAACACCCGTGCCAAGGTTCCTCACAGGTGGGCGCTTTCCGGTCTCAATGACATAGTGAGGTCGGTTTTGGGGCTGTCCCCAGCCGATATGATCGACCTATCCTCGCCAGCACCACCGGAGCTGTCTTGCACAGAAGACAATCCAACAACCCAAGGAGTCTTGCCACGAAGGCGAGCAGTGTTCACGCCAGCACTTGTCCACGCATGTGGACATACCAAGTGCATGAGACATCCTGGACAGCACACAGAAGAGCTGATGCGAAAAAACAGCAGATAATCTAGATCGTATTTCTACCCGGCCGATCTTCATATCGCACCTGTATTACTAAGCTTCCATAGAGAGTTTGTATGTATGCCATATGCTCTGACCTGATAATCGGCCGAATCGACATGAAGCCAGGGCGGCGAATTAACGCTGGGATTTGTGTGGTGCAAACGGGGGGTGACGAATTACCTGTGAGGACAAGTATCCTCATAATCGGACATATGCATCAAGTGGCTGTAGCAGACCAGCTCTAAGGATCAATCGCATCATCCCCCCATTCAATTTCACTGCTTCCTCATGCTTGTATCCCTTTGACAATTAAGTTAAAAAAGAACCAATGAGCCACCCATCCTTCCTGCCGTGTACATCGAGGGATTGTTTCTCTAGAGGGTACGAAAACATTCTAAGTACGTGGCTAGGAATACATACTTGTATTAGGCTGCAACAGTTTCTGTCGGTATCTGTCAAGTCCCTTCGGCTCGCGGTCAACGGTATCATAAATAATGATATAGATTGGTGTCGACTCAGAATTTCCAGTCTTCCTCTGCTTTCATCGCCCATGGGACTTGGGTAAAATTGTTAGCCAACGAACACGGACGCCAAGGAGTTGTCGCCCACATTTGTTAAGTAGTGTCTTGGAGAATATCTTCTCAATGGGGACGTCGTGCTTCTTGCACCACGCGGCAGTAATCCTGGTAGGATGTCAGCAATCTCTCAACGGACAACATAGCACCAATCACCGAGGGTCCAGATAGTTAATCTTACTGTGGTAATTCGGATGGTGAATCAGCAAACGATTCACAAGTACAGAAGTACAAAATACAACGAACCTCGTGCCCAATGCAACTTCCTTCCCGGCCTCGCGATCATCCATTTGCAACTTGAAGGTCTTGATCCTCTCGTCTAGCTTCTGGATCGCCTCCTCGATCTTCTCCACGGGACGCTCTCTCTTCAAAACTGCCTTACCAGTCCCGCGTTCTTTAGCAAGCCTCTTGTAATCCGCCTCAATGGCGGCAATTCGGTCTTTTAAGACAGAATCATCCAGGGGTTGGCTACCCTCCTCGACGAGTTTCTCGTTGTCTTTGGCAAATTTCTTCTCTGCTTTCTCCACATCTTTCTTTTTCAACGAATCCTCATGTTCCGTAACCCATTCATCGTCTAGGTCCGACTCGTCATCAGCATAAAGCTCGGTTTTCCGGTATTTGGGGTCGAAATTGAAGAGGACATGACGAAGCTTCATTCGATCGTACTTGAAAGCGCGGAGCTGGATGGCAGCTAAGTATGTTGGGTGGCAACCTCCATGGCAAAATACGTACTCGGTCACGCATCTTGCCCATGGATTGTTCATGAGTCTTTGGTGCACTCCTTTGATGGTTACAAAGTATGGCGACCATGCGATTGGCATGGTTGTACGCATTCAGCTTCTCTTGCACCGTAGCATTCTTCGGCGTGCCCTCGTCCAACTGCTCCTGGAAAGTTATTGATGCGTTATAAGTACGAAACACCTTGGCGGTCAGGCCTTTCATATATGATGCAAGGTGTCTGTTGAGAAGAGACGTCTAAGGTTGTCAGAGTTAGTTTTGTGCCAACGGGTTCAAGTGCAAAATTACGTTGACGCGATCGAATACGTTGTCACTTTCTTCCTTATTATCCTTGAACAAGCGAATGTTTTTGAACACTTGAGCCTCAACGGCGACACGGTTGTAGTACCGGATGGAGTCTTTACCGAGAAAATCAAAGACGATGAAATTGGGTGCCTCCAGCGTGACATGTTCGCAGCGCAGCGAGCAACAGCCCACTGTATCTGCTTCATCTTCCCCTTTCTCGTTACCCGCACGAAGAGCAAGTCGATCTATGAAATACATGGCAGTCGCCCGCTGTCTGTCAGCCATGACCTTGCTCTTCAAGTCGGCTTGATAATCTGTGCGGATTCTCGCGACGTGATCCTAACGGGGAATAAGCGCATCGCATTAGGAATGACGTGGATCTATACCTTGAGTTCGCGGGCCTTCTCAAACTTCGACATGTCGCTCTGGCCCTTCAGCGAGCTACCCGCGGCCAAAAACACGTACTTGTAGTTACCGTTGACATTTTCAACCCAATTGGCAAGCCAGGTCACGGTTTTATCATGCACTACGCCTTTCCAGTTCCCAGGCATATTTGGGATAGGAATAGGAACACTCTCGCCGATGTTAACGGTGATATCCTCGGGGCGAACGCGGAACTATCCCATACATCAGTGGTTCGCCCTCTCCGGTAAGCCTAGGGTCAATTAATGTTCTTACTTTCAAGGCACCTTTCTTGGGGTGATCACCACGACCGCGAAACAGTCCTGGAGGTTCTACACGGAAGTTTCCAACCTTTTCCTTACGGCCATCAAGGAGACACGTCATATATTTCTCCTCCATCGCGTCCTTCTGCTTCTTGAGCTCCTTCTTCTCAGCGGTACTCAGCGCTTTCTTCTTGGCCTTCTCTGCTTCGAAATATTCAAACATAGGCCGGAAATCGCATTGGTCAAACTCGGTTATTTTAATCTTGTTGCGCTATCCAAGAGTCACCACTCGGGTTGCCGCAAGCAATCAGGAAAAGCTTACGGGAGGGTGATCTTTCAGAACCTTGAGCCAATCCTCGAAGAAATTCTTGTTGAATGTCTTGTCTTGAGCATGATCTGTCTCTAACATGGCTGCGTAAAATCCGGCAACTTCCTCGGACTCTGGCGGGAGGTCAACCTCCTTGCCTGAGTTAAATTGTCAGCATTATCTGGAAAAACGTGAGATACAACCGGATTAAGACCTTTGTACTTCATCTTCACATCTGAGGGAAGCGATTCGTAAGGAGGCGGAAATATAACACCGTTGTGTTCGAGAGTCTGCCACTTGTCTTCACCATCTCCGTTGGCTTGCTCCTCCCACCATCGGTAGACATCCTCGGCATCCTCTTCCTCCTTCTTACCCTTCTTGTTCGCCTGGGGAGTTTTGGAAGAAGAATCTTCTTCTTTGGCCTTTTTGTTTGGGGCTCTCTTTCGCTTCGGCTTGACATCCTTCATCTCCACGTCGCTTTCGGGCTTCACCTTTGCCTTGCTTGACGAACGCTTCTTCGTCAAAGGCTCGTCATCCGAAGCGGAGGACTCCATAGCCTCCTCCTTCTTGACTTTCTTCCTCGGCGGGGCTTTAGCCTTGCCATTCAAAGCGCGTTTTCGCTTGACGGTGACCAAGGCAGCACCGCTATCGCTTTCTACCTTGCCATTGGAAGCATTAGCGATGGTAGTATGTGATTCGTGAGGTACGGCAGTAGATTTGGTTTTCTTTGCTGGGGAGGAAGCAAGTGGGATATCATCATCATCCTCACTGTCAGAGTCTTGGGCTGCAGCACGTTTTCGCGGTCGAGATTTGCCGGGCGCCTGGATACCATTGGCCTGGGACTGGAGGATGATTATAGGGGGGCCGTAGAATATAGTGTGTTGGGGGGACACATACTAAAGGAAGGTCGTCTTCACTCATTGGAGAGTCGTCTGCATCAGCGTTGAAGTGACCGTTGCCATTGACTGCGACGTGGCCGTTTCCATTAGCGCCAGCAAGAACGGTAAGCGGTGGATCTTCGTCTGAAGACATGGCAGTGTCAAAAAAACACAGGAAATGGACCAGAAGGAGTGAGGTTGGGTCAAGACGGGCAGCAGGGGCGGAGAAACGCGGAAAGAGACAAGTGAAGGAAGGGACCCTTCTGCCGAGCTGTGAATGTTGAAATGACAAGTCCAGATAAGCCTGCCCTAGTCGATCACGCACGTGACTTTGAAACCGCGGGCATGGACGGAGTGACGAAGCAGCGGCTCGCCACTCCGTTTCAGGTCAGTACGAGGTCAGTGCAACGTCTTAAAGGGAGCGTTCGGCGTCGTGCTCAGCAGTGTGTCCGACAGCATGGCCAACACGCCACTTTTCCGTGATCCGTGGGCCAAGAGAGAAGCATGGCGGAAACACCCCGTGTTTTCCAATCGTGCCATGTTCTCCAGCTTGTTTCCTGGTTTTGGAATAGCCGCAGTCGCATTTACCGCCTATGTCGTCTTTGACAACTTCTATGGCAAAATACAAAATGGCAGCCATTGATCTGGTGTGTCCAGATCAGCCCACGCCTGCAAACCACTCATATGACACCGTTCTAACAGGGCCCGTGTTTGTGGCAGGATGTGCATCCTGTGCACGTCTCAGAACCTGTGTCCGATATTCTAGACCTGTATCATATACCTGACCAATTCACATCACACGCCGTCAGTGTCCCGCAGCGCTTCCTTCATCGTGCTGTGCCTCGTGTAGAAAACCAGGTAGTGGTGACGTTGGCGTTGGTATTGCTTTAGCTCTAAGATGATCTTTTTACTTCTACAAGTCGGAGTGGATTTTACTCCAGAGGAGGCATCTTCCGCACAACTTTTCCCTCGTTTTTTGCATGCACCTTGAGTTTCTCCAAGATGGGGGAGTCAGACCATCGTTCAGGCGGTGTGCGATTGCCCGTCGACCAATAGTATATGTCCCAGTCGGGCTCATCGAGCAACTACAAGTCAGGAGGCAAGAAACGTTTGTCAAGTGTACAAAGACAGCTGGGAGAGAGAATGTACCTTGTCGTATTCAGATAACTCAGCACGGGTCATGGCGGGGAGGTGGTCTCGGGCAAAGGTGCTCAGCAGAAGGTCGCTCTCGAGCGTGCCGCGCTTGCGTGACTGATAGAGAAGGCGTGCACGTGTTGTCTCAAGTGGTTCATTTGGGCGGGGAAGAGGCTCAGGAGCGGGGATGTCAGCCGGTGTGGTTGTGCTAGAAAGGTGCTGGGGTGTGTGGGGAAGCGGCCATGGGTCGGACGAGGCGTTCGGCGCAGAGACAAAGAGCGTGCGTGAACGGCGGCCGGAATGCCTTGTAGCGATACGAGCGACTTGGACTATCATGGCTGTCAAATTCTAAGTGGCTCAATTTCCCACTCCCTGACACAAAATCGATGTTCCAAGACCGTACATACATACATCTATGTATGTATACGAGCCACCAGTGAAAACCCAGCAACGTTCAGCGTGTCAACTTGAAGAATGGGTATGGCCCATTCAACCTCTAAGGTACCGCCTGTATACTTCATTGTGCGTTTCCTCTACATAATGGTATCCCAGCTTGTCCAAGAATTGCTGGAACAGATCATAGTCTTGACGAGGTACCTGAATCCCCGTCAACACCTTGCCAAGGTCTAGGATGCAAGCTAAGTATAGACGTTGACTTTGATGTGAACGACTGACCTGCGCCATGGTTGCGATAATGAAACAAGGAAATATTCCATCCTTGATGAAGACCTTCCAAGAATTTGCGCAGAGCTCCAGGCCGCTCAGGGAACTCTGGAGGTCAGATCGCGTTTGAGCAAGGCAAAGGACGTGAAGATTTAAACCCACCAAATCTAAATAAACGTTCGTCAGGCACAACACGGCATCCCCCTACCATATATCTTGTATGGCTCTTCGCCATCTCGTTGTCACTGATGTCAAATCCCTTGAATCCTTTTTGTTGGAGAGCATCCAGCACTGCTGACACTTCCTTTGTCCGTGACGAGGACTCGAGCTTGAATGAGAGGAAGATATGTGCGAGATCTGGTGAGTTATACCGATAGGCGAATTCCGTGACGGATCGGGGGTATATGATTGAGTGGAGTGCAAAGAAACTATGCTCAAAGATATGAGGGAGTGACGACAGGGTGATGATAAGGATGTACCTGCCAGGTTTCTCAGGAACTTCGACACTCAACAAAGCTTCTCGACCTTCACCGAGTTCTGCACGCTCGGCGACAAATCGCAAACGGTCAAAGTTCATGTTCGCACCACTGACAACGGCAACAAACTTTCGTTGAGCACCAACCAATTTGTTGGCGATGATGTGGTGTTTCAATCCAGCAAGAGCGAGCGCTCCCGCTGGCTCGGTGATCGATCTAGTTTCTGCAACAAAGAAGTGAGTATTGGAACGCCGGGTGGTACAACTGAATTTTGAAAACATACCCTCGAAGATATCTTTGATTGCGGCACAAAGCTCATCGTTGTCAACGAGAACAATTTCGTCCAAGAGTCGTTGGCAAATGCGAAATGGCTCTGCACCGACCAGTCGGACAGCAGTACCATCGCTGAATGGGCCAACTTCTGCCAGCGTCACGCGGTACCCTTTTTTCAAGCTTTGATACATAGCATCAGCGTCGACGGTTTCTGCGCCATATACTTTAGTGTTTGGGTTTCCGATGCGTTTGACGTATTCAGCGATGCCAGCGACCAAGCCGCCACCACCAATGGCACCAAAAATACCGTCCAGAGCATCGGAATCAGGCAGCTGTTTGAGAATTTCCATTGCGGTGGTACCTTGGCCGGCGATGACCAAAGGGTCGTCATAGGGCGGGACGAAAGCAAGGCCATGTACAGCTGCAAGTCGAGCACACTCTGCTTTGGCCTCGTCAAAGTCAGATCCGTGAAGGACAACCTTTGCACCCAAGCGTTGGACATTGGCGACTTTGATGGAGGGTGTCTCCTTCGGCATGACTATGGTACATGGTATACCGAGACTTCCCCCAGAGAGGGCGACGCCTTGAGCGTGATTGCCTGAGAGAGAGTTCTGAGCAGGATCGGGGAGGGCACCGCAAGGGATGGAAGCGTATGCAGGGTACGCATACTAACCAGCACTACATGTGATGACACCCTTCCATCTATCCTCTTCGCGGATGTGTGCCATGAAGTTGTAGGCACCGCGAATTTTGAAACTGAAGACCTCTTGGAGGTCTTCGCGCTTGAGCCATATCTGATTTCCTAGTCTTGCGCTGAGATTTGGGGCGAAGACGAGGGGAGTCTCTTTGAGTATTTCGTAGACTTTTGAGGAGAGGATAAGACGGAGATAATCGGGTTCATTGGATGCGAGAAGATGGTGGGGGGCGAGGGAGGGATAGGGGAGAGGTTCTGGTGCATAGGAGGAGGACTCGAGGGTGGCCGAGGTCACAGGCATGGGGAAGAGAGGACAACCATGCCCGGCCGCGATCGTAGAGCTCGGTTGTTACCGGATTCGGGAAACGGGCCTGCAAGCCGAAGCACGATATCATCTGACCCAATGCCCGAAGTAAAGTGCTCAAGACCAGCTAAGCCCTCGGTCTTGAACCTATCAAGTACTTCTTTCTTGGTCACTTGTTACACCCAGATTAGCAGCGTTTAATTTTATGATGCGCCCGGCTATGGTTTCTGCGCATTGTCTCCCTGGTGCTGGCTTGACACTGGTCACTCGCGGCTGTCGGGTTTAGGACTTGCATTTCGAGCAAAGTCTAGAAGTACTTCTGGTGTCAATGCCTTTGGGCACTTGCTTCTACTTAATACACACTCGGACAAACACTATGACCAAGTAATTCGAGAATCCGATGGTACTTTTGGGTGGACCCTACCGACATAATCCTAGTTCCCGATGTCCAGGACGAGACCGCTCCCGCTGTGGGTCACGATGGCACGAGGGTGCCAGTGGCGACGCGCTCAAGACAAGTGCGCGTGATGCACAGAGGTCACGTGCGGTAAGATAGTGGATGTGATGTGCGGCGCCGCACGCCCGACGGGGATCGTTAACAACGAGAGCGTTCTGGCCGACGTGTCCGGCGTGCATGGGGGGTGTCGTGCCCGTCGGAGGGAGACCGATTGCGCAGGGGAGACTGACACCGCTGTTGGGGCAGGCCACACCGCGCCTGATCGTGACGAGACCGAGTCGGGCGGCGGTCGAGTGCGATACCATGCGGGGACGGTGGGAGAGGGTGGGGACGGTGAGGAGGACGGGGAGACGAGGAGGAGCGGAAGAGAGGGTGATATGTAGCGTAAGAGCTGCCAGCCCTAAATAAATGTAGGGTGTAACATCTAGACCTTACTTTGTTCTTTACCATGGCCCAAGCAGCGACAATGGGACCACCCCTCTCTCCGCGCGAGACCCGTCGCTCAGGAAGACGCTCCGCCCCCTCCGCATCCGCGAGCACCTCCAAATCCCCAGACTCGCCCGCCCCAGAGTCCGCACCAAGACCCAAGGACTCATCTGCCCGCTCTGCTCCACCAAACACCAACCCAAATGGCCGCACAAGGCGTCCAAAGCAGGAGGATATTGACGACCCCATCCCCAACAAGAATACTCACTTGAACGGCAGCACCTCAAACCATGCCAACGCCAACGGCAGGTCAAAACGCAGGGGTAAGGAGAAGGAGAAACCGCCCCCGATAGATCAGCTCGTCGAATCCGTCCCCTCCAAACATTCCTCTACCTCTGCAGGTACGGCCGAGCCTCAGGACGACGACACGGAGGAACAGGGCATCACGCGTTGCGTATGTGGTATGAACGGTCCGTCCCCACTGCCCCCTCCCAGTCCCGCTTCCTCATCCATCATCCTCTCGCCAGAGGACGATGCCGAGGGTGGTGAATTCATGGTCCAGTGCGAAATATGCAACGTTTGGCAACATGGCCTTTGCATGGGTTTCGAGTCGGAAGCCCAGCTCGCTGCAGCGGCCGACTACTACTGCGAACAATGCAAACCAGAGCGTCACCAAGATCTTCTCAAGTTTGTCCCTTTCCCTAGCTCCATATCGTCAGTGCCTTGACTCCACTTCTCTCTATCTAGACGGCTAGCAAAGCTAGTCCGTGATTCATCAACCCACTCGCGCAACACAACCTGCCGCCCCTCTCGTTCTCACTCTCCCAGTCATCTGCTGAAACCCCCAAAGAGACGCAATACGATGAATAGCCGTGATGCCGCATTCGACGAGAGCTTGAAAGAGCTTATCGAAGCAACCGCCGCAGAAGCGGCAGCTGCAACAGACCCCCCAAAGCCCGGCGTAAACGGCTGCATAAGTGGTCAAAGTGAAGTGCCTGATGATGACTCGAATAGTCGGAAGAAGCGAAAGCGCGGGGAAGACGATGTGTGCGTTCAGCCTGCCAATTTTAGATCCAACTATGGCTCACACTGCTCTGTAGCCTCCCAAAAAAGCGTACAAGGTCGGCATCAAGTGCCTCGGATGGTGCTGGTGCAGCCGCCTGCGTTGTTCCCGAAGAGCTACCACCACCCACCAAGCGCTCTACAGGCGGGAAATCCGGAAATTCTCGCAATCGACGAGGTGGTCCACGCAAGGCCGTCCCCACGCATCATGATGTTGTCGCCTCCGTTGAGGACGAAGGTATGTGTCCGAGCCAACCCATTGAACATGGTCCGCTTACCGACGTGACCTAGGCAGCGGTCTGAGCAAGCGATCGACCCAAACGACCCGCGGTAGAGGTGGTCCTACGCCAAAACGCCCCCCTGTGTCCTCTCACGCGCCAATTAGCGTCACTCAGGATATCTCGAGCAAGCGAAATCATTCCGGGGCCGGAGTGGCGAACAGTTCTGCCGAGAATTCTCGAGCATATCGCAATTCCCATGCCTACGCGATCTCCCAACAGCCTCTCTTTACGTCATGGAACTTGCCGGACTATCTGGCCCACCTCGAACACATGCTCCCAACGGATATACCGCGCCCGCTCGAAGTCCGCAGTCTGGCCATTGGCCCTGGTGGAAGAGAGTCTCTGGAGAGGACGATGGAAAGAGGAGTCAAGGTCAAGTGGCCAAGCAAGCGCACGAGCGTCGGAGACATGAATAAGCGTGTTCGCGCGCTTGTGGAATGGGTGGGCAGGGAGCAGGCAGGCGCGCTCGACCGTGGCCGTAGGAGGGATGCTTTGGAAAGAGCGTTGAAGGACAGCACCTCAGGGGCAGGCGACATCCTCCCTGATTCGACCGTCCCTGACGATCGTGATGCGGGAGGGGGCCGTGTGGGACGCGGGTCACCCGCAGTGGTTGAGAATTCTTTTGAAAACACCGCTAATCCACACGCCGGCGAATCAATACCGACAAAACCAGCTTCGTTTGGCCCAACTGCTCAGCAGTCGACGATGAAGATGATGGAGGAGCTGATGGAGGAGCTGATCAACTTCCAAGAACGATTTGGGCCGGGAGTAAAAAGTAGAGATCGGGAACGGCGGCCAGCATCATGACTCATCTGTATGCGAGACCCACAGGGGGTGCTTAGTGTTGATTTCTGCACGATATCTTTTTGTTGTTCTCTTATAATGGTACACATGGCAATGTTTGGCAACAGCCTCTAGGACAAACAAACGCGCACTATGACATCGACCTCCACACGTGCTTCCTCCCCGGGCCTCTCCAGCCATGGCGACCACGCCGACGAGGACCATGGCGGCGACTATTCCGCCCGCATGGAGGAACTGTTCGACGGCGACGAAGAGGAGCACCGAAACGAGGAGGAAGAGTTTCTCTACGATGGCGTCGACGCCGAGCAAGTCACCGGTACCAACTACCGGGAACAGTTGCGCGACGTCCTTGGGACAGACGACACCTCAGACGTATTCGAGGAGGAGGAAGTAGAGCGCTCTCTTCTTAAGGAGGATCCTAGTGAAAAGTTTAGTGATGCGGGTGCTGGAGAGCCATCTGTCAGTACCGCTTGCTACCTCGTGCTGATGAGATGTGACTGAAGGATACGTAGGAGCACGCGCAGATCGCTCTTGATTCTGCAAATTTTCCCCAGTCCCCTCTCGCTCAGCCCGCCATGGCTGCGCTCCCTCCAGAACCTCTGCTTGCTCCACCCCACTCGCTCGGCGATCCCGTTGAGCCCTTTTTACTCCCGAGCGTGTCTAGGCTCCGTTCATTCGCTCACGGGAGTCCCCAGAATGAAGTTAACTACAGCTTGCCCCCTGATGCCTCGTCCGTAATTGGTTTTGCTTCACCCCCCTCCCGCATTTCCGATATTTCCAGAAGTTCTACTCCTAGCGCTGGCAAGGGGACATGGAGGAACTATCTCAAAGTTGAAAGAGAGGTGTTCAGGTGGACGGTGCTTCAAAGCGTGGGCAACCAGTTGTATGGAAAACGGCCGTCGAGAGCTGCCATTGTCTTGGGAGCATCCAATCTAGGCTCCCCCACGGTTCTAGCTGCCAACGGTCTCATCTGTGTGGGGACAGATGCTGGCCGTATATTTGTTTTCGATTTCAAGCAAACACTGTTAGCCATATGCGGCAATGATGCTTCAGGTTGCTATTTGCTTGTTCTCTGTGTCAGTCATGTGCTCACGCTGTGAAAGCCAGCACAGTAGGGTCTACGTCTGCTGTTGCGTTATCTCACGATCACACCTACCTTGCCTCGGGCCATGTCTCTGGATATATCCAGATTTTTGACCTGAAGAACCCGCAAATACCCGCGCGCATTGTTGCTCCACCATCGGTTCAAGCGATTTTATCGGGACGACAGGAAGGTCATCTCACAGGCTCCCGCATTGTCAACGTTAGCTTCGTTGCAGGTCGTCACACAGCTATCATCTCAGCTGATGAGAATGGGTTAGCTTTCTATCATAGTCTGGGCAAGATTCTGTTTGTAGAGGCGTCAGATACCATCCGGATTCTGGGGAACTATCCCCAAGAACACAATCACGAAGGTACTACCTCGATTTCTGCCCTAAGCGCGCCAGGCGCCCGGTCTTTTCGGCGGCGCAAACCTCACAATATTCTGTTAGCGATGGCCACGTTACCCCTGGGCACTGTGGCACATCCAACCGACACATATCAAATTGTTGCGCTGCTTACCACTAATAAGCTGGTTATCGTTGGTCTGAAGCCCTCGCCGAAGACGTGGCTGAAACGAGCACGCCCCGACGATGCGGAGTTTACTTCGTCGGGACGGAGAAGAGGCACGTTAGCGTGGTTTCCGAGTATCAACTCCCTGCAAGGACCAAAAGACGTTGGTGGTGACAAGAAACATCCGACGCTAGCCTACTCATGGGGAAAATCTGTTCGCCTTCTACGAGTTTCTGAGGCAATAGTGAAACAATCAATGCCCAACCCGCGCACAGGGAAGACCCGCGAAGTGGATATCGGAACACTTGCTTTTGAAGATGCCGGGAATTGGACGGTGGACGACACAGTTGTTTCCCTGCAGTGGTTGAATGCGAACGTTCGTCCTACTTGTTGAGGGCAACACTGAATTTGGACTGACCATCATCACAGCAACTGTGTGCCTTCACAGCAGCCACGCTCAGTGTATACGATGTTCGTACCTGCATCCTTATCGAACATGTACCCTTCAACGCTTCGGTGTTGGTTTCACCATCTCTGGGCTCCACGACTGATGGGTCGATGTCATACTCCGAATCCCTCAGCGACGTTGCTCATTGCATTCGGGCTTACAAGGGGAAGATATTCCTATTAGTTAGTCACCGCTGCTGTATCTTGGGGTGCGATACTAACCTCGGGCAGTGTCGCGAGGAACTTCAAGTTGGAACAATGCTCACTTGGGCCGACAAGGTCTTGTCCCTGGTCGAGCAAGGCGATTTTCTCAGCGCAATTGAGCTCACGCGCTCGTACTATACCGGGGAAGCACCCGGCAACCGTAATGGGCTGCCGGATGCCCCTCAAGAGCAGAAAGCAGTTCTTGGACAAAAGTTGCACGAATTGATGGTGGCGTCCGCCAAATACGCGTTCTCCGAAGATAGGATGACAGATGGTACCCATTCTACCCCGGATGGCAGAGGTGTCGATCGATCGTCTCTTTTCGAAGGCCTAGTCACGAGTTGCACGCGTTCCTGCATCGCCCTCGATATCTACGATTTCCTATTCGAAGATCTGTTCCAACATTTTGAAGATGCTGGAATAACTCAGATCTACTTGGAACAGCTTGAGACGTTTGTGCTAGGAGGCGTCATCGATTTTGTGCCTCCACGCATAACCCAGCGACTAGTGGCGCTCCACGATGACTCCGGCGAGCCCGCTCTAGCCGAACGAGTGATTTGGCATATAGATCCTTCATGTTTGGACATCAACCAAGCCATTTGTCTATGTCAGACTCATCAACTTTGGGATGCCTTGATATATGTGTACACACGTGCCCTACAAGATTATGTCGCCCCAATAGCGGAGCTTATCTCTCTCATTCGCCAACCTCCCTTTCTTCCTGGAGATCCGTTGGTCCCCAATGGCGCAGGTGTGCGGCGCACGGCTTTGTCACTCCGCAATGCATACAAGATCTTTCCTTACCTGATCAACATTCTCAGTGGCCAGACGTATCCAAGTGGCGAACCTTTGCCGTCTGATGAAGCTGAGCGCGCCAAGCATGATGTGTACGACTTCATATTTAATGGAACGTCCACTGTCTGGCCCTCTGAAGGTGGTCACCTGATCCTCACGGGGGATGGAGCAGAGCCCACGTACCCTTATGCCCGATTACTACTCCGCTTCGACGCGGAGTCGTTCCTCCACTCTCTAGACATCGCCTTCGAGGACTCGTTCCTTACAGACTCCCCTGACATTAGCAGGCTATCGATCGTCAAGATCTTGCTGGATATCGCATCGTGTCAAGATTTACCGCTTTCCGCCACTATTTTCATCAACATTTTCATTGCGCGAAACATCCCAAAGTATCCGCAATACATCCGCGTTGAAGATATTGATCCTCGCGTTCCCTATAACCTCCTCGTATCCCTCGCCACTTCCCCCGGCCCCGAAACACGAGAGGATCGCCAGCTCGCCGCTGAATATCTCTTATCAGCATACACACCTCATGACAGCTTTGAGATAGAGAACATATTCGAACAGGCAGGCTTTTACCGCATTTTGCAAAACCGGCGTCGACACGAGCGTCAATGGACACAGCTCCTGTCCAGCTACTTGCTTGATCCAAGTTTGCAGTCGGCATCACTGCTTCCCTACGTTGAAGAAGTTCTCGACCTCTCAAGATCGGGTAATTTCGGCGTTTTGCCCCAAGATATTCAGAGCGCGCTTTCGGATGCCCTCGGTCACCTCCTTACACTCGACCTGCAATCGACTGTTACTCTAGTCGAGAAGTTTGCCCCGAAACTGCACGAAACTGCTCTCAATATCGTGGATCCTACGGATGATCGCCGGCGTTACGACTACCTGCTTCATCTAATCAACTCGCAGGTGTCGGATGGAGAAAATATCACTTCCCCGTATCCTTTAGATCATCCACACATCAGCGAACCCCTTCGCCTACTCTTCATCGAGTTGCAGTGTCGGTATATGCCGTCGGGTGTCATCGAAACCCTAGATCGCATGCGAAATGACCTCGATTGGCCGGTGATAGAACGAATTTGTGAACAGAACCACGCATATGGGGCAGTGCTTTGGGCACTGAACCAACGGGGTCAACCGCGAGATGCTCTGGCGAAAGCCGAAGGGTTCGAAAAGCAGTTGACACAGAGAATCGCCCGAGCTGTCGTCCGCTTGGACTCCAGCGACGCGAACGTCGACGAATCGGTTGATGCTCTGAGAGAGATCGGACAAAGAGGGACGAGTATATGCTTGGAGCATTCGAGCTTGTCAGCCACAACTGCTGTCCCACTCGAAGACATCTGGTTTCAGCTGCTCAGCAGTCAGCTTCATTCCGTACAAGTCGTGTCTAATCTGCACTTGGTTGACGACGTTGGTGGTCATCGAATGAAGACCATGGTCCTTTCAAGCTTGCGAGATCTAGTGCAAAATACGTTTGCGTCCTTGGTCACCATCAGCTCTACTCGAGCGGTCTCTTTTCCGCGCTTATTCAAACGACTAGTTGACCCCGGACTCTATGCAGACTCCACTCCGGGAACGCCCTACACGGAATTTAGGACGATCTTAACGGGGATGTTGGAGTCTTATCGCAGTGATGGGGATATGCTATCCATTTCGCAGAAGCTGCTCCATCGGGATGTTTTCGATACTGTCGAAGAGTATACGAAGGAGAAGATGCGAGGGTGGTCAGTCCAACATATCTGTTCACACTGCCACCAGACATTGTTGCAGCATGAAAGGTTAGGCAGTACGAATCAGACGAACATCAGTCTAACTGTCACGCGTACGGCTATATACCATACTTCCTGCCAGCATTGATAGTGGTATCTTAGATTATAATGGACTCTGCAATTCTCATGATTCTATTAGAATTATCATTCGGGGTCTTGAATGGTGAACCTGGGAGATCGACACTCACCATCGACAAGTTCGCTTTGAACCATTTGGGAGAGTTGTAGGTAACTCTCAATCGAGGTGATATCTACACCCACGGATTTTCCGTCCTGACCAAATGCTTCGACGTCTATTATCATCTGGGTCCGAATACGTTCTTCATCGCGGTCATCATCCTTGCCTGCGCTGGCACCACCGAAAATACCCAGAGTCGACTTTTTTCCTTTCTTGAGACGCCTTAACGATTCCTCCGTCTTCCTCATCGCCGTCAAGTATTGGGTATATCTAACAAGAGTCAGTGAACATCTACCGCTGCTTCATCGACACGGAGCAACTACCTTTGGCAAACGCTGTCAAACACTTCCGTGGCAGATTCCTTGAGCAAGCTTTCGCGCAGACGGTCACCTGCGACGTCTGAGCTTCCGATACCAAAGAATCCTTTGACTGGACGGAGAATTAAAGGTACGAAGTAACTGGGCTCTGTTGGCGTGCGTTTGCTGGACATGGCCCGGAATTGAGACGGAATCGAGCGAACAGGTAAAAGAGAATCGCATGCTCGTCGAGACAGTAGCTGGATGACCTGTTTCGTCACCTGTTCAGCCAAAGAACTTAGAGAATTTAGCTGCTCTCTGAGCGCAACTTCACAGGTCCCAGTTCGGTCAGTTTAGATAGCACCAATGTCGAGAGGTGCGCACCTTCTGGATCGATGTACATATGCTGAGATGGAGCAAGGTCGGGGAGCGCGGAGCTAATCTCGTCCCTCCAAAGAACCAAGACTTGCCGAGTCATCGCTTTGATGTCAACAAGGATGATTGCGTATTGCTTCAGGAGATCTTCTATAGCATTATTCTCGGGAACAGCTTCAGAAGATGCTTGTGGGGTAGACGAGCGACTCTGTAAATTTAATCCACCAGCTCTGTAAGTCGAGTATCATACGAGGAAAAAAAACGACAACCGGAGACGTGGCTTGTGCAACCTCAGTTTGGGGAAGTACAGTCTCGAGCCAGGTTCTGTATCTGCTGAGAAGCTGAAGGGAGTTTCGGTGGACACTAAATAATTGATGCCGAACAGTTCATACCTGCAGGGTCAATCTCCAAAAACGATGCGCCAAATCTGGGATGAAAATTTCTGCGCTCCAGCATGAACTGATAGCTGCCCACACGTTCTCAGCCTGAAGCATCAGAAACACAGAATGCCCTTGCACGACGGCTCAAAATCGACTAGTAAGACCCAAAATGCACTCGCTTACCAACATTGGTGGAATGAGGACTGATGACCGTAGTGCTTAAGCTATCTTCTAATTTACCGACGATGTCCTTCCAGCGAAGTTGGAAATAGATTGGCAACTGCCAGCGTTTGTTGAAGGAAGCAAAGACTGGATGAGATCTCATCGCTTGAACTGATTCTGTAGATGGCGCTATGAATTCAAGGGCATGGATAAATGCCTGTGCTGCGGTATGACGCTAGAGCCACGAGTATAAGTGGATTTATCTTTATCGCAATCATTGGGTGATCAACTACCTTCAGAAATTCATCAGGGTTCCCTGCAGCAAAGACTACCAACCCCAATTCATCCATAATTGCCTGTCCGATTTCGGGCCAAATGACATTCGCCATTATATCAAAACCTTCACTAGTGTGCGTCGTTACCCCGATACTACTCGGTAACACAGCTGCGGAAATCGAATCCATTCGCGCTGGATTGCTTTTGATCGAAACATGCTCTGCTATCTGCACAATGCGGCGTAAATCTCGATCGACAAACCGAAGGATTTGATTGAATAACTTTGCCAGCGGGTCGTTAGATTCGTCTAGATATGGTATCGGAGAAGCAGTATCCCTAGAATCGAATGGATTTTGTTTGGACGAGAAGGCAGTGAACGGAGTGTATGGCGTTCGAGGTGGGAGAGAGCCCGGAGGCGCACGGCTCGGCAAAGGAGTGTGGGGTATGATGGGCGAGTGTGGAGCAGCCAATGCATCTGGATGTATTGACTATATATGTGTTAATATGTGCCCATCTCTCTACTAGACGGCTACCAACCTTTCTAATGTATGGTAAGACGACAGTCTTCTTGATTATATCTTCCGCGGTTCTCCAAAGGCACAAAGTATCATAAACACACAAACACTCGGTCAGGTCAGCGAGTAGTCTGGCCATCTCGAGTTCGGACGTCTTTCCTTCACCAGTCCCTGTCAAGGTTGTCAATATGCTGTAAAAAAGGTGGTCCAGATCAGATGTCAAAGTATCTCTGATGCGATCGATGCTCTGTCAGGGTAACGGTTTGACTGGATCCCAGATAAAATAAATATCAACGAACCCACTGGGTCTCTTCGACGTAGACACACTGTTCCGCACGTGCCTTGGAGACGAGGTAGAGAAGTTGAGTATACTCAGTTGCCACTCTGGATAGGTGTTTGCCTCGGGTACCGCGTGATCTGGAATAGTCGATCTGAAGAATTCATGCTCTGAAGAAGCGACGTACTTTCCAGAACCAGCTCCAGTTACCCCAGAAAGATGAGGAGGGATCTCCGCGTGATTTGGTTTAGAAATCAGCAAAAGAGACTCGAGGCGCGTGATAGACTCGGATATCTTGAGAACATGACGAAGCAACGCCTGAAAGGGACAATCGTCATTCTACTGCAAATCCTGGAGGAAGAAACGATTGTGGACCATTTCATCGCGCAACTTTGACCTCGCATCTAGTTCGGCCCGAATGGCATCCTGAGTGGTTTGGAGACATTGACGAGAAACCTGTTTGATATGTTAGTTTGTATGCAAGCGTGTTTTATGTCCACACACACCTGTATTTGTTCCCTGAGACCATTCAGAGGTGCCTTAAGCCTACCCATCCTGGCGCCTTCCCCTCGCAGGTCTGTGCTTAGGCTGATGAAATCTTCATAGTCGTCGTTGATCAGAAGGACCAACTCCTCCTTGAGGGAGGACAAGTATTCTCTGAGTTCCGTTCGAAGTTCCGGAAGTGATGTGTACGAACGAGAAAGGAGGAATTTCTCGACATTAAACGTCTCAGCTGCCAGAAATTCGTTGTCATGGGACAAGGGGACGTATATCGGTAATTCAGGCTGTGGCAAGTGCTCGCTTCCAGAAAATCGAGTGACAGAAGAAACACTTTGATGCGATTCGAAAGCCATAGTGACGCGCTCGTTTTGTGCTCACTGGCTATGTGCACCAACGCTATTTGGCAATGGCTTCCGTTTCAAACACGATCAAACACACATAAATAAACCCAAGACTTTGCTCAAACAAAGTTTCTGTCGCCCCCAAAAATTGTGGGAAAGTGCAGCCCCTAACTCACCGGAAAATGCCATTCCGGTCTCGGCCGAGCCTCTTCGGCGATCTTCAGTTCCATTGGCTTCGTCGAAGTTAGACTGGTCACCAGTCTACGTCGAAGTGCCAATCAACGCGTCTGTGTTGTTGTTGTTATTATTTTTGGGTGCCCAAGGATGCTGATGCATACTATCTACAGCGTTCTCGTGTCCCATCCCATTTCCTTCCACCATTTCATTGTTTTCGTGTTCGGCTCCGAAAAGCTCATCATTCTCTGCGAGCAACTCGGCCCCGTGTCCCTTTCGAAAAAGGTTGTCATCAAATTCGCACAGCAAACGGACTCGAATGCTGGAATGTCCTGAGGTCGAGGTTGAGGAGATGGACGAGAGAACTCGAATGGCCAGCGACGATAAAGGACGTCGAGCGCACGAGCGCGTCGACGAACCAACAGTCGGGGTCACCAGGTGCACCCCAGAGCATGCCGCTTGAGGGGGAGTGCATAGGTCAAACGAGCGGCAGCAGCACTGGGTTGACCACACGGAGACGGTCCAGCTAACGAAGACCAGCGTGAGCACCCGAAGTGCATCACGTGACCACCTAGACGTGGGTCGACAAACACAACCAGACTGTCGAGAGACCCTGCGGACACGACGGGCGGCGCCCAGACATACCCACAGAGCCACCCGACATGCCCAAGGGCACGAGGAGGCGAGTGGGCGAGCTGAGGGTTCGAGACGGCCATATCAAAGACATCTAGGGACCACGTCGATGGCGCAAAACGCGGCGGTAACGAACCGAGCCGACCAAGGAAACCACCAGACGGACCATGTGAGCAGGTTGACCGACGAGGGTGGAGAAGGTCGAACTGGGCATGACAGAGACCTCCAGACTTGATGTCGAGGAGGGTGCATGGGATGACGACAGCAACGAATGTCGACCTGGGAAGCCCAACGAACCATACGACAAGCCGCGGGTCGAGACACCGCGCAGACATCCAGGTCGGGGTAGGCGGCGATGCCGATGCCTAACGAAAAAGGAGCGCCGCGCACAAAGACGCGGACGCAGGGGTCGACGAGGTCACAGGAATGCGCCAAGCTGTGCAGAGGGGGAGAGCGCGAAGTCGAAGAGCGTCGGTCGGGGGGGGAGAGCTGGAGCGCGAGCGCGTATGTACGACCGACAACGGTTGTCGACGAAACCGATCAGCGCACCTCACGGCATGGAGACGACGTACCAACGACACTCCAGCACCCTCCAACACCACCCTCACCACCCGACGAACCCACACAGCGACCTAACAAACCCCAAACGTCGAGCTCGAGGGGGAGTGGAACAGGTCGGCGGGCTACGAAGACGGACTTAGCGGCGGCAGACCGGACGCGTCGGGAGCGTCAGAGGGTAACAAGGACCCTAGGAACATGCCTAAGACGGCGCAGAACGTATCAGAACGCGAGCACGAACGCTCGAAGTCCAGAGAGGGAGAGAATTCACCGTGCAGAGCGCAAGACGAACCAGGCGACCGTCAGACCTACCAAGATGGCCCGAACGGCGACGCTAGCAGCGGCGGCAGGCAGGTTGAAGAACTGAGCCAGGAGGCCTTGTAGGGAAACAGGAGGCGTTGGGAGGCGTTGAGGACGATCGGGTCCGCCAAAACGATGGCGACAGCGTCAGATATGGTGAGGGACGATGCCGGGTGGATAACACAACGAGCGGAGCACGCCGCGAGTCGAAACGAGTCGAAACGGACCTGCTAGCTGAAGACGGGACAGGTCAGCGCCAGCGGGACAAACGCGATATGACGGACGTACATAGGCCATCCAATCCATATCCTAACGATGTCAGACGACCTACCGTTCATTTGAACCCGCCGCGTCGCTGTCGACGAATCATATCGAGACCTAGAAGAGCCAGTCACCCTACCAGACCAACGATCGCGTCTGGACCGTATCAGGCGAATCGGACACGTCTGGACATGTCGCATATCGACTGGAGAGGATGAAGGAGCAGCCCTGAGGCGCGATACGTGAAGACGAGACCACAGGAGTCGATCGAGGCTGATCACGCGTACTTGTGCAGCGTCATCGCTGCGCGAGCCGCGACTTCCCTTACTCGGTGTCTCGGACACCGTTCGAACTACCGCATTCTTTGATACGGACACCATTCGTCCGTTTATTCGGACAATTTAGGTATGTATTTTCATTCTTTTGGTTATCTTTTTCCTTTCATTACAGTAGACCCACTTCCATTTGAGGGGGAGTCTTGGTTTCGTACGGTACCTTTATTTTAGTGATAAGTATTCTACAACACTTCCAGCAATGCAACTGACAAGCAAGGTTTCTGCTGGCATCAGCCGGCACTTCCCGAGTTTCCTGTAAGGCCATCAAATTTAAGGCCATGGTCATTACCTCAGGACGGGTGCAGTTCTTTTCGGAGAATCAGCCCCAACCTTATGGTGACTTTTTACATTCCTTTGACCAGGGGTCACTGAGGGATGTAAAATCAACGACCGTGTCACTGATCCCTTAGGAACCTAGCAGCCGTTTTATGACAGAACATGAAGCATATATGAGTCGTTTTTGTTCATCGTCGAATCGCTAGCATCGGTGTCCAGATTATCAAGTTCAGGCTCGGAGTCCCTTACCGACTCGGAGGGGAAGGACGTTCTCAAGATATCTTTCAAGCTAACTGGCTCTATCTCTTCATTACACGGCTGCAAGTCTTCGAGTACGACCTTCAAGTAGATATGTATGACTATATAAGTGTCTCACCGCTGGTGGGCTCTGACATGTGCTGAACACCGTTACTCGTTTCTGACTGGGATGGTGCAATGGTCTGCAACCTGGATACCCCTCTTCAAGATGGAGCGGTCCAGAAGGGCTGGAGGCTTGTACAGATCATTCATCGACTCGGAGTGTTCGCCCACGCAAGTCATTTCACGTGACGATCCCGTGACACAAACAGATGTGTTCAACGACGCGTCTCATTCCTCTCATGTACCTTCACGATGGCTAAGCTCAAGCACGAAAAGCATTATCAAGTACAGAATGAAGAGGATGAGCATAGTTGTGACTCACCAGACTATTTGTTGTTAATGCTAACTTCAAGCCTAGGGAAGCGACAAGGATCTCGCAAGAAACAATCTCACCGAGCATTGATTCCCAGGCCAAAAGGTCGACCGGGCCGTTCGGGACCAAACGGATACAACATTTCCCATGCCGTGGGGCTGTCTGGCCCAGAATATTGTTATGTCCGGGTGCGTCAAGTATCGATACTGTGATGATGATTGCGTGATGTTGCAATTTCAGCGTCGTAATCCGGGACCTCACCATTAAATACCTTGATTTAAGCCTCCCCTTGAGCCGACAGCCCGACAAGCTCTTAGTTGAGGAAGTAATAATCAAGGTTAGTGAAAAAAAGGCGCATATATGCACCATTTAGGTCGTAAAATCCATAGGCCCAGTCGATGTGCCCGGTATTGCAACAATATGAGGGCGGTTGGGCGACTCGCGATCTCATGGGTCAGTTTCTCCGAAACACGACTGCGTACGACCGTCGACGTGAGAAAGCAATCAAGGTACTACCCATATCTGAACTTCAAGTCACTCTCGTCAACCAGTTGTACTAACTAGCTGGCCCAGCATGAAAGCATAAAGAACCGAAAGGAACAAGCCCACTCGGATTCAGAAAGTGAAGACTCGGACCTGGACAACCGAAGGGCAGTTAGGCAGTCATCAAAGTCAAAGAAACGTAGCGCTAGATACCTGGATACGAGTGACTCTGACTCGGAATCTGGGTCTTACTCCAAGGCGTCCATTAAAGCGGCGCAGAGTCATCGTGGAGTTCGAGTCTGATTTGGATGACTCGGATGAAGACGAAGATGAGGGTGAGGAGGAGGAGCCTGAGGCAGCACGAAAGATGGTAACCTTTCACATGCTCGTAACTATCAGTTTGCACACCTACTGACCATTGGTTCCATAATAAGCTCAATCACCAAGCGTACCGAAGGAGGAATTATCGGTCTACATCCGAGTCACCCGAGAGTAGTGGTGAAGATGTAAGTACCCGTTGGTGGATCCTTGCCGAACTCATTTTGTCATTACACCTGAAATCAAGGTCACTCGACGTGAACATGTTCGTCATCCAAAGCAGAAATCCAGACCACGGCAGGATAAATCAAAGCAACGTCCAGAGGTATGTATAACCGGTGATTACATTCGTCAGAGCACTTGCAAATAAGGGCTGAATGGGCTATTTGAACTTGTGTAGATACCTGGACCAACATTAATTGCGTTTGTATTATGGTCAGTATAAGGTATGTATTCCAAGAAACAAAAACAACGAAAAATCGAGGGCCCCCCCGCTGATTGCAACTCGTACATGCAGCGGGGGTTAATTGGCCAAACTCCAAAACCGCTCTCATCCAAAAAATCATACAGTCCACTTGAACATAGATAAGTGGCAAATCAATTAGGACTTCTCCTCAAGTCCACTTAAGAATCCAAGCCACGTCTTCTTATCGATAACGCCCTCATCTGCGAACACCGTGTTTATCAGATTGTACTATAACACATAGAAATCAACTTACAATCCCCGTCGGCATCGGTGACGACGACGTATCGAGCCCCTAATTTGACAAAAAATTGATGAAGCAGTTCCAACGGTGAATGAGACTGAATAGTAAGCGGAGCCTGAAGACGAGTCATGCTCATGTTTGCAGAGCTGCAATGAAATGCGACGAACCCCATCCATGTACACACCAAAGTCGAACAAGTCTTCTCCTGCCAGATCGGTGCTCTCCTCAATCCATGAGGACGTCACGTCACAGTCTCTACTGAATCCGCCCGATTGGAAATTGACTTCCTTGTCGGCATCCTCCGCAACTATCGCTGTCGAATGTTCTTCAAAAAACTACGGACCAGAGGGATAATCGTTGACTGACCGAGCGCATGTTCAAGCTCACTTGCGCCAATATACCCCACCATGCGCAATCTACCACCGTCGTTGGGACGTAGAATGGGAAAACCACTGTCATCGTGACCAGCATTAACGAGTGCTTGCAACTGGTCTCGAAGACTTTCCACGCTGTTGCGAGCATCTATCCGAATGATGTCTACGTCACGATCTATCTGTTTTTATGTGAGAAGAGTTTGCGTGGACGAGAGGAGGGGCATACAACATCGCTGATCGAAAAGTGGGACCAAAGGTACTCGTGCTTAGCATCCAAATACGGGAGTTGCGACAATCTAGAAAGAAAACACACTGAACATTGATACCATCCTGACCCCGCGCAGCTCACTCGATGACTAGATCATAGATCCCTTTGGGTTCCAGTGCATCAGCAACGGTCTTCGCCACGAGGACAGACAGCATGACCGGGACAGCATATGTGAGAGTATCTGTCAACTCAAACATGATCACTGCAAGCGAGACAGTCGTGCGCTGTTGACGCGATCATCGTCAGTTACTCCCAAGAAAAGCTGGACGTGCTAAGACACAGACCGTGACACCAGATAACGCTGCGGCAGCACCGACCATAGCGTAAAGACCAGGTACCACGCAGTCTTTGTTGCCGTCGCAGACAGAAAAAAAAGGATTGTTGGGATAGCGCCATTGTAGATGTCGAACAACGATGCCGAGGATACGTCCAGCGCAAGCACCAACACCAAGCGTCGGAATGAAGATGCCTGCAGGAAGTTGGAGGCCGAAAGTAATGATTGTCAGTGCGCCTTTCATAACCATGGCTACCATAACCGCTTGGGCAACTGGCCAGACTTGTTGCCAATCTGCTGGGTCCGGAGCACACAGGCCGTAGTGATTATCCACACCCTCCGTGTTGCACTCAGAGAAAAGGATGTAAACGAGTTGCGTCCCTCCCATACGGGCGTATGGGTTCAAAAAACAAAATACCGCAGTGACAAGGGTAACCTAGCATTGTCAGCGGGTACCAGAGCAGTTCTATTTCCGACTCACTAGAGCGACTTCTAGGACTGGATGTGTTTTCAACCACGTTTTATTGCGAATATCGCGGCTCCAGCGGTAGTTCAGTTTAGAGAAATACGCGCCGTATATCCCCTTGACAAGAATTCGTAAGAGCTAGGTGAAGTCTAACAGGACGTACCCCGAAAGCCCCCAGAAGAACGAAGAAGATGAGTTCATATGCATGCCAATCCTACGGGTGTCTTAGAGGTATTAGAAGCAGATGTAAAAGACATACCCTGTCATAAGTAACTTGGAAGAGGACAAGCTTCCCAGTTCCGAAGGGATCAAGGAATCTTAAGGTGATGGCTGCAATCATCGCGCAGAAGAAGCTAACAAAGAGCAGGTCATGATACATCCACCACAGATGGTTAACCATACCTTCGCCACATCACCTGAACGTAGCAACGAGTAAGCCGGCAGTGGTCATCAGTTGAAATAAAAACCTACCTTTGGAGGGAAGTAATACGAGACCTCCTCCAAACTAAACAAAGTGCCTCCAATAGGCGCCCCGAAGGCAACTGCGACCCCGGCGGCGCAAGCCGCGCTAAGGATCTCACGCCGCTTCGCTGCCAAAAAGCTATCACGCTGACGTGGACATCTGCGAAAAGGAGACAAACCTTCATTATTTTCGTATTTGCGGTGAAACCGGCTGACGATATTGCCCACACAGCTCGCAATGTGAACAAAAGGTCCCTCCTTTCCTGAAAAAAAAGTGAATGGAGAAGTGACAGGGAGAACAACCAGACAGAACTAACCGAGGGATAGGCCCGAACCAACTGAGAGCGCCAAACCAATTGACTTCGTGAACAGAGTGCGCCCACCAAGATATCCATGGATCACAAAGCCTGTGTATGGCATTAAAAAGAGTCGATGCATAAGTATGTCGACGGAATGAGCACCTGAAAGAATTGTTTTGATTTCCGGTATACCACTCCCTGCCGCCTGGTCCAATCTATGTAAGATCAGGTAGGTTACACAACGGATTCCCAGACGTACGTAATGCAGAGTCTTGCGTGCGACCAGAGGGGCAGAATGCTTGCCATCCGTATTATTGAACTGCGGAGATAAAACGCCGGAATCTTTGCGGGTGGTGAACGAGGTTGAAGCGGTCAAGTGTATAGTCAGAAGAGATGACGCTGCCGCCCAAAGAACCTGACGGGGTGAGAGAGTTGGATATCAGAGACACATACACGCCCATAAAAAAAGCGCACACCGCGATAATGGTATAGCTGATGTATTCCACGTAATCACTCTCAATGGGCTCACGCATTACCCATGACGTCAAGGCACCAGACCAGACCACCCAATCAGGGCAATTGGCTTCACGTGAAGAACGCAAATCGGGAACAACAGGGCAGCAAAATTGTTTAGCTTTCCACCATCCAGTAGCACAATATCCGTATTTTGCATCAAAGAACCACTGCTCTGATCGCACGACGAGGAAAGCGATGACAGCGGTCAAAAAGCCAACGATCGTCACGATTATCCACCCGAGGCTCTTGTCAAATGCGAGGCGTAGACGGGAACGAACCGATTTTCCGTGCCTTAGTCTGGAAAAGCGCACCGAATCCTTGATGGTATCATGTAGCCAGTCAATGGAGGAAAAGGAGGTGTACCAGACGCGGAAACCGTTGATTCGAACATTGATGTCGTCGTCAGAGCTGGAAAACTTGGAGCGGACGAGGGGGGCGTCGTATGCAGAAATACGCCTCTGAGAGAGAGAGAGATGGCGAGTGAGGGTAGCTTGCACAGAGGTTGGGGAACGTGTGATTGGAGTCGGAAATCCTGAGATGATTCCACGTGTAGTGGGAACGCTTGGTAACTGAGGAAGATCGCGATGGCCAACGGTACTAAATGAACGCAGCCTCGGGGGGCGTATTGACCCGTAATTCGCATCAGAGGATTTCTTCCTCAACAAGGTTCCTTCGTCGGCCCCAGCGTTGTCCCGCGGAGGTGGAAGTGTAACCGCACTCCTGATGCGAAGAAGGCGCTTCCTTCGCCAATCCACGGAGGAAGGGCCACTGAGCGGACCATTCGGTGGGACCTCTTGGGCTGCATCTGACAAAGACTGCAACGACATCGAACGCCTCTCGCGAAGTGACATCGTAGGTGATCGCCTTCAGGCTGAAAAGGCCACGCTATAAGGATGCAAGGTGAGTGCTGTTCCTGACTTGTAGATGTGAGGATGTAGTACGAAGAAGGACAAGAAAGCACACTGGCCCAACCACAATCGATGTCGCAGTTCAAAGCAACATTGCAAGATCGATATCTTGGTCAATTTGAGGCAAGGCCAAATACAACCCAACACCAAGTACATTCTACACTCACCATCATCATTTTAAAACAATGACGACGGCTGGCCTTGGTGTTCCTGTCAAACTGTTACACGAGTCTCTTGGTCACATCGTGACCGTAGAACTCAAGACTGGTCAGCTTTATCGCGGAAAACTTGCAGAAGGTCATATATTTCACACATGTTGCATGACTGCTCTGATGATCTATCTCATTACCCTCCAGCTGAGGACAACCTTAACATATCCTTGAAGGATATCACTGTAACTGGACGCGATGGGCGTGTCTCCCAGCTAGATCAGGTCTACATCAGGGGAAGCATGGTCAGGTTCTTTATCGTGCCAGACATGCTCCAGAATGCTCCGATGTGTGTTCGAATGTACTGATTCAGTAGACCGCGACTGAGGCTCAACAGGTTCAAACGGGTTGGTCCGAACGCCATGCGGGGACGCGGTATTGGTACGGCGCGTGGACGTGCTACCATTATGCGAGGTTCGTTGCTCTGATTCTTATCATACATTGTTCGCATACTCACGACGTCTCGTTTGTAGCAAACGGTGACTACCTAGTATCTGTGCTTGGAAGGTACTAACAATCTCTCTTTCCGCAGCTCGTCGTGGTCGGGGTGTGCCTGCGCAGGCTCGCGGAATCAGGCGATGAGCATTCATCTGGTCCTCCAAGGGATTTAAAAAATCGCTTCTAATATACATGCACGGTGTATATGTAACGTTTTTGTTCGTGGCTGATAATGTATTTTGAAGTAAAATGGCGAACGGTAGGCCAAACCCGAGGACCCACCTACATCCGGAGGTGGTAGAGCTTGAAGTACGCTCTAAAAGTCAGAGACTCGACCCTTGAAGCTCCAATCGCCGTCGTCTCCCTCGACCCACTTTGCCACAGGCTCCCTCTTGGGTCCACCTTGCTCGCCTGTCAGAGGGTTGGTGTCGCCTTCAAAGTCTGGCTTGAGGGGTTTTCTAGCGTCGGGATGCAGTGCGAGGTCTGCCTCTGCGCGGGGAGATGAGAGGGGCATCTGAGCGGCACGCTGGAGCTCTTCGAACTCTCGCTGCTGTTCACGGGGGAGTGCGGGAGGGGAAGGACGACCCAAAGCCGATGTGAGTGCCCGTGAACGGAGGGGCCGACCAACAAGGCGAGTGTATGGATACATTGTCTACTCTGGGTTGAAACTCCGCTCATGGATAGCAGTCACGTGGGGATATTAGATATCTCAATGTCATCCCCTGCGTCTACACTGGTCGTCTCCAAGATCCCCTACTCACCGTACTTTATTTGGCCTCACCCGTTCAGGATCTTTCCCCTCCGATCTTCGTACTTCTGCCCTCATGCAGCCCTTCTATACTGCCCGCAACCTCTACGCTACCAATGTCACAGAAGCCGCCGACTCCTCCTTCTCCACGCAGTCCTCTCCACTTGCCGCGCCTGTGCCTGGAATACATCACGCGGGGCCTTTGGCAGCAGAGTTTGTCCACAAGAAGCGTATCATGGAGCGCGCCTGCGACGCTTGCCGTCGCAGGAAGACAAAGTGCGATGGACCCCGCATGCCTGACAACATCTGTACAAACTGCATACAGAATCGCAAAACGTGTTCCTATGTGTCCGTACACTCTGTCGTTCCTTAACCCTCGCTGACCTCTTCGTTTTCAGCGATGCCTCCAAGCCTAGAGGACCTCCGAAGGCGTGAGTCAACTTGTCCAGCCTGTATTTATAGACTTGACGTGCCTGTACAGCTACATCACCAGCTTGGAGGACAGGTTGGAAAAGATGGAGGCGCTCCTAAAGCGCGTGAGTGCTTTTCCGCCTTTTGCTTGGTCCAAGCAGCATGCCTTTTCTGTGACCCTTTAGTCTCCTGTGGGGCAACTGTATTTTCTCCGAACCAACGGTGGCACGTTTTTCCGCGCATTTTTGCTACCGCTCTTTTGGTAGCTCGGACGTAGTTAATCGTTGCTTATTCGCAGCTCCGTCCCGAAGCCGATTTCTCCGGGGAGCTGGGACCTTCGGTGTTCCGAGACGCTTGGAAGACACCTTCGGGATCGTTACAGTCCAATGCTCTCCCGCCTTCCCGTGACACGGATTTATCATCTGATGGTTATACATCCTCAGACAGTGAGGAAGTCGGAGAGCTCAGCCTTTCACGTGGAATGAAACGTTTGACTATTCGGGGATTGGAGCCTACTCAAGATCACCGCTCCTCAGCCGACAATCAAGTCCGCTTCCACGGCAAAAGTAGTTGTTTCAAGCTTATCGAACCCACCCGGAAGCTGAGAGACGAACACGTTAACCGCGTTACTACCGGAGACAAACGCAGTTGCTCGTCTCGCGATAGTACTAGCCCGATAAATGCTGCGGCGTTGCGGCGTCCCGAATTTTGGACTACCCCTCCAGTAAGTCTCGGACCTCATTCCAGTCCTTGAACCCGTACGCCGTGAATCCTTGAATCTGATTTCTCTACTAGTGGGAACTTGCATTCGAGGGCTTTCAGAATCGAATAGAGGACCTGCCCCTTTCACTTGCTGAAGATTTCCCACCCCAAGACCTTGCCGACAACCTGATCAATGTATATTTTGAAAAAGTTAATCCATTCCTCCCATTATTTCACCGCCCAACGTTTGAACGACAGTGGAGAGGAGGCTTGCGGCACAAGGACGCATGGTTCGGATGCCTTTGTTTATCCATGTTCGCTGTTGCGAGCCGCTGGAGCGATGACCCCCGTGTACTTGACGAAGGCAAATATGATGTTCCCCAGGTCGAAAGGCCAACTGAGCAATGCAAGTGGCAGCGCGCTGGTTGGAGATTCTTCAACGCGGCAGTTGGTGCGTGGCTTTCTTGCGGTTATACGTATGGGTACTCACCATCACAGCTGCCCATCATGGTTGCTTCAGCCTCCTTCATCCAGCAGGTCTATTTGAAGTCCAGACCATGGGGGTCAGTGAAATAGAATAACTACCCGATATTATCTTGCTAACATTCCGCCAAACAGCTGTTTGGCATGTTCCTGCGAGGTACAACCTTCCATCCGGCCTCATGGCTTTTCAACGGCGTCGGTCTTCGCAAAGCACAGGATGTTGGAGCACATCGGAAGAAAATCTACGGAGATAAACCAAGCATTGAAGGGGAGCTTTGGAAGAGGGCGTTTTGGGTCCTTGTCTTTCTTGATAGAATAGCCAGTGCTGCCCTGGGGCGGCCGTGCTGTTCAGGCGAAGAAGAGTAAGTCCCGCTTCCAATCGCGTGTTTTGACTGACTCCTTCGTTTGTGCAGCTTCGATGCAGAGCTTCCGCTGGAAGTCGATGACGAGTACTGGGAAACAGAAGATCCGGAGAAGGCATTTCAACAGCCCCCTGGCAAACCATCAAAAATAGCTGCCTTTAATTCATCCCTCAAGTTGACGAAAATTGTAGCGTATGCCATGAGAACGATCGTACGTTTACACGTTCTGTAAAGAATTATCGACTGATAGCCCTGGTAAGTATGCCCTTGATAGGTCAAAGTTGTTGTCCAGCGCCGCGCGTCCGCGGTGGCTGGAAGTTCTAGCACAACTGAATCAAGAGATGACCGAATGGGCAGATTCGGTCCCAAAACATTGTGAGCACAATTTTTTTGGCGAGCTCTGCGTCTCAAGATCAACCTTTTGTCAGTACGTTTGTCTCCTCACATTGAAGACCCACTGTTTTCAAATCAGTCTGCAGCGCTATACATCACATACCATCTGACCCAGATAATCATTTATCGACCTTTTTGGCCGCCGTCCCTTCACCCTGATGTAAACATTACCCCACATTCCAACGTGCCCATTCCCTGTATTGCAGTTTGTGTCAACGCTGGCAAATGCGTTTCCCGCATCTTAAAGGCTCAAATGACCCGCGGTTACTCGAATGTCCCCACCCTCATTCTCGCTTCACATATCTGCGCCGCGATTCTGCTCGTGAATTTTTGGCATTTGAAATGGCAAGAACGCAATCAGATGAGGCGCGACGGGTTTGAAGACACCAAGTCCTTTCTTTCTTTAGCCATGACTGGGTTGCTTGAGGAAATCTCGGTTTTCATCGAAGCATTGGAAACAGTCAAACCTCGCTGGAGGAACGCGGAATTGTACTTGTCAGCGTTGACTACCTTTTTTTCTCCCAGAAGTCCACTAAACGAGTAAACAGGAACGATCTCAGTCCTTCGCTCCCTCATAGTCTCGGCGGTCACGAACCAAGCGTATCGCAAAACGAAACTCTTTCACACCATCACCCCCCGAGGTTTGACGATTGCACCAATCACAACGCGACTCCGTCAAACCATGCAGCACTCGGGGACTACCAAAACCCACCGCCCGGATATCGTATCACTCCCACTAACACGTACACCTACGATACCCAGGTTGGGCCGTCGGAGGGTAGCCCTCACTTCTTTGACTTCGCTCAAATTACCCGATATCCTGTTCCTAGTATTCTCCCACTCCCATCTTCCTCCGCCCCGTGTGGATGCGAGCAGTCCATGCCACCACCAGCCACCACGTTTCAATCACAACGCAGTTATGATGGACTTTGCATGCACACGGAACTCGGTGACCGAAGGTCATCAGCGTCCGACATCCACTCTCGACCAGCCTCCCTATTCGATGACAGGGTTGTGGATGAAATACTAACAGCACAACAGGACTCCTCTTTCTGCCGACAGTATGCCATGGCCAGCTGCACATCTTATGGTGGGTCTGTTTTTTTGCCGACACACCCAAGTGTCGTGGGTGATTTTGGTGCTTACCAACCAATGTATGTGTGTTAATATGCGTTCTTGCATGCCGCTTATTATATCATAGACCTGGTTGGGGAAGTGATTGGAATCCAGTCAATGCATCCGCCGGGCCCAAGTTCTGACAACGCAACCATTCAACTTAGTTCATAGTAAGACAGCATAACCAGGAGCTCACATGGCCAAGTTCTTTCTTTCGCTACGTCATACTTTCTGCGCCACACTTCACCACTGTTTGCTATGATGTACATATACCTCGATTGACATGCCATTGTAGTTTTACTCTAGCATCACCAAATTTTGTAATTATATGATGCGTCTCGAAGGTTTGTCGTTGCTGTGGATTTGTCATGGTTTCACTTTTCTTTCTAAGTCCCCTACGAAAGAGGGCTATGTATGACACTTCGCGATATTCATTCCGAATCACCGACATCCTCGAAAACATGTGCCAGTAAAGTTACCCAAAGTCATTGCTCCAAATATTGATGTGTCGAACTCGGCCGCAACTTGTATTTGCCACGTCGAAGTTGAAACGTCAAGGCCCAACCCAAGTCGACTCGGCGAGATCCAAGCAATAGTATGGCTCTTTGATTCTACAGTTGAGGTACGATGCTCGCACGATACGTTCAATGCGTGGAAGATCTAGCTAAGCAACAACAGAGCCAATGCTGTCCTCCGCACGCTGCCAGAACGCGTCGCTTTCTTCCCATTCCGACAGAAAAGAATGAGGTGCCTTTGATGCCGAGGCGACCAGGCCCGGGCGCTCGCCGTCGACCACGTTTTTGGACGACATTGTCTCGCGTTGCATCTGATTCCACCTCCGAATTTCTTCCAGATGGACATCTCCCGCGCCACCTGCGACCTGCAGGACGAGTACCCTAAGCCTCCTGCCCTCTATGATGGGTTGAAGCATGTTCTTGATGGTATCGAGGCCACCAAGAAGTCCCGGGTTGTACACCAGCGCCAAGTGTGTCAGCTGGCGGAGCTCTGCGAGTCGTGCCACGCTCTCTGAGCTGACAGGCGGGGGTAAGTTGTATCCTCAAACGGGAGACAGAGGGGGATATGATGGACGTGTCGAGGCCGTCTCGACACGCGAGCGAAAAGAGATACTGTTCTTTGGGGGAAATCGGGAGACATCTGTACATGGCTCCCTGCTCTTCCCAAGTCGACGACGGCTGACCGCGAACACAGTGGATATACGAAGGGACGGAGAAGCCGCTAGCCAGGCTGGTCACCCCAGTACACTTGGAGAGTACAGTTTGGATGCTGGAGATCGGTCCGAGCGCTGTGATGCATAGTTTTTTGATGACTCTATGTGCAAACCCGTCGGGTTTGCCATCCAGAGTGGATATGAAGGAGGCGAGGGATCGGGCGGAGTGCAGACGAACGGTGCTATAGAGGGCTGGCTCTACATGCCTATGCACCCAAGAAGAGACGAGGGAGAGTGCGAGTGCAGTAGGTTGGTGATTAGCAGCAACTGAGATGACGGAGAGGATGAGCTCGATCGGCAAGACAGCCAACGGAGAGGACATTGTTGGGCACCATAGTCATGTTGTGTACTGTCTTTAAGGATGGCTGACGTTGGAGCTGGTGGGAAGAAGGGATCGGTTAAATTCCAAAAGCATCGCTGATTGCCACCCTCTTTTGTTATCCGCACCACTCTGATGTCATCCATATAGGATGGAGTAACTTGCTTGTTCCTTAACGAGTAACCACCATATCGTATCAGAGGTCTCACCGGCCTCCTCTTGACGTTGGTTACCCAACCATGGTGAACACGGACGGATGTTTCTTCGAATGTGACACTTCGCGAGAGCATGATCTTGTTTCATGTCTTTACTGTAACTATATGCCCTGCGAGGGTTGCGAAAGCGGACACAACTTTGCGCGTATCTATTACTCGCAAAACTCCACGGGGTTGATACGTATCTGCTACTTAAAGCAAATAATGCCGAGGTAGACGACCCACATCACCGGGACCGTCCGGATTCGGTTGGTTCGGCCAACACTTCATCGGCCATGGAGCCTGAATACTTTGTTCCAGACGAAGCTGCCCGGGTGCCGGTGGTGGCCTGAAGGAGGGCTTTATGACGAGCAACGGCGGTTTGCACGACAAATGTAACGATGGCCTGTGGGAGTCGGTGGCTGGTCCGCGTCGCAGTATAAACGAGACTTACCAGTAAAGTCGCCCCGATAAGAACCCTCTCTTTCCACCGTTCGTCGCCCGTGGCCTCGTCAAAATGGGGGCGTCTGGGTGCCTTGGGTCTAAATCGTGCTGGATCCGCGTGCCGTTCGCGATTCGTTAATACCTCCCCGGTAATGCCACTCTTGCCCCGCATCAGGTCATATGCCTTGGATATAGACTGGAACTGGGCTTGAGCTATTTCCGCAGGGTACTTCCGAGCGACGGGGGAATCAGGGTGGTATATGCGAACGAGGTCATAGTCTAACACAGAGAACGCTTGAGTAACTGTCCGATAGCACATGCAGAGTCACCGACAGCGCTCCTTTATCTGTTGTTGAGTAGCAGATCTGGGCAAGTGGAAAATTTGATGTGGTTGCGGATTCGGGTGCGTAGGATATGGGTACGGGTTGAAACTTGTGGACGCATGCCTGCAGGACCGATGAGCAACGTAGTGCAGAATGTCTCGAGTTCGGCGAGTCGATTGCCCGAGGATGTTGGAGCACGACATTTAGAGACAAGGTCGGACTGCGTCGGTTGCAAAAAAGAGTTCTCAGACCTCAGTTCTTCAAATTGTACAGCAGATTATCGTAAATATCTAAATCACCAAAGTCTCGTGAAACTTATCCAATCGTTACATAGGTATCCACGTCTAAGTCCATGCCAAATTGACATCAATCCGAGCATAACGCAACGGGAGCTTATAGGCAAGGACTCTGCAGTTGCCCTATAACAGCCGCACGACAAGTACGCCAGCGTTATGCGGGTCAACTTCAATGGGCAAGCTGTATCTATGAAAACACGGTGAGTGACACGGGAGGTTGTTATGTTAGATAGGTGGTCGCCTACTTCTTCACGAGATCTTCGATAGCAGGCCTGATCTTTGCAACATGGCCATCAGAATGTAATCCCTTCCCTAGAATAATCATTGAGTGGTGTCTACAAGTCTCGAGAGGGGTGCAACTCACCAACAATAAGTCGAATCTCAGCGTCCCCTCTTTGTCGAGCCTCTTGAATGCTCTTATCGGCATACGAAACCGCCTCCTTGACGTACAAGCCATGAAGATCGATTTCCCCAGGCTTACTATCCTGTCGAGCGTCACTTGAATAGGAAAGGAAAGAAACAGTGGTCCGCGAAGCCGTACCAGGTTGTTCTCTATCCAAGTCGCAAGGTCTGCACGACTCCGAAAACAAAATATCACACTCACCTCTGAATATCCAGGCACAGGCTTCGGCGTTGAGGCTCACCATGGTTCGTTCATGTTGCTTCCCTTGCTCAGAGAGCTCCTTGGCATGAGCGCCATCGCCCCGACCGTAGGCTTCATGGCTTCGTTGAAAACATCGCCCCATCAAGTCACCTTGTTCGTTCGCTTTGGCGCGGAGGGCCATGTAATGCCCATCATGCTGGTTGATCTGGTTCTGGTCCTTGGGAGGCGGGTCACGCACTGGGGAGCGAGAAAGGTCCGGAGGAGAAATACCTGATGGGGCCTTTGGTCTGGATGAGGGTGAGATATTGGCTTTGATTCTTGCTCCTGTGTATGAGTGTGTCAAGGGTTGTCATCTCATTCATGACGCATTCAAGGAACAGCTAGCCATCCAAAGGCGTCATATATGGGGCAACACTCACTTGGCGATGTGGCCGTTCTGCATGAGGTTTCTCGTATTCGCTAGGCGGCTGTTCTTGAGTCGTCGAACCACCACACAGGACCTTCACCAAGGCAAGGAGAACATCCATTAAACCAGCCATCACGGAAGTCGGGAGCAAACTCCAGAAACTGGATGGTCTTGAGCAAAATGGCAGTGGACGCGTGAGGTCGTGAATCCAATGGCAAGGGACGAAGCCAATAGTATTCTATTGGTGGATGTACATAAAGAGATTACTCGCATAAAAATTACGACGCGATTCAACCCAGCAACAGGGGTGTTCACCAAACACAATCCCTTGACCGTAGCTTCAACTTAAATCTCCAACCCCACAAGAATGTACGCTGGGTTTACCTGGAAGGGTGGCTTAGTGACAATACTTCCACCGACGTACATGAGTGAATGCAAAAGATCGTTGAGCCCATTGAACGACTTGTCGAGAGCAATCACAAGCGCGGAACATTCCAGGTGTTCATCGGCGAGCTCCAAAAGGGCGACGATGCTGCATGATTTCAACGTCAGTCGGAAACGAGTTCAACGAAGTGAAATTTTACCTTTCGCGAAGGTTGACGGCGGGGGCATTTTTACCACCGACGTAGAACGTCTTCGAATTTCCGGGCAATTCGAGGACGACTCCGTCGAAGGTAGCTCCCATGTTTGGCACAGAGACAACGACGCTTTTAGCAAAAGGTAACATGCTCAATCCGTTACGAGGAAAGATGTTCAAGAGAAGATCCAGAGCATCCTTTGAATGCTTGGTAAATATACCATGAGCACCACTCGCGTCGCTGTCATCTGGGGTTAATGGTGGAGTGACGAGACCACAGGAAGACTCGGATCTTGTAGGGATGTATCTTGATGGGACAATGATTGGGATTGGGGCGCTGGCGATATGGTTATTGATCGGACTTGTTGATTTCTCGGGAGGTGAAGGTGAAAATGACGAATCGGGAGATTGGGAGATAATTGGCGCCAGACCGCCTGTCACACAGTCTGACGACCCTCTGTCAGGAGGGCATTTGGCGTTAGGGATGTCAAAAACGCCACTGTGGGTGAATAAGTCAAGCTGCGGAATTGGCGACAACGACGAGGAGACGTACTCCGGGTCCGCCGGAGAACGTAGTAGAATAATAGTACATGTCGTCGGTGCCCTGCATGTGGCAGACGGCAAGCACGCTCGGAGTGTTGTCGGAAGTGAAAGCCCCATCCCCAACGGCGTGACGGCCGTTGCTGAAAGAAGAAATGTGAGAGGCAAGACATGGAGCATAAACGTGTACGAACGTGGGGCAAAGACTAAATTGCTGTTGCGTACAATTCGACATAGGTTGCGACATGTTCTTCCAACGTGACTGCGGAGACAGGTGGTAGAAGGGTGCTATAGAAACGGGGTTATGAATGTTGTTGGCGGTCGCGGAGAAGGGAGAGTACCTTGCTTGTTGTGAGTGCGGATGGTGGTGCTGGTGCAAGGCTGGATCCGGGGTACGTTCGCAATCAGATCGTCCCGGTAGACCCCGGATACGCCGTTCACGCCACCCCCAACCAATTACATCACGGTTTTGCTCAAGCTCAACACGCACGAGGTCTCGAAACTCGACGAGTCCGTTTACTGGTGATCCTCCCGCGGTTGTTGGCCAGCGGCCGTCGAAGGAGGGGACGGGCTGATAGTGAGGGTGTCCGGGGTCGTCGTGGCAAGTTCAGGGCAGGCTGTGGCTCCACATGTGGCGAGTGAGACTGCGATAATCGACCGGTACATTGACCAACAGCGAACTCGACGCCGCCAACTTGATCACCGAGTATGTACCCTCCCATCCTATCCGCAGGGATAACACAACCATGTCGCGATCTTTGGACGCTTCCTGGCTGCTTCCCAGCTGGATGTCTCTCTGCCGTCTTGGATGTCATGGCTGATCGATGTTGTTGACACAGTATCTTTTAGGAGCGAATATGGCTGACGCAGCACGAGGACGGGGTGGATTCGGACGAGGTCGCGGTGACCGTGGTCGGGGCCGTCGTGGTGCGCGTCGTGGGGGTCGCAAGGACGAAGAAAAGGAATGGTTCGTAATGTGATCCTTGGATGAGGATGTCATCCAACCAGCTGCCACAGGGTCCCCGTCACCAAACTTGGGCGTTTGGTCAAGGACGGCAAAATCAAGTCTATGGAAGAGATTTACCTCTTCTCCCTTCCTGTGAAAGAATTCCAGATCGTCGACTTTTTCCTGCCAAAACTCAAGGACGAAGTCATGAAAATCATGCCTGTTCAAAAGCAGACCCGCGCCGGTCAGCGCACACGGTTCAAAGCCTTTGTCGCTATTGGTGACTTCGATGGACATGTCGGACTCGGTGTTAAATGCGCCAAGGAAGTCGCCACCGCAATCCGCGGCGCTATCATTCTGGCCAAACTATCTGTGATCCCGGTGCGGAGAGGTTACTGGGGTGCTGCCCTTGGTGAACCACACACGGTGCCATCCAAGGTCAGCGGCAAGGTTGGATCTGTCATGTGCAGATTGATTCCTGCTCCGCGAGGCACTGGCATCGTCGCTGCGCCGGCCTCCAAGCGGCTGCTGCAGTTGGCTGGTGTGGAGGATTGCTACACGCAGTCCAAAGGGTCGACGGCTACGATGGGTAACTTTTTGAAGGCCACGTTTGTCGCTGTATGGTTCACCCTTTTGCACTGTCGCGTTTCTTACGCTCGCTGCAGATCACCAAAACATACGCGTTCCTCACGCCCGACTTGTGGCGAGAGATACCCGTCACGAAGGTGCCATATGATGAGCACAGCGCTCACTTGCAGCTTACGGCTGGCAAAAAGGGACATTAGTTGTGTTGTTGTATTTTGGACGCAGATATTCGAAATTCCAAGCGTTGTTACTGGATCGGTGGTGTGATGTCTTATCAGCATCCGTGTGAGACCTTGGCAGACAAGCCAAATTGATTAATTTTTTTGCAGTATCTGATGACGATCCCACATCGGAATTCCGAGTTGGCACGGCGGGGTGAGTGTTGTTCTCCGAGATGAATGCCAGTCATTATTTAGTCCACTCCTCCGTCCGAGTCCCTCCACACTTTTCTCCATGCGTCCATCTCCCCGCACGCCCCCTTTCGACGCCTTCCCGTCCTCGCCTTCGTCTGCGTGGAGGTCAGTCTCTCCCATCCCATCCCATCCCATCACTTCATTCATTCTTTTCAGTGTCACTGGCTCACCCAACCAAGATCGTCTCTCCCCGCTTACTCCCGACTCCTACTACTCCCCCGCCCCCGCCATCGTCAGTCCAGACGAGTTCAATCTCCAGATTGATGTCCAGCCCGACACAAGGGTGGGATCACCGCACAGATCCTTTATTCCATTACCACAGCCTTTGGTTCCTTCTCCAAAATCCGACCCATGTTTTTTGTCCGCGGACGATGTGAGCAAGGTACAGGTGTTTCTGAGGAACAGGGGCCGGTGGGAAAACATGTACGACCGCTTCGGAAGGTCCCCACCCCTTCGCCCTCATATCGTGCCACCCCGCGTCCCGCCATCCTCGCAAGATGGTGGATTTTCGTGGGAAGACACCCATCCCGCCCCCGTGGACCCTAACGAACTTCCCGATCCGTCTCGCTATAGCCTTCTCATCCATGAGGTCAGCCTCCTTGTTGGGCTGGCTGCGGATGATGACCACCTTTCCCCCGATGACGCGGGCGGTTGTCCCCTCGTTTCCGATGCATCAAAACAGGCACCCGACATTCTACCCCTGGGCCTTACCCCCACAAAATCTCTTGCTTCTCGCAAGCATAGGAACGCTAGCCGTCCACACACCACAAATTCGAATGCCCCCGCTCATACATCCAATATCCCCATCCCCCCAAGCATCAATCCACATGCCGACAATACCAATCCAAACCTGCACACCGAAATGCATCCGCCAGTCGGTTCAATAGACCTTATGACGCCAATCCCTCGCCAAAAGAGTACTGACGCTGGTCGTCCATCTCTATCTCCACGTCGACGCCAGGGACAGGTGTTTCACTTTGAGCCACCGCTCAATAACGTACCTCACCGGAATGCTGTCGTTCTGGATGAAACGTTCATTCATCCTCGTGAACCTCCCCCGAAGCCGACTTCGAATCCTTCAGCCAACCGGTGTTCCTCACTAGATAGGCTGGAATGCAGTTTGCGGAAATTAGAAGCGCACGCTCCTCGTAATCATCGCAAGTCACAGTCCGAGGGGTGGTCCCCCGATCATGTCGCACAAAGGAAGGATAGACGTCCGTCTCTTCCCCCTCCACGGCGCTTGAGACAACAGCAATCAAGTCACGAGATTATTCATCGCAACCCGCCACGCCCTGCACGCGGTTCCGGTCCTCCCCCCGTGCCGTGGCCGATACCGCTTCACCAGCCCGTGCCACGAGTCTGCCCAGCAGTCCCCTTGGATGACCGTGACGATCATTGTGAGGAAGATCTCACCCCCGGTTCGTTCATGGATATGGACATTCCTCACACGGAGGAGGCTGGGCAGAAACGGCGAACCTCTTTCCGTCAGGTGGCGAGCAAGGAGAGAATGAAGAGCCTAGTCAGCGTCGCCAAGAGAGTCAGTCGAGGGGTGATTGCGTGGGGGAAGAATTTGACGGGATCCACAAAGTCTCCAGTTGCGGGACAAGAAACCACCACTGTCTAATATTATCTGTTATTTTTGGTTCGTATGTATGATTTTGGAATAATTACTCTAATGTATCCTTAGTAACAAATTAGTCCTGTAGTCCAAGTTACGATCCTCTGTACACCTCTAATTGTCTTTTTGTAGCTACCACATGGTAATATTGATATGTTATAACCAGTTCGATCCTGGCATTCTCAGACACACTCCAAGTTGGTCCGTTCAAAGAACGGATGAAATCGCTTGCGACATATGTGTTAGGTACTTGACAAGATACAGTGCAATAGTGCAACGATGTGAAGCGAACAAAGTATCCGAATGTTACAGAACGGAAAGTTCAATGAACAGATGAGCTTAGCTTCCGACCTTTTTCACCAACAGTGGACACTGGCTGCCTTTTTTGAATTGACCAGAGACGTAGGGACGCGTGAGAACGCTGAGAAAACCGAAGGATGAGCCATTCCGTAGGGGAGAAAGTGACCGCGGCCGCTTACAAGTTGGCTTTGAAAACTTTCTTCTCTGTTTCCGCGAAAACGAAATTGGTTAGAAGAACGTACAGGAATGTCTTCATCTCGATCATCGAGAAGCGCATGCCAATGCAAGACTAAAAGATTGTGGGTCACCATGCCTTCAACGGGCATCAGCAGCAAAGAGACACACACCCTAGGACCGGCAGAAAAGGTGAGGAGGTTGGAATAGAGCCCTGGCAGCGCCTCGACAGCCTCAGGGAGACGATCCCAGCGCTCAGGGCTGACGATCAAAGTGGCCATGAGCGTACTTCCAATGCTCCCGACCACTTACTCACTCGAATTCCCATGCACTGTCGCCCCAAATGTCTTTGTCCAGGTTGAAAGCTTCTACGGGTACATGCACAAAGTCCCCTTTTCGTATATAGATGGACCTCTGATCCGATATGCTTCCGTCGCGGAGATGAACTGGGTATGATGTCGGTATCTCATCATCTCTGGTGGCAACGCGTAAAGAGGAATGGATTGGCGGTACGAGCCGCAGTGACTCGCGAACTACGTTATTCAGATAGTGATGGTCGGATAACAAGGTATGCAAGGATTCGATTTCCTCGGTGGTCAAAAGCGACAATGGCGTTGACGGCACAATGTTGAGCAGCTCAGCACGAAGGCGAGTCTGAACTTCGGGATGTCTCGCCAGCAGGAGCAAAGTCCACGTGAGAGAAAGAGAGGTGGTATCTGAGCCAGCAAAGATGAATGTGTTGATGTTGTGAAGGATGTCCTCATCTGAAATCCGCTGATCAGGGGGCAAGTCTGTCGCCAGGTTCGATTTCACTAGGAAATCTTGTTAAATTGAGCTTCTTAGCCAAGAGTTTTTCAATTACCCACGCAAGAGACTAAGTAGATCCCTATCGGTGTGTCTGGTGCAGCTTTTTTCGCTTTCCATGATTCTGGCTTTCTTCGACTGGATGAGCTTTCCAGCGACCCGGTTAATGACAGTATGACAACGTTTCACGGTCTTGACCCGTTTGCCCGGCTGTGCGAAACGTATGTCAAGGAATACTCTGAATTCCGCTGTGCCTACTCACGAACAATACGTTGAGAAGGGGGAAATATAACCCAAATAGCGTTCGGATTCCGTCATTCTGCGCAAGAGCGACTTCGAACATCTCCTTATAAGCACAAAAAAGCTCGTCCGATTCATTTTGGATGGCATTGAAGTGATAATCGAACCCTGTTGACTTGTTACTTTGTTGTGTGCGCAGACTGAGAAAGTTCTCACCGGCCAGGCCGATCACGTCAAAGGTGGCCCGACTGATCCAGTGACAGACATCAATTTCAATGCCCCCCTCTCTGGTAGGAGGCTTGTCCAGAAGTTCGGACCATTTGTCCCGGAGCTCAGTTCCCTTGCGAAATACGAGTGGCACGAGTGCTCTCAAGTTTTGGATGGAAAACGCGGGCGTAGCAACCCGCCGTTGACGCCTGTGCACATGGCCTTCTGCAGCAAGCATACCACAGCCAATGAGACCCGCGATCAATCTACGTGATTGCCAGGGCTTCTCGTAGATGGTACTATTCTTGAGCACATGGGACACAGTGACAGGATCAAGGGGGAGGAGGCGGTCACTCCACTGTGATATAACGCGATGAGTTGGATTTCAAAGTTAACCTCAAACACACCTACAAGACCAAGTCCCTTTATACGTACGTTCCTACCATATTTCTCAACGTACCGGGCATGGGTATTTGGGGACCTAGACGGACTATGAAACGACGATGAGTCAAGGTAAAAGATGCAGTGCAAGTACACACTCGAGCACAAAAGCCAGGTGGTTTGCGAAGAGTGATTTTACAGGTGGTCCGGCCAGTTTCCGGACGGTATTGCGTCGGGGGCCCGTGGGGGCATGATATACAGCCAAGCCGAAAGTAAGGGCTAACGTGGCACATAGTATGAGACCAGAGCCAAATGTTAGCAAAAACATCAACATTAGAGCAGCAGGGTGAAATGGAAATGAACATATTGTTCTCTGAAGACAAGACCAGATATGGTAATACTTCCGTCGCGTCTATTCATTCCACGGCCGAAACCGAGTCCCCCGGATCCACAAGCTGGTGTAGTAGTAGGGGCCTAAGACCTGACTAATTGAACAGTCTTCGGAATACCTATTACTTATATGAGGTAGTAGTACTTTGCGACGATTTTGGATCTGAGACCTGGACCAACCAGTGCGTGCGGGGTAACATTGTAATACAGAATCCCATCTAGAAACCAGAAACAAAACTCGGAATCATCGGAAGTATAGAAGGTGGTGACGGAAACTCGTCCAGGTCCACCGCACTAAAGGTTCCACCAAGCATCGCCAGACTCAGCTCCCGCTCGACATAGTCCTTGCCACATTCTGCATCCGGGGCGGAAGATCGCGAAGGACCACATTCCCCGTGGGTTGACTCGGAATTTTTGCTGTCGTCCAGGGTCTTCAAGCTGAGAGAAAGTAACACTCCTTTGTTCATCTGCATGCTCCTCGTTTGTGCGCGTCTCAGTTCAAATACCTCTTCCCCGAGGCTCTCCCTATCATTTCCGCCTTCAAGGCTCTCCAATGATGCCATCGACGACCTACTCGATTCGCCCTCATCCGAAGTCATATCCGGAGCCGAGCTTCCCAGCGACTTGGCGTCCTCGTCCCTCGTGCCCGACTCGTATTTGATTTCGGTCATCGCTGATAATTCCGGTCCATTGAAACCGTCCAGGAGCATGTTATGCGACAGCTTCGGCTGGTTCGCCTGAGCGGCCGACACCACTGAGCGAGACTCGAGCGGTCGTTGAAGTGTGGCGCCGAGGATGGCCGCCATGTCACTGTTCGCTTGGCTTTGACAATCCTCAAGTTCTTCTGGTATGCAAGCCAAGACAGTACGAGGAGGTGCAACGTACAGCGAGACCGAGGAGAACTCGGACCAGGTCGTTTGTGGACTTGCTACCAGTGGCAGATGTCGAGGACAACGTTCAACCTGCTCTGGGCACGATCGGTGATTGCACAGAGCACGCGACAAGCTGCGGATTGGCCAGACATCTGAGATCCCTCGTTGACGTTCCCTGTTGAGAGCGGGTAGTGGTCGAACGAGCGGGGTCAGCGTCTTCTCGTCGTATGGAAACTTTTCACGACCTATTTTGGTGCGCTTCCGATGTGGCGGCCCGGTTGCGTTCTTGGTGGCCTTGGGTTTCCGGCGTCCAAAGCACCTCGAGGGCAGAGGGGGGGCTTTTGTGGACCTGGCCTGCCTTCGCAGCATTTCCCCTCCAATGACCAGGCCGACGAGTCCCCCCAAGATGAGGACGACGACGACAACCGCCGCTACGATATTTCCAGATATATCTGCAGGCGGATTTGGCCCCTGAGGCTGATTACTCCCGACTGGAATCGCTGATGGTTCCGGGGCAAGCACGACGGAGTCGGATGGCGTTGCCAGAACAATCGGAGGTGGCAGTGGAGATTCGGTGACCACTGATGGTTGTAACGCGACGTCCAGGGTGCGTGCCCGGGATTGTTCAGTGCGCGGGGAAGAGGGTTGCCTTGGCGGATCATGGGAGAAAATCAGATCTTGACGACGGAGGTGGTGAAGGTGTCTGCTAGTGCCAGATGCGGGTTTGGGCGAACGGACGATGACTCTGGGCGGAGGTGTAGGCGCCATTGTTGCACTGGGTCAGGTCGTTTGTCGACGATAGAAAGTACGCTGGGAATGTCGAAAGTACGCTGGGAATGTCATAAATACGCTGGCGGCTGACGGTGACAAGCCCTTGTGGTCAGCCAAAGGAATCAGGATGGCGGCTGACAGCACTGCCAGGGATTTCCGCCGAGAAGTTCGACATGACGAGCTGTCCCGAACTCATATTCACTGGATATACAAATTTACGGTCGTCACTCGAGTCGAGATGCGGATTATTTGTGTGACATTACCTCCCAAAAATCTGGTTTCTGAGCGGTTTCAGGATGCAGCTGGTCTTGCCAGAACCCGCCCAGGTACAGATAGACGTGGAGGACAATGAGACACGCGCACTCCGCTTGGAGGCAGAAGAGAGATTTCGGGTAGGTTGATCGAACGGGCGAGGACAACAAAGCGGGATACGCATCAGTGCCTCCTTATTGAAATCACATTTTGGAAACACAAAGTGAACCACAGAGGAATGAAATACGTCGAATCTCCAATTGAGTGGTCATTCATTGGTATATTAGGTCAGTATTCCCCTGTCAAGTCCAATCAGAATCGTGACAGTCACTAGGGTGAGGACACATACGCGATAGCTGCAGTTTGCAGAGTCCTGAAGGGCGCGAATGTGGATGATGTGAGGCAGGAACTTGTTTAGAAAAGCAGGTAAGCTCACGAAATAAATCCGCAGATCATAGCTGACCCAGCATACTTCGCAATGGTTTTTGCCTGCGATGGTGCGAGGGCGCTGAGTACACCAATCTGGATACCAAGTGAACCCAGATTTGCAAAACCACAGAGCGAGTATGAAGCAATCGTGTATGCGCGCGGAGACAGCGGACTAGAGCTAGCCTGGATAGCTTGAAGCTCTGGATAACCCCCATCAAGTATATGATTCATTAGTTTCACCGATTACGCACCAAGATAAGCTGCAAACTCGTTCTCAATCAATTTTGTGGCAAGCAACTGGGAGACGCGAAGGATCTCCGGAGACGGTACCCCTGGTTAGGAAATCCATGAAAAGGGTAGCAACAGATAAATTTGAAGCCCGCTACGGACCAAGTAAGAACGTGATAGGATATCCGATGTATCCAAGAACAAGTTGCAGAGTAAGTTGGTGAATCCCGAATCCACGGCCAACCCAAGTCAATATGGCATTGATAGTTGCGACGAGGGAGAGAATGATAAGTACATTTGTCCTGAGTGGCAGCACATTAGCAAGTCGGACACTGTCGGAGAGAGAGATCCCACAAAATTTGACCGGCGACGTTCAGTCCGAACAGGCCACCCTTAGAAAATGCGTGGAGTGCGTTCACCGGAGCATTCTCAGGTTTCTCATCTCCACGGTCGATGACAACACGTCCGCGGGTCGCAGGTACATCCACCTCCGGGATACGCATCTTACTGATAGCTATAGAGGCAGGGATACTCATGACAGAAGACGTCACGAGATTCTGGGGAGGGACACCAAGTGAAACGTATGCAGTCAGGACCGCACCGGAGATGGTCGAAAATCCTAAGCAACCTCTGTCAACGATATCGTCGATCGGCGAACTGCCGACACTCACCGGATGTCATGGCGAGATGAATCTCAGACGTCGTCATAATATTGACATATGGCTTGACCAGACAAGCAGACTCTCCTTGGCCAACCCATGGCGAGGCAGAGGCAACGACTGCCTCAGCACCAGATACATTCAACAGTTTGAAGAAGAACCACGCGCTTGTTGGAATGGGTGACTAGACACAGTGGCGCAGAAGATCATACTTACAACCCTTTGATGACCCATTGCATTACTCCGAGCTTCAGCACGTCAGTAAACACCAGGGCCGACGAACAATGAAAAAAGACCCACATAATAGAGCATTTGCACAGTTGCAATGAAGAATATAATAGCCGCAAGCTGTGATGTATCAGTGATGTAGAAATGTATACAAACATCGTCAACGAACAGTATTGACAAAGAACCAATTTTTGGCGATGGTTTCGGCATCGAAGAAGAATTGTGCACCAACGTTGGCCTTCGTTAGAAAATCATATGCCAGATCTGCAATGTACTGGAATAGCGAGTATCCAGCCTTCGCCTTGAGCACGAAAAGGCCAATAGCCTGCTGAATGAACAGCCCAACGATAACAGTGGGCCTTTACATTTTCAGATGAGGACAGGTCAAAACCACAGCACGTACCAACATATCGCAGAACGGTGGGTGGAAGAGAGATAGAAGCAGCACTGGAAAACGAATAAACCCAACACGGAGATTGCTCTATGTGCATAGTCGTCACCCTGTGTCGTCAATCAATACCGGGAACGTTCATTGGATAATTCTGCGCACCGCAGCGAGTGGAAAACCGAAAGCGGATCCTAAAACGATGCCAAGGAGGCACAGCCAACCGATGGTCAGTCTCAAATTGCGGGGTAGACGGTACCAAGGGTCCTGAACAAGAGGGACCCATACAGCGGCCACAGGTCGTGTGACCACTGAGTTTGGTATAAACCGAAACGCAATAACACTGGACGTGAAGCTCGGTAGGCGCTTGAAACCTGAGATGTAGTCTTGCACTTACGATAAGAAGAACCAAGCGAAGAATGTCTGTTCAACCCTGTAGGACTTTTGAGCATGCAAGGATCCCGGGAACGGCACACACTTGCCATCTATCGCGCGTTGCCCCCAATACCGTCGAAGAAATCCACCAACCAAGGATCACCGCTGCTAGGCAAATAAGAAAGAGGACTCGTAGTTTCTTGTCGGCTCCCTCTTCCTTGACAATTTCACCGACGAGCGCGCTGGCGGGGCCCACGCTTGCCTCTTCTATGACGGCCGATGAACTTGATGTCGAAAATTTCCTTCGAACCTCCTGGTGGTTGTCGTCCACAGTTAAGGAAATGTCGGTCATCGTTCGGCTCAGGGAAAGAGATGGGGCAAAGCGGTAATGGGACCGCATGACCTACCGGGACTTTAAAGGGCGAGCCACGAGCGTGCTTCTCTGCCGTCACCGGTTCACCAATTTCCCGGACCGTTATCGCACAGAACCAATGTCCGATAGTGGTACCATACTCACTGCCACTTGCCTATAATCAACTTTCCCCCGCACTCACCTTGTAGATTTTCAGTGACATTTCACCACTTCTGCCTAGAAATCGACCGCTCGAACTAGGGGTTAGCGGCTGTCCCTGGAGTTTTATCGCCTACCTCACCCTGGCTTTCATATGATGTTATTAATATCATCACCGGGTTCCGGTCGACCAGCCTAGTGGGATCAAGGTGGACGAGGACCGATGCATATCACGATGAGATGTAGCATGAATCTGATATGGAAAGGCACAGAAGTCGGCGTTATCCAATACCCGACCATGTGCCAACCACCGAGCCAAAGTTGTAATGAAACTACCCATTACCGGTTACCATCTAGTTACAAACAAGTTATCAGCTGAGGCGCGGCGACCTCTAATTTCCGTTCTCCAGTCACAACTTTAATTATATTACCCATGGCAGAGAGTCGTCAACTTGCGATCATACGATAACGTTGCATATCATGATCTTTGCTGATAACGCACTGTACGTGCATGACAAGTAGCTGTGTGGTTGATTGAGGCCGCGTACCTGCGCACGAAGGTGGAAACACTAATGCAAACTGCTGTAAGTAACACATGCACATGTGGCTCTAGTAGGCCGTGGCTGTCTGTGAAGCACGATGGGACACGCGCACCGCTGCTCTCCGCTTGAGGAGTACAAGACCACAGATTGCCGCAGACTTGGAATCACTCGCAGAAGGGAGATTTTGGGTAGGTTGATCGCACAAATCGGAAAAACATTGAAAGGGGCAGTACCACACTTCAAGCTTCAAGTACGAGTCCTTATTGCATACATTTTGGAAACAGAAAGTTCAACAACTGAGGGCAAAATACGTGACATTCCCCTTGAAGACCGTTTGGATAGTCATTCGTTACTAAGGTTAGTTTGTTAGATCAGCATTCCCCTGTCAGAACAATCAGTGCTGTGACTGCCATCAGGATGTGGACGCATACGCGATGGCTGCAGTTTGCAGAGTCCTGGAGGGCGCATGTGAATGTGAGGCAGGAACTTGCTTAGAAAAGCAAATAGGCTCACGAAATAAATCCGCAGATCATAGCAGACACAGCATACTTCGCAATGATTTTTGCCTGCGATGGCGCGATGGCGCTGAGTACACCAATCTGGATACCAAGTGAACCCAGATTTGCAAAACCACAGAGCGAGTATGAAGCAATCGTGTATGCGCGCGGAGACAGCGGACTAGAGCTAGCCTGGATAGCTTGAAGCTCTGGATAACCCCCATCAAGTATATGATCCATTAGTTTCACCGATTACGCACCAAGATAAGCTACAAACTCGTTCTCAATCAATTTTGTGGCAAGCAACTGGGAGACGCGAAGGATCTCCGGAGACGGCACCCCTGATTAGGAAATCCATGAAAAGGATAACAACAGATAAATTCGAAGCCTGCTACGGACCAAGTAAGAACGTGATAGGATATCCGATATATCCAAGAACAAGTTGCAGAGTAAGTTGGTGAATCCCGAATCCACGGCCAACCCAAGTCAATATGGCATTGATAGTTGCGATGAGGGAGAGAATGATAAGTACATTTGTCCTGTAGCAGCACATTAGCAAGCCGGACACTTTCGGAGAGAGAGATCCCACAAAATTTGACCGGCGACGTTCAGTCCGAACAGGCCACCCTTAGAAAATGCGTGGAGTGCGTTCACCGGAGCATTCTCAGGTTTCTCATCTCCACGGTCGATGACAACACGTCCGCGGGTCGCAGGTACATCCACCTCCGGGATACGCATCTTACTGATAGCTATAGAGGCAGGGATACTCATGACAGAAGACGTCACGAGATTCTGGGGAGGGACACCAAGTGAAACGTATGCAGTCAGGACCGCACCGGAGATGGTCGAAAATCCTAAGCAACCTCTGTCAACGATATCGTCGATCTGCGAACTGCTGACACTCACCGGATGTCATGGCGAGATGAATCTCAGACGTCGTCATAATATTGACATATGGCTTGACCAGACAAGCAGACTCTCCTTGGCCAACCCATGGCGAGGCAGAGGCAACGACTGCCTCAGCACCAGATACATTCAACAGTTTGAAGAAGAACCACGCGCTTGTTGGAATGGGTGACTAGACACAGTGGCGCAGAAGATCATACTTACAACCCTTTGATGACCCATTGCATTACTCCGAGCTTCAGCACACGTCAGTAAACACCAGGGCCGACGAACAATCGAAAATGACCCACGTAATAAAGCATTTGCACAGTTCCAATGAAGAATATAACAGCTGCAAGCTGTGATGTATTAGTGATGCAGAAATGTATACAAACATCGTCAACGAACAGTATTGACGAAGAGCCAATTTTTGGCGACGGTTTCGGCATCGAAGAAGAATTGTGCACCAACGTTGGCCTTCGTTAGAAAGTCAGAGGTCAGATTTGCAATGTACTGGAATAACGAGTATCCAGCCTTCGCCTTGAGCACGAAAAGGGCAATAGCTTGCTGCATGAACAACCCAACAATGACAGTGGGCCTTTACATTTTAGATGAAGGACGGGTCAAAACTACAGCGCGTACCAGCATATCGCAGAGCGGTTTGTGGAGGAAAGGTAGAAGAAGCACTGGAAAACGAACAAACCCAACACGGAGATTGCTCTATGTACATAGTCATCACCCTGTCTCGTCGATCAATATTGGGAACGTAGATTAGATGATTCTGCCCACCGCAACGAGTGGGAAACCGAAAGCGGGTCCGAAAACAATGCCAAGGAGGCACAGCCAACCGATGGTCAGTCTCAAATTGCGGGGTAGACGGTACCAAGGGTCCTGAACAAGAGGGACCCATACAGCGGCCACAGGTCGTGTGACCACTGAGTTTGGTATAAACCGAAACGCAATAACACTGGACGTGAAGCTCGGTAGGCTCTTGAAACCTGAGATGTAGTCTTGCACTTACGATAAGAAGAACCAAGCAAAGATTGTCTGTTCAACCCTGCAGGACTTTTGAGCATCCACGGATCCCGGGAACGGGACACACTTGCCATCTATCGCGCGTTGCCTTCAATATGGTGGAAGAAATCCACCAACCAAGGATCAACGCAGCTAGGCCAATAAGAAAGAGGACCCGTGGTTTCTTGTCGAACGCTCTTTCTTGGGCTCCCTCTTCCTTGTTATTTTCATCGAGCGCATTGGCGCGTACTACGCCTGCCTCTTCTACGAGATTTGATGAACTTGATGTCGAAAGCTTCCTTTGAACCACCTGGTGGTTCTCATCCACAGCTGAGGGAATGTCGGTCATCGTTCTGTTCAGGGAAAGAGGTGGGGCAGAGCGGTAATAGGACCGTATGCCGGACTTTAGAGGGCGAGCGTGTTTCGCTGCCATCAGAATTGCGTGTGACCAGTTCACCGATCCCCGTTATCGCTTGGAAATAATATTCAATGGTGGTACCATATTCACTGACACCCGCTGATAATCAACCTTCCACCGCACTCACCTTGTAGATACTTTTCGGTGTCATTTGAGCACTCGCCCACTCGAACTAAGGGTTAGCTATTCCTGAAGTTTTATCGCCTACCTCACCCCGTATCCTCGGACTCCCGTGTAACGTGTTACGGGCTTCCGGTTGGCTGGCCTAGTGGGATTAAAACGACAGCTATGTGGACCGTCCTCGGTGAAACGACACGATGAAACGCATGTTCTGATGTAGAAAGGGGCTAAGGAAGTTGGCGTTATCCACTACCCAATGAGCGACGGGGCGGGACGGCCTTGAAATTCCCTTTTTTATTCACAACTCTCAAATTACCTATGGTAGAATCGTCAAGCGATATTCGAGCGATGATGTTGCATACCGTCTTCGCTGATAACGCACTGTACATGCATGACAAGTAGCTATGTAGTTGATGTAAAGGTTGCAAACTTGGGGTCGAACAACTCTTCTTTTTATCACACCTTCAATGCCTTGATCAATTTGCCACTGGCAATTGCAAGCCATTCGCCGGGAGCTGTCGAGTGACCGGTATTCATCGTCATACCGGGAATTTGCGGCGACCAAGCAAGGTTCGTCACCTCACCACTTGCGGAATACGCCATGATTGGATCAGTGACAACTCGCTTCTTTACATCTGGTCGAGGAGAGTTCAGCCGTGAATTTGCTGTACGAGGTGAAGTTGCCGTCTGCGTGTAACCTGCAAGATCCCATAATAACACCTGACAATCATCGCCTATAATGGGTGTTAGTCGAGTTGCTCCAACACTCAATATCGAGATGCATTTACTTGCGGTGGCGAGTAGGGGCCGATCTGTGGCACTCCATCCCATGGAATTTACTTGGCTGCGGTGTCCTCTCAGCTCGATGACTGGCTGTCCTGGACTTCGCATGTCCAAGATCTGCACGTCCGTCCCATCCATGTGGAAGGTAGACATGTAGTTCGAGTCAGCAGGATTGAATGCGATGCGGAGCAGTGGGGATGTTGGGAGGCGGGTTGATTGTGTCGGAGGGGGAGCACCCTTCGGTGTAGGTGTCTCATAAAGGATGGTGGAATGCTCTAAACTCCGCAGGTCGAAAGCACGAAGGCTCCCATCAGCACCAACGGAGACGAATATATCCGTGGATCCCGGAAGCCAGGCAACATCATAGACTTCCCGGTCGTGTGCGATAAGCTGGGTGATGGCCGTTGCGGTGTCGATATTCCAGACCGTGCACGTCGTATCAATAGATGATGTCACGACGAGACTAGGTGCCTTTTCGTTCCAGGAGAAGCTTGTCAAAGGCGCACCCGTGTTTTGGCTTTGTACCTTCGATTGCTACAGAAGGATCAGTACAAATTTTGAAGTTGGAAGGAGCAGGCCTACTCCAGATAAGGCTGTTTTCAGAGTCAAACGATGTCCACCACCACTGGGCTGTCTTCCTACATATGCGGATGATGGAGGCGGTGCGTCTCCGAAATATTCCCAAACTCTCAATGCGTCGCCGGTGGTGGCGAGTAACTCAGCAGATGGCGCCTTTCCTGACCAAGGAAAACCTCCTGCGCTCGCGGGTTGCCACTGCAAGTTCGTAGCGGGGTATCCGTGATTCGCCTCGACGAGAGTAACAAAGTCGGGGTAGTCGGTATAGTCATCTTCCACAAGAACTCGCTCGTCCTGAAGCCCGACGATTGCGATCCGATTGCGATAATCCTCTGTGAATGAGGCGATGCCGAGACGAAATGCCGAACGAGGACGAGACTGGTGGCCAGGCGCTGTGGACTTGCACCAGTCAATGGCATGGACAGGCCCTGGGTAGTGTCAAACCACCGTAAACATATGAATGCAGCTCAGCTCACAAGGTGCTTCGTACTGAAGCAGTGTCGTCTGGGTCATGAGGCCTTGAGGTGTGAGGTGAATGTTCGTCTACATGTGGCTGTGAAGCGTCCAGTGTTTACACACTCGTGTGCCAGACCACTGAACCAAAATACAGTCGTTTCTTATCACTCTCATTGGGGGACTCATCACTCAAATTGCGAATCAGAAAGCACGATTGCTCTAGGTAGCATGGTTTACATCAAAGCAACTATGTACAGGACAGCATTGTCGGAGGCGGGGCACCTGGTGTAGCAGCGCAGTAGTAAAATGAGAAGCAGGGGCGGAATTGACATTTGCGAAGACTGGATGGTGCGTCGAGTCGAAGTATCGGGATGCTGATAGGAGATAGAGGGAAAGGCCGGAGGAGATATAAGGGAAAGCTGGTAGTTGCATCGACGAGCGCTTTCGAGTTTTCGGGTGCAAAATGTCCAAGAGGAAAGCATGTGAGACAATCAGCAAAATAAAGAAAGATAAGAAAAGAGCAGGGTGAGCAGGGTGATTGGTGACTTAGTCGGTGTCGACCATGGAAATTGCGCCGCATTGTTCGCAGAAGCTCCACATCGTTCTTGAACCGTCGAGGCCAGCGGAGCATGCGACACGAAGCTTGGGTATTTGCGAGCACTGAGAACTGACGAAATCAATGCATAAATGCCGAAGCCAGGATGCTGTCAAATCACTACGGTGGTGGAGCCGTGTAATTTACATACCCATGGTGCGAAAGAGTGCTGGAAGGTTGCATTAGACCAACGACCTTGGGGGATTCTGAGGGGTCGAGAGCAGGCTGATGCGCACTGTATCTGGGGTAGAGAGCTAATATCACAATGAGATTGCCCATCAAGCAAGAACCTGGAAGGGAGTGGAAGCGCTCACGAGAATTGTAATCAACAGCTTCGGACAAGCCAAACGAACTGCTTGATGTGCTAGCGATGGATACAAGACGGGTGTGGTGGTTCTCAGGGAAAAATTGCTCCGAGTCAGAAGAGGAAGAGTCAGACATAGCCACATCATGGTCGGGCTCGTAGGCAGGGAACGGAACCAATTTCAGCTGTTTGACCGTCTGAGAAGCAGTAAATACGTGGGGCATAAGAGGTCTGGAGGCAGGCAAACCTGGGGGAAGTCCTCAGCAGTATCCAAGTCAAGCTTACGCTTCATAACCATGTCTGAGGACGAGAGGGAGAGACTTTACGGAGCGGGGGGACAAACGGTCACGGAGAAGTGATAGCAGGTTTGAGAAAGGAGAATCTGGCATTACCGCTCTAACTTATACGCCCCCCAGTTTGTCAGTGTTTGTCCTCTTCCGCGGAGGTTAAATTACGATCAAATTCAAAAAATTCTGTGCCGAGACCCCGGCACCGCGGTATCTGGGATCGTTCACGTTGTGCCGGAACATTCCGATTGGCTGCCTTGCCCACTCCGGTAGAAAGTGTGACACAAGGTACCTGTTACAAGAGATATCTGTCAGTTACTGTGACAAGGGATATTTTGGTTGTCACGCTGCTTCGTGGCATCCTCTCGTCATGTCAGACATACCACAACTGCCAGCTTACCTGGATCCCCTTCTCGATTTTTTGGATGAACATCTCCCACCAGCGCTTTGCTCGTTCCTCACTTCATTCCTTTCGCACTCCCTTGCACTCCTCACCGCATTCATATCCCTCGTCTCGTCCCTCCTCGCATCCAAACCTTGGGAATGGGACGCACAAACTATCATACCACCGCTCGTCAGCTTTCTAGTCGCATATCTTGCGCTGGTTAGCTTGTACAGAACAACAAGCTGGATATTCAGAACCACGTTTTGGTTTATCAAATGGGGAACAATATTCGGTGCTCTAGCAGCAGGTGCAGGCTGGTACATGGGGAACCACGGTGTAAACGGAGGCCTTGTGTCGAGCTTAGGTGCCGTTCTCCTCAGTGCATTGAACGGCGATGGCCGTGATGGTGCTGGTACCCGTATCCCAGAAACAACGCCTCGCGCCTCGAAACATCGCTCAAGACCATGGGAAGCCTTTGAGAATCAATGGCAGTATCGCGAGGGCAATCCGGTGCAAGCTCCGGACGGCGATGCCCAGCAAATCATATCTGACATCGTGGCGGCGGCAAATCGTGTCTTACTGGAAGGCGGGTGGTGGGACACCGCCAAGAATGTATTCACCCAGAGTGATCCGCAGAGTGGGAAGGAAGGCCGATCTGCTAAACGGCAGGACAATCGCTCGTCACGTAGATAACTCTTGTGTGTTGCTTAGCATTATGATTATGACTTCCGAAGGAGAGTATATCGTCGAGTCAAGTCTAGGACAGGCCAGGACTATACAAGTATTGAGTGCAAGATCTTGGTTTCTTCTAAGCTTTTGCTCCCTCTATATCTTGGGGGTTCGTGTAGCGATAGCTTTCAAAACGGGTTAGAATACTTCCTGGTAATGTCAAACAGGTCCCTTACTGAGCAATGCGGCCTAGTTGGCCGAGGCCCGTCGCGCCGACGAAGAAGTTGACCTTGGAATATTGGTCATAGAGAACCAGAGCGTTGGGCGTGACTTACTGCGGCGAGACTGTAGTTGACTGGTATGATCACAAACGAATACCGCACCCAGATCATTCCCGTTGCTGCCAAAGCTGATACGGATGCAAATGAGCATATACGTTGAGATTCAAGTACCTGAAAGACACACCGATATTTTGGGATACGCTGAGCTTTTCCGCTGGTCGGTTTAAGTCTTTTAGGCCCGCAGCAACCAGACACCACTTCATTACCGGCGCCCAAAAGAACACGGTCTTGGGACCTTATTTGCGAAAGTGACGAGCCAATACAGTTTAATGAGTATGAAGCAAGAAATCGGAATACGAACCGGCTGGGTGGTTCACGAATGCAGAGAATCGGGTGGCCCCCGCTGATGTTGCTGCGCCCGACATGCTATTCAGACAGAAAATGAAGACAAGAAAACGATTGTACACCAAGAACGTGACATGTAACAAGTGTGACAGGCTTCATAAGGCGCTCCCGATCCATTTCTCAGCCAGACTCTCCCAGCATCCCGTCAACTGCATGTGTCTCCCCGGACAAGTAACCAATACTACAGCGCCTCGCTCATCGAGGGTGCGAAGACCAATCCAATCCTCTGTGTAGAGTGGCTGGAGCGTCATGGGCACGATAGTCTTCTTTTCCTGAACGAGCGGGCCAAGGTACTCCTGTTCTGGAAAACGGTTTGTCACGTAATGCATATCTTGCTCTGGCGGGGCCTCGGACCCAAACCATGCACTCTCCTTTGGGACCATGGTCTCATCTTCCGCAAAGAGAACGAGGATAAGGTGTTGGAGTGAAGCAAGATTTTCAGCATAGGCTTGCTTTCTCGCAGACGGAAGGAGAACCTCGTTGTTGATATCAGCGAGGAAACTGCCCGATGACATATACAGCGACAGTTGCGCTGGATCCCTGAAGTATTGTGCCTGTCGGGTTCATGAATGGGTCTCAAATGAACAATAGGATGAAGAGATTTGTCCAACCTGTATTAGATTCTCCTGTGCCCATTCGCTGTATGCTCCAGCTTTTACAGCAAGGCGTGCGGCCTGACACAGCAAGTCAAAGGAGCCGCACAGCGGCAGGTCAGAGATACCCATATGTTGTGATCCGAAAGTAATAAGGTTGTGCACGGATGGGGTATTGTTTCTTTCCACATATGCGCGCAGAAACTGGCCACCTTGGGAGAAACCGATAGCATCAAACCCTCCGCTGAGTTCTGGAATCGAGGCAAGCTGCTCAGCGACAATGGCGAGCTGTTGATCGACACTCCCATACTGGGGGATCACTTTGTAAATCTAAGACAGGTTCCTTTAGTGAATAAACCACTCACGAATCCAGCACGTTGATCTGCTTTTGCATCCTGATCGATGTAGACAGAATGGACGAATATCCCAGGGTGCATCTTCTTCACTTCGCTTTCAAACTGGACCATGCCAGGTGATACATACGTATCGCCAAGACCATGCCATACCACCAGGGGTCGAACGTCGTTGATGGCAGCAGCGTAAATGAGGCTGGTCAGTGCCAGACAAGCGCTGACCAGGACAAACATAGTGAGCACTGTCTGAGGTGTACGATCACATAAGCCACCCAGCCATACTTGGCATATTGGCCCGGACTTGACGGCGCCCTGACGCCTCTCTCTGCTTTGTTTTGGACAATTTATTCCCATTCCCTCCTCAGGCTGAGTGTCCTGCATGTGGGCGCGCATTCTTTCCTGCAACGTGAGTTTCGCTGGTCCAGCTGTGCAGCCGTTCGGTACAGCTTGCGGCATCGCTGTAACTCCTAGTGTCTGCTAGTCTTTCGGGGCGTCCCACCACGGTCTTACTTACAGCTCACCTCTCGAGACGTGGGCAGCTGAAATGAACGGCGGTTCAAGAAGCTTTCCGCACTGGATGGCGTGGGAGCGGACCCCACAATGGTTGGCTCCACTGTGGGGTGCTGCATGGCAGCGCAAAAGTCCCGATGGATCTCTTCAAGCCTTCAAGCCTTGGCTCCGTTTGGCAGCATCAGTGTACCTCTGGTCAGTGTCTCAGCTGATAGCCCCTGGTCAGGTATATCAGGCGTCCCAGTCGGGCTAGAAGCCTCCCACCTCCCCACTCGTATACCCCATTCTGCAACCAGCCTACTGGAGGTCGCATGTCCCCTGGCTCGCACCAGGCTTGGCCAACTCCCAAAGTAGGGCGCAAGGCAGCTGGTAGCTGGTAGCGGTAGCCCCCTGACGAGAGCTTTCGCAGACTCGAAAGCGCGCCCATCTCGTCCCCTCTTCTGTCCCTGCCCGTACTGTACAAAAGGTGCCTTACACTCTGCCAAACGAGGAGTGCCACGTATCTACAGAGATACGAGAACTCAGAAACGGCGACCAAATCAATGGCCCGGCTTCTCATTAAAACCACAACCACTCAGGTCAAACACCGGTCGCCGCTTCATCAACGACACCTCCACATGGCCACCCCTGGCCTCAAACCACATCCCCTTGGCGAACAAGATAAGATTCTAGGTCCCCTCGTTGCGCCTGCCGGTCGTATTTAGGGCCACTAAAAATGTGATTGCCAATGTCACAAATTGCGTTTTAGGGCGGAAGCGAACCCCTCATAAGTACTTAACTCGTGGGAACGAACTCACCAGGAGGCTCTTCCTTTTTGAGAGAACTTATTTAGGCTACACCCAGCTACGTTTGTTTAGTATCGTTACTTAAACCGGTAGTCAGCCGATCTTCGGAGTTCCCAGCGCGTTCATCACCATTTGATGCAAGATTATCCTGACACGTCCGCGTGCATTCCAGTTCGAGTTTCAACTGTTGGTCTACTCAACACACATAATTTAGTCCAAGAAGGGAGCACAATCATCTCGTGCATTCGAGTGCGGTGATACTCGGGGAAGTAAAAAATATATTGGCCACTATTTTCGGAGTCCCGCCTGGCACCTATATAATGTAAGTTGATTGTAGGCGCCGTGCTGCCGTTAAACTGCCGCGTCCGTGAGTACTTTGCTTGTGTCTCACCTGGCCTCATGCCCTCACTCATTCGTGCACTTTCGCGACGTGATGCCATTCTCATCCTCATTGGTGCGCTCTCGACGCACTTTTTCACAACTATGGCACCTCTGACCTCGCGATCCATTGTAATAACTGCTGGGTTCCATCAACATGTCAACGACGCGCCGTCTGCCGTTGACGAACGCCCACCGAATGACCAAGAAATCAGTGAATTACCTATCCCTACCCTGCCAGAATCGACTGGCGAACCGGAGGGGCAAAATGCCACGTTCGGGAACACGCATCTTTCGAAGTTGTCATCGTTACCAGAAACCACCATAGTAGAACACTCTCCTGGGTGGACATTGTTCCGTGACATCTACATGGCAAATGGCACCCTTTTGATCCTGTCTTCTTCGCCGTCTTTGTTCCCCGATACCAGGTACATGACATCGACCGGTCTCCCCGCAGAAAACACCCCAGAGAATAAGGCACTCCGCGAACCTACCTCGTGGGATATGGATATCCTGAGTCCTAAGGAAGCACTTCAGCGGTGGGGAAATCATTCTTCCACTCGTAGAGTTTGGTCGGTCGAGGGCAATACGGTTAGCTATAACCATAGATATTTGATGTAATTTGCTAAATGTCTTTGGTTATCAGCTCCTTGTCAATGATCCACCACAGTGTACGTTCGCACGTTGGTCTGGATTTCGTCTGAGCTGATGATGATCTAGTTCTAGCACACTATTATCACTTCTGCGCTGAGCTTCTGTTCGGAACTTGGTCATTTTGGACAGGCGCAGTGTATCCTGAACCCCCTCCCCCGATTCATCGTGCTATTTTCCCCCACTCGTCAAACGTAGGGTGGCGAGACAAACCAGGTTTCAATGGCTATTTCCTGCGCGCTGCTTTCCCATCTTTGACGGTAGAAGTCGATGTCGACTGGAATGATCGCGTGGCCGCCACGTCCGCTGGCAATCGCGCTTGGCACTTCCCTTACCTTTTGCTCGTGGATCGGTCGGCAGCTTTCAGAGGCGAATTGTGCGGCTCGCAGAATCAGCGCGTCGCCAGTGAATCGGTTGATGCCCTGATTGCTCGTTCAAAGTTGGATAAAAATGGTTTGTGGTGGAGATCGATCAAATATGTTGTTTGGCGTTTCGCAGGCGTAACAGCAGATGGCGAGGGTTTCTTTTTCGAGAGTCGCACGCTAGATGATAACGCACTGGCCTCGACACCGCCAGACTTTGAAGAGACCCAAAAGGTTGTGATTACTTATATCTCGCGTCAATCTTCCCGGCGCCGCTTGATCCCCGAGGACCACGAAGTGCTGGTCAAGAGCCTGGAGTCCCTTGTACAGAGTAAGAATGCGGAAACAACGAGCACTGGCAGGGAGTGGGAGTTGAACGTGGTGAAAGCCGAGGCGATGACAAAAGATGAGCAAATTCAACTTGTGGCACGCACAACGGTGAGTTCGACCCGCCCGCACGCGCCCAAACTCCGCAGCCTTGTACCTAACACGGACGCATAGATCCTACTTGGAGTACACGGCAATGGCTTATCACACCTCATTTTGATGCCGCGTACCAATGTGTCTGCTGTAATTGAGATGTTTTACCCAGGGGGCTTTGCTCATGATTATGAATGGACGACACACGCATTAGGCATGAGGCATTTCGGCGTTTGGAATGATACGTGAGTGACACTGTTCTGTTCGGCACGTCAGACAACACTCAAACAACATCAAGCTATTTCACAGCGGAGAACACACCTCGCGTGAAGTATCCAGAGGGATTTCAAGGCACCAGGATACCAGTCTACGGTCCCAATATCGCCAATATCATTGAGAAGCGAATTGCTGGAGAATTGTGATCTGATTTACATCAATTTCTACCTAATCATGGCTCTTATTTCTCTCGGGTTGCACATCTACATTCTTAGAGGGCTCGCAGTCGTTTGCGGTGTCTACAGTGGTCTTTTCATTCCCGGAGGGCATGCACGCTCCTTTAATTCATCAAAGTTGTCATAAAACATAGTGCGAATAACGGAAAACTTACATAACATCTATGATCTGGTATCTTAGTCCACAATTGCAAGGTCTACTCAGTCGACGTAGGCCCTAAACACCGTCAAGTTTTCAAGAGCGCGAAAAGAAATAGGGACGTTTGGCCCTGCAAAAACAACGCTCCCGGATTTTAGCGCCAGAGATTTACCATCCTCCCATTTCATAAAGCCAGCCCCCTCAGTAGCGATGATAATCGATGGTCCACTGATTGCACTTTGGGTCTCCGAACCCCCTTGCGCTAGGTTTAGCGCAAGGACTGTGAAATCTGGGACGGGAGGTTTGTACGTCACGGTGGCTGAATCTGAACTTGTGGATGGCTGGATCATATGGTTGGACCAAGGGGCAGCCTTGTAGGTTAGACCAGCGAGGAGATTAGGGATGTCCTTTGGCTTCGGAGTAAGACCTGCCCGGATGACGTTATCTGAGTTGGCCATGCACTCCATGATATCTGATCATCCGTAGTGAACGCTGACGCCTGCAGGATTTCACAACGAAGCCCTACCTCCAGAAATATATGCGTGAGGTTCTCCCGCACCGAGAAAAATGGCTTGTCCGGTCTCCAACTTGACGTAGTTCAGCATAAAGGGACAGAACACTCCGACGTCTCCTGGATATTGTTCATTCAGGCTAAGGACAAGGTCCTTGATGTCACTCTGTTCGTTCTCAGCGTTGTAACGCGCCGTCAGTCGCGAAAGCTGGACCTTGACCGCGTTCGGATCGGCTTTCATGAGGGCTGAAAAGAGGCTCTGCAGTTGTTCTCGCTCGCCTGGTCTCTCGGCCGAGAGAAAGCGGGTCGCGACTTGTTCTGAAACTAGTGCACGAAGCTCTGGCACATTCTCGAGGTGTGTTTTGATGTCTGGAATGGGCAAGAAACCGCACAGGCCCCTGAAATCCGTCAATGCGATCGCCATTTCGGGCTTATGGTTGTCATCTTGATAGCAGATGAGGTCGAGACATCTCCGAGAGCAAGTAGCTCACCTGTATAAACCTTTGGCTGCTTCCCATGCAGCTGCTCCGCAGTCTCCTTGTCGGGGTGTGTTTGGATACTCAAAGCTTTGTTGATCGAGAGGACTTTGAAGAGGAAAGGAAGGTTCCCCCGAGAGGTGGGGAATTTGTTGGAGACCTCGCTTCCGATGAGGTGTGGGTTCGCAGCCAAGATGTCCGGGAGACTCGAGCTCGATCCGACAACCCCTGAAGGTGATTTGACATGCGTGCCCATCCATAGCTGGAGGAAAGTCATCAGTCGTCGGCATGCAATGATTCGTGAACGACTTGCCTCCGCGTAGGGGGCCGAGTTGTCGAGTACGTAGCCGGGAATGTCTGCCCCCTCGGCGAGTTGGGCGACTTTGGATTGGCTTCCGATCTTCCCCCAGTCATATTTCTGCAGCGTTGGCGCGATACGGAAGACTGCCTCAGTTGTGCTGCTCATGATAGCTCGGAAGAACTGCTTGACATGACTCGCCCAATGTATCGGCCGTCGGATCAATCCTTGCCAGCGCCAATGATGAAGCGGATGCCCTCCAAGTCGTCAGCGGGTTACCCACTGATGGGATCCGTTGATCATGTACCATCATGTCAGAGCTCGACATTAAAATGTACTATTGTATCACTACTACCACTTGACCAGGATCGCTGATGAGACTCGCTCAGTATGTCATGTCGAAGCTGATGGTTTTTGGAATCCCAGCTCAGGCTGCCCGGATCTCCGAGTCGTGCACGATAAGGCCGTGTGAAGCTTGCTGTTTTCAGGCCACGACTTCACCGCTCCGCTCAGCGGTCTAGTTCGACCCTCGATGGATCAGATAATCGTTGATATGAGATGATCCAGGTAGATATTGGCACACCGTGGCCCCCTCACATGATAAAACTAAAGCGGTATGCGTGACACCCCTTGACATGTAAGCATCGCCTTCGCACGAAGGTATATAAACCCGCCCAGACACCACGCCCGTTCTTTACCACATCTCTGAACAGTCCTAGTCCACACTCGCACTCATAGTCGCACAATGGCTCCATTCTGGGAACCCGGTACACAATACAACTATGGCGACACTGTCGTATTCCAAGGTAGACTCCGTTCCTGCCACCCTCCATCTTGATCTGATCGCCAGGATCTAGATGTCGAGTACAAGATCGTCCAGCCCCACCGCTCCCAGGCAAGTCTTTTGAACACTAATGTTTCTGCTCTCGCTTATCTGAAACAGGGCGATTGGACACCCGATGTGACTCCCGCCCTCTGGGGACGCGTTCATGGAGGACAGCATCGTCAACATCGCGAGGGGCAGTGGGGCGAAGACTGCAAACCTGCCTACGCTTCACCTGATCATGGACAGCAACAACAGTACGCGCAGCGCAAGGAAGCTGATCGGTCGGCGTCGTACCAGGCCCCTCCTGGGCAGCCCGAGCAAGAGCAGCAGGAGAAGCCTTGGTATGACATTGACGAGGAGAAGGAGAAGAAATTAAAGGTACTCTCAAAATCTGCCTCCCTGGGTAGCTCTAATCTCTGATAGATCGGTGGAGGTATACTCGCTGGGGCCGCAGCGCTCGGTTTGGGCTATTATGCCTACAAGGAGCACGAAGAAAATAAAGAGGAGGTAGGTGTGATTGTTTGGTCCACCATCCTCAGCTTGCCCTTGGAGGGCTTACCGCTTCACAGGAAAATGCACAAGCTTGGTCTTTGAACAAGTGGATTGAAGAATCGCAGGCCCGTACTCAGCAATGGAGGGCTGGGCGATACAACGAACGAGTCGCCTGGGTTTGGAATGAGGGAACGACCATTCCTCGCGATGCTATCCAAGGCGGAGAAGAGCGCGGGGAAGCTCTTTACATATGCCGTTCTTACCATGAGGTTCGCACATCTCAGCCTGTTGTTAGTTCAGCCGCTGATGCTCATACGGTTACCAGGGCGGAATCTGTGAGCTTCAATCTAGTGATTTGAAAAACACACTGATTTATGCCTTGACTAGTGGTCGGCAAAGCTTGCAGTGTCTTCAAGAAAGGGGGAGTGATCGGGTACAAGAAAGACGAGATCCACGTAGGTGTTCCAAGTGCATTGCCAACTCATGTCATCGAGCCTCGTCTTGCAGATTGATAAATACGAGATTCTTGTCGGCGACTCTAGTGCCGTCAAGTGGGTGTCTTGCTCTGGCAAGCTCAACGTCGAAGGCCTCCGTGCTCGACCCGTCGAAGGTGGGAGGGAGCCAGATGGAAGCGTCATTTACATCGCCCAGGCTCCCTACCACGGTGCTGTGCACCCAGGCAAGGCTAGTGAAGTATACGGAGATGGTTGTTTCATTCCCTACGACGACACCGAGAAGAAAGTAAAGGTGAAATTTCGATCCACCGCTATGCCGAATTTGTGTCTCATTGATGTATTTTGCAGGAATACGCGGTTTTGTGCTATGCCTGAAATAATTGTTCGTTCAGAGTTCACGAGCGAGAGTCCTTGCTATTGTAATATTCACTGTAACAATGGCCATCCATCCAAAGGGAATGTAACGTCAATTTTTGTACCTGCCCAGTGCGAGGACACTCGTTTCAGGGTCTCCAAGATGCAGGCGAAGGTTCAGTCGATTAGAAAGTCTAATGTAGTACCCCTACCCGGAAGGGCTTCCATGTCCGAAATCCAAGTCTAACAAGTGTTGCTACATACGTAATGTACCGCATAGGCCTACATGCATAGTCATCCAGTGTGTGATCCAACCGGCCAGCCGATATTAACTTATTTGCTAACCGACGTTCGGTCATTCTACGCCAGCGTAGGAACACGGGAGCTACGAGCACTGCTTTTTTTCTCGTGTTGCAGGACAAGTTGCGTGGCCGCAAACATGACAGTGCTTGCGACACTAAAGCACTGTGACAGCCAAGAAAAGGTCAGGTGCGAAGTAACAACAGGTATTCTTCATGAACTCACCCCACAAAGCACCGCGGGTCTCCACCAACTGTAGTCAGGTCCTAGGAGTGCACCTGCGAGAGGAGTTCCTTTGCACACGCCTGAGGTCATGGTTTGAAGACGATGGCTCTCAAAAAACTCACCTACCAAGCTTCCGACCCCTATGACCACACATGTGAGAAATGGAATATGACACCTTTTCGTTACGCACCTGCCATGAAAAGCGAAATGCCTATACGTGACCTTTCAAGTCGGAATAAGAAGAGGCTATGTGGGATGATAAGAAAACATACCCAAGCTGTGATAGGTCGGGGGTTAGGGAGCCAATAAGGGGAGCAGAAAGAGCCACATCTGAATTCGCCTATTATTCGCAATGCAAGCAAGAAAATAGAGGGTTACTGACAAACTCCTGCGAAAAATCCAATGAAAAGCGCTATAGTTGCGGCAGCCGCGCGAGTAGAGAGGGATATCATCGCAAAGGTGACGATGGCGGAACCCAAAGTTGATCCAATGACCGCATTCGAGAGCCCACAATAGGCGGCAATGAAACCAGCCGTGATACGACCAACGAAATTACCTGCATTGAGGATCACATTCTGAGATGAGGAGTTAATATATAGCATTCATAACAAGATTATGACCGGACCGTATAGAACGAGAACTCTTTACCCAGTCCATGCATGGACGAGTCGAGCTGAATGTAGAACAAGGGGAAAAACGACCCAGCACCAAAGAGGAGTAACCTGGAAGGAGAATGAGTGTCATTACAATCAGGTGACGTTGTTCGCAGCGTACCCGATCGTAGCAAATATGTACGGATAATCAGAGGAGGATGTCTTCAGTAGTTGAGAATAGCGCATGTGTGCTTTCGGATGAAGCGGTCTAGTTCGCATAAGGGTGCAACCAATCAACATTAACACGGCATTTGTTGCAGCAGTGATTTGGATTGTTTTGGCGAAACCGAGATCCCCATTGAGAAGACTGTCTAGTAGGATGGAGTATCCTGCGGCGCCGATTGGCGCCCCGGCAGTGACCATGGACATGGCGATGGCGCGCCTTTTGTCGAAGTGATGAGACAGGACAGCAAGCGAAGGAACGTAGCTCATGCTTGTAGCCAATCCGAAGCCCAAGCCCTGGCATAGAAAGATCTAGAGAGTTATGCTATGTAAATTCGAAGAGATACCGCAATGAATATTAATACATACTTGATAGAATTGACCCTGTTGTATGAGAGATAGCATGAAGAGACATATGATTTGTAGGGTGCAGCCGCCTATCACCAACCAATAGCTGGAAGATATGTGCAGCACGTGGATATGGAAACCAAAGTGAAGGGACCTACAAGTATCCCCTGTCATAAAGGGGGCCGAAAAAGAGTCCCCCAGATAAGATCAGGAAAGAATTTGTGCTTCCTATCCAACTAGAACATGAGGTTACCAAGAGAGAAACAAGTCATAAAACAGCATATTTACGAAATTGAGGACGACGAGACATTGGTCAAGTAATGCTGAGAATAATAGTCTGGAAGTGGGTTAGGGACTGTGTGCAATCAGAGGGCTAGAAACGATGCCTTGGAAGACGCCGAACGCGTTTACGAGTCTTGGGAGTGAGGGTGAGGATGGCCACACTGACAGACTTGGTCACGCACCCGAAGCCGGCAACCTGGACCAAAAAACTTTGGGGAACACGTCAGTTGAGACGGACTGTGATGTGGATGACAGATACTTGCGCGCCGGATGCAGTTAACCAAGCAGTCAAACCTCCGTCTGGAAATTCCAAAGAATTTTCATCTTTCTCGTCAGGAGTGTTCATGGAGGAGAGGCTTGAATGAGGGAGTCGCTGGTGCTCGACAAACTCGCCTGGAGTTTTATGTAGAAAGCCTGTGACACGGGCATTAAAGGGGGCGCTCTGACTCGGACCGACCACGATGTGCAGGGTACTCGGCTAGTGTGCCACGCCATGGGTATGTGCCAGCAGCGCGGGATGGCGGAACTGGAAGCGATCTATGTAAACACTTTGAGAACGGTGCAGGCACGCACATGGGAGTACGTAGCAGGGAAGACGCGTGGATGTGTTGTGTGAGGTAACCGAATTAAGAAGTAACACACTGTCGAGCGAACCTGACCTTGAGGAGCGGCGATGGATGTTGGCAGGCCCCGTCTCAGGCTGTTCAGACGCAGTCCGAGTCCGAGCAACACCGACGTGACGACTCCACAGCCCCCACGTTCGCTCTTCACATCCACACACGATGAAGACGACCAGCTGCCCACCCCCCGCATGCTCCCCGTGCCCATCGCCGACACGGCCCATCCCCTCCCCGCCCACGCAGAGACGCCAGCTGCGCGTCTCCGTGCCCTTCTTGCCCGCGAACAGCGCTCTCCGGGGCAGACTACCACCCCTCACCCACCACCGTCGTCCGAGGCAGATTCCGAGCCTGCGCGTTTTGGCTCCAGCACCTCCAGTGTCACCCGCGAGAGCTTGAAGGACATTTTCTCCCGTGCGCTCAGGGAGCCGGGTGACACTCCACAAAAAGGTCGTCTGCGCAGAAATAGCTTCGATGGTAGTTCGATGGAAATCACCCCAGTCGTCGGTGGGGACAGGCGTCAACGCAAAGCCGCACGACGAAGCTTGAGTGACGAGGAGGCCGAAAAACCAAGTACGTGGCCATCCCATAGCACTGGCGTGTCTCCGAACCCCGCGTACCAGGATCTAACAGACAAGCTGATCCTTCGTTTCGGCCGTCGACAGCGCTCACTTTTGATACCCTACGTGCCCGCCTCATGTCTCCCCGATCACAACTTGTGGATCAGAACCCTCCGGAGGTATTATTCGATCGTGCGTTGTCGAGTATCTTCTCTCCATGCACACCCGCACTCATCCAATCAGACACATCTACAAGCACTTCTAATCCCCAACATCCTCCTCGGGCGTCTACTTCAGCTCGCGTAGTTCCGCCGGTCAGCAGTCTCACTCCACATCCATCCTTCCAGATGTCATCCCAGCTGGCATTTCAGTCCAGTATGTCATTGGGGTAAAATGCATGTTTCATTTGATTGATCTGCAGGTAGATCTCCTCGAACAAGATTCGGAAATGCAACGAGCAATGGGTGACGTTCTCATTTCCGAGAACGAAGGTATGATCGTTCCAATTTCAATACTTGTCGAACCCTCAGGTATTTGCATATTGCAGCTTCGACATTGGCTCCGAATGTCGCACAATCCATTGCGATGCCATCCGATTCACATCCATCCGAGTCCTTCCCAGGCGGCAAGAATGGTTCAAAGCTAGAACCCAGACGCACAAGTTACGAGCTGGATTGTGAGCCACTTACTCGCGGATCGAACGTACTATTGATTGCATTGCATTGGTTGATAGCTTCAACGACAAGTTCCGCTGCGAACGGGAAGACTGGTAAGAAGTCACTCGTGTACGTGGTATTATACACTCACATTGTTAGCCAAAGACAGGAAACATTATCCCCGAGAAGAGGAGCGCATCCAGCAACGCGAACGAGAGTGGAGTCGCCCAAGACTTCCCTCAAGGTCCAGCACTCCGGAAATGCATCACAGGCACTCGCAAGAATTTCATCGTCGACTTTCTCAAGAGTTGCGCTTGCCTTCGCATACAAAGTCGCCTTCTCACGAATCCGCAATGTCGCAGAGTAGTGTCGCAAGGCTCCCACACAGACACCTGGAAAGACGAGGCAGCCTTGCATCTCTCCGGAGCTTCGATGATGATCGCAGTTCCAGGCCCAGCTCACTTGGCTCTCAGGCGGACTGTCAGTATATCCCCAGCTCATTCTCATCGCACCTTACACTTTACCAGATCGAGATCGGATTTCGGAGCTTGACCAAGAAAAAAACTATGAACGAGAACGAGAATGGAACAAACGACATCCACCGTCCCGGCCATCCTCGAGTTTGAGTTCCAGCTCCAATCACTCATTTTCACACTCACGCACACACCCACCCCGATCACCTTCTGCGACACCTTACCTTACACCAACTCACGCGTCTCTTCAGCGAAAATCCTCCCGTACATCCCTCCGCTCGGATTCCCCCGCCTCCTGGGCTAGCAGCCGCGACTCATTGAAGGAACGGGAGCAAGAGGAGAAACATGAAATAGTACATGAACGGGAACGCAACTGGAATTCACCCCGCCCCCATTGGTCGACTTCGAAATCTCCATCGGCTTCTCACCTCAAAGTTCAAAACAATAACAATACCCTTCATGCTACTTCGAGTCTTACTCATCTAGGAGACTCTAATGGACACCGGGTCGCTTCTCGGATGGCAACCAAGCTGCAGAGCGCGTCACCAAAGGTGGACTCTTCATCTACTACGTCATCTGCGTTGTTGCACAAAGCGGGCGATCCCTCAGACTCGGGCATGGATGAAAGTGTCACTCACTCCCCGCAATTGAAAGGTCTCAGCCCCGCCAAGTCGCCAGGTGCCGCCTCTAAGTTTGGTTGGAACTTTTCCCGCAGCCCCCTTCCTCCGCTTGAACTCGATGATCCTGCAGATCGTCGCAAAAGTACTTCCTCCCCCACTCCCGGCTCTCGGCCATCAAGGGGGACATCGGAAGCTAACATGTCTAGTCAGATACCTATGCGTTCCAGGATGAAGAGCTTCTCGAGTGTTGGCCACGCTACTACTGATATGAGCCTCACGCACGTTGTGGGTGAAGAGTCTTCCTTTCAAGGGGATCATCAGAAGGGAATGAGTGACGCTGTGGGGCCACATAGTCACGGAGAACCCCCGGCGGCCAGGAACTCGTGGAGTCAGGAAGATATGATACTAGGTGTGTCATTATCTGCGTTTATACTCTGGATCAGTCATAACAATATCCCAGGCAGTGATGAAGAGTCTATCGTCGATCTTCCTCCTCAGTCTACCACGCCGAAGAGTAATCCTCCAGCTCCCGTTCCAGAAGAGATCGAGACCGATGCTGAGACGGAAGTCTTAACGTCACCCTCTCCGCAGGGTTCCCCTCAATTGGGTGCACCAGCCACTATCCTTGACAATTCGTCATGTTCCCAAACTCCCAAACCATCGCCAGAAGAACCATCCGTCAGTGCAACCCCCCCTGGTACACCCCCTTCTACTAGTCCGGGGTCACAATTACCGAGTTCCGAAATGTCACCTTCGTTTTCCCTTGTCACTCCTCCACGCCAAACGTCATTCAGTAGTTCTATCTTGGACTTTCGAACGCCTTTGCCCCCACTGGACCTCCCGGATCTTCCTGGCCCGCCGTCATCGTCGGATGACGATGCGCTTGGGAATACGCCTATAAAGGACCGACGTGCCGCTTCCAACGCCAATTTCACCTTGACCAAGACACCGAGACCACCTGGTGCTTGGGCTGCAACCCCATTGCCACCCAAGTTCGACCATCGATCGTCTTCCCCTGCGGCCATTTTCCCTTTGGAGTCGACACCACCAGCATTCACCTCCACACCGTTACCCCGCGCTAACTCTTACCCCCACACAACCCCCGACGCTGAGACCGATGATGATCCAGGCGAAGATGGACTTCTTACCCCGGTAGCAACATTGTCACGAGCCAAATCTCTCCCATTGCGCACGCCCGCACCGCCGGGTGCATGGCTGGCAACTCCAGGTCAATCTGCACTCCTAAACAATGGCGCGGATCAATCCCAGTATGGGTCGCTTAACAAGAGGAAGGGCTTGTTAAAAGTTCGTTTCGATGTAGCCGAATCAGAGGCTTCTGCAACGGAAGGGTTCCCGAATTCACCTTTGTCCGCTATAAGATTGGCAAATCCTGAGTTGCCACCACCAAAACTGACCACGGACCACGGGACTGACAACAACGTTGAAACGGTTGCGAACGAAGTTTCCCAGTCGGCGTCGATATCGCCCGTGCAACATCGACCTGCTACCCTAGAACGGCCCACGACACCGATCTCTCGAGACAACGGACCATCTCCACGGTCGCTCCGCAAATCCCCGTCCGTTCGACTGGTGGATGCTTACGGGCGGGAAAGAGTTAACGAAGAAGGGACTGCAAAACCGTTTATAGATCTCCCGAATGGCCATGCGGGTGCAGAGAGGAAGACGACCACATCGTCCATTCACCCCTCGCCGTAGTTTGGTGCGAATTGTTGACGCTATGGGGAGGGATGTGGATGGATGTGGTGGATGTCCCTGATGCATCGGAAGGTAGAGCAAATAGGTTGTTCGAGGCAGATGTTTCTGTTGTTTCGGATGACATTCCGATTGGGCATGCAGAAGCATTGGTTCGTATGAGAAGGACACTCAGGGAGCTGGCTGAAAGCTTGAACGATACTGATAGGTGGGTTGTTTTCTATGTTTGCTAGGAAGCTGGAAATGAACCACTTGATCGATCGCTAGGTCCGAAGATCTCGAACTCAATTCTAGTCATCTTGAGCAGTTGGAGGAAGTCTCCAAGGCAGCTCGGCTTGCCAGGAACCAGCTCGCCCATAATCTCCATCTAGAGACAGTAAAAGTGCACGATCTGCGTCCCGATAGCAAATCTTCCGATCGGACTCCTGAAATCCTGGTATGGATATTAGGATCTGCGTTGCCCTGTTGTACTCACACTGACGCAGCCGGTGACTACCAAGAAACCCTGGAACACTACCATTCTATTCTGCGGCGTCATTATCCAGCTATTATTCGTCTTGGCAATGTGGAGGTACCTTGATGTTCGTATATTTGCGTCCCGATCTGACCCCTTTCTTTAGATATGCTCACACGGAGGCCCGTCGCCTCTTCTATACGACATACTATGATCCTTTATACCCCGAGTTCACACCGATTCAAGAGAGTTCGTGTTTCAGTGACACGCTCTCTATTTCACGATCATGGACGATGATTGATGCGTATGAAACCATCAGACGAGAAGGATGGTACTCAATCGGAAAAGAGATATTGCGTGCGATAAGACTTATTGGGGACCAAGCATGGGAACGGTGGGGGGAGCATGCACATTTCGAAAAGCCAACTTGATCGGTTTCAGATTTATTACCTTATTGATCTTATTTCCAGTACGATATGTTTAGCATTGGATACACTGCTTGTGTACATTATCTTGGCTAGCTGGGAAACATTCTTTTGATGATCCAGATCGACGAGCAACTCATATGGCTGGGCGTTTTATTGAAGGATATTATGCCAAGAATTCTGTCGCGTATGTCCGATTGGAACGCTTGCGTAGCAGATTGAAATATTGAACTTTGTTCATCATGCCACCCATGTGAGTGAACACATCGTTTCAAAGCCGTATGGTCAACTGACCTTGATCATCTCAGACGGGACAAGTTTACGATCCATTCGAAGGCGGTCGTTTGTCAAGATGTCGATCTCAAAGGCGACATCACCGTCGGACCAGGCACCGTCATTCATCCCAAGGCTACCATCTTTGCTCTCGGAGGGCCCATCGTCATCGGCTCGGGCTGTATCATCGAAGAAGCCGCCATCATCGTCAACCGTCGCAAAGAAGTGATGCGCATCGGAGACAACAACCTGTTCGAAATCGGCTGTCGTACGTACTCTCCCCAGTCGCCGTCGTCGTCGTCTCTTTTCGTCACGTCGCTCAACGTTCACCGTGACGGCGCGTTCTCAGGCGTCGAGTCACCTTCCATAGGAAACGACAATACCATTTCTACCCGAGCGCGCGTCCATCATACGGTGCGAATATCCAACTACTGTGTCGTCGGTGCAAGTTGTTTGGTGGTACCAACCGAGGACGAGACGTTGGACGAATACACGTCCGTGTATGGCCCCGCTGCGGAGAAACGAATCTGGAGTGGTAGAGGCAAGGTCCAGGAGGCTGACTTGCGGATCAAACATGGCGAGTATCTCCGGGAGATGCTGCCCAAATTCAATCGGTTGCGTCGAGGGGATGATGGTGCATGATACTTGCAATGCCGACGAATGTTGTTGTTCACCTATCCCATCCGCACCTCACGTCGCGCTCCGCTATCCAACTCCAAGAATTAGAAAGCATCGACAAGGAAATCGTACAACGTGCGTCGTTAATATACACTATAAGTACATGGGACAAGACAGGTTCGTAGCAAGTCAATGAAAGCTGTTGATAGTATGGTTCCCACAGTCTCGTAACACATGGTGTCGCCGTCTATAAGCGTCTGACCATCCCACTCCGACCCGAATATCTCAGGTTCGGTGTGAGTTCTGCCATAATGTTGTTGTAGAAGGCTGAGAGTACAGGCTCCGCATGGGGCGTGCTGCTGTACTCCCTCATCGCTCTGAGAAATGCTTTCTTGACCTCGGATGACCCACGGTGTTCATGAGGACACCAAATTGGACTTTTCGAACATCAGGGTATCTGTTCACACTCGTGAGCGACGAATACGTGGTATGCGGAGCCACTGACTTGGATGTGAAGACAGAGAACGTTCCGTCCAGGATATTTGCCTCGGTCAAACTTTCTTCGATGGCCGCTGGGGCTTTTGCCTTGAGGTCCTCATCGCCGACCTTGGAACTCTTAGAGCACTGTCATTCGAATCCATCTTGGGAAGATGCTTACGAGATCCGCTAGCCGATACATCGATTTGGGTGAACAAGCAGGTAGTCCGCCTTCGAGGGGTGTCACACGAAGGTGCCAAACACCGGGTTCGAGTTGCGACTTCAATTTGGTGAATTCGAGATCACCAGAGTAGCAATACCACACGAAAGCATGCCACCTGCATCCCCGTCAAGTACCATCCAGTAAGTACACACTTTCGAGATCAATGCGTCACTTACGTCCTATGGGCTGCAAACTTTACCAAAACCGTTCATTCGTAGCTGGACTCGGATGGTGGTTGTTTTGGACCTTTTATGACTTCCTCGGGTCAGTAATCAACCGAGCGCTGGTCGCTGGCTGGTCGTGATTGAGGAACCACGCAGCAATAGAGATATATCACTGACCTCCATCCAGCACAAAGTCGGACAAAGAGCCGCTGGACCTTTCAGTGTTGCTTTCTGATTATTTACCTGTCCGGGGCTCCGATATAAGCTCGTGCAGACAAGATGGGGGTACTAGTAGACGATCTACCTTCAAGAGCAACAGGATCACGCCCACAGGTGGGGATGAGGCTTCGTCCTCATCTTCATCCTCATAATCAAAATCGCTATCAAGTTCGTAGCCATAGTCATCCGGACACAAAATTTGCCTTCAGTATCATCGCGGAGATTCAGTGCATTTGCATTTGTCCATCCCTCTTTGAGTATAACTTCGGAGCTGTTAGCTAGACGTTTTCTTGAGAGATACACCTTCACTGACAAGATGACGGATTAACGTGCCCTTCTAAGATGAGGAGCGAGGCACAGGTCGGGAGGGCTTTCCAATGTTTCCAGAAGAAAAGCGCGTAGAGGGGGTGAGGAATTCTACGTCGAGAAGGAAAAGTTTTCCAGTCGTAAGTAATTCACTTAACAGACGATCACCGCCGCTCTGCCTGATTAACTGCGCTCGGACTTCTGGATCGTTGGCGGGGTCAGAACGAGCTTCTAGGAGTCCATTGGCAAGTGGACAATCTGAAATTGTTGCATTGAGCCAGACCTTATTAGGCTGCGGTGGGAGAATGCAAAGTGTTTCGAGTGGGACTTTCAACAAAGAGGTGTGTGCCTCCATTGCACCAAGTGGCGTGCACTCTTCTGCGAGGTCACAGTCATATTGTTCCACAGCAAGCGAAAGTTGAGCATGGATGGATGTATTCCCCCGAGTTGGGCTACCATGCTGACTAAAAGAGAACGCTATGGGAATCCAGTTGCATAGTTTGAATGACTTCAATTTGCGTGGCCTGTCCCGAGGTCGCTCAGGACAGAGTAAAGGTCCACCCAAGACTCAGCAACGGGAGATAGACAGAGATATCACCCTTGTTTGGAGGCAGTGGATGGAAGACGAAGGCAGCCTCGACGGTTGTGGGTGTGTATCCTTCCTCCAGTGTTCTCACTACCACGGGCATGGTGCTGCCGGATTCGAGGAAAAGCCGGGGCTATCCCAAGAGTTATGGATTAAGAGGGTGTCACGACTGTAATTCTTTGAGAGGCCCACGTTCGGCGAAGGCTAGGTCGCGCTGGCCGGATTTTGCCGACGCTGACTAATATTACCATTTTCGTACTAACCATCTGTGCTTCATTGAAAGGGGACTCATCCGACGCGCGTACGTTCCCAAGGCTTCAAAGTTTCAGACGTTTCCATGTCAGCTCCTGAGCACAACCGTATACGGCTTCCCGCCCTGGAACGTTTCAGGGACGCTGTTTGGGGCAACAGAGACATCTTCACTGAGAGGGTTACCCGTCAATCAGATCCAAACCCCCGGATCGTGGAGTATCTTGACTTCCACGAGCATCGAGATGCCGTGGGTTACATTTGCAATGCCATGCAGGAAGAGAAGCTCCTAGTCGTCCAAGAATATCGTGATGCAATGAACAACCTCAGGATCGATTCCCAGATTTACAAGAAGGGTGCCTGTATCATCGGACAACCTGGTATAGGTAAGACGCACCATACATAGCTCGGTTGACAGCAATTTCTGTTCACCAACCACAGGAAAATCATGTTTCATCCCCTATGCTGTTGTTCAACTGCTTCGTGAGAGGCAGCCCGTAGCCGTTGAGGTCGTCTGAGTGCGCGCAATCCACACTACATACTCTTTTCCGAAAATGGCGTCCATCATTACGATGAAACATCGGTGGATCCCTTGATGTCCTATCCAGGTATATGGGCGTTCTCCGATTCTAATCACATTATCCGGGTCCCCACAGTTGCTTTTATGCACACTCGCGGCGTTCGGACCTTCCAAACAACTTCCCCTCGTGACGATCGCCACAAAGAGTGGACGAAGCAAACCGGTGTTAAATTATATTTCATGGACCTTTGGTCTACCGAAGAGATCGAGGATCTTGCGTATGTTTCATTGCTTGTTTCCTCACAATTATCTGACTCGATTGTGCACTTAGCTTCATTTTTGAATATGACGGCAACCGCATTAGAAACTTGAAAAAAAATGGGGCCCTGTTCCGCGCAAGTTACTGGAGTTTTACCGTATGCCCACACTGGAGGCGGCACATCAACGTGAAGTCAAGGATGCCTGCGAGATGGCCGCCCGAGAACCCAATATCGTCATACAGGCAGTGACGAACTTCAGTGGTCCACTTAACATCAGATTGTCTGCCATCTTCTTTGTCAAACCTATAGGCAAGGAAATCATTCATCGCAATGATTACTCTGTTTGGGTTCCTACGCGTTGGCTCCTTCGCCAGTTCATCAGCAAATGTATAGGCCAGCTTTAGCCACTTTAGGCAGACTTTGCGTCTACTTTGAAGCTTATCGTGCCAAGTCAAACTCTACTCCTAAAGCAGATCCTGTTCCTTCGGAAGCGTTCAAAGAACACACTTTCACCCTTTAACACTTTAAAATCACTTTGTCATGGCAGTAAAGTAGGCTAAAGTAATGATCAAACACAAAAGCAATGATCCAATTAGACAGCATATACGAAAGCCACGCGCCGCTGCCACATCTCTCTGCAAGACAACAAACTGTTCGAAATCGGCGGTCGTACATCCTCTCCCAGTCGTCGTCGTCGTCTCTTTTCGTGACGTCGCTCAACGTTCACCGTGACGGCGCGTTCTCAGGCGTCGAGTCACCTTCCATAGGAAACGACAATACCAATTCTACCCGAGCGCGCGTCCATCATACGGTGCGAGTATCCAACTACTGTGTCGTCGGTGCAAGTTGTTTGATGGTACCGACCGAGGACGAGATGTTGGACGAGTACACGTCCGCGTATGGCCCTGCTTCGGAGAAACGAATCTGGAGTGGTAGAGGCAAGGTAGGGGACTGACTTGCGGATCAAACATGGCGAGTATCTCCGGGAGATGCTGCCCAAATTCAATCGGTTGCGTCGAGGGGATGATGGTGCATGATACTTGCAATGTTGTTGTTCACCTATCGCATTCGCATCCTCACGTCGCGCTCCGCTATCTAATTTCAAGAATTAGAAAGCATCGACAAGGAAATCGTACAACGTGCGTCGTTAATATACACTATAAGTACATGGGACAAGACAGGTTCGTAGCCAAACAAGTGAAAGATGCTGATGGTTTCACGCCACAAGGTTGTCGTAGAAGGCTGAGAGCACAGGCTCCGCATGGGGCATGCTACTGTACTTCCCCATCGCTCTGAGAAATGCTTTCTTGACCTCGGGTGACCCACAGTGTTCCACGAGGACACCAAGTTGAACTTCCCGAACATCAGGGTACCTGTTCACACTTGTGAGCGACGAATCCACGGTATGAGGAGTCACTGACTTGGATGTGAAGAGGGAGAACGTTTCGTCCAGGACATTTGCCTCGGTCAATCTTTCTTTGATGGCCGCTAGGGCTCTAGCCTTGAGGTTCTTATCGCCGACCTTGGAATCCTTAGTGCTCTGTCTTCTGGATCCACCTTACAGAGATGCTTACAAGATCCGCTAGTCGGTACATCGATTTGGGCGAGCAAGTAGGCGGCCCGCCTTCGAGGGGTGTCACACGAATGTGCCGATTACTGGGTTTCACTTGCGACTTCAATTTCGCAAATTCGAGGTTACCAGAGTAGCAATACCACACGAACGCATGCCACCTGCATCCCCGTCAAGTACCATCCAGTAAGTACACACTTTCGAGATCAATGCGTCACTTACGTCCTATGGGCTGCAAACTCTACCAAAACCGTCCGTTCGTAGTCGGACGGTGGTCCCTTCGGATCTTTTATGACTTCCTCGGGTCGGTAATCAACCGAGCGCTGGTCACTGGCTGGTTGTGATTGAGAAACCACGCAGCAACAGAGATATATCACTGACCTCCATCCAGCACAAAGTCGGACGAAGGGCTGCTGGTACTTTCGACGCCGCTTTCTGATTGTTGACCTGTCGGGGGCTCCAGTGTAAGCCCGTGCAGACAAGGTGGGGATAAATTATCTACCTTCAAGAGTAGCTAGATCACGCTCACAGAGTGGGGATGAGGCTTCGTCTTCATCCTCAAAATCAAAATCGCTATCAAGCTCGTGGTCATAGCCGTCCGGACACGAAATTTGCCCGACGCGTTTCGCACCGGTATCATCACGATAACTCAATGCATTTATCCATCCCTCTTTGAGTACAGCTTCGGAACTGTCAGCTGGACGTTGCTTGAAAAATACACATTCACTGACAAGATGACAGATTAACGTGCTCTTCCAAGACAACGAGCGATGTATAAGTCGGAAGGGGCTTTCCAGTGTTTCCAGAGGGAGAGCGGGTAGAGGGGGTCAGGAATTCCACGTCGAAAAGTTTTCCGGTCGTAAGTGATTGACTTAAAACACGATCACCGCTCTGCCTGACTAACCGCGCCTGGACTTCTCCTTCGTTGACGTGGCCGAAAGAACGAACCTGGAAGAGCCCACCGGCAAGTGGACAGTCTGAAATTGTTACATTGAGCCAGACCTTGTTTGGTTGGAGCGATGAGAGAATGGGAGGTGTTCTGAGTGGGACTTTCAACGAAGGGGTGTGTGCCAAGACGACCTTCATTGTACCAAGCGGCGTGGACTTGCTGCCTATGTTGTCGAGCGAAGCCTTGGACCGTCCTGTGAGGTTAATGTCATACTGTTCCATGGCAGCAAGCGAAAGTTGAGCATGCATGGAGGTATCCCCCCAAGGAGTTGCGCTACCATGCTGACGAAAAGAGAACGCTACGGGAATCCAGTTGCACTGTTTGACTGGTTTCAATTTGGCCCCATTCTTGGCCTGAAGTCGCTCAGGGGTCAATGACAGAGTAAAGGTCCACCCAAGACTTAGCAATGGGAGATTGATAGAGATACCAGTCTTGTTTGGAGGGAGATGGATGACAAAGGCAGTCTCAACGGTTGTGGGTGTGCATCGCTCCTCCAGTGTTTTCACTGCAATGGGCATGGTGCTGTCGGATTTGAGGATGGTACGAACAAGGTACGAAGGAGGTTTTGGAAAGCTCGAAGGCGAATCCAGTATTTAGATGCGGGAGAACCAGCGCCTCATGGCCTTATCAACGATTTCTTGGACACGAGTTCAAGATAGCAACATGATGGTAAATGGCAACTCAGGGTGACCCCAATTTGAACCTGAGCTCTATGGAATCACGGCCATCATTGCTCGCCGCGGTGCACGATGTGCTCGCTGTTCCGCCGACCCCTGATGAGCATCGTGCTCCTCATCCATTCAGCACGTCATACTCGCCGACTTTGACACGACTCAACACCACACTCAGCACGACCACTCGGCTCAACCATGCCCTCTCCCAACTCAGCGCCGTGTCATCTTCCGACCAGACGTCCAAACTCGTCAGTCTCATGAAGCAACACACTGCAATCTCCACATCCATCGCCTTGTCACGCGCTGCCGCCACTTCTCTCTCTGCAAAGCGGCGTGTCGTGGTTTTCCCCGATACTGCCCCGCCGTCTCCCACTAGGCTCGAGGAATGGGGCCGTGCAGTGGGCATGGAGGCATTCATCGACAGTTCCGGAACGTCCCCTGCCACGACCATAATGATGGCGGGTAAAGTCTTAGTCCTCGACGTCGACATCGATGGCGGAGTAGTTGTCAAGACTTCCTTTGCTGTTGGTAACAATAGTGCTAATGCTCCACCAGCAGCACCAGACTTGGATGCCTTTCTCGCCAGGGACATAGCCAGATGGATTGACGCAGCAAATCGAGCATCGCTCGCCGCCGCTCACCACACGCAAGCAGAGGATCCTGCAGTTGAAGCTGCTTACCTAGGTCTTGTCGTGCAGGACCATCTACGCTACCTCATGATGCTAGATTCGCTAGCTGTCGCCGAGGGTGAGCGGGGAGTTCGGTGGTTTATGGAACCCGTCAGTGCGGCTCAACATTTCCTTGTGGCCCATAAATCTGCTGGGTATGTCACTTCTTTGTTCGGGCTGACCTTAGTTGACGCTGGTCGGGATAGGCTAAAGCATCAGCCTCTCGATAAAGTGCTCGTTCGAAACTCCTTCCCTTTGCCGTATCTTGACGCGCCGTCCTTGTCTTTCCTTGTCTGGCTGTCTCCTCTATCATACCTCCGCCTTCTCCGGTCCTCGCCAACTGCGCAGCCCCAAACAAGCGGCCTCAGTCCTTCCATCGACATTCCTGTCACGCATCTGACCACGACCCTCTCGGGGAAATGTGATGGCGCCACGATCGCACGCTTAAAGCTCGTACCTTCATCTGAAGGTGTTGGGGCATCTCCCCAGTCCAACTTTCCAAATGACCACACTTTCCCCCAGGTTCCTTCTCATTCTTGGGTCCTCGAGTTCAACCGTCCATCCAGGTCGAGGCATCAGCCCACTAATTGTGGTGTAGTAGTTTCGCAGAGTCGGCTACGTGCAATACAAGATGTTATAGCGGCGGACATGTCCACAGATGTCCTTATGGACATGAGTGTCCCAGCAGGTTCTGCTACAGGCGTTGGTTCAGGCAACTTGGGTGCTTTTGGATCCATCGGTTCGGTGACAGGAATGAACATGGGTAATCTTGCGTTCAATGGCTTTATGATGGGCCCGTCGCATTCTCAGTCGATTGATAGTGAAAGTTGGGTGGATCTTTTGGTAAGTGTGGTTTAAACCAAAGCGTGTTCTCGATACAGTCCTATCCATGGTGTCCCCGAGACCTGCCTCCGTTTGATCGGAGATCTTTACACCGTCCTACAATTCCACTGTCGTCAGACAACCCTGTTGCCTCTTGTCTTTCGTTGGTGACTCTGCTGACATTGCGTCACAAAGTTAAACAATGGCGCACCCGCCGAGTACTATAAAGCTACATACGTAGGTGGCGGAATTTGCTTTGGGATCGGTTCTCAAATCGGTGACTTATTCAGAACTCACCAAGCGAAGCTCATCCACCTCTTGGTTTGCGGCTTGCGGCGCCACAAGAACCGGGATTCTTACTACAAGAGATTCCTGTGAAAACAGCGAATGAGGTATCGCACATTTTGGATGTACGTGGTACACTATAGCCTCGCGGTGTGATACCGTTCGTCAACGGGCTCACGGGCTCCATCCTCAGATCGTAAGGGAGCAATGCTGGTTGAACGAACTGTTGGGGATGCTTCAATGGCAACCAGATAGCGCTAATCTTGCACAAAAAGAACCGATGCCCGAAGTGGAAGAACCTGTGTCGTTGCAACTACTTTCTTCCGTTCTTGGTGGAACGGTCACACCGCGTTCGATCCCCGTGTCGGTATACCTTCCTTCAACAATGCTACCGCCCCTAATGGGCTCCAACGCATCTCACTTTGGACTCGAGGGGCTTGGCGTCGGACCCCCTCCAATCACCGGTGGATCCAGCTCTGGAAGTCTCTTTGGGTCTACTGATTTGGAAATGGAGATGGAAATCCCCGGGTTGAGCATGAGTATGAATTCTGGGATGGACATCTCCATGGCTGGGATGGGCATGGAGTTATCAAACTCCCCTGTCTCGTCGCGTCCTCCGCCGATGATCGTCCTCTCAAGCCCTGCACGGGTGCCCGCGGCAGGGATGGTCGAACTCCGTGCCTCTTTCGGCGAGATCAGCAACAAAGTTGGAAGCGTTGGCTCCGATTGCGGCATCAAAATAGAGGCATCTGCTGGGGTTGATACACGTGGTATGGATGAAGTAATCAGGCGAGGGGGGATCTGGGGGCTGCCAGGAAAAGTATGGGTCAACTTGAACGTGGGATCGAAGTAATACAGGTGATGTACAGGTGACATGCAAAACAACAACGTAGTATTACAGGCATGTTTATAAAACAGACAAGACTCGAAAACAACGACAAGACAGAAAAGAATCAAATTGATGACTCGGATTGGTTCAACTTATCCATGATCGCAATAAGAACGTTGTCTGCCCATGGCTTCTCTCCGAGCGACACTGCTTTCAGTTGAAGCTTGAGCGCTAATGCAAATTCAGGTAATTTCCGAAACTCGGAAACTCTTTCAACTTCATACTCGCTGATGATCGGGTATCTACGAGGTTGGTAAGATCATGAACTATCCACGATGCAATTTCAATAAACTCACTGTGCCGTGAACCACGAAAAAGCTTCCTCGACGATGTTATCCTTTGATAACCCTTCCTTAATGGCACGAAGCGCAAGTTCTTTCATCCTTTCATCCCCAAGCTGCCAGGCAATATGGATTAGTTCGTGGATATGTCGCTCCAGAACCTCGCTCACACTGGCGGCAAGTCGATACATTGACTTTGGGGAGCAGCTGGGGGGGGCACCGGAGCCATTAGGAGGTATTTTGGAAGCACCCCGAGCCGATTTCAAGGGCCGGAAAGACACCTGGCCCGTGTAGCGGAAATAGATGTATGCAAGCCACCTGAGAACAACAACACTAGTTTCGGTGTACTGGCACGGTGGAAATCGACCATACTCACGTTCTGTGCGCCACACCTTTAACGAGCACCATCCGACAGGTACTGACGGAATAGGCGGGTGGCTCGGCCGGAAATTCCTCCGATTTGACACGGGTGCCTCTTCGAGTCGAGCCCGCTGGTAGCACCGTCCATTACATCCGGAATATCGGGAGAGAGGGGGACTTACTGGGCGTCTGCGGCTCTGGAGCCGACCCCTTTTGAACCTTTCCGGGAACAGGGTTGCGCTGGGGTATAGTATTATCCGAGTCATCCTCTGATTCGTCATCGAGATCGCTATCTTGCTCGTATTCATAATTGTGAAGCACGGACTCTCCGTCGATATGGTGGTCGGTGGTCATATTAACCAAAAATGCAGGAACCGACCCATTCTCCCGCTTTGCTCCTGGAATGGTATAAGTTCGAGGTGCATATAAGGGGTATATTATCCGTACTTGAGGTCGACCTGGGCACCACTAACCCAATGCTGTCACTGTTGGCATACACGACGCGTGGCTTGCTAGCAGAGGTTCCGGAACCCTTTGCGGAGAACACGTAGAATTTGGTATCCACAAAGTCGCCACTCTCCAGGGACCGGCCTAGTGCCAATGACGCTGAAGGGAGTGGGTTTGCGGAGAGCTGAGGGAGCCGCGTCTTCGTAGTCAACGTGAGCGACACGTAGGGATGCGAAGCAATGTCGGATGGGCTCCATGAGCCAAGGAGAAAGGGTTGTCCGTGACCAAAATCTGTGATCGTGGACGCCCTCTCCTTGAGCCCCTTTGCATCCTTATCAGCGCTATCTCTCAGGAAGACAGTCACGGTGGCTTGATCTTGCTCTGTCTGGGTTTGGTTATGATCAAGATACAAGCGAACTTTTGCAAACCACCCGTTGGGATTGAAGGCGATCCCGAACCGCCATCCTAATCCAAAAGTGTCGCTCCAGGCGGTAGCACCGTCCCCGGATGAACAGACGACAGGGCGGTCGTTCTTGATGGCGATGTGAAATACGGTGGTGATGGTGTCTGAGATCTTCTCCATGTCTTGAGTTCAGGATTAGGGGTAATTCCTGGATATCGACCACCGCAAGTGTGAAAACGGATGGTTTGCGATGGACGACAGTGCTGCGCCAAGGTCGAAACTTCCCCAGATCGAATCCACAGCATTTCGGGAGCTCCCGCCAGGAGGGATCGTCGTCGTCCAAGAAAGGCAGGTTCGAGTTGTACATTGTTGTCACCTCCGGTGTTTTTGTCTCGTCCCTATCTGGTTTTTGTCACTGACTTCACCCCTAGATAATTCCACGGATAGACGTTGATAGTGTTTGCTCAGTGGTGCCTGGGCGGACGTTACTTCGTAAAGGTCAGGGGTGATGGGCCATATTTATTGCTCCAACTTTCAGGAGGTCACGTCGATAAATAACTGATCATCAGACCAATAAAAAGTTGTCTCGTTCCGGCTGTCCTACCCCAGAGAGACCAATGGTTCCGAGATATTTCTACAAGTGAGCATATAGTGCAGCGAGGAATTTGTTGAACCTTCTGGTCTGAACGCGTTCGTACATCTAGTACGTCCCATGACGTGCAACCTCTCGGTATTCACGTGCCTCCCCCTGGGCTGCCCAGGATGACCGTCGAAGCCCGGTAATGAATGTCCCCTTGTCGTAGAAACCATTGCGACCCCAATGCGGAGAAATGCACTCGGTCCTGGAGCTTACTTGTACTGTCACTGGATAGTACGAAACGAACAAAGGTGTCAGATACTCCTGAAGCCCATCTTGTCTGACGACTATGTAGGCGATTTGTTTCATTAGACGGTCTTGTCACCGGGCTAAGGAGATATTTGGCAGAGGCCTTTCTTTATCTCTGACACCTCGGATGGGAGACAGTTGGTAGCGCTTGCCAGTGGGTTGCGCGGCAGTCCGGTGTCGTCCCAGATCCGGGTCCTTCATGTCGCATGAAACATGGCTGTTAGCCATATTCGCAGTCCATACCGTGTAGCTGAACTGGTGCATTATACATGTCAGAATATGCAATGAATCACGGCCCCCCTCCACACAAGGGAAAACGAATCGTCACGGTCACGGTACTCGCGATTTTCAAGTTTCAACGTCGCATGCGGACAGGGTCGCTGAACTTTGCACTGGCAGCCACCCAATTCTAACCGACGGATTTCAGGGCTACTGCTGAAGCGTAGGCGGCGGCGCTCGGAGCACGGCAGCCTGCACTAGGGTCACCTTATTTTTAGTGATGAGTCCTACTGAGAGTACCGCATCGTCCAAACCTAAGACTTGCCAGTCTGTGGCGCAAGTCTGTCCACTGCCAGCACATGATTTTTTTTTTGGCTTTTTTTTCGGGCAGGTGTCAGCTGCTAACCCTGGTGAGTTGTTACGCGTTCACCTCCTTTTTCTTGTCTTTTTTCTCAAGAAAGTTTGGACCGCCCTAGCAAAGCGGACGTCCGTGAATCGTCCCTATTGATCGGGGTAAACCGAGTGTAGGACACGGTAGTGTGACGGATCCGCTCTACCTACTGCCTACTTGACAAGGGGCACGGCCCCGTGGATCAACGGGACATTGTCAGCGATGATTGCTCATCCGGGCGAAACCAAGAGTGGGTTTGATGCCTTGCGTACAATGCATGGTTCATTCCCACTTGGCTGATGAGTCGACCTCGGGAGGTTAAAAGATTTTACTAGGAGTCGTTCGTGTCACAGATACTCGGGGTCAGGGTTTCCTGCGAGCTCGAGGTTTTCATAACGGAGTATAGTTCACCCAGGGACTAGTCAGGGTTGGTCCCACAAGAAACACAACATGCATTCGGCGCATTTATCCCGACTGGCAGGGATAAGGGGATACGAACCTCTTGAGGAGTGGATGGGGGATCTCACGTGACGCCAAGGATGGCAGCAGTCGGAATGGATTGACAATGTAAGCGAAAAAGGCTGAGCGGTGCCACCGATAGTGATGAGAACACGGATGTCCGCAGTGAGAAAACGTCATCATGTCTCTTTGTAGAGTCACGAATCATGGGTTGTCTGCTGCATCCTGTCAATCATCAGATTCATTCCGGGGAATTGATCTATTGAAAGCTACAAAGTTCAATGTGACGCGGCTGAGAGTGAAGCGTGACATGAAAGCCTCCATGCTTTGATCTGCCACCGGAAAATGAGGTGCGGTGCGCTACTACTAAGAACTATTGACTGGGGACGCAAATGATCTTACCTGTGCCTGACACGTTCCCGATCGGGGAAGCGGACTAAACGGGTGGGTTCTCAGTAGACTGTAAATGCAAGAGGGAGGTGCGATGACTAGGACTGCACCTGGTGGCGCCTCGATGGAACTAGAGGACCTGGAACGGTTGCGCGTTTCAGATCGGCACTGGAGACGGGGCGGTGCAGAGGAGTAAGGAGTGTGAACGAAGACGCATGGAGATGAAGCGGCGGTAGCACTGTTTCGATGCGTGTCCGATTTGCACGCGGGGCACTGATAAGGAACTAATTGTGAGCGGCATCAGGTGCCACCACGCTGCACGGGCATAGGATAGCCGAATATGTAAGCAGTGTTACGCACCAGGCAGAGCCACATGTGCACAGGTACGGAAGAGGATGACACGATCGCGGCCTCATGCTGGGTGGAATCAAAGATAGGATGGCAAGATTGATCGGGCGTGCGTGCACATTGGAGTGACGGAATACGTCCAGGAAGAGCAGGGGCAGAAGGGTGCGTGGGAAGGAGGACCATGTGCTCAACGGAGCTGCGGAATGCAGCAATGCGTGACATGTGACGGTGACCATATGGGGTGTGACAGGCTAGCCGTCGCGCTGGGGTGATTTCTGGCTTGGGTCTGCCTCGCTCGTCCCCAAGTTGGCGCTCTCCGCTTTCGTGCGCCCTTTTCTCGTCTTCCCTCTTAGTTCCGTCTCCCATAGACTCTGCTGCGTTCGTTGCATGTCTTTCGGCCCTGGCTTCCTCAGACTCTCAGCCGGTCTCGTCTGATCTCCCCCGCCGAGCCCCCCCTCGTCGCCCCTACCACCAGTATCTCTCCGTCTCCCGTCTCCACCAGCTCATGTTGCAGTATTCCGCCCAGCCCATCCCTCTCCCCATCTCCTACAGGTCCCAGCTCGCCCGCAAAGATATCCTACCTGATCTTCGTCCTAATGATTCCCAAAACCCCCCTTCTCGTCTGTTCAACAAGCGCTTCACGAAAGACCGGTCGTCCCGTCCATCCCAGCAACGATACCAGCAGCATCCTCCCCCGTTCTCCCTTGTAAACCATCATTCTCCCCACTCTGTTTCTGCTCCCCTCCCCGCTTCCTCTCCCGCCCCCTCCCCCCTCCCCTCCCCCCTCCCTCTCCCCTCCTTCATATCTCCCCCCCCTTCCAGCCCGCTTGCTCTTCCCAGCCCCCTTCCCTCATCTGCTCCCCTCCCCCTCCCCTCCTCTTCCTCCCGTCCTTGTGCATCGAGGTCGGCCGCCTCAACACGTCCCACCTCCGCTCGTCATTCCACATCGGGCTCCTCCATCATCGAAGACGTTCTCGCTCCTGGCGACTTTATTGGTGAAGGCATCCTTTTGCAGGGCCATCACATAGGTCTTTCCCCTGCCCCCGTTTCACACGACACGGCCGACTTTGGCCTTGCCAAGGAGTTCGAAGTCGTCCGCAAACTCGGCACAGGCTCGTATGCCGTTGTCTACCTCGTCCGTGAGGTGTTGTCCCGCGCACAGCCTTCCGAGGATGGCCATTGCGGCATTCTCGACCTTGGGGAGCCCACTCGCTCAAAGACCTATGTCACTTATGGCCGTGATTTTGCCCTCAAGTGTCTCAGCAAAGCTAATCTCGATCAAGACGCTCTTGCTGCCCAAATGACCGAGGTCAGTCCCCGTGGGAACTCCCTATATGCGTCGCAATTCACCCTTCACACAGGTCACTATCCATCAGTCTCTTCGTCCCCATCCCAACATCGTGACGCTCCATCGCACCTTTGAGACTCCCGCCTTCCTACTCCTCCTGCTAGAATATGTACCCGGCGAGGACTTGTTTTACTTCCTTGAGCAGGCACGTGACCATTACGACCCTACTCCCATCGCCTCGGAAGATGCCCCATCCTCCCCCTCGCGGACCCCCCCGACCCCTTCCCTTCTCGCGTCCCTCCACCCATCTCAGCTCCTCAGCCCTACGCGGCTGCGACTCATCGCTCGCATGTTTTCCCAGATGTGCGATGCTGTTGCCTCCTGTCACGAGCAGGGCGTTTTCCACCGTGACATCAAGCCAGAGAATTTTATCGTGACGGACGGTTTCGTCAATGGGGAGCGTCGTGTCGTCGTCAAGCTGACAGATTTTGGCCTTTCTACTACGGAAGCAGAGTGCTCGGATATGGACTGTGGAAGTGCTCCCTACATGAGCTTTGAGTGTAGGAACAACTGTGCCCCGACATACCGGCCTGCTCCTGCCGACGTCTGGTCCCTTGGTATCGTCTTGATCAACATGTATGTCACTCCTATCGTTATTCCCGATCCCCACCAGTAACCTTGCTTCAGGTTGTATCATTACAATCCTTGGACGGATACTGCCCAAGGAGTCTGCCCTTCTTTCAACCTCTTCCGTCAGCATGCTTCCAATTTCTTCATGCAGCGTTTCACAGGTATGACTATTGCCGTGGCAGAATTTCTTGCCACACGCGTTTTTTATCTTCCGCCTTCGGCTTCCTTTTCTCTATCCGTGAGCACGCCGACACCTGTTACCGCGCGCGAGTTCGGGGCTTGGGTCAAGGATCTGCCCGCGCTGTTGTCCGAACCTATGCTGCTCAGTCGCTCTGTCACTGGCCACAAGCGTGTCATCTCCGCATCTTCAACAACTCTTGGTCATCCTTTGTCGTCATGTCCACCCTCACGCCGCCCTTCATCCCGCGCAGGCGGTCGAACGCCAGTCATCCACTCTCGCAGTTTATCGCGTGCCCCATCATATGGTCCTGCGTTTGAAAAGACTGGATCAGGTCTGGAGACAGTTCCTGACTTGGACGTATCTGTCGCAGAGGAGACGGAGAGTGAGCTCCTCAAACCATCCCATATCGAGGCCATTGAGGAGGTCGAGGCCGCAGATGAGCTAGATGTTGACCCTGAACAGATCCCGGATACTGAACACGACTTGGAGGATGGCCGGAGCCGCTCTACGAAGAAACGGGGACGTCGCGGAGCGCGGAAGAGCAAGCAATTCACCAATGACGAGACTTTGAAGGTGCTTGCCTCTGCCTCCCAAACCTTGGCAAGAGAGATAAGCTTGGCATCGCGTTCTTCCTCGCGGCAACTCTCTGGCTCCATGTCGTCGCCGGTCATCGACATCAGTTGCGCAGCCAGCATCACATCCTCCAAGACGCCAACTGTCCTTGTTGAATCCCACCCTACTACTGCCGATACGTCAGCTTCTCCTGTTTCCCCACTCGCCGCCCCCGCAGTCGCAAAGAAGGCTTCCAAGTGGAAACTTTCTTTTGGTGGAAAGGGTCACTCTTCTCCAGTAGAGGAGTCAGCTCCTGGTACAGCCAGCAATGTGACAAATCTGATCATGGGGCTGTCGCCTGTACCAGCGCCCCACAACGCGCCTTCTTGTATCAGTCATCAGACACACATTCTACATTCACCTTACACCCGCACGCCACTCACGCCACAGCGCTCTCCCGCAGACGAAGCGGTCACCTGGACACGTGGCCGGCAACCTCAACCTTTCAATCCGAACACGTGGGGTGCATCGTTCGCCAACGGGCATGGTCACAACTCGGGAACACTTGTTTATGGTAACGGTGTCTCCGCGGAGCGCAGAGGATCTCGTGGGGCATCACCTCCTTCGGTTCGTAGTGCTGGTCTGGACTTCCCTTCCAACCCCGTGCTGTCCAGTCCTGCCAACAAGAGTAACTGGCGCAGCTCGACGTCGACGACTTCGAGTGCGAGCACGTCCACGAGTGCGTTCACAAGATACAGTAACTCGAGCACGCGTAGTGTCAGCACGATGGCAACAAGCGCATCGAGTGGGAGCTGGAGGACGCAGACCAAGACGTCGGGTCAGAGCGGAGGTAACAAGGTTTATGGAACTAATGGGGAACAGCAGGCTATCCCCAAGAATGTCAAAAGTGAGTTTTAGATGGCTTTCGCCTCTAGCGTGTACGCTGATTCGGTTGATATCTAGTTATGTCTGGTGTACCTTGGGAATTGGACCAGTTGCCGCGTCAACACCACCCGAACCCAGTTGGAGACATCTTTGGTCAACCTCCCCAGCGCAAGCCCCGTACTCGCAAACCCAAAGATCCCAAACTCGACACCATCTGCGAGCGGTCAGGCGTACCTCAGAAGCATGCTGTTCATCAACGCCATGACGCCGCTACCTCCACCACCGATCTCGATGGTGTCCGCGAGAATAGCGAAACTGGCAGTGACGGTGCTCCGAAGAAGGTTCAGAAGGGCCAGATCAATGCACTGGCGAAGATGCTCTCCGCCCTGAGGCGGTAAATGTAATGTTAGTCGCATAGACTTTTCCCAACCTCACTTGTCCAACCCGTTTCCCTTCCTCGGCCCCTCTCGTTTGTGTTCCTGGGTGTCTATTTGATTGGGAACTCATGTGTGGTTTCTTTTTTACGCACGATGCAGGTTCTTGACATGGCGGTTTGTGCTGTTCGCTGTCGCTCGCGTTCGTGTATTGTTAGGTAGCCATACTTACGGTGCGAAGTCAACCCTGTTCTGCGTATTGATGTGTGCTCAGCTTCTCCCCAGGAGAACTTCCATCTTACTCTTTTTCGTCGCCGGGTCCGCGACTCTGATGAAAATCCATAAAATCCAAGTCACTCTTTCCTCAATTGCCACTACTCACCAGACTACAAGGACTGTAACATTTCTATAACCCATAACACATTACTAGCATAGCAAATACTGTAAATCGCAGAGTCACTCCTTTGTTTTACTCATCAACGTACTGGTCTTGTTTTTCTCAGTGCACATACAGCGTGTTTGTCCCAAATCCCATGTGTGACACAAAATACAATTGGTTACTATACCATTAACCAGTGGGAAGACGACTGCTCCTGTTTCCTCACGTCCTCTAACAAAATATGAATGCTGTTCCTTTGTTATCTAGGGTTGTCCCAACGAGATACCAGACCCTTCCTCAAGTGAGCTCTGCAAGTCTGCGAATGCCATGTTTTGCTCCAGAGTAGGGACTTGAGGCACCAGGGGCGTGCGTGTTGCCGTCGATGGCGAGCGCATGCTGGCGGTGAGCCGAACGCGGTGATCCGTGAGCGAATGGCCTGGCATTGGAGAGGGCGATCGCGATGCCATACTCTCGAGATCACTCTCCGAGGAGACTGAGCTCTCCGCCGTGGAAGGCGAGCCGGGAATGTAAAATCTGCCACTGCTGTCCGTGCGGACGAGATTGACGTAATATTCTTGAAGGACTTCACGCGTGCACTGACGAGAGCGCCGGAGCGTACAGCCAAAAAGAAAAAGAAACCACAAAAAAAAAGAAAAAGACAGACACGTCAAGACCTAGTCAAGTGCTGAGAAACGAGGAGAGGGGAGGGGGGGGATGGATATGAACAGGAGGGAATAGGTGACGAAGTTGAGATGAAAGTTGGGTCAAGGAAAACGTGCTTACCGTTAATCGCCAATCGATCATGGCAAGAAACTCGCGCTCGAGGACGTTGAGTTCGGATACGGGAATGCCGCCGACACGTGCGTAGAGGCTATTGGTGCAGAACGTATCGCATAGGCCCTTGCTGCAGACGGTGATGGAAGCGATGATGAATCGATGACAGGTGAGGGAAGACAACGTAAAAAGAGGCATCCGTGCGCAGATCTGATCGACGTAGTGGAGGGTGAGTAACAGACATGATTTCTTGTGAGAATCGTTCAGATGACGGCCATGCGAGAGAAAAAAAAGGGGGGGGGCACACCTCGACCTTTGTAAATCTGATTATTCGCCGAAGGTAATCGAGCACGGTAATTGCAGGCGCCGATCTCGAATGAAATCGGGTTAAGCTTTCGCTGTATGAATGAAAGGATCAAAGACGTTCCGAGTTGACATCTGGGGAACCTACGGGAGTAAGGGTATCCCGTCATTATGCGCGATCAATCGCTCAAGCATATCAGCTTCGATGTGACATTTAGACATCAACGGGTGGACGATACAGCGACGACAGAGGGTGATTACCTATAAGCAAAGCGAGATTATCTATGTCCGCGTGTTCGAATGCAGCGGGTAAAGCGACCCTTCCCGCGGTGTCCATACACCCATTGCACTCACCGCCGTCTTGGCTTGAGGATAAGACCTGCTGGCCACTTTGGGGTCTTCAAAAGGCAAACCAAACCTGTGCAAACACCATCGGCCGATGGCACTCTCCTGTACAGTACCACAGCGGAGATTGAACCTTATTTTATCAGCCACCCGTCCATACGCCCCGGACATCCCAGACTTGCTGTCTTGGAGACATGGCCCCGAAATTCGTGAGCTCACACAACCCCCGGCGCATCGTTTGGCACGCTCACGGACACACAGGACCCCTCCGAAGTCAAAATCATCTACCTGCGGGCGACAGGTGGTGAAGTCGGTGCTTCTTCTGCCCTCGCACCAAAAATCGGTCCTCTTGGTCTGGTGTGTCACTCTCCCGTTCTCCTGTTCGCGTGGGCTGAAACACGCCCTAGTCGCCCAAGAAGGTTGGAGAAGACATCGCAAAAGCGACGTCCGCATGGAAGGGTCTGCGGGTCACCGTCCAGCTGACGATCCAGAACCGACAAGCGGCCGTCTCGGTCGTGCCCTCCGCCTCCTCCCTTGTCATCCGCGCTCTCAAGGGTACGATCCATCCATCTCTCTGGCTTCCCTGCTTGAGCTTCGTTGCAGAGCCCCCCCGCGACCGTAAGAAGGAGAAAAACATCAAGCACTCTGGCAACGTCTCGCTCGACGAAATATTTGACATCGCCCGGACGATGAGGAGCAAGTCGCTATCAAAGGACTTGGCCGGTGGCGCCAAGGAGATTTTGGGCACTGCACAGAGCGTTGGGTGCACGGTCGATGGGAAGCCTCCTCACGACGTCATCGACGGCATCAACTCGGGCGAAATCGAGGTGCCAGACGAGTAGACGACAGCTCCTGTATTCATTGCTTCGCATTATCATCTCTATTCTGGCATTTCAGCACCTGACGCGTCGACCTTGCCCTACTTCGTCCTGTGATGTCAGATTCCGACCAAGTGGATAAACCACAACTAAGATGCTTGATTGTTTGTCATAACTATATATCCTGCTGGTCATCCAATCCAAGCATGTTTGGTATCTCATATGCACAGAGTCGACGGTTGCATTCGATCAAGGTACGACGACATGCTCCGGTTCCAATGGTAAGTCATCGTCCTCGATAGCATCGGCATCCTCATCTTTTGTCTGGGCCCCTGTTAGCCGTGAGCTCCATGCCTCGGTCAACCGAATTTTGTCCTCGGCACCCAGTTGTACCATGGCACTCGAGATAACTTGTGTTGCCCCTTTGCCATCCCCGTGGTCCATTAGCCACCCAGCCCAAGCTGGTGCTGCCGAGATCCCATCTATGGCCTGCCAATATTCGTAAACCGCGCGAAGAAGCGACTTCTGGGCAAGGTCGTCGCGTGCACGCTCGAGAGTGAAGACCCGTTCCCAAACGGCCGCGGTGGGGAGATACGCGCTCAACATGCGTCGTACCAGTTTAAGGCGCGTAGCGCTGTCGGTCCCCTGAGAGTGTATCACTTCGGAGACGTATCGAAGGAGCAAGGTCTCGTGGATAGTCCGCGTGGCCGAATCTTTCATACTGTGACTCAACAGGTCCTTTTCGTTGCGTAGCGGATTCGTGTCAGCGATCGGGAACCACGCGCATAGGAATAATGATAATTTACCTCGTAGATGGCTTGCTGATCGTCTGCATTACCTGGTTGGTGGTCAAGTCCCCACAACCAGATTCTTTCGGCGCCGTTGACATCTTGGCCCGCAACCACTGTGGTTCGTGCAGATGCCCAGGCTGACTTGACGTCGCCATCGCACGCATTCTCCGCATCTAGCAGGGCAAGCCATACATCGGGAGAGACAGAGGAAGAGGAATACTTTCTGGCAAACTTTAGTGTTCTCTTTGGCGATGTGTTGTCACGTAAGAGTAAACGGATGTGCGTGGCTTGCAAGACTGGTGATGCACCAGCGCCCTGTGCTAGGGCTTGTAGAGACCCCACCAGATACCGTTTCTGTGATGTAGTTGTAATTGTTTAGAGAGACAAAAACGGGATCGAGAATCTGCCTCACCAGGCTGGGCTCGAGTGTCGGAGACCGACACCATTCCGACACAAAATCAGCATATATCTCTGACATATTGGAGTGAGCGGCGGCGGAGGTGTCGCTCTTCATGGAAGTTCCGCAGGAGGCCTTGACAGCCGTTGTAAGTCGCTCGTTAGCAGATTGGAGGGCATCGATCAGTTTTTCACTATCCATGCAACGAGGATCATCTTCGACAATATCTTTGCCGTCGTCTTTCGGGAGGGCAAGTTCACGGAGTCGTCTTGTAGCATGCATTTGGATTGCCCGAGGATCATCGGGCAACGCCTCTTGCAAAAGGGAATAGACATGATCCAAGAGTGTGGTACGAAGGCGGAGCTGACACGGATAGCCGCGAATGAGGGCTTCGAGTTCCACGAAGAGCTTTACAGTGGGCAGTGCTTGATGGAAAGGTCGATCAAGTCTTATTCCAGGGGTACAGCATAAAATACACACCTTTTACTGCACCCGACAAAGCAGACTTGACGATGGCACCATCCATGATCGCCTTGCGCGCAGCCTCACCTTCATCGCCACCCTTCTCGGCGGCTATGACTTCATCTGGTGGTTTTTCCCTTTGTTCGTCTATGGCGACGGTCTGTTCATCGGCGTCCATGTCGATATCGGGCTCGATTTCTCTCCCCATCTGCGCTCTCTCGTCCTCCTTGGTGTTAATTCCCAAAACATTCCACCGTCTTCGCATCCCTTCAATGAAACCAAGCTCCATCCGGATGTACTCCCTCCACATGTCCGCGCTGTCCGAATTCAGCCGAAGCCCGCGCTGTAGCAAGGAGCGCGCAGCGGACGGTGACATATGCGATAACTCATGTGATGCAGCCAAGATGTAAAAGGAGGGAACATGAGGGTGAAGTTGCAGAGCGCTGAGCGCCTCCCTCGGGGTTAGTCGTATTTCCTGACCAAAAAGCATTAGACCCTACCGTGCGGTGATCCGCCCCACTAAAGCGCGTGCTCCTTGGCGTTTCGCCACCTGGATATACTGTGTCCAGAGTCCGACGTCTGACTTGAACCTCTTGAGTGCACGCTCGAATATTTGGAACTGCCTCCGGACGAGTGCATAGTCCGATATCGTCGTCGTTGACTTTGGAAGGTCTGGAAAGTAGTATGAACGATGTTGATAACATGATGCAGATCCGAGCACATACTCAGGCGTTGGAGTCGTTTTCGTCGCAACTGTTCGAGCCCCATTTCATACGCGGCATACCGCAAAAAGTCACTCTTCTTTGCGACTCGACGCACAAGGGCAGTTTCGAACAGAGTCCGTTTTTTCAAGATTTGTTTCACTTCAGCCTACACGACGTGAGACATGGATCTGTGCTAGTTGTACAAGGCTGGCTTCCGCACGACGCACTTGGGTGAAGAGACTTTTCTGGACCAAGTCCTTGAGCTCAGCGAGCATCTGGTTGTTCCATGAGACGGATCTCAGAGTCAAGGCTGCATTGGACTCGCCTGCTCTTGCTGAAACTGGACTCTCTCCATGATGGCAGCCCGGGCTCGTCGATGTCGAGTGTTGGCAGAAGCAACGCGCGTGGAAATATTTGTCTGCCACAACATAACACATCTAATCTAATCAGATACACATCGAGGTGGCATTGAGCGCGTTCGTACAGGTTACATGAAACATAACCCTCGGACTGCCATTGGAATGCGGGACTAATCGAAATAGAATACGCTCGAAGCAATGCCAAGCTCGAATCAGTGTTTGAATCTGATCTCCAAGAGGGAGTGGATGCATCGCCATGCAGCGCTGATCGGCGTGAACCCACAGCAGTTCCAGACGCTTCTGGCTCGTGGGCCCAGGTGTGTCCCCGTCCTTGCGCTCGTCGACATCGCCCGCGAGTGCGATAAGCAAGCTGCGACGAGATCGATATAAAGTGGCCAATGGCGGAGAACCAATTCGTATACCACTCCCATCCATGGCGCCAAAGGCCCATCGCACTGGTGCAACTGGTCTTCCCCGCACTCACTCCCGCACCTCCTCAACCGGTTCTTCCAAGGCTGCGCTAAACCTACAATTTACTCAGAAAGACTCTTCCCTGCCAAAGCAACCCGAGAAAACAAAGAAAATTGTTCTTGGACAAGATGTGTGTTTATCGTCTTTTTTCTCAGCAGTTTTATCTGATTTTTTTTTTCCATTTCCCCCAGTCACACTCGCGGAATACGTCACCCCTTCGGCGGGTGAATAGTACGGTACGGGTAGCTCCCAGAGACCACCTACAGGCTCACCGCTATGCACCGCCCCCGACCCAGCGCCAGCAGGGGGGGAAGACCAAGGCTGGCTTCACTCTCGCTAGCCCTCCTGTCGACGACGAGGACGAATGGGTGTCCAGCGAAAGCGGTGTTGTGACCCCAAACAGCATCGGTTCAGGCAGTGGCCAGACTCCCGTCGACCAACGCAGGCCCATACCCACCGCTCCCCCCATCGACGAGTTCACACCTCGTCCGGATACACCGCGTGCTCATCCTCAGTCCTTATCTCGCGTGCCCACTATCCGTGCTCCGGAAACGCCCTTGAAGACGCCTGTGTCAGTTTCACGTGCGCCTCAAACAGCGGCTGCGCTATCGTCTAGTCACGCAGAGCCAACACAACATCCCTTTCCAGAATCACGGGTCGTGGAGACACGCTCAGCCAACACTTCCCCCGTCCATCGGACGCATCATCCATCGCACAAACGGCTATCGATGACACGGCCTCCCTCCACGCATTCTACCACCAGTAGACCGGAAGTACCGTTGCGTCCGCACCCTCTGATACGTGGACAATCATTTGGTCAGGGTGTGCCTATGACGCCCAAGGTGGTACCCCTCACTCCGCTGACGGTCACCTCGGAGGTACCACCCGTGTCGTCGCCAGGTCGTGATCCGACCGAGAAACCATCAATCTCCCCATCCAGCGTGAAGACGACATATGCAGAGTCTGCACCAAATCGTCGAACCTCGGTTTCTTCTGTGCGTTCGGTAGCCACGCTTCCGAGTCAACCACAGATCCAAGCCCATTTCATAGGGAGAGCACACGACCGCCATCGCACACTCTCCTCGATGTCTTCCACCTCTTCATCGTCTGTCCAAGCACTGTCCTCGCTGGCATACCTTCCCACGACACGTCCATCCACTCCGCAATATACCGCCCACTTTCCTCCTGCCAACATTTCCGCAGGTTTTGAGACAGTTCATCCGCTATTGCCACCTCCTTATCTGAGCGCCCATATGTCTATTCTCACACATAGAAGCCCGTTGAAGGAATCACACGATAGGGTCATTGCTGCTAGGGAACTACAGAAGCGGGAAAGTGGAGTGGCGTAAGGCTCTCCGCCCCGCCGGCATTTGGTGCATGCATATTTTTGATACCCAAACATCGGACGGCCTCGAACGCGTCACTTATTCATGTTTCTATACTCTCTACTGTAAACAATAGACCGTTGTTTTTATAATTAGAACAAGTGATGCATACCATATGTACTACATAGTACGTTCCTAATGGTCCTGGTGACACTCGATTTCAACGTTTTCCTCAATCCGATTTGGTCTACGTGGAATGTCACCCGTGCGTAAGGCCCAAGTACCTGAAACTCGATCAACGGGCCAAAATGGTGACCGAGTGAGGTGGCGGTGACGTGTCCATCACAGCTTCCACGCGACAAACCCAAGCACCAACGTGCACATCGAGTTCACGGTTGCTTACCCCCCGACCACCGTCCAAAAACATCCACACAATGTGGCTCTCTGATGCACAGAGTTAGTACCCCGTTGAATTCGCCCTGCCTGCTCGACTCACGGTCTCCATGCATAGAGATCGGTGTCGCACTCACGACGTTTGGGACGCTGTTCATGTTCTTGGGGATAATGCTCTTCTTTGACGCTGCTCTGCTTGCGCTCGGAAATGTCAGTGTACCGCCCCGCTAGCCTGTCCGGGCACTCACGTTCCACCCCTTCCACATTAGATACTATTCCTCTCTGGCCTCACACTCATCATTGGACCCCAGAAAACGGTTTCGTTCTTTGCTCGCAAGCAAAAATTGCGTGGAACGATTTGCTTCCTCGGTGGCGTTCTGCTAGTCTTTTTCAAATACCCATTCGTTGGGACGATGGTAGAGATCTTTGGATTCTTGAATCTCTTTGGGTAGGGTTGTCCTCCTGAAACGAACCTTGCGCGTGCTTCTCACGTCTGCACGATCTAGCGACTTCTTTCCCGTCGTCCTGACGTTCCTGCGACAGCTCCCACTTGTCGGCACCTTCCTGTCACTGCCCTACATACGACCGGTGAGTAATTCTAGTCGCGCGTCGAACCAACCACTGACGGGGCTGTGGTAGGTCATAGACCGTCTAGCAGGCTCAAGAACCTCGGCAGTTTAGTCACGGGCCCGCCAATCACACGTTTTCTTATTCCTAGGTAGCTGACGTCTAATAGAGATTTCATGGAATTTAATTGGTACAGGTGTCATATGTCCAGAATATGTAACCCCTCGGAACATGGAATGAGCTGCTTTAATTATCTGGGTACCCATTCTCATACCTCCTCCAGGTACTCACGCAGACCACTTTTCTTTTGGAGTATCTGGGGTAGGGGCATCGTCTGCGGACTGAACGTTGTTCTCCAATGCGGCTTTCCTCTCGGACAACTCATCCCGATTTCTGATCGTGAAACCGCTCTTTCTTGCCTGGTCCACTACGAGACCACTGGAAGGAGCTTCAGAGATAAGCATTCTATGAGAATACGTTGGCACTCACGTAGCATATAACGTCATTGCAATGTATCCCGACAACGGGACAAGATATGACCGCCGAGTGTATGCCAAATCGGCCAATGCACCCTGCGCAGGCGGGTACCAGGCTCCGCCACCGACGCCCTAACACCGACTTTGTAAGCTGGCAGGTTGAGTACGTGGAATGAACTCACCATAACCATCAGACCCGACCCCTTCTTTGTGTATTTGCCAAGGTTCTTGGTGCCGAGGGTGAAAATACATGGAAAGCAGATAGACTCGAAGAAGAATAGGCCGAACATGCACCCGACCCCACCATACCCTGGCAGTTGTGAGACCAAGAGACAGAACAAGCTGCAGCCGAAGCCATAGATCGCAAGCAAGAAAGCTGGGTCGACAAAGTTCAAAATCACCACACCGACGAATCTAGAGACCAGTGACATACTCCCATGCCGATCATTGACAGAAAACCTTACCGTCCGACGGTGAAAGTGATTTGGCAGAACGAAAACAAGTTGCTCGCTTGCGACTGATCGATACCGACTCCTTGATCGACGAAAAAGTTTACGGCGAAAGCAGCTACACCGACTTGCGCCCCTCTGATACTGCGTTAGATGCAAAAGCTGCCAAAAGATCCGCCCAAAACTTACACGTAGGCAGTCTGTGCGACAAAACCAATGACACAGCGGTACTGTTTCCAGAATGGACCTTGGTCGTCCTGCAGTCCGGCGTCTTGTATCTCCTCGGCAAGGGCATCCTCGGTTATTTCAGGTAGAGTCGCGAAACTGAAGAGCGTCATAAGGTGAGAATGGTGGAAGACAGGGGCACTTACTAGAACAATACGTTGAGAACGACACCAAGGCCAGCCACGGCAAGGTAAACCCTACATATTCGGGGGGTTTTTTCAGTCGTTGCATAGAAATGCGTAAGGAACTTACCACTGTACTGTACCAAGCGAGGTTGCATTTGCACCTGTGAAGAACCATCGCGCTGCAATGAGAGGTCCGGAAAAGGTGGCCACTCCTTGGAAGCCTTGACTGAAATTGAGACGAGCCGCTGCATATTGAGGGGTTCCCAAAACTGAAATATAGGAATTCGCCGCGACCTCGAGAGTAGATAGACCACACCCTAATACATGACGGTCAAGACAAATGACGTCCACGCGGGGAGGATGATTCACGTACCGATGACAAACGTACTTCCAACGAATCCGCCATATGCCTCAAACTTGGCAGACGGCCAAAAGAATACAGCACCGAGCGAATACAAAGTCAAACCGATATGAATACCTTTCTGTCCATCTGGTCAACAGCAAGAACCGATTTTCCTTGGGATAAGTTACCTTGTATCCTACCCGTTTCATCTGTTCGGGGTCAGTGCCATTCGGGACCATCGAAAGAAAGACCCACAAAGAAGCCTGCGAAAGGCGCCCACACAAAGTATGCCCCCTGATATGCCATCGTTGAACGAAATTCTGTATCTACGCTCTATTTGCTCACGAAATAAGCAAGCTGGAGCATAGTGCTCTGCAGCTTCGTTATACCAAACACGGTTTGGAAGTGAGCATTGAGGACATCAAGAAGCTAGCAAAGACTGTCATCGGATCGGGCTTCGTGCAGCACAATGTAGCGCTCACACCATAGGCAAAGCCCCCTGTCAAGCTCGTTAGGGCTCTTGGTTCTATGGAGCCAGCGCGCAACTCACAAGTGAAGAAGAGTGTCGTCACGAGGGCGAAAGCGTAAGCCCACTGTCGTCGGCTGAGCTGAGAGCCTAAACGGCAAAACCATAGATGGAAAAATGATTTTGGGCTGTCAAAGGACAGAACACACCAGTCGTTCCCTGTGGAGGCGCCATTTCTTGTGCAGGGGCCGGAGTTGATCAAGAAAAGGGTGTCGAGAACGACGCCCGGCAGGATGCGGTTTTGATATCGGTGGGGTTGGATCGACGGGGTTGGAAGTCGTTTCAGTTCCGGCACGGCGGATATAATAGTTACACGCATGTATATCCGATATGTAACGTAAGGTGCCATGGATAAAACGTGCGAGTAAAGCCCTGGAACAGGCAAGTGAGATAAAATTGGGTCAAGGTGTGGGGTGCTTGACTGCTGGCGAGGTCATGTGGAGAAGTCACTAGGCCTACCTCGGTCAGTTTCCAGCTTGGTATGCGAGTTTATCTTCCTGCGTCTGGAGGGAGAACCACGACTGGCAGGTCGTCATTGCGACGTGGTTCGAATCCACAGGCACCTTCAAGATGATTGCTCAAGTTTGAAGTAGGCCTGGCCTCGCAGTCGAGCGCCCGCGGCCAGCCCGCACCGACCAAAGGGTGGCTGCTGTCGTGTCAGCTACTTCAAACGGTAGACATTGATCATGATCCGAGATGAAATTGGATGATTCAGAACTATTCTGAAGGAGGAATATTTACCATGGCGATGATGATCGGAATAATGTAACTACAGCCCAGAACGGGGTCGTGGCTTCACCTTTACTTAAGTAAACTGTTAGGCTGCCTTGGGCGATGTCATCACCTCTCATTCCGTACATTGTCGTGAGTACAGAATGCCCATCAGACGAATCGGTGTTCACAGCTCGGTCAGCGAAACTACGCTGAAGCGAAACGACAGTATCCAGCGGAGGGTCGCAGGAGGTGGAGATTGAGGATAGCGCAGGAATTCTGGACCGCAGTACGATCAGGTGGTTCGGATCCACTACTACACCAGCCAGTGCCAGCCGGGAATGTGAGTATTTCTCCTAGGTCACCGTCTCCCCGAGGCACACCGATCAATTCGATTCGAAGGATGTCTTTCCAGAGGCGACATCCATTGTGGAATCCGACAGTGATCCCGACCCATTGGACGGGGTTACTCGCGATGTGCCCGAGTTGGGTCTGATTGTCCGCACTGACTTTACCGATGAACCTTCCTGGACGGCGTTTTGTACGCGTCTTCAGGACAGCGAGAAAGAACTTATTCCTGGAAGCGACGATGTAGACGATAATGCGTCAAAACAACCTCCCCAACCCGATGGCGTGGGTAACAGCGAACAGGATGGCGATGATAACGAGGACCTTGAAGACGAAGACACTCCTCCAGCGATCTTCCACATCATCAATCCTTCTTCTCCGCAGGAGCGCGAGCTCCTAGCAGACACCTCAAACCTGACGGTTTTACGCCTTTTCAATGACGTTGATGTTCGCCCATCTCCAACCCCCCCTCATGGCACGAAACGCATCAGTCCCCCGAACAGGCTCGTGGACTATCATGGCTGGCAAGAAGTCTATCAAGGAAAAAATGTATGGATATACGACACCCAGTCAAACACCGACCAGTGTGTGCGCGTTGTTAACCAAAGCGGAGACATGTACGGGACAGCGACGTAAGTCTGTAGGTCTCCACCAAGTCTCGTGCGAAACTCACCCAGGTCAAAGAGGAGATAGCTGGCGAGCACGAGTATCACACATCTGTGAACTTCAGGTCAACTTGTCCTCCGGAGCTATCAGAATCGATTTCGGAGGGCTCGATCGCTGGGATTTCAGCGCGCGGAGGTGTAACATGATGGAGGCCGAGGGTGAATAGTGCACATTATAGTCGGGTTGAGCGACATGCAAACCTGTCCCCGTTCTGATTCGTGCACCGTCGCAGCGATGTGCAAGAATGAGATCGTAATGAATCAATATGCCAGCTACAGTAAAGACGATACAAAGGGGATGTCCTGCCCGACCTCTCCTCGCACAACTTCCCACGGGGAATTTTAACCAGAAACAGTCCAGACACGGACGAGGTTGTCGGTGAAGCCCCCGAACAATGTCTGGCCGTCAGCAGACCACGCGATCGACACACACTCGGGCTCCCGCGAGTTAACGCCAACGTCCACGAATTCAGGCTTGAGCTCATCGACGATCGATCTAGGGGGAAAGGTTTGCACGGAACACCAGAGGAGTAAGGTAAACAACATACTTGCTCTCCAGATCAAAGATTTTGACACAGCTTGCGGTGGCAGCGCACAGCCAGTAACGGTTTGGGGAGAAGACGAGGGCATTGACGATGTCACCTGCCTCAAGGGAGTAGAGGTGCTTGCCCTCGTTCAAGTCCCAAAGCATGGTAATGCCGTCTTTGCCACCTGATGCAGCCAGGGAACCATCGGGAGAGACTGAGATAGTGTTAACGTAGCCAGTGTGGCCGTAGTGATTTGTCTTCAATTTGAACTTGGAGAGTTCCCAGACCTGTCTCAGGAATGAGGATCCATGATACCTGTTCAAAGGGCCAATGACGCCACCTTGACCACCTTGTCCCAGCCACAAGACACGATGACGGGGTTCTGGACGTTGGGGCTAAACCGCACGCAGGACACCCTGTGAAGAGAGTCAGGACGATGCAAAGAGGGGTATCAGAAATAAAGTACCACTCGGTATGGCCGTCATCCTTGATATCATACTTGCACTCTCCAAGGGTATTCCAGAGCTTGATAGTCTTGTCACGGGACCCAGAGACGATCTGTCTGTTGTCAGCGCTGAAGCTGACGGAAAGGACGTCAGAACTGTGGCCAACGAATCGACGCGTAGTTAGGCCGGTGTTAAGGTCCCAGAGACGAAGGGTGTGATCCCAGGATGCGGAGAGGGCGAACTGGCCATCAGAGGAGATGACGATATCGGATACGAAGTGGTTGTGTCCGTGCAAAATACGTTTTGGGTAGCCATACGTATCCTCGTCACGGGTCAATTGCCAGACGATGATAGTCTTGTCTGTGTGTGATATGGATCATCAAGACGAGTAACAGTGCGGGTTGTGAAAAAGATAAATACCGCGGGATGCAGTTAGGATCATGTCCGGGTTCTCTGAGGAGGTCGCAATGGCGGTGACCCAGCCCTTGTGGCCGGGCAACGAGCCAAGGAAACGCAGTGATTCCGCCATCGATGGTTAATGTCGCTCCAAGTCGAGTTCGCGGGGCGCATACACAATCGCGTGACGTGACAGCCACCGTGATTCGACTGCACAGTTCATCGGCTGTTTCCGCCCACTGCCTTTTTGCAGTTGCACTTTGTCTTTGATACCATTCACCTATGTAAACCAGTTCTCGTGAGTGTCTCCTCTGCAACGCTCTTCGTATGATGTTATTCTTTAATATTTGCTACTTCAGAGGGTTCGCCCGATGAGACTATTTTCCACCAAGATCTCTGACCCCTTTTTCTGTGACTCCTTCGTACGGCGCTCACTGACCACGCTTCGCCACAGTACTACGACTGGCTTCATGTACATGTGCATTCCATGCGAGCTTGCGTCCTCGACTCCGTCGCTGGCAGGATCGTTTTTCGAGTCACCTTGGAAACTGGTGGACATAGTACCCATTCATGACATGTACCCATTTGTCTAATTCTGAAATGAACGTCTAAGTTGGCTGGTAAGAGAGACCACGTAAATCACAGCAATCTCATTGGTGGAGATGCAAATAATTTTATAGTATCACTACCCAAATGGAAACAGATGTGCGTATAATTACCCCGCCAAGTTGATGTTGACCGGCTCTCACTTCGGGTTGGCGAACGGGCTTAGTGTGCCACATGAACTCAAAAGTGCCACACGGCCGCTATATCAGCAGACCTTTGAGGTAAATTGCACCTTGACTCTTCCTCTGCTTAGATGCTCCTCGTTGTGAGCCCCTCTGTGGATACATAGGTATGCCGTCCCCGAACCGACAAAAGACACCAGTCATCAGTAAGCTTAGATGTTCATCTCGTGTCATGCATCTGACATGGTGGTGCAGTCGACACAGACCCCGGTGTAGACGATGCTCTCGCTATGTACGGATTTTATATGTCATATGGAAATACCACAGTTCTCAAGATCCAGCTGTTTAGTTTGTTAGCACTTGCTTCCCCCGAGCTCGAAATCCTTGCCATCATAGTCTCTTTTGGTGCGTGACCTATGAGCTGGTGATTGAAAACCAACCAACTCTGACCCATAGGCAACACGGATGTCTCTGCGGCATAGTGGGTCGTTCTGCTATTTACCCAGTGTTTGTTCACATCGTGATTCGCCGAACAGCGCGAACGTTCTTAAGCTGTATCAGGCTGTTGGTCGTCATATTGCTGCGCACCCCGAAGATAAGGAAAGATTCCCGAATTACACCCCAAATGTTCCCCCAATCCTTGCTCTTGGCCCTCAAGGTCCACTTCAAGGTGGTCGCCACTTTGCTCAATATTTCCATGGAAAGTGAGTCGCTCATCTCGGAAGGGTATTGTAGGTTTACTGAACGTGCCGCAGAGATGGTCTGGGCCATATTACCGAACGTCACCCCGACCTCAATGTCTTCCCTGATAAATGTAATCATTTCAGATCTAATTTTGTTGCAACAACGAAACCCGCGATTGATGTCGCCTTGGATCTCCTCGAAACACAGCCAGTGAGGAGCGTCACATACATTGTTCTTGGACCCCCGACGAACCTTGCCATGCTCAACCACGAGCACCATCAAACTATAAGAACGCGAATCGGTCGAGTTATCATGATGGGCGGTGCCTTGGATGTCCCAGGGAACACGTCGCCTGTTGCAGAGTGTAAGAGATTGTTTCCTTATTCTTCTATGATCCGTGTTATCTGATATGCACAGTCAATTTTTTCGCTGACCCGTTCGCGACGAAGGATTTGCTCTGCCCCGTGGTACCAGGGAGCGGTCTCCCACTAGAGCGTGTCCTTCTAGCCACGTTAGATGTTACAACCCCGCACGAGCTTCCTTTCCCATTCTACATCCGGCACATCGACCCTACATTCGATTCCACCTGGCGGCCCTCAGTCGGCTTAGGTAAGACGCCTTTAACCCACTTTACAAGCTCAGTTTTGGAGCACACACGAGAAATCATGGTCACGTTCGGGAAGGATGCTTTAGAACTCCACGACGTGGTCGCTGTTTGGTGTGCCATTGAAAACCCTCCAGAGACTGTTGTCGAGGAAAATGCCTTGCCAGGGCTGTCACCTGGATGGGCAGCCGTCAAACGCAAGTTTGACATTGAAAGGTACGGAATCACTTTGAAGCAAATTGAATAGGAGTCAATGCGTGGTCCCAGGACGGGTGAAGTCACGCGTGGCATGTTGGTTGTAGATCGAAGGGAAGACCAAACGGCGTATGCCCCCGGTGCTAATCGATCCCAAGTGCAGACTCTTTTAGAGAAATCTCAACAGCGTCATGGCTTGCTGGAGTCTACCGCCGTCCCTGCTCTTGTTGAAATGGAGAGTGAAGGGCTCCGCAAGGGTCCCGACGAGTGGTTGGGCCATCCGACAGTACACGATGGTAGTCTTGGTGGATCGATGGACGTCGCCTGTATCGTCGACACACCGGGGAAGGATGCACTCTTGCGGTTGTTGACAGAACGTTTGTGGGGAGCTAACTACGATGATATCTATAGGTCTCGCCATGATTAAAGTTGTCTATCTGTTGCAGATAAGCGCCGGTTTCTTTACAATCATATGCTTGTCGATGTCCATCTGTCCCGGAACCATCCGTACCGCCGTTGGTGAATTTTCTATTTTTGAGCACTTTGTGGAGTGCACAACATGAAGTCGCCAAGAAGCCAGGTATTTTTTGGATGCCACTCCAATGACGTCGCTGGAGAACTGACTTCCCATTATATTGACTCGGACAGAACCAAACATTCTCTTAAGTAACTTGCATCCAACCATTCGACTAGTACCAAATGCATCGGAATACCATCCCCGCAGACCTGCGCGGAAGAGTATGTCTCCCAGTGACTCGTTCCTCACTCACTCAGATGTTGTCTCGCAGACCGTACTTGTCACAGGCGGGACCACAGGGATAGGCTATGAAGTCGCTCGTGCATTCGCTGAATCGCACGCCCGAGTTCTTTTGCTATCCCGCAAGGTCGAAAACGGCGATAGAGCCATGGCCGAGATCAAGAAGGCCGTCTCGGACCAGGCGGACGTCCACTTTGTCCAGTGTGACCTCGGCAATCTCATGAATGTCAAGCAAGTCGGGGACAAGGTCCGCGAAAAAGAGGAACGTCTTGACATCGCAAGTCATATTCATATTTTGTCACTGCTATGCGTGTTGACGAGACCTGAAGGTTGTCGCAGGCGCGAGCGTTGGCGTGAATAAATTCGGTGTGTCCTCTGACGGGTTTGACCGCCACTTCGCAGTCGATCACCTTGGTCACTTTTTGCTCATCAACCGCTTGCTTCCCTTGATGAGACAGACATCCAAGTTTGCCAACACCCCTCCCCCGCGTATCGTGTCCGTGTCGTCCGAGCTACACCGTATGGCTCAGTCTTCGACCCAATTCGCCTCCAAGGAGGAGGTAACGGGGATTGGCTCCAAGAATCTATCCGCCGTCTCGCTTTACGCGCGAACCAAGCTCGCAAACATTCTTTTCACCAAGTACACACTTGTCGAAAGGGCGCTGGAACCTTCCAGAGATCGTATCTTGGCAGTGGTGACCCATCCTGGCGCTTTTCACACTAGTCAGCAAGACCAGTTCAAAGAAGCCTATGGTTCCCTCGTAGGAAGTTTGGTCAAGGCTGTCTCGGTCCCCTTCATGCATGACCCAGAGCAGGGTAGTGTGAGTACCCTTTGGGCGGCGACCGCCGACGAAGTGGAGAAGAATGGATTGCAAGGATATTACTTCACGGACCCAGGCCAGATGGGAAGAGAGGCAGCGCAAGCCTGCGATGCTCAACTCGGAAAGAATTTGCACGAGTTGAGCGAGGGGCTGATAGTGGACAAACTCGGCAAAGACGCACTGTTCCCGTGGAAGGATACGAGTACCTGATTGTACTCGCGACAGGTCATGTTCATACACCATTCGTACTTGTGTGACAAGAACATTCTCATATGTAAAGACGTAGACACTGCATGAAACAATGGATGAGTTGGAGGAGCATGGCATGGTTAGGCAAGAGACAAATGCTGCATGACGAAGGCTCGTAGAATCAAGATCAAGAAGTCAACAAGGAAAGCAACGGGAGAAGGAAACGAGAATTACATACAACATGTCTAATTTAAATGCGGGTGCTTTGAGATTAGGTATGCTACATGATTTGAATACACAAAGAGGTTGTTGAACGCCTGCGACCAACTTGATGAACGTCGATGAGAATGCTAGGTGCAACGCAACCAATCAATCTTGAATCTCGTATGGATGTCGAACAAGTTCGTCATAAAGATCTGCAGGCAGATCCCGTACGAGCGTGACCGCTATCCCAACAACTGGGACAGCTTCGAGTGGAGGAAAAGTTCGTAAGAGGCGCATAGGGCTGGAAGGAATGGTATGAGCGTGATGTTGCACGCAATACAAAGAGGTCAAACCTCGGGGAACTCATGACTTCTTCTCGCATGAGTAGCAACTGTGCAATAACACACAACACGTTTAAGTGTACGCCAAAAGCCAGAAGAAAGTCCCATAGCATTAGGACTTGGTCTAGAGGGGGTGTGCATGCGCACAAAGTAAGGACAGCTGCGAGAAATTGGCTTGCGTCAGTATGGCTCCGGAGGAGACGAATAGGGAAATAACAAACATGGGAAAGCGTAAATTTCGGCAGAGAGGTTCTTCATTCGAAGATAACCGAAAAGATCGGGGTCTACAATTTTCAGACATCGATCCAGGAGCTGTGTAACACAACCATTCGTTGAGCGTCACTGGAGCGTAATGACGAACAGACCTTGAGACCTCTGTGTACCCCTTCTAGTGTTGGCTGCACGTAAAGGGGGCACGATTCTTCGATGAACTTGGCGAAACAGAAAAATGCTTCAAGTTCTGAAGGCATTGTGTACAGGAATGGGGCAGCAAGTACGTTCATTCCTTGGACGTATGTGAAACCAAGTTGCTGTGTCTCCTGGCGGTCTGTAGCACAATAGTTGGACTATATTAGGTTTCAAGAGGATGGTTGGCAACGCACCATGATTCCGCCATACAAAAGCATCCAGCAGCCGAACGAGCATATCTTCGCGGACTCGTTCTTTGAAGCCACGGTCTGTCGCTAGAGTCCTTCACAGAGTTGAGCTAGGTACCGTTGTGACGAATAGTGAGCTTCACCTAAATGTATCATTCCTAATCTTCTCCCGAACCTCACATGGACCACGAGACACATATTGTAAAAATGTCTCCGCCGAAATGTCATCGACCCGTAGGAGAATTTTCCATATTCGAGGACGGAGAGTTGAATCCTGCAGGAGAAGCGATCACTGAACGGTTGGCTTGTCCATTGCTACGTTGGTACGAACGATTTTGGATGGAATGCCCTCCACAAGAATCATGCGTCTGAGCTTCTTTAACCCTTCGTCCGCATCTCCAGACCGTCTTGATTTCGATGACTTGTGTTGATTTAGAATCTTATTGAATGAATGGGCTGCAGCTGCAGCTGCTTGGTCTGGTGATGAGGACATGGTGGTATTCGTGATAGTGTAGTGTTGCAGAGTGTTTGGTGGTAAACCGGACCACCTCCTTACTTTGCCTCCTTCTTGATCTAGGAGTCTAGTCGCAGCACCTGGCCAGAGGTAGCTATTTTACCATCAAAGCCGGCCAGTAGCGGTGGCCAATTCAACCTTTCCCTGGTCCATTGCACTAACCACGGTTAGCCATCATGGACGTTCCATTTATCTCGTCTGGCGCGATGAGTCGCGCGCAGTATGCTCTCGTGCGTAAAGTCGAAAACGCAGCCTCTCCCCAAGCCGCCGATCAGATTCTCCTGAACGAGCTTGATGTTATACGCCGCAATCTCCAGCAGCCACACATGTCGATTGTGCGTAGAGCTTCCCGAATATATTTCAATCGTTCTCCAGCCAGACCTTCGTAGAAGGAATGCAAAGAATGCCTGATCTTGATTCTGTACTGTACGATGTCTCTGTCCACTGCTAGCCCTGGCGACCTGGGATTCGCCTTCCCGCACGCGGTGAATCTTGCTGAGCTTGGTCAGTCTCCCATGGACAAGAAAATTGGTGCGTACCGTAACTTGTTCACACCCAGCTTGAGTTAACATGGCATCCAGGTTATATCTTCTGCACGGAACTCATGCCTCCATGTCACGAACTTCAACTCATGTTGGTGAATACGTTGCGCAAGGCGAGTGTCCTTATTGTCGAGTAGCCTATGACTCGTAGCTAATGGGCCCTTAGGACTTGGAAAGTGCCTCTGTAGCTCGAATATGTCTCGCTCTCGATGTACTCACACAAGTCCCCAACGAGGACGTCATCCCTGCTGTCGATACCCGCCTGCAGGTTCTCCTCCAACATCAGTCGTAAGTAGTATCATTATTCGTACCTTAATGTGTATGTTTGAAGTCCCTGGTTCTAGCGTAAGTGTGCGGCGACGTGCCCTCATGGCGTATTATACCTTTTTCCAACGAGACGTTGAACGTCTGGCACATTTGGAAGGCGTGATACAGCATTGTCTACAGGCCGAGCCTTCTGAGATTGCATCAATATCCGCAATTGTGGGGAAAGTGTGTATTGGTAGATCGTATATTTCTTTTGTTCTGACCACATCTTAAGCTCAAACACTCGGAATCCCTCGCGAAACTTCTGAACTCCCAACTTCAGCATCAATATCGCGAGTCTGGCGAATCCAGCTCTGTATTTTGCATCCTGCGGACACTGCGCAGGGGTGAGATGAAGTCAGTGTCGAGATCATCTTAACTCAAAGCACGGGCTTAACACACTGTCAGGCTGGAGCTAGGGTGTGTTCCCGTTGTTTTTGACATAATCGAGCGCGCCTCGAAAGTTCCAATGCGAGGTAAGAGCGCATACGGTGTAATTGCATTGACTGAGCATAGTGTAGCTGTACTTAGTGACGCCTTTATGTCTTTGTCAACCGTCAGTCCAGACGCACTCCGCGAAACTCGGTTGTCGTCCATTACTGTCACTAGCATCCGCCATTTTCTGCCTTCCAGTGATCCTAACGACCTGTATTTATTTGTATCCTGCTTGAGTTGTCTAGCCCCCAGCATATGGGCTGGGACACATCCCAACACTACAGCCGTTTTGGATGAATGGGAGGTTCAGGGGATTATGAGGCTCCTCGATTCGCCAGATGGGTTGATCAGAAAGACGGTGGTTCACTTTGAAATCGCGTCAAAAACCTAGCTGACAGTTTTTACCATCAGACACTCCAAATTCTCCATTCTGTCGATCCAATTATCGTCGAGACATATTATTCGCAGGCTCTGCACAACTTGCTGTCACCGCTTTCTCTGTCCGACAAAAATGAATACGTTTTGCGTCTACTTGATATCATCGATTTGCAAGATGCGAATGACATAGACCAATTTACAATGCGTCTGAAAGACCTTTTTTCAGTGGTTGAAGGGGCAGAGCGTGGCCCGACAGAAGATCTTCCAGTCCTCGACTTCAGTGTCGAGCGGATCCTGAATGGAATCCGGGAAAGTGCGTTCCATCTACCGTACAACGTAGCCTTGTCTAACATTCTCGAAGGAGATCCTTCTTCTAGGATATCATTTGTTACCATGCTGGCCGTGTCTCTGACGGAGCCAGAAGTGCGCGTGGGACCAACCTTGATGGTTGTGATTTCGGCCCTCGTAAGCGAGTACTGTGGTAAGGTCTCAATACCCCCTGCGGAGATGCTCCGCGGAATAGCAACAAGACTGGCTTCTTACGCTCGTGAGTCAACCGACCTGTGCGAAATCTAGGCTGACAGCCTTTTCCAAGCATCCGTTCAAGACGCATGTTTACTCACGATGCTGAGATTATCTGTCGAGTGTGATGAGGTTCCTGAAATAGTTACGGCTGCTGTGCGCCGACTGTCACAACACACCAGCAGTCATCTCCGTAGAGTACGTTCAACGTACGCAGGAGTAGCCCGGTGCATTGACTTCTCTTACCAGAGATGTGACCAATTCTTGGCACTGTCTACTCAGCGACGTGCTCTTGCGGAGATTATTTCCAAGGCACCGTCATCTTCTGTGAGTTGACATACCGTTACTGCTGGTAAGGAATCGTTAATTTTGGATAAGCTGCCCGACTTCCTCTTCGCGTTGACGAGTTATCAGTCAAATCCGATGGCCATGCCCTCGCAGTCCCCCCGAACTCCACCCTCGGGGCGTCGAGATCTGTTGGATTTCTCGCCCTCTCGAGAGACAGCATCTGCAAGAAAGTTGCGATACGCGGCTTATGCAACTCCGGAACCTGTTCCTAGCCTGAAGTATCTCTCGAGCCCACGGCGATCGAAGAGTTCAGTCTCAAGTCCAGAGGGCAGCAGAAGGAGCTTATCTCGCGCAAGTGACGCGCCGAATCCGTTGAATGAGCTTGCCAAGACCATCACTCCGGGGGAGCTAACACTGGCAGCGGCGCAGAGCCCCTTTGATGTACCTAAGGTACGAATCACTCGGATCGCTCCTCGACTGATGATGGCTCGAACAGAAATAGAGTAGAATACTTGCGCCTGCGACGCAGCCCCCGCAGGATGACCTGGTTTGTCATGTTGCCGAGAAAGTGGTCGTCCGATCTGATTCATCGTGACAGGCGTCCCGAGGTGACCTCATTGCACTCGATTCCGTGTTCATTGCGGAACCTGCAAAAGAAGAATCAGGAGACGCTGATTTCAAGATTGCGTGGGACTCTATGGATAAGGCAAATGTCCGCGGGTGGTGTGAAGCCCCGTTGGACATGATCGTGCGGCTGTTACAATCGTTGCAGTATCGGATGAGAGTGATTGCTACCGACCAACCCCCGTTTGAAGGCGCGTGGGGATCCTGTGGGAATCTCCATCTAGCTCACTTCGGTTTTTCCTACAGGCGAACTCAAGGTCCTGGTGCAGGGGCCAGAACCTGGGCAGTATGCAACTCTCCGACTGCGGGAGGGAGAGGACGAGAGTTGTCTATGGCGACTACGTTGCGACAACTTGGAGTTGCGAGCCTCGATCAAGAGGATGATGGAGGACATTTAAGATGCTACCAGCATAACTGAGTAGTGTACATGTAGTATGCGCCGACGGGGCCGAGATCCGAGTGATGTCATCGTGGGAGCGGACTTGACAAGCTCATAAGCCGGATCAAGCTTTCAGGAAATTTTCAACAAGGATCTCTCTTGATCTCTTCCAACTTTCTAACAACATCCTTGAAGCGATCTATGATCTTGTACTCACAATCTCTCATGTTCGTGGTTTCGTTATTCCTCTGCCTCACTCGCTCACCATTTGACCCCTCAGCACCCGCCGCCCAATCCTCCACGTCCTTCCCTTTGCACCACTTGTCGTATCTCCCGTGGACACCGACCGTCCTCCTTAAGACCCACCCTCCTCACAGTTCTCGATCACTATCGGCCCTGTGTTCTGGCTAATGGGATAGCTCCCTTTACTTCTCGGTACCGCTCACCACCCTAGTTCGCCAACGGGGCACTAATACAGCGTTGAAATGATCTCCCCACTCAAGAACCAATCCATCTTTCGCCCCGCCAGCCGTACTCCCTCCCCTTTCACCCCCCCTGGCTCTCCTGCGGTCACAGAGAGGGCCCAATCTCTCACCCGGGTCCCTTCCAATCTTAGGCGCACTTCCCTGACACCAATAACTTCCCCCATTCACGCTCCCCTCATTCAAGATGGATCCTATCTAGAAATGCTTGGTTTACGACTAAGCGAAGCTGTGTCCAAAGCGCTCGCTCACCCCTCCGGCCCTTCCCAACCGAGTGAGCTGGTCGGTGGTAGGCGTCCAATTCCCGCAGGCCGTGGCCGTACTTTTGGTGAATTGATTGCCTCGTATGTCTTAATCTGGTTTACTCCTCTTCGGTCTGCTCAATAGTTTTCAGCGAATTACAAGCGGCACGTGACAACAAGCCCTTGTATAGGGCTGTCTTGCGTGCCCTCCAAAAGCCTCTATCTGTTCTCTTGAACAATCTATTGGCTCTTCTCTTACCTGTGTTATCCTCCCCTGCATTCCTTCAGCCACCGGCACCTACCCCCCAGATGCCGGCTTCAAACGCAACTCAGCTTCATGCACTAGCTATCGCAGATTTTGCTGGAGAGCTGCTTTTGAGTTTTGATGATATGGCTCTAGGCATCGACACCGATAGTCGTGGAGACGGATTGCAGCCCGTACGCGCAGGGCTCGTTTCCATCATTGGTCGTGTCATCACCCCGCTCATCACAGGAATCAAGGAGGCATTAATCCCCCTCGTTGACGCATTAGAGATCCCCGTCAAAACGACGTCTCACAAAGGCAAGGGTTCTGTTCACCCTTCTATCACTGCGCTTCAGTCTTCTGTTCCGGTCTACGGGAGAGCACTTGCACGTTATGCGTGCATCCACTCCTCGCATGCATTGCTTGCTTCATTCTTGATATCCATCGTGTGGCGGGCGCTTGTCGCGTTATCACATCGTCCAATGATAACCGAAAGTTCCGCATCGGCGGTACTTTGTGAAAATGGCCAGTATGTATCCTCCGCGACGATCCCGTTGCTCACTTCTCCCACCGGATCATTTAACCTCAAACGCGGTTCTTCGCGGCCAGCATCGCCCGTAACTTTGTCGACAACCGTAGCCGACGCGAAGGCCTTGTGCGGAGTTTTCTCACACTTCCCTCGTCCATCCCATACCCAAGTCGCTCGTGAGGCAGTGGATGAAGCCTTTGCCCATCTGGAAGTATTGGTGTCATTGCTCGAGATAGCCGATGATCCGTTCTTTGTGGCGAACAAGACAGTAGATGGGATCGCCGATGAAATTCATGGTCTCACCGAAGAGCTCCCCACCTTGATTGCTCTCCCAGTGTTGTTGCGCGTGCAATATTTCAGAAGTGATCTTGGCCCTCAAATCGGTACTGTGGCCGCGCTTTTGGGCGTCTCGGAGGATGTTTATCGCAGAGACTACCTGGCAGGCTTCGGGCGAGCAGAACAGTGCGGTCCCGCCGTCGCGCAACGGATCTTGGATGAGATAGACGCCAGAGCTGTTGCAGATCCCTCGTGGTGTTTTGTGGACTGGTTAGAGGCTCGCCTTGGCGACAATGACTATTGACTCCATGAACCGATATACGTGTCCATGTGTCAATTCGTCATGAATGTCTAGTCGCGATGATTTGGGCTCATCGCATGATATTTGTAGCCTTGCATTGCACCCTAGAGATTTCCCTTGTCTATCTTAACTCATATCTTCGAATCAGTATTACATTGGCCTATCCGCCAGCAATTGTTATCTGGGTGTGCTCTCACTCATCCGAGTCGCTCTCGGTTCATGGGCGGGCACAGGACATGTCATGGCACATTGTCAGTGTAAATAACCAAGATGTTTGCTCATTAATAATTAATCATTGCTGAGTATTGCATTGGCAGCGAGAATCTTGTTCAAGCCATCCCGATTTCAAGCTCTGCACGATCCCGTCCAACTCGCCCTCGCTCTTCCCGCAGAAGTGCATTCCTTCACGAGATACTCGGCGACGAGAATACTGCGCGGCAACCAACTGACTCGGTCTGGTTCCAGACGGGGGCGGGGTAGAGCGCATCATTTGCACACGGGATTTCCTTTGCGATGTGGTCGATCAGAGGGCTGGTAGATGTGCTGGACCAAGGTGGTGTCCGCGCCCCATGCGTCCACGGCAAGACGGTGTTGTTTCTTGGCGAGGAAGCCTTACTTGGTCAAGTTGTGAAAACGCATTAGACCATGCCCTGAAAACCAATGGCTTTGTACAGCCAGAATCGACCAACGGTATCAGAGCGAGCGACGAGACGAGCACGAAAAGACAGTGCTTGGTTGTAGATGGCAGGCTGGTTCTTTGAGGACTTGGCGCCGTTCCGTCGATGGCTTCGGTGGCTTCGCCGTCGTATCGCTTGCGCACGTAGACTGGGCCCCCCCATTTACCGTTCCAGACGCCAAGACAAACGCCGGTCCATCGATTCTCGCTTCCTTTCACAGTCCCTCTTTGGTTCTCCTGCGTTGTTCATCGCTGCAGACATACTTCTCCGGGGGAGGCGGGAAAACCAAGGAACGGGATCATCAACTTGGTAAAGAAACGGGAGGGCAACGAGATGCCACATCGTGGTCAGCCCGGATCGCTCGGACAAGTTCTTACCGCGAATCGAGTGTGCCGTGGTTGTCACATTTCTCGCGGACGTCGCCAAAAGTGGGACAACGTCAGAAGCGAGCGTGTTGCCATCAAACTAAGTGCTGTGCTCGGCATTGTACACCCGCTCGCAATACTTGGACGACGGTGGCGTGTGCCGGGTCTGTGGGCTCGATCAGAGGGGGTTGTACCACGCGGTCCACTCGTTCCCCAACGTCGTGCTTGGCTGGCTCCGTCCACAGCCAGATCGTACGGTCCTGAATGTCCTTGTGGATCCAACAGTTGGCCATGGTGGGTGCCAGCATTGCAGTGCCAGTCCGTGTTCTGTCCTCCGGGCGCGGTGTGGCGGTCGAGAATGGTGTGGATGCCTGTTGGCGCAGAGGTTAATGACGCGATCGAGGTGTTTGAAGCCCTGATTTTTGAGGACGTGAGGGTCCAGGTCATCTTGGGGACACATGTTAGCAAGGGACTCCCAAGTCGACGATCCTGCGAGGAAGTCACCTTGAAAGTGCCTGTAGTTCAACCCGAGACCTGGGCATCCTCTTCTTGGAAGAAATACTCTCAAACTTGGAGAGAGACGCTGTCAGCGAAACGAAAAGAAGTGGCAGCGATCCGCCGCACCTTGTTGAAGAAGAATGCGGACTTTGCGGGTCCGACAACGTCTGCGAGGGCAACGCGGATCTGGAATTCGCAACCAGGGTAGCCGGATATGAAGTCCTCCATGCTACGAGACCTCCTGTCCGCTCGCGACACAATAGTGGGACATACTTCATCCACCCGCGCAGACCAGCTCCGCGGAGGATGACTTGATTGCCGTTTTCATCAACGATCTTGGCACCGGAAACCTTCAGGTAGGTGTGACGAGAATATTATTCTGCAGTTGGTCCCTGTAAATCGCGTCAGTCTCGGACCGATACAAGAACAGACCATATGGCCGCGAGATACCGGGAGATGAATCTATTGACCGATAAGTTGAAATCAGGCACACGGATGCTCATGAGTGTGGAACGGGCGTCGCCTTGTCATTTCTTCCTAGACCCTAAGTCTACAAAACGAACTTCCTGTGAGAAAACAATGAACGAGGTCTTAATAATGTCAGGGTGAAGTGTGTACAAGTCCACGTATGAATGAGGGTATCGTGGTATGAGGTGAGGTGAAATGCACAGTGGGGTTGGAACATTTGATTGAAATAGATACCAAAAACGGTCCCTCGCGAAAAAAACAACGTGTGGTCGGTTGCGTTGGGTGTCGTGAATATATCATGCAGGGATGCTTATTTAAGTAAGACGTCTTCGTCGCTTATCGGTGATAGCGTTCCGTTCCGCGGATCACAGAGAGCGTTTTCACCGGTCGAGAAACTTGCGTGGGTCTCCCCGATTCGGAACCCTAGCTCGCGGATCTTCCTCGACCGCTGGAATTTCGCCGTGCTTCCCAAGATGGTGCCAATAGAGTACGTCTCCCGCCTTTAGCCTGCGAGGGGAAGGCTCGGGTGTTGGTCCTCTTGTCTCCGGCAGTGTCTGAGACATTGAGTTATACGGGAACGGGGTCTGTAGAAGGGATCGTCGAGGCGAAGACGGAAGGACAGAGGTGAGCAGGTCGGGTGAAGAGGAGGCTGAAGAGGGAGCCAAGTCTGGTGAATCCGTTTGCGGAGAGGGGGGATAATCAGAGCCTGGCGACGGGGACTGGAGGGGCTGGAACGCCTGTGAAGGCACAAAACTGCCAGGCCGCCGATGTACCGCTGCGTCTGCGGATTGATAAATGGCAGGATATGCAGGAGCAAGCGGGGGTGGGGATGACGGTGGAGGGGGAGGTGTGGGATATTCGACGGGAAAGACACCGGGTTCGTCGGAAATGTGGTGCCGCTCCGAGGGCACGATTTCGCTCGAGTGGAAAACAAACCGATGGCCGTTAGTCGCACGGTTTGTTGCGGAAATTGAAGATGTACACCTGGAACACTAATTAAATGAGGGTCAAAGTGTGTCCATGAGTTGAAACATGAGGATTGGGCAATCTCACGGGAATGACGATGATGTAGCCGACAGCGGCACCGCAAGTGTGGCAACAGAGAGTCTGGGTGAGGCACTCGCAGGTACGTGGGGCCGATGAAGCGGTGGAGGGGCGGCAAGGGGGTGGACGGAGGGCGTCTGGATTTGTGGAGTATGCAGAACAGTTTACAGGGAGGGCGTCGGTAGAGAACAGAGAGACGTTGGGTCTGAGTAGTAGTACAGCCTGAAAGGTCAGGTTAGCGCAGCTTTCCTCTGGTAGTGGAGGGAAGACTTGCTTTCATGCCACGGTTTGTTAGGAAAGTGCCGCAGGCGCGGCAGTCGAGGATCCAGACTTTGTGGACGAGCTGGGGAGGTTGCGGGGGAGGATAGGGATTGTGGTGGACAAGGGGGATATGGGACTGCCAGTTGGAGGGTTGAGGGAGTGGGAAATGGGTGAATACGGCGGATGAGGGGGGAAATGGAGGGGAGTGGTGGGTCTGGCCAGCGCTGGTATCGAAATGAGCGTGAGCGTAGACGGGGTCGGGGTGGAGTCTGTGGGGGCGGGGCGGGGGGTAGGGGTTGTGAGGGTCGCGTGGGGAGGGGCGATCGAGGGAGGGGGGATCGTTGGCGAGAGTGAGGGCGGGCATTGTTGGGGGAAAAACGAGTGGAATGTCTGGCCTGAGAGCGAGTCTTATAACGCATCTGACATCGAAGACACCCCAAGTAGTCGATCCCTCCCATTATGTAAACATCGGACATCCCCGGCCGCATCTTCATCATGGGCGACAACATCACCCTCCTCACACGGTCCCACAGCGCCATCGCCGCAAAAAAACGCGCAAAGCATGCCCAGATAAAGGAGATCGTGTTCGACGACGAGGCGCGCAGGTAGGCGCCCTTTGCTCCCGTGGTGCACGCGACCAACCGGCGCAGGTCCTTCTTGACCGGGTTCCACAAGCGCAAGGTCGCACGACGCGAGCAGGCGAAGAAAAAGGCACAGCTCAGGGAGAAGCAGGAACGACTCGAGACGCGGCGAGAGGTGCGATCCCTTGTTCTTCCACGACCGTTCTCATTGCGCCACAGCATCGTCGCGCGCTCGCGGAACGGGCTGCACGGAATGCCGCGGAAGTGGAGAGATCATACGGGGCTCTTGGAGGTACGGAACACGACTTGTGCTGTGCCGTCCTGATCCGTGCATCAATAGACGGGGGCGGAGTGCCCAGCGAACCCGAGGACATGGAGGAAGAGTACGAGGGCGAGGAGCAGCTGGCGACGGTGACGGTGACGGTCGTGCAGGACTTGGATCTCTCTGCGCTGCGGGGGCACAGCAGACGGGACGGAACCGCGTAGTCATTACTGTACCGGCGTTGGCCGACATCCGGCCGGCGTCTTTCGGAGTTGTATTCTCACTCAACGATGAACTCGCTCTACACCCTCGGCACAAGACAGACAAACTCGCTCACCGCCGACCTCGAACGCCTCAGAAATGGCGACAACTCCGCATCCCTCCTAGGTCCGTGTCCCCCGCCCCAGACACCATCCCCCTCACCCACCACCAGGACAGATATCCGCCTCCCTCGCCGCCATGCACCGCACCATCGAAGACTATGACGCCATAATAAAGCGAGAGATCATAAAGGCAAAGCAGGAAAAGGGCCAGATGTCCGTCCCCCGTCTCGCCCTTGGCCTCCGCTCACCACCCTGCAGGCGGGTACAAAAGTTTCGCGCAGACTATGCCGACCTGAAGAGCCAGTTTGAACACACAAAGAGCGAGGTACGCCTCTCCGTCCACTCGTCTCCTGCTCGTTACAGCATCTCCCACAGAGAGCCGCCTCGCACCGCAGTGACCTCCTCGGCACACCATCGGGCATCCAATCACCGTCCGCATCAGACGCGCGCAGACGCTTCGCACCATCAGCCCAGTTGAACGCACCCTCGTCCTCTCAGCATTCCGAGTCTCCTTTCCGAACACCAACACCATCGTCAAACCTACGCGAGCACCACGCACTTCATGAACACTCTTTCATTCAGAGCACAGAGGCCAGACTTGACGAGTTCCTTGCCCAGGGTCGTGAAGTCTTGGACAGCCTTGTCGACCAGCGCAACGTGTTAAAGGGCACGCAAAGACGCCTCCTCGATGCCGCAAACACGTTGGGCCTTGGTCGTGACGTCATTGGTTGGATCGAACGACGCAGGTAACGCACCCTGACCTTGCCCATGTCTGTTGTTGATCTCGTTGCGCAGCACGCAGGACATGTATATCTTTCTGGGTGGTGCAGCGTTCACATTCGTCTGTTTCTTTTTGATTTGGCGGTATCTAGGCTAGTTCGCACTGTCTTTTCCGTACCCTTGCTCTCTGCTTTTGTGCCCAACGTGGCAGCGACCTGGCGAGACTCGGCTTAAGCTTGAATTCCGGTCATTAGCGAGACGTACCAAAAGAGGTTATTCGACTGGTCTCGGACCTCCTGTTGCGATCATATTGCCTGTCAACAATGGCCGCCACCGGAGCCCCCGATTCCGTGCATGACTATACCGAAGGGGCATCTGCCATTGACATAGACGATGCTGTCGCACAGCGCTCTCTAGCACGGCGAGATTCCCTGTACGGCGGCCCTGACGACGCCGACCGTGCAATGTTCGATGGCCCAGGTCACGTAGCGGTACCGACCAGTGTCTCAAGGATGTCTTATACCGAACGAGGTATGCCAACCAGACGAAGCTTTGAATGGTCCAGGAGGAGGAGCGTGGACGGTACAATCGCAGGCTCTCTCTCCGGCAAGGCACGGGGAAAACGCAGAATGAGCATGGAGAGCCAGATCTCACAGGCTTCTGCGGAGAATGGAGCAGAAAGCGGGGCAGAAGAAGAAAGCGCGTCGCTGGTTGGTAGCACTGGGAGGCATCCGAGGCGTTCACCCTCGCCGACATTGAACAGGTCGTCCGTATTCGACAACATCGCTCACTTGTTCGGTCGGGGCGGAGGGGAGTCCTCGGCACGTCGCACATCTGTTTCTCGTTCTATCTCGCCTTCCCGACGCTCAAGACGCAGCAGGCTTTCAGATGCAGGGTCCGACTATGCCCTTGGGTCAGACGACGAAGGCGAGGAGCGCTGGGGCTATTCCTCGGGCGAGGAAGACGACAGCATCGACTCACGAATATCCAGCCCTGTTGCAAGCGAGGTTGACTTTGGCTCAGATCCACCGTCCCCCGGTGGTCCTTCTTCGCACCTGCCGTTGTTCTCATCGGATCCCATTTTCGGAGACGAACTTCGTATAGAGATAGATGCCCCTCTAGAGTCTCTGGATCCACCACCGCCGGGTCCACCCAGCAGACAGACAATATATATCCCGGACGAGGACAGCACCCTCCGGTTCGTGGGCTGCGAGGTCGTACTTTGGCGTCAATGGATTTGGCGCGCGCTGAGCGTGTTGACATTTGGCATGCTGGCGCTCCTCGGCCATTGGCTTCCTCGCATATGGCTTCGGTGGGTGGTTCGTGAAAAGGCTTTCAAGGATCTCAAACATGGTTTCGTGGTCATCGAGGTATGTGTGCATTCCGCATCAAGCGTCCTGGTGTGACACCATGTCCCAGTCTCTACACAGGGATATAACACTGTTTCCCGTCAAACGGATCACGTACCCGTACGAACGGTCGACTGTCTTTCCTAGTACCTTACCAGAGGCGAATGGACGTTCTCGGAAAAACTCTGTGTCTTCGAGATCAAAACCAAATGGTGACAATGGCGATAACAAGGTTGAAATGCTGGAAGATCTTCATATAGTCGACTACCGTCACTCGCGGTTTGCACTAGACACCCGAACAGGACTATTCACAATGGTCAAGTCAGTTTTGCGATTCAGTGCACCGTACACCCTTCTTATGTTACTCTAGGGACTGGAGAGACCCGACTTGGACAGGAACACAAGCTGTGCAAAATGGCTTATCGGAACATACCAGGAAACAGCGTCTGACACTGTTTGGCCTTAATCTGCTTGACGTCGCTGGGAAATCGACTTTGGCGCTCCTTGTAGATGAGGTATGTGCGAGCACGCAATGCCGCGCGATAAACTAACGTCCGAGAAGATCATCCATCCATTTTATGTCTTCCAAGTTGCAAGCATTATCCTATGGTCTCTCGATGACTACTTTTACTATGCCTTCTGCATCGCACTAATATCTACTTTGAGCGTGGTCACAACCCTCGTGGATACCAAGAAGGTGCATTTGGATCCTCAGAGCTCGGCGCAGAGTACTGAATATTGCATAGACCATCAGACGGATGCGCGAGATGTCGCGCTTTTCATGCGAAGTTATCGTCTACGCCGATGGGAAGTGTAGGTTTTTTTCTCCCTTTGTGTTCTGCTGTCATGATGAGGAACTTGCCCAGGGACCGTCGCAGACTCTTCGGAGCTCGTACCGGGAGACATTGTGAATCTTTCCGATCTGCGTGCTCCCATTTTCCCAGCAGATATGTTCCTTTTGTCCGGCGATGCCATTGTAAACGAGAGCATGCTCACTGGCGAGAGCGTGCCGGTCTCGAAAAATTCAGCAAAAGACGAGGATATTTCCCGGTGGCGAGACTTCAAGGATGTCCAGGGCGACCTTGCCAAGAGTTTCATTTATGCTGGCACCCGAGTGGTCCGTATCCGTGGTGCACTCGCTCTTGATGGGGGTATCGGAAGACCCGCCCTTGCACTTGTCGTTCGGACAGGTAATTTCTGTGTCCCCGTTCCTGGCTCGAGCATGCTGACATTGCTGAACAGGATTTAACACAACCAAAGGTGCCCTTGTTCGATCAATGTTGTTTCCAAAACCGATCGGATTCAAATTTTATCGCGACTCGATCCGTTTTATCACTGTCCTCGCTGGGGTTGCTGGTCTGGGCTTCTGTGCGAGCGCCGTTCAGTTTGTCAGGCTCGGGGTAAAGTGACTTTGAGCGACCTTTGCTCATGTTCTGACTTGCGTTCTATAGGTTAGATGGAGCACGATCGTTGTCCGTGCTCTAGACCTTATCACGGTCGTCGTTCCCCCAGCTCTTCCGGCCACCCTGTCCATCGGCACCAGCTTTGCGATTGGCCGTCTTCGCAAGCTAGGGATCTTTTGCATATCTCCCACTCGCGTCAATATAGGCGGGAAGGTCAATGTATGTTGCTTTGACAAGACTGGAACACTCACTGAAGACGGGTTGGACATCCTTGGGGTGCGATCACTCGACCGCTTGGAGCATCGATTTGGCGAGCTCATTGACAACGTGCACGATCTTCCCGCTACACGATACCGTGCTAGCTTTCTACATGCCCTTGCGACCTGTCACTCGCTCAAAATGATCGAGGGAGATATTATTGGAGATCCATTGGATGTGAAGATGTTTGAATTTACAAAGTGGACGCTGGAGGAAGGACTCATTGGGAGGACCGGCATCATCAAGGAGCGAGGTCGAACCGAAAGGCCAGCTGCGCTGGTACAGACAGTTGTGCGACCGCCCGGTAGTGCACATTTCCGTCTCGAAGATGCGCTCAAGACCAACGGAAGAGTGCGTTTTTCGATGTGGCTCCTGACACTATCCTGACCGTTACTGTCAATAGCATGCGCATTTCCTGGAGTTGGGTGTCATCAGGACGTTTGAATTTGTATCGGCCTTGCGACGGATGAGTGTTGTCGTGAAAAGACTCAAAAGCAACAGCATGGAGATTTATGTCAAGGGCGCACCTGAGGTCATGTTCGATATCTGCGAGAAGGACTCATGTTTGTCTGATCCTTTACCTGGAGTTTCTGGCTTTCTGACATTTGGAAATATTAGTGCCGCACGACTACGACGATCTGTTGTCGTACTACACCCGGCGAGGATATCGCGTCATCGCCATCGCGGGTAAGAGTATAGAGGGCTTGTCGTGGCTGAAAGCTCAGAAAATGAAACGGTTGGTCATCGCTCTCCATGATACGATAATTAGTACTCATAATCATCATCAGCGAACAAGCCGAATCTAACCTGCGTTTCCTCGGGCTGATCATTTTCGAAAACAAGTTGAAACCGGCAACCACGCCTGCCATCCAGACCCTTAGAGCCGCCCATCTGGCATGTCGGATGATTACCGGCGATAATCCTCTCACCGCTGTCAGTGTGGCGAGAGAGTGCGGTCTGATCAATCCAGCTGCCCACGTCTTTGCGCCAGTATTCATTCAAGGTATGTCAGGCACCCAAGTCATCCTCCGTGTTTGACATGTTATATAGGAGGTGTTGCCACACCATTCTCAACGTTGGAATGGCCTTGCATGGACGATCCCCCATGGAAGCTGAACGATTACAGCCTTCGACCACGGGCGCCGCCAACCCATAGCGTAACGGAGGACGAGATTGCTGACCAAGACTATACACTTGTTGTGACAGGCGATGTTTTCAGGTGGATCATCAACTATGCCCCACTCGAGACTCTTCAACGTGTATGCTGAACCGCATTTCTTCTGCTCCGGGTCCTTGCTGACTGTCAATAGATGCTCGTGAAGACACAAGTCTTTGCTCGAATGTCACCGGACGAGAAGAATGAAGTAGTGGAACGATTGCAAGCGCTCGGCTGCACTGTTTTGATGTGTGGCGATGGCGCGAATGATTGCGCTGCACTCAAGGCTGCTGACGTCGGGATCTCACTGTCTGAAGCAGAAGCATCCGTTGCAGCTCCTCTCACGAGCAATATCCCGGATATCAGTTGCGTAATCGAAGTCATCAAGGAGGGCAGAGCTGCCTTGGTCACCAGTTTCTCGTGTTTCAAGTACATGTGAGTGATGCCTTGAAAGTCGTGAGACATATCTGACCGCGCTATAGGGCGTTATATTCCCTTATCCAGTTCACTACCATAACGTTGCTCTACTCGTTCGCATCGTCGCTTGGAGACTTCGAGGTCAGTGACAACCCCATCGGAAGGAATGGATGATAAACCCGCAACAGTTTCTCTATATTGATTTATTCATCATCATCCCCGTGGCAGTCTCTAGTAGGTTAACCCGCGGTGCGAATTTCTGTCTCAGTACTGATATCCCCCTTTCAGTGGGTCGGACGCTTCCGTTCCCGAAAATCTATCACAAGCGACCAACCGCTAGTCTTGTATCGAAGAAAGTCCTCGCCAGTTTATTTGGACAGGTCATCATTACAAGCGGAGTGCAGCTTTTCACATTTTTCTGGGTTCGACGTCAAGAATGGTAAGTTTGGATATGTATGAGCTACGTTACCGAGCCAACTACGTATTTCAGGTATACACCGCCCTCGATGGATAACCCCAATCGCGAGGACGCACATCTGAACGCGACCAATTACGAAAACACCGTGTTGTTCTTGGTGTCTTGCTTCCAGTATGTGTTGGTAGCTGCGGTGTTCAGTATTGGCCCTCCGTACCGGAAGTCGATGTGGACCAATGGTGAGTAGGTTTGATCTGTAGTGATCAGGGTCTCTCAAGGAAATGGCTGGGCAGGATGGTTGATGGTATCCATCATCGCCTTGTCCGTGATCAACGTTTTCGTCCTGCTCCGCCCTCCAAAAGCGTTAGAGCTGCTTCTTGAATTGATGCCGATTCCTTTCTCGGCACGAGCCTCGCTTGCTGGATTTGTACTCGTGAACATCGTCGTGTCACTTGCCTTTGAGGAGTGGGCGACAGGGCTGATTGCAAAAATAATCGGAGCGTTGATGAAGTTGCAACGTGAGAGGAAGCGGTATCTAGAAGGAAAGGCGTACAAGGTAGTTGAAGGTGGAATGAGCTGACTTTGCGGTGTTATCTACTTGCTCGGGGGATATAAAAATGCAATGTTGAGTACGTTGATAAGTGATTAGGGGCTGTTGCGATCAATAAATTCGGTCTCTATGCCGACTCTAATCATGGATAAATATTCACATTGTTCTGAAGTCTTTCGTTGGTCGCCCCGGAGGCACATTTTCTCCTACCTTCAACCTTGTTCATCTTCCTGTCGAGCTGGCTCGCAATGTATTCTCGCTTCGTCGCTGTTTTCTGTCTCTTCTTCGCCCTCGTGTCTGCTCTCCCTTCACTTGATCTCGCCCTGCGTCAAGTTGCCTCGCTCACTGTGCCCACAGCCCTCGCTTCGCCCACTTCCGTTACAACCACCAGCACCGTCCAAACGTGAGTCTCTCCACCGCACATCCTAGCACGCGTCGCTGACACCTCGCAGTGCCAATGGCACCATGATCGTGACCTGTGTCGTGACCTTCACCCCGATCGGTCAACAGATCCAAGAGGTCCAGAACTGCACCGCAGCCATGGCGAACTCGTCTCAACTGTCCACCACGCTCCTCGCCGTACGTATCCCCCGACCAAACCATTTCCCGATGCGTCCGATCTGAGCGAGCTCGTTTTCACCAGACATCGCCCACCGCGTCCACTTCTCCGAGCGCTGCAGCGGCCTTTGTCATGCCGGGCACGTCCATCCAGGTGCTTCCCGTCGGTCTTGGGGTGTTTGGAGGGATCACTGCCATCGCCATCTTTTTCGTCGCGTTCGTGACTTGGGAGCGTGTGCAGCATCGCAAGGTGGGTGTCGTTGGCCGGCCAGGCGGGCGTTCATTTCCGTGCTCATTCCGTCGTATAGGCCTTCCGCCAGCAAAGAATGGCCGAGAGTAACTTGTCCAGATACTATGGCGGCCAGGGAGCGACAAAAGGGTAGGTTCGTATCGTCTGGCGGTTGGACTCGGATAGTCGTGGCGTCCCAGAGATTCATCACCAACTGGTTGAGACGAGTTTGTCCTTTGTTCGTTCGTTCTTGGGTGATTAGTCGTACTTGTGTAGCAAGGGCTTGCACACGCTGGCAAGTGAGCATCAGTCCAAAGTTGTCCGCATGTGTGTGTGTGTGTGTGTGTGTGCGTGAAGGCGGTTCAAGTTACCATTGACGCCGGTTCCGAAACTGAATTCGTGATCTCTGCCAGTGCCATGTCCGATGCGAGCAGTGACTCTCGCGCAGGCCTGGTTGTGGTCGACAAGTTTACCGTCACCTTTCTCGTGGACAACTGCATTGAATGGTGAATGTCTTATAACCTATCGGACAGGCATTTATAAAAGGGTCATATTATATCACTGCAGGATGACCAAACTCCCTCCCGGCTTCACCCATGAATTGCGCCAACATCTCTTCGACCAGTACGCTGCGAAAGACGTGCGAACGGGCGTCCCTATTCTCGATTTCGAGAACTTTTGTTGCGGTAAACGATCTCGCCATGTCTGGGTGGATCGGTGACCGTGACAGTTCTCTTTCAGGAGCCCACGGGTTCTCTGCCTTGATCGTACGCCGCACACGGATCGTTGCCCAGGCTCACCCGTATTCAATCTAATCTGGTCGACAGGAAACGCAAGTCGACGGCCAGAACAAACACCTCGTCCTCTTCGATACCGGACCCGACTCCAAGTCCATCGTCCGCAACGTCCTCGCGATGCAAGCACCCGTGGACGACGTGGAGACCGTTATCCTCTCGCATTGGCATAGCGACCACTCGGGTGGGATGCTCTCTTTTTTGGGCATGCGCAGCGCGAGCGCACGCGCATGTATCGTGGACCTGCACCCTGATCGTCCCGAGGCCCGAGGGATCGCGGTACCGCCGACGTTTGAGACCGTTATTTGTCGCTTGCCGGACGACCCGACGTTTGAACAGATCGAGAACGCGGGAGGGACGGTGAGGACGTCCAGGGACGCACATACGGTCGCGGAAGGGACGATCTATGTCAGCGGTGAGATCCCGAGAGTGACGCCGTACGAGGGCGGACTGCTCGGCGGCGTGCGGTTCCGGAAGGAGGGTGGATGGGTGTCTGAACCGGTTCGTGTTTGTCTGTCTTGGCGAGATTTTCCCGGCCGTGCAGCGCTGACGATGGATAAGCATCTCATGGATGAGCGCTATGCTGCCATCGACGTTGCTGGAAAGGGCTTGGTCATCTTCAGCGCGTACGTGCATTCCTCGACCCACTCCGATCGACGACTCGGTTGAACTCACGGTGAGCTAGGTGTTCGCATGCGGGCATCGTGAACGTGGTCAAGGACGCCGTGCGAAAGCTCGTCAGGCCTGTCTATATGGTGGGCCGTGACTTTTCTTCTTCTCTTTTGCCTCGCTGAAACAAGAGCCCAGGTGGTCGGCGGACTCCATCTCGCAGGTCCTGAGCTCGTCCCTCGTATCCCCCATACGGTCAATTTTTTGGCGAATGAACTGCGGCCTGCACCGACCTATGTATTGCCGATGCATTGCTCTGGGTTCCAATCCAAGATCGCTTTGGAACGCGCGTTCGGAGACGGCTGTGTCCCAGGGGGGGTTGGTATGAAGGTAGAAATTCGCGGGGATCGCGAGGGAGATACGAGATTACTCCCTGCCGTGTTCGCATAGCGAGCATATGCCAGTAAACGCGAGCGCCAAGCAGTAGCACTGAGTAGTGCGCACCAAGACGGTGACTGAATAACGATGCAATAATGAATGTAATACGGTGCTGCAAGTGCACAATAATTCCCGCGAATTATTTGTTGTGACGGGCGCGATACAAAACAAGTATCAGCGCGATATGGACAACACCAACGCGATTTAGAGGGTCGTCAGTCAGAATACCCTAGTTAGTATAGTCATTATATTGATGGAATGTGCTGTACATGCTGTAGAATACTCAAGTCGAAGGGGGTACACTACGAAGGTTCGAAATACTGTACCATTTCAACCGGTTCGTCTGTCACGCGTCACACGGGCCCTAAAATGACGAAAAGTTTGTTCTTGTCACACGTTATTGGCTCGACTGACGAAATGTTCAGTGAATCAGCGATTTAATCGTGCCTAGGGAGTAAAAAGGGATAGTACGGTTTGAACCTGTTCTCCACTCATACAACGACTAGAGATCGCTTTGCAGGTGTATGTATTTTGTAATTACACTATGGAAGGCTAATTAGTCGTTGTGACTCAGCCAGAAGCTATGGGCGTAGAGCTTGTTTGCCTTGCATTTACGTTTCCCACGCCCAAGCCCTTCCTCCACCTGTGTCGCGATTGCCTCTCCTGCACAGAAATCTAACGACTTGGCCTCTCCAATGGCCACAACGGCACCAGAAGGACAGTCCCCAACGGATCCGACAACTGTGGTTCCTGTTTCCGGTCTCATCAACTTGGCAGCAACCTCACGATTTGAAACAGCGCTGTCATCATCCACCATCGATTCAACACGAGCGTTGGTCCATTGATCCTCAAGAGCAGCCGCTTCCAGGTCAGCCAGTGCACGCTGTCGTCCTTCATCTAATTCTCTCCAAAACTCAGGATTTGTGTTCTTTAACTGACGCAATGCTTCTCGGGTTGCATAGGACGTCAAATTTCCGTATGAAAGATTATGGCCGCGCACACCTGCCAACTCAAATGCCTACCACAATAGCCTTGGTGAGTGTAAACACCCCTGTTCATGGAATTCTTACCTTCATGACGATTTCTTTCTTGTTAACAGATGTGTACGCATCCCAGACCCACTTCACGCTCAAGTCCTGCAGCAGTCCACGCCGCTTATCGAAGACCAGTGCCTGTGCCCCACTGTCGATCTGAGCCATCATTATCTTGACGACATCTTCATGGTAAGATCACTTCAGTGCGTGCTTGAAGATGCGCTGAATTCCAACATCGCATGGCTGTAGAATGCCTGTGCAACCTCCCGGGACAAATTGTAGAATGATTGAAGGGTGATTTTTCCTCATCCATGACACAAACTTGTCCGAGCGATGGACGGACCATACATCAATCTGCCAGATTGATTTCTGAGATGGAGGAAGGCCTAGAGCTTTTTTTTCGGCCTCAAAGTACGGCACAATGATGTTATCAACGAGGGACTCCATGGTCTCTTGTGTGGACCAGTAGATATCCGTTTTCGAGCACTCAAAGCGGAACCCATGGCTGACGCATTCATTGTAGCATGTTGCTGTAGACCGTGGACAGGACTTCGTTGTTGCTCCTTGATAAATCAGCTGTGGGGGCAACAATTTCCCAGAGCATGCAACGGAGATCACTGCGGTGAATGCTCATTTTTCATCCTTGCCGATGGTTGCCACCTGTTTGGCGCCTCGTTTTGTTCAGGTAAGGTTTGTACCCTGTGCATACACGACCTGAGTTTGATCAGTGTTGACATACAACACCGCAGGAATGTCCTCTTCCTTCATCACATATGCCATTCGAAGGATTGCTTTTTCGCAGATGTCCTCCCAATTTTCGGGCAGCTTTTGGGCTGTACAAGTGGCTTTTCGTTCAGACCAACCCAATGTGTTACGAAGCCATTGTCGTAAGAAGGAATCTGAGCACCGGAATGTGTAGAATACTCAGTAAGTCACTATAATATTAGGATAGTAGGTACCTATAGAATACTCAGTAAGTCACTAAGTAAGACTAAAGGTAAGTGGTCCGATGTAAGTACTGCTTAAGTAAGCAGGTAATACCAAATATGGAATAAAGATTCCAACACTCCCCCTCAAACACAAGGGGCTAACTATTAGCTGTAAGTGTTTGTCCAAATAGAAGGAAGGATGAAATGTAATGAAAGTATACCAAAAGTATCTTCAAAACAAATGTAATGTTGTCCATATTGATGTCCGTAGGTGGTAGTCGCGGTGCGCTCGAGCGGTATCCCTATATGGTAAGTCGCGGCTCGGCTGCAGAGTGGTGCTGTCGAAGTGCGCGCACTCGCCTGGATCGACTCCGGTGTCACCGTCTTCACGTATCGTGATGTGCGGCTGATCCTACAATATATTGAATTAATATATAACCTTTCTGGTGCGTCCGATCTGCCCGATATGGCCTCGATACGCCCGAATGACGTGGTGAGCGGTTTTCCTCGCTCGGGTCTGACTGACTTCTCTAGGATGCAATTTGATTCGTCCTCGGCGGCGCGGTGGGTCCAGATAGTCGGTGGGCGACCTGGGATAAGCGGGAGGTGGTGCGGATGGCCTAGGTGCGTCCGTCATATCGTGTTTGTAATGTCGACGCTGACTCGCCTTGGTATCAGCTAGCGGGTCCGTTTTGACTCGTTTCGAGTCACGGCGTGCTCCGCTCGTTGCGCCATCCGTCTGGCCACTATTCCCATCGTATCCGCCGCCGTCAATAACCTTTGGGCGGCCCCAATCGACTTCTTCGTCACTTGACACCTCCTGCTCGCTCTCTGACCCTCCTGGGTCCTTGTATCGACGTAGCGCGTTCATTTCGGCGACGTGCGCGTTCCCGTCGCTCATGGTGAGTGTCCCATCGTATTCGGCGCGGTTGATAACCTCTTGGCCACCCGAATCGACCTCGACGTCTCCCTTCGCCTCCAGCTGGCCTAAATGGCCTCCTGGCCCGGTACCTCAACTTGGTGGGATCGTCTCGCCACTGCGCGCGTTCCCATCGGCTCTGGGACGTCCTTGGTGACTCTGGACATTGTCCGTCACGCTTGCGTCGCCGCTCGGCTCGTCTGGGTTGTCTGGAGGTCTCATAGGTGAGTTTCCTCCCTCTACCTGCTCTAAGCGTTTGTGCTCGCGTTCTGATGCGTCTCTAGGCTTCTTCGGCACGTTCCTGGTGTCCTCATCGCCTCCTGACGCTCCCGACACGTTCATATCGCCGCCAGTAAGTCTGTCGTCGCAGCTCGTATGACTGAACCTCTCCCCCTTGAGCTCGACGCTCGGGGGGTCGTTTCGTCGCTGCGTGGGTTTGGCTGAGCTGGAAGGTGGTGGTGGGGGCTCTGGGGGTTTCTCTGGTATGTCGCTGTCGACCGTTTCGGTGCGCTGATCGTTTTCTTTGTCAGCTGCTGTCGATCGTACGTGCGCACCTGCGCATTCTCTCTCCCCTGCGATCGACGCGTTCCGATACATCGTCGCGCTCTCTCCGTCGACCTGCGCTACCTGTGGCGCTTCCTCTGCAGCCTCCCCGTCGTCCACTGCGTCCGCGCTTCGATGCGTGACGCTTTCGTTGTATTCGACTTCGGTCTCACCATCTGGCTCGACCTGGACGCCACCTGTTGGATTTAGGATTCCATATTTGGTATTGCCTCTTACATAAGCAGTACTTACATCGGACCATTTACCTTTAGTCTTACTTAGTGACTTACTGAGTATTCTACAGGTACCTACTATTCTAATATCACAGTGACTTACTGAGTATTCTACAGGTTATGAGCCCTGGTGCTTCTCAGTGACCACAAGAGTTCACTCACTCAGGCTTGGAGAAATGCCTTACTCGACACGAGCCAAGAACAGCAAGAAATTTCTCGTTCCGGACCTTGCGGCAAACGGGCAGAATTGGTCAGATTACTGCGAGAAGCTTTTTCAAGCAGCGGAAGTACAAGATTTACTTGGACTACTCGATGGGACCAAAACGAAGCCAAACGGGCCATGGGACCCGTGGCGCGCAGCCGCGTGGATGCGCGACGACACAGAAGTGCAGTACATGCTGGTGACCACCACCCCACCATCCATTTGGGACCAGATCAATTTGACGACAGCCCACGACTACTTCGACTACTTAAGCAACATATTCAACAAGCCCACTAATCCAGTGCCACAAGTGGCTGCGCGGGTACCTATAATGTACCGCGGGACCTGTCAGAAGTGCGGCAAGCATGGCCACAAGGCACGCGAGTGCGAACGAGTCGAAATCAAGTCGGGAAGCATCGGAATCACAGGTCGGCACGACAAGAAGCGTCGTGAGCTGAAACGAGAGGGCGAGAAGCCGCGCGGGAGAGTCGACGAAGGCGCAGCCGCAGCAAGTGGACTGGGCATGGAGACCACGGACCAAAGCGCTGATGGCATAGGCCTCGCGACCCCGGCGAGCAGCTCAACAGCAGGTCGGGAAGTCGACAACAAGACCGTCGACACGACGAACCCGAACGCAACACGCGCCGAGCCATCAGAGCCGACAGACGTGCTGTGCAACCCACAGGACCAGCCGCTCGAGGTACGAGCAGGCGGACAGGTCGAAACGGCCGACGAACGAGCCGAAATGACAGGCGAAGAGGGCGGTGAGATGGCTGAGGCGAGTGGGCAAGTGACTGGAGCCAGGAGAGCTACCAGCAAGGGACCCGCCGCACGGAACAGCTGAGACGATCGTGGCGACACCGATGTTGACCACGCGCGCACCAAGCCCAAGGGGACCTGCAAGGACGCTGGGGAACGGGTTAGTGACGAGGAACGGAGTCGAGCGCACGAGCGCGTCGACAGTCCAGCAAACGGTCGGGTGGAGACGTCCGAAGACGAGACCACCACGACAACATCGCGCGCACCCCAGAGCATGCCGCTCGAGGGGGAGCACGCAGGTCAGACGAGCGGCAGCAGGGAGCTGACCGCGCATGAAACGGACTGGCCAACGAACACCAGTGCGAGCACATGAAGTGCGTCGCGCATCCACCCCGATGGAGACGCAGAGTCGACGAATGCACCCAGACCGTCAGACGACACTGGGGATGCGACGGGCGACGACGAGCGTCGTCCTGACGCACCCACAGAGCCGCCTGACCAGCCAGCGGGCACGAGAGGTCGAGGTGGCGAGGTGCGGGTCGAGACGAGGGTGTCGGGGACGTCGAGAGGTGTCGAGGAAGGTGCGGGCAGTGACAGCGACGATGAACGTCGAGCTGGGAAGCCCGACGATGAACGTCGAGCTGGGAAGCCCGACGATGAACGTCGAGCTGGGAAGCCCGACGATGAACGTCGAGCTGGGAAGCCCGACGAACCACCTACCAGGTCGCAAGTCGAACTGCGAGACCGCACGGACGTGCAGGTCGATCCAAGTGGAAGCGTCGCGCATCGAAGCGCGGACGCAGCGGATGACGCGGAGGTGGCAGAGGAAGCGAGACAGGTGGAGGGCCCAGGGGAGAGCACGACGACGTATCGTAACGCATCGATCGCGGGGGAGAGAGAATGCGCAGGTGTGCACATACGATCGACAGCAGCTGACGAAGAAAACGATCAGCGCAGTGAAACGGCAGTCGACGACGTACCTAGAGCACCTCCAGATCCACCCCCACCACTTACACACCCAGCAGATCCATCCGCACGAGAGAACGGACCCCCGAGCGTCGAGCTCGAGGGGGAGTGGCGAGTATCGACAAGCTGCGACGTCGGACTTACCAGCGCCGATACGGACGCGTCGGGAGCGTCGGGACATGATGAGGACGCTAGGAAGCGGCCGAAGAAGCTGCGGAACGCGTTAGAACAAGTCTGCGCTCAGCCAGAACAAAGTGAGGAAGAGTACTCACCAGGTAGACCCCCAGACGAGCCGAGCGCGCCAGACGACGAAGCGGTCGTACCAGGCGACCTCCAGGGCACCCAGGGACGTGCCAGAGACGATCGCATCGTGTCCACATACCGGGTCTGGAGAGTATAGAGGCGAGCTGGGAGATCCGGGAGACGTCGAGGTCGATTTGGGCGGCCAAGAGGTTATCGAAGGTGCCGAATACGACGGGATACGCACCAGACGCGATAGGAACGAGCGCGCCGCTGAAACGGACGCGCTATGTCCAGGAAATAGGCCAGGAGGCCATATAAGTGAGGAGGTCGAGTCCAGAGGTGCCGAGCACGATTGGAAGCGCCGAAACGTGCGCAACCGCATCGGATACGATGGGAATCGATGCCGGATAGATGGCGCAACGAGCGGCGCACGTCGTGAGTCAGAACGACTCAAAATGAAGTCGCTAGCTACAGAGAAGGAGGTCAGCGTGAACGGTACAAACGCAGAACGACGCACGTACCTGGGCCATCCATACCATCTTCCAGCCATCCCAGGTCACCCACCGACTACTTCCACCAGCCGAGCACGCCGGATCGTCGAGAAACACGATCTAGAAAGATCAGTACCAGGAGGTGGACCTACCAAGTCAACCGGACGCGTTGGGGCCGAATCGGACCGATCGAACGTGCCGGATACATCCCATGTGGACTGGGGATGATGCTGAACCAACCCCCAGGCGCGATATGTGGAGGTGGAACCGCTAGAGCCGATCTAGGACGAGTGTGCGCACAGTGATACAGCAAGAACGCAACCGCGCTATTAGCCGAGCCGCGACTTGCCATATATGGACACCGCTCGAGCGCACCGCGACCACCACCTATGAACATCAATACGGACTACACTACAAGTCATTTATTGAATCTTTTGGTATATTTCTTTTGATCTTACCTTCTATTCTGTTTGGACAAACACTTACAGCTAATAGTTAGCCCCTTGTGTTTGAGGGGGAGTGTTGGATTTAGGATTCCATATTTGGTATTGCCTCTTACATAAGCAGTACTTACATCGGACCATTTACCTTTAGTCTTACTTAGTGACTTACTGAGTATTCTACAGGTACCTACTATTCTAATATCACAGTGACTTACCGAGTATTCTACACCACCGCAGTCTTGCGGTTCGACTTGCGACCTGGTAGGTGATTCGTCAGGCTTCCCAGCTCGACGTCCGTCGTCGTTGTCGCTGCCCGCACCTTCCTCGGCACCTCTCGATGTCCCCGACACCCTCGTCTCGACCCGCACCTCGCCACCTCGACCTCTTGTGCCTGCTGGCTGGTCAGGCGGCTCTGTGGGTGCGTCAGGACGACGCTCGTCGTCGCCCGTCGCATCCCCAGTGTCGTCTGACGGTCTGGGTGCATTCGTCGACTCTGCGTCTCCGTCGGGGTGGATGCGCGACGCACTTCATGTGCTCGCACTGGTGTTCATTGGCCAGTCCGTTTCATGCGCGGTCAGCTCCCTGCTGCCGCTCGTCTGACCTGCGTGCTCCCCCTCGAGCGGCATGCTCTGGGGTGCGTGCGGTAGTGTCGTGGTGGTCTCGTCTTTGGACGTCTCCACCCGACCGTTTGCTGGACTGTCGACGCGCTCGTGCGCTCGACTCCGTTCCTCGTCACTAACCCGTTCCCCAGCGTCCTTGCAGGTCCCCTTGGGCTTGGTGCGCGCGTGGTCGACATCGGTGTCGCCACGATCATCTCAGCTGTTCCGTGCGGCGGGTCCCTCGCTGGTAGCTCTCCTGGCTCCAGTCACTTGCCCACTTGCCTCAGCCATCTCACCGCCCTCTTCGCCTGCCGTTTCGGCTCGTTTGTCGGCCGTTTCGACCTCTCCGCCTGCTCGTACCTCGAGCGGCTGGTCCTGTGGGTTGCGCGATGTGTCCGTCGGCTCTGATGGCTCGGCGCATGTCGCGTTCGGGTTCGTCACGTCGGCGGTCGTGTCGTTGACCTGCCAACCTGCTGTTGGGCTGCTCGCCGGGGTCGCGAGGCCTACGCCGTCAGCGCTTTGGTCCGTGGTCTCCATGCCCGGTCCACTTGCTGCGGCTGCGCCTTTGTCGACTCTCCCGCGCGGCTTCTCGTCCTCTCGTTTCAGCTCACGACGCTTCTTGTCGTGTCGGCCTTCGACCTTGGCGCTTCTGGACTGAGTCTCGACTCCTTCGCACTCGCGTGCCTTGTGGCCGCGCTTGCCGCACTTCTGACAGGTCCCATGGTATGTTGTAGGTACCCGCTGACCTGCACCAAAATGATTGGATGCGGATACATAGTTAATGTATGTTTGATGTTAGACATTTGACCCGAGATTTGAGTTTTTACTATATTCCCACGGTCCAAATGCTTAGCTAATTGAGGGACATATGGACCATAGTGTCTAGTATGTATCCCTATTTTTCCTTATTTGTTCATTCACAGGTTGTGGAGAAACAAAATGTTTTCTCCCAACATACTTTTATTACTACCTACAACTACTTAGCAAACCATTTTCTTAATATCTCTTTTATCCTTGAGTACTTAGCCAAGTGTCAGAGAAGGAAATGGAGCATGTGACCTCAGATGCGAATCACCTGACTCAGATCATGTGACCTTGCATAGCATGAGTCATAATGAGTCAATATGAGTCAAAGTGAGTCAAATGAGGACTAGCCAAAGCACTGCCCCTAGACTAGCAGAATGATCATGTGACCTGCACAGCATGAGTCATAATGAGTCATAATGAGTCGGCATGAGTCAGTATGAGTCATTGCCAAGCCAAAGGCTATTTTTAGCTCATTGCAAGTCATTTTCTGACAGGTTGAGTCAAAGTGAGTCAGAATGAGTCAGTATGAGTCATATCTTGGCACAGCCACCTCGGAACCGAAGGTAGCACAGCCACATGTAAACTACTATATAAGGAGCGCGATTCAGCCCCATTTGGCAGGTTCCCTCTTTTAGGAAAAAGGTTCCTACTTGAGTAAATCTCAACCAACGAGTACTCACAAGAGTACCCCTCTACAAACAAACAGTGAGGCTGTGTAGAGAAGTTTCCCACGCTATAAATAGAACTACTTAGACCCAAGTTAGGAGTATACTGTATCCCTTAGGATAGGGACAGTTAGGACACCTTTAGGGAGAAAACCCCAGAGCGGGCAACTAAAGGGAATAGATCCCCAGCTAGTAGGGAGACCTAATAGTTCATTAGTACCCTGGGAAAGGGTCAAGTCGAGCACATTTAAGCTGATTGCCAACTCCTTAGTGCATAATAGAATCAGTTTAGGAAAAGCTGTTCTGTGTGACTAAGTGACGTGTGTGAATCAGTAAGCGAAAGTGAAGCGTATTTACGCTACCTACCCAATTGAGCATTCCTAATCGACTGGAGCCAATTGGCATCTTAGGAAAGTACCCCTAGTCACTACCAAGTACCCCCCCCTAGCAACCTGAGAGTTGTCTAGACCATTTCCCCAACCATCCAGTGTACAATCCGTACACCACCCCAACTGAAAGCCAGACCCTCAACAGTTTTGCTGAACCCCCAATCACCCTCAACCTCATTGACGATTGACGAACAAACCACGTACCTGATAGTCAACCCCTTTCTACGAGATTGATACTTATTTCTAGTACCAACTCGACCAGGGAAGAGTACTCTCTTCACCTTGCTAAAGGTTTACTACCCGTGGAGATAAGATTAGTTGTCTGGTAAGCGTTTTCTTAGCGTTTCTACTGATCTTATCTAGAAGAAGACACTGCGCCGCCACTTGTGGCGCTGGACTAGTGGGCTTGTCGAATAAGTTGCTTAGGTAGTCGTAGTACTCGTGAGCGGTCGTTAAATGGGTGTCGTCCCAAATGAATGGCGGGGTGGTGGTCACCAGCATGTACTGCACTTCCGTGTCGTCGCGCATCCACACGGCTGCGCGCCACGGGTCCCATGGCCTGTTTGGCTTCGTTTTGGTCCCGTCGAGTAGTCCAAGTAGGTCTTGTACTTCCGCTGCTTGAACAAGCTTCTCGCGGTAATCTGACCTATTCCGCCCGTCTGCCGCAAGGTCCGGAACGAGAAATTTCTTGCCGTTCTTGGCTCGTGTCGAGTAAGGCATTTCTCCAAGCCTGAGTGAGTGAACTCTTGTGGTCACTGAGAAGCACCGGGGCTCATAACCTGTAGAATACTCAGTAAGTCACTATAATATTAGGATAGTAGGTACCTGTAGAATACTCAGTAAGTCACTAAGTAAGACTAAAGGTAAGTGGTCCGATGTAAGTACTGCTTAAGTAAGCAGGTAATACCAAATATGGAATAAAGATTCCAACAGAATGATGACCCGTCTGGAGCCTTGATGTCGAAGATCTCCAGTGCCATGTTCATCAGCATCGCTATGACAATTCCCCTTATTGTCACCATGGTAAGTGGCACAGATCCATCTCGTAGAGCATTTAATTGATCAATGATTGCTTTTTCAACAGTTGGAAAATGTGTCTGGAAAAGGGGTGAGTGCTAATTACTGAATCAATGAACTCAAGCCGCACAAAGATACCGCATTTTCCTCCCTTATTCCCCAAGCTGGGATCGTTTCCGTCACTAGCCATTTGGAGTGCACGCACTGACCATCTTGGCTTGTCTTCACTACGGTCAATTCAACTGTTCACAGTCGAACATGACAGTCCTGCGAATGTGGTAGGATCCTGCTGCTTCAGCAAAGAGACAATTCGTGTGCTACTCATTTTCCACCCAACGGAGGGATGACGGGCTGTATTAACAATCTGACTCCAAAGGAATGGCGAGTGCCAGTTGTGGTAAGTCGCAGCACAATGTTCATTTATTTTCTTGCGGCCCTGAGGATGCTTCTTGGCTAGGTGTTGCTTCTCTTTGAACATGCAGTAAGGACGTGATAGCTCTGCGATCGATGGTTCCGACATGCCACTGATCTCTTCTAGTGACACACTGGATTGCAGCCGTCGTCTGAGTTTGTGCTTGGCACCTCTGGGCGATCTTATGCCACGAGCAACTTCAGCTGCATAAACTTTCTGACGGTGCTTTTGCTGCCTCCTTTTGTTTTTCTCACGCTTCTTGTGCTTGTGTTGTTCCACCTCTATCTGACGCATGGACTTGTAGTCTTCAAGACATTCACCAATCATAGCATTGACCTTCTTGTCCTGCGCTCGAGCATTCATAGGTGAGCCTTTTGTAAACCACTTCATCAGCCCCTTAGATTGTCCCTCAGCTTGGTTCGTGAGCGCAACACAGATAGCTGATTTAGCATGGATCTTCGTTGGTGGTGGCCCGAGCTCAGGCTTGTGGCTGGACGGTGATGTTGTGGGTGGTTGCTTTCCTATCAGGTGGGGTAAATCCAAGCTAATGCTACTTTGTGTAGGAGAAGAGCATTCCGTGGAGGAGGGCGCTGGGGCTGCCGTCTTGGGTACTGGTGCTGAAGGGCATTCTGTGGAAGAGGGTATCAGAGTTGCCATCTCGGGTACTGATGCTGAACTTGAAGAGCATTCCATGGAAGAGGATGTCACGACTGAGGTGGGGGGGGGGCATTAACTCGAAGGTTGCTCCCTGCAAACAGTCTAGGTGAGTGGTTCGTGTGGTGGCAACATGACAAAACAACATACATGATTGAGATGACGTTTTCCAATTGCCAGGAAAATCCTCAGCCGCTCGTCATCAACCCGTTCAACATCCATCAATGGATACTTGTCTGGTATATAGAAGTGTGCGAGCGCATTGAATGCGAGAATGCCGCAGGAAAATGAATCACGCTGAAGAGAAATTGCCAGTCCCTTGGTCATAAACAGAGTCTTGGCATGGTATCGAGTCCACCACTGAACAACAGTAATGAACTCTATGTCCGGTTGGCCCCCAAGTGAGTCACCATACCAGATGTACTGTTTCGAGAAGTCGATAACCATAGCAATCCAGTGGTTGTTATGGATGTTTGATATGAAGCCAATACTTTGTTGGATTCTTTATTCCATATTTGGTATTACCTGCTTACTTAAGCAGTGCTTACATCGGACCATTTACCTTTAGTCTTACTTAGTGACTTACTGAGTATTCTACAGGTACCTACCATTCTAATATTAAAGAGTGACTTACTGAGTATTCTATAGGTTATGAGCCCTGGTGCTTCTCAGTGACCACAAGAGTTCACTCACTCAGGCTTGGAGAAATGCCTTACTCGACACGAGCCAAGAACAACAAGAAATTTCTCGTTCCGGACCTTGCGGCAGACGGGCGGAATTGGTCAGATTACCGTGAGAAGCTTGTTCAAGCAGCGGAAGTACAAGACCTACTTGGACTACTCGACGGGACCAAAACGAAGCCAAACGGGCCATGGGACCCGTGGATGCGCGACGACACGGAAGCGCAGTACATGCTGGTGACGACCACCCCACCATCCATTTGGGACCACATCCATTTGACCACAGCCCACGACTTTTTCGACTACCTAAGCAACTTATTCGACAAGCCGACTAATCCAGCGCCACGAGTGGCTGCGCGGGTACCTACAACGTACCGCGGGACCTGTCAGAAGTGCGGCCACAAGGCGCGCGAGTGCGAAGGAGTCAAGACTCAGTCGGGAAGCATCAAGGTCGAAGGTCGACACGACAAGAAGCGTCGTGAGCCGAAACGCCATGCAAGAAGCTGCGCGGGAGAAGTTGACGAAGAGGCAGCCAAAGTGAAAGGACCGGGCACAGAGACCACGGCCAAAACAACTGACGGCGGAAGCCTCACGATCCCGGTGAGCAGCCAAGGACCCGAAACGGCAAGTCGGGAAGTCGACAACAAGACCGTAGACACGACGAACCCGAGCACGACATGTGCCGAGCCATCAGAGCCGACGGACGCATCGCGCGACCCACAGGACCAGCCACTCGAGGCACGAGCAGGCGGAAGAGCCGAAACGGCACGCCAGACGAAGGGGAGAATGGGCGAAAGGGGCGAAACGCCGCACGGAAGAGTCGATGAAGAGGCAGCCGCAGCGAAAGGACCGGGCACAGAGACCACGGCCGAAACGACTGACGGCGTAAGCCTCGCGACCCCGGCGAGCAGCTCACATTTCGTTAAACCACCTCCACCACTTGACAAGTCGAACATCACGCCGTCAGCACGAGCGGGTGACGACACGGACAAACGTCGAGCGCATACCAAGCGTGTCGACGAATCACACAGTCGGGTAGAGACTACCACGACAACACTACCGCACCCATCCCAGAGCCTACTGCTTGAGGGGGAGCGCACAGGCCAGGCGAGCAGCGGCGGCATACAGCTCACCGCACACAAGACGGACTGGCCGACGAACACCAGCGTGAGGGCACGAAGCGCGTCGCACATCCACTCAGACGGAGATGCCGAGTCGACGAACGCACCCAGACCGTCAGAGGACACTGGGGATGCGACGGGCGACAACGAGCGTCGTCCAGACGCACCCACAGAGCCGCCTGACCAGCAAGCGGGCACGATAGGTCGAGGAGGCGAAGTGCGGGTCGAGACAAGGGTGTCGGGGACGTCGAGAAGTGCCGAGGAGGGTGTGGGCAGCGACGACGATGACGAACGTCGAGCTGGGAAGCCCGACGAACCACCCGGCAGGCCGCAAGCCGAATCCAGGGACCGTCCAAGCGTCCAGGTCGAGCCAGATGGTGAGACCGAAGTCGAACACAACGAAAGCATCACGCATTGAAGCGCGGATGCAGTGGACGACGGGGAGGCTGCAGAGGAAGTGCCACAGGTAGCGCAGGTCGACAGAGAGAGCGCGACGATGTATCGGAACGCGTCGATCGCAGGGGAGAGAGAATGCGCAGGTGCGCACGTATGATCGACAGCAGCTGACAAAGAAAACGATCAGCGCACTGAAACGGTCGACAACGACGTACCAGAGAAACCCCCAGAGCCCCCACCACCACCTTCCAGCTCAGCCAAACCCACACAGTGACGAAACGACCCCCCGAGCGTCAAGCTCGAGGGGGAGAGGTTCAGTCATACGAGCTGCGACGACAGACTTACCGGCGGCGATATGAACGCGTCGGGAGCGTCAGGAGGTGATGAGGACACCAGGAACGTGCCGAAGAAGCCTAGAGACGCATCAGAATGCGAGCACAAACGCTTAGAGCAGGTAGAGGGAGGAAACTCACCTATGAGACCTCCAGACAACCCAGACGAGCCGAGCGGCAACGCAAGCGTGACGGACAATGTCCAGAGTCACCAAGGACGTCCCAGAGCCGATGGGAACGCGCGCAGTGGCGAGACGATCCCACCAAGTTGAGGTACCGGGCCAGGAGGCCATTTAGGCCAGCTGGAGGCGAAGGGAGACGTCGAGGTCGATTCGGGCGGCCAAGAGGTTATCAACCGCGCCGAATACGATGGGACACTCACCATGAGCGACGGGAACGCGCACGTCGCCGAAATGAACGCGCTACGTCGATACAAGGACCCAGGAGGGTCAGAGAGCGAGCAGGAGGTGTCAAGTGACGAAGAAGTCGATTGGGGCCGCCCAAAGGTTATTGACAGCGGCAGATACGATGGGAATAGTGGCCAGACGGATGGCGCAACGAGCGGAGCACGCCGTGACTTGAAACGAGTCAAAACGGACCCGCTAGCTGATACCAAGGCGAGTCAGCGTCGACATTACAAACACGATATGACGGACGCACCTAGGCCATCCGCACCACCTCCCGCTTATCCCAGGTCGCCCACCGACTATCTGGACCCACCGCGCCGCCGAGGACGAATCAAATTGCATCCTAGAGAAGTCAGTCAGACCCGAGCAAGGAAAACCGCTCACCACGTCATTCGGGCATATCGAGGCCATATCGGGCAGATCGGACGCACCAGAAAGGTTATATATTAATTCAATATATTGTAGGATCAGCCGCACATCACGATACGTGAAGATGGTGTTGGATTTAGGATTCCATATTTGGTATTGCCTCTTACATAAGCAGTACTTACATCGGACCATTTACCTTTAGTCTTACTTAGTGACTTACTGAGTATTCTACAGGTACCTACTATTCTAATATCACAGTGACTTACTGAGTATTCTACAGGTTATGAGCCCTGGTGCTTCTCAGTGACCACAAGAGTTCACTCACTCAGGCTTGGAGAAATGCCTTACTCGACATGAGCCAAGAACGGCAAGAAATTTCTCATTCCGGACCTTGCGGCAAACGGGCGGAATTGGTCAGATTACCGCGAGAAGCTTTTTCAAGCAGCGGAAGTGCAAGATCTACTTGGACTACTCGATGGGACCAAAACGAAGCCAAACGGGCCATGGGACCCGTGGCGCGCAGCCGCGTGGATGTGCGACGACACGGAAGCGCAGTACATGCTGGTGACCACCACCCCGCCATTCATTTGGGACGACACCCATTTAACGACCGCTCACGAGTACTACGACTACCTAAGCAACTTATTCGACAAGCCCACTAGTCCAGCGCCACAAGTGGCGGCGCGGGTACCTACAACATACCGCGGGACCTGTCAGAAGTGCGGCAAGCGTGGCCACAAGGCACGCGAGTGCGAAGGAGTCGAGACTCAGTCCGGAAGCGCCAAGGTCAAAGGCCGACGCGACAAGAAGCGTCGCGAGCCGAAACGAGAGGGCGAGAAGCCGCGCGGGAGAGTTGAGGAAGAGGCAGCCGCAGTGCCGAGAAGACCGGGCAAAGTGACCACGGCCAGGACGACTGACGGCGGAAGCCTCACGACCCCGGTGAGCAGCCAAGAACCTGAAACAGCGAGTCGGGAAGTCGACAACGAGACCGTCAACACGACGAACCCGAACGCGACATGCGCCGAGCCATCAGAGCCGACGGACACATCGCGCAACCCACAGGACCAGCTGCTCGAGGTACGAGCAGGCGGAGAGGTCGAAACGGCCGACAAACGAGCCGAAACGGCAGGCGAAGAGGGCGGTGAGATGGCTGAGGCGAGTGGGCAAGTGACTGGAGCCAGGAGAGCTACCAGCGAGGGACCCGCCGCACGGAGCAGCCGAGACGATCGTGGCGACACCGATGTCGACCACGCGCACACCAAGCCCAAGGGGACCTGCAAGGACGCTGTGGAATGGGTTAGCGACGAGGAACGGAGTCGAGTGCACGAGCACGTCGACAACGAAGACGGTCGGGTGGAGACGTCCGAAGACGAGACCACCACGACAACATCGCGCGCACCCCAGAGCATGCCGCTCGAGGGGGAGCACGCAGGTCAGACGAGCGGCAGCAGGGAGCTGACCGCGCATGAAACGGACTGGCCAACGAACACCAGTGCGAGCACACGAAGTACGTCGCGCATCCACCCCGACGGAGACGCAGAGTCGACGAACGCACCCAGACCGTCAGACGACACTGGGGATGCGACGGGCGACGACGAGCGTCGTCCTGACGCACCCACAGAGCCGCCTGACCAGCCAGCGGGCACGAGAGGTCGAGGTGGCGAGGTGCGGGTCGAGACAAGGGTGTCAGGGACATCGAGAGGTGCCGAGGAAGGTGCGGGCAGCGACGACGACGACGGACGTCGAGCTGGGAAGCCCGACGAATCACCTACCAGGTCGCAAGTCGAACCGCAAGACTGCGGTGGCGTCCAAGTCGAGCCAGAGAGCAAGACCGGCGAAGTCGATCCAAGTGAATGCGTCGCGCATCGAAGCGCGGACGCAGTGGACGACGGGGAGGCGGCAGAGGAAGCGCGACAGGTCGAGGGCCCAGGGGAGAGTGCGACGATGCACCGTAGTGCGTCGATCGCAGGGGGAGAGAGGAAGTGCGAGTGCGCACGTACGACCGACGAAAGCTGACGAAGAAAGCGATCAGCATAGTGAAACGGTCTACAGCGACGTATCAGAGAAACCCCCACAGCCTCCACCACTACGTCCCAGCCCAGCAGATCCATCCGCGCGAGAGAACGGACCCCCGAGCGTCGAGCTCGAGGGGGAGTGGCGAGTATCGACAAGCTGCGACGTCGGACTTACCAGCGCCGATACGGACGCGTCGGGAGCGTCGGGACACGATGAGGACGCTAGGAAGCGGCCGAAGAAGCTGCGGAACGCGTTAGAACAAGTCTGCGCTCAGCCAGAACAAAGTGAGGAAGAGTACTCACCAGGTAGACCCCCAGACGAGCCGAGCGCGCCAGACGACGAAGCGGTCGTACCAGGCGACCTCCAGGGCACCCAGGGACGTGCCATAGACGACGGGAACACGCGCGGCGCAGAGACGATCGCATCGTGTCCACATACCGGGTCTGGAGAGTATAGAGGCGAGCTGGGAGATCCGGGAGACGTCGAGGTCGATTCGGGCGGCCAAGAGGTTATAGAAGGCGCCGAATACGATGGAGTACGCACCGTGAGCGACTGGGAACACGCGCGTCGTCGAAACGAGCGCGCTGTGTCAAGAAACCAGGCCAGGAGGCCATTTGGGCGATGGAGACGAAGTGGGGAGCGCTGGGAGTGATCAGGAGCACCGAAACGACGGCAAAGGCGTCGGACACGATGGGAATGGTGACCAGAGGAGTGGCGCAGCGAGCGGCGCACGCTACAACTCGAAACGAGTTGGAACACGACCGCTAGCTGGAATCAACACGAATCAGCACACGCGGTACAAGCGCACAACGGCGAACGTACCTAGGCCATCCACAGCACCTACCAACCATCCCAGACTGACTCGCCGACCATCCGAACCCACCGCGTCGTCGTGGACGACTAAAATCGATCGCTAGAAGGGTTAGCAGGAGCAGACCTGACTTACCAAGTCATACGGCCGCAGTCGAGGCCGTATTGGGCAGATCTGATGCACTAGAAAGGTTGTATATTAACTCAATATATTGTAGGAGCAGCCGCACGTCCACGATACGTGAAGACGGTGGCACCGGAGTCGATCGAGGCGAGTGCGCACACTTCGACAGCAGCCACTCTGCAGCCGAGCCGCGACTTTCCATATATGGACACCGCTCGAGCGCACCGCGACCACCACCTACGGACATCAATACGGACTACACTACAAGTCATTTATTGAATCTTTTGGTATATTTCTTTTGATCATTACCTTCTATTCTGTTTGGACAAACACTTACAGCTAATAGTTAGCCCCTTGTGTTTGAGGGGGAGTGTTGGATTTAGGATTCCATATTTGGTATTGCCTCTTACATAAGCAGTACTTACATCGGACCATTTACCTTTAGTCTTACTTAGTGACTTACTGAGTATTCTACAGACGGTGACACCGGAGTCGATCGAGGCGAGTGCGCGCACTTCGACAGCACCACTCTGCAGCCGAGCCGCGACTTACCATATATGGATACCGCTCGAGCGCACCGCGACTACCACCTACGGACATCAATATGGACAACACTACATTCGTTTTTGAAGATACTTTTGGTATACTTTCATTACATTTTATCCTTCTATTCTGTTTGGACAAACACTTACAGCTAATAGTTAGCCCCTTGTGTTTGAGGGGGAGTGTTGGATTCTTTATTCCATATTTGGTATTACCTGCTTACTTAAGCAGTGCTTACATCGGACCATTTACCTTTAGTCTTACTTAGTGACTTACTGAGTATTCTACAGGTACCTACCATTCTAATATTAAAGAGTGACTTACTGAGTATTCTACATATGTACTTGTGCGTTGACCCGATTGAAGTGCCTCGCCCAAGCTGCGCGCACGCATAAATGAAGTGGAGTTCTTGTATTGCAATTCGCCGGCCTCAAAGGCTGATTTCAAATAGCTGTAGAAGTATGGGCCTTCAATTTCAACTTTGATGACACCTTCTTGCCGATAGACAGTGCTTCGCAACAAGTCAAGCATCTGCGATTCATGTATGTCTGATAGCCATTCCCGTGTCAAATAGGCTGTGAGGTGAGTGATTGCTTCGTGCGTCTCAAACCCAAGTATAAAGCCAGACCATGGCAGCACTCCAAGCATCATGTACGCTTGCTGGACAAGATTGAGGCTGTCTTGGCTAGTGCCCTTCTTGAACCGACTTCGACCCCGAAGAACCCTTTCCGCATTGACCCAAGGTTGGTAAATGTTTTTTTGCAGCTGTAAAACTTCAACCCAGTATGTGATTACCCAAAGTGGAAGACGGTAAGCAATCACATTGTCGACAAGATGAACACATTGAATGGATGATTTGGAGTCTGTAGACTCAGCAGGCTGTGTCGGCGCTGTAGCATAGTGATGGGAAAGAAGAGTGTCAATGATGTTAGGGGGAGGAACAGGTATTGTTTTGATTGTTTGGAAATCCCCAACGTTTGGCTGATCCATGCTAAAGTAGGCTGATGGGTGCAGATGAGATATTGATGGGCTGATTGGATTGATAGGGGGAAGGGGGAATTCAAGGAGTTTTAGAATTGATAGATTTGGGTTGGGCAGCAGAGCTGCTACTGCAGTAGCAGGCATAGTAAGGGCTATGAGACTAGACATTTTGACTCGGAGTGAGACAGAGACAGAGTTTCCTGCTACTGTACAATGCCATATCTGACCATTTGGAAATATAATTTCTTATTGGGTACTCGGTCTCCATGCCCGATGAAGTGACGAAATGATGAAATGACGAAATTTTAGTCATCGTAACGCGTCACATGGACTGACGACGAACGAAATTTCTGGTAAACCTTGTCACGCGTCACACGGCCTGACGAATCGAGTGCAATGATACAGTACTCTGGGATTATGTAATGCGGTGGCTGCGTTGCCTGATACGGACCAAATGTGCCAGCTGTATAGTATGAGACTTCCACCGTCTTGAGCCTTCCACGTCGACGCAGTGGGTCGACATAATCAGTCGGCGACCTGGGAATGCAGGGCAGTGTGGATTGCCTAGGTATGTTGTCCGTTATGCGCTTGCGCTGTTCGTGCTGACCTGTCTCGTCTTCAGCTAGCGGACCCGTTTCGACTCACTTCGAGTCGCAGCGTGCACCGCTCGTTGTCCCATCCATCTCGCCCAGTTTACAATTGTATTCGTATTCACCGCCCTCGACAACCCTTTGGCGGTGCCGGTTGCCCTCAATGACTCCCGATCTGACTCGCTCGCCCTCCGAGTCATGGCCTCCTGGCCCTCTATCTTGACTCGACACATTCATCTCGTTGCTGCCGTCGTTCCTGTCGCCCCCAAGGCATTCTATGTCGCTCTGGAGATTGCCTGGGGTAGTTTTCTCGCAACTCAACTCGTCTAGCTCAACTGGAGCTCTCCTAGGTAAGTCTTCCTCCTCCCCCTTCTCCAATTGCTCACTGACCTATTCTGATGCATTACGCAGGTTGTTCAGCACGTTCCTAGCGTCCCCGACGTCCTCTAACGGTGCTGACAAGGCCGTCAGGCTTGTCTCGAGTTCTACCTGGTGAGTTCTCCTCTACCCATTGCTCCGAGCATTCCATAACTTCTTCAGTCATTTTATAGCGTCCTTATCACGTCCAGATGCTCCAGACTCATCTGCTTCGCACGACTCCCTCCGAGTCGCTGCTGGCACCTTCTGCCACACCGCTACCCCGTCCACTGCCGCCATCTCTGCCGTCTCGGACCGATGTCCCAGGCTGTGTATCCCTTGTGTCGCTAATACTAGTCAGCATTAAATAAACCCATAATAGCACCATTTATTACTCTGACAGTGAATAGTTATACATCCTAGTAGACATATAAATCATCTCTAGAGTTGCGACATTGTTGAACTCGCGCTGACGAGCAGGCCTAAATCGCGCTGGTGCTGTCCATATCGCGCTGATGTTTGTTTGTGTTGCGCGCGTCACAACAAATAATTCGCGGGAATTATTGTGCACTTGCAGCACCATAATGTAGTCATGTCACATGAAGATGTTATGCCGACACAGTGTACTGATTTCTCCTTCACAATTCGAACAACCACGATGGACATCAACCCTATGCTGGCATCCGTACAAACTTTTCTCGGATCGCCTCCTCAGTAAAGTCCTCCTCCACGCTCCGGAGGAAACAAAGGAACTTGTACATAGCGTTTGGTTTGGGAGGCGATGTATCGTTGATCATGTCGAGGACACGAGAGTCTTCGTATCGCGTACCGTTTTTGCCGTAATACGCGAGGAGGGTCAACGTCTCTTCACATTGTTCACCCCACACGGTGTCCAGCTTTAGCACGCGCCAGACATGATGCTGTAGTACGTCATCAGCCAAAACTCGGAGAAAGAGCGTTCTCATCCGCTTGGTTGACAACCCACCTTTTCGACGTAGGAATTCGGTGCATCATCCCAATGTGCCGGCGTTTTTCGTCCGATGAGATCCGTGACTAGATCGTCCACAAAGCTGTACTGCTTCAGTACCTCGGAAACACACTGAGGTTTTGCCTTTGATTCCATGTATTTTATCCACTCGGGATGGTTCTCGATGTGGGTTCGGATATAGTTGGCGATCGCCTCGTCCTTTTCTTCTTGCGTATCTGCAAGTCGACCAGGTATGGGTGGCGTCAAAACGCGTTGACTCGGACCGGCATATTGGGCGTGTCGTGATGTGGTGCGTTGTGAGTGGCCGTATGATCCATTTTCCGAGGGGGGTGAAAACCTTCCACTCCGTGGCGTAGCGTAGCTACTCTTCGATAATCGTTCTATTAGATCTTCGCGCGTCATGGGCGAGTACGTTGGCCGACAGTACGTTTCAGCATATGAGGCCTCGCGCTCGG